>OW387144.1:15484950-16144950 GCA_936440205.1 Lepidonotus clava
GGGGGCGGTGAACTACATTAATGGAACAATATAGGGGCAATAACTTTAAATTTGGCTTTATTGGTACATTATGTTACAGGTAAAGCTAACAGAATGTTCTCAAATGTTGTCCTATGCAATTTTGGGGATTTCTGTATATTTTGTGGTATTGACAGAATCTGTATCCTCCCCAAAATAGGGGGCGGTCAACTAAAAATTCAGGAGCGGTCAGTCACAAAAAGCAGGGGTGGTAGTTTGGCAGTGGGTAGTGTCCTTCAAAGAGTCAGTGCCCCCCCCCCCCCCCGGGCAGCCACACTGGAGGAGCCCCACCCGCCCTGGAGCAGGTCCTTTCCTCGCCGCAAAGAAAGAGCACAAATTGCGCCAGTGGTGATAACGCTCGCCCCTGCGCCCCAGAACAGATCGCCGATGGCCTCAACTCGTAAAGAAAACGCATTTTTCTGAAGGGCCCATTTTTCTCGCCTCGTAAATAATGCCTTATTTAAGACTGCGCGGTTTTGTTTGTGACTGTCCTTAGAGATTACTTGGAGAGACGGAGGGTAAAAACTATGGCGAGTTGAGGGGGCCATTCATTTGGTATTGTGAGGGTAATTAGTTAGCGGTGAAATGTCAAGCAAATAACTGTAAAGAATTTCCGCGGCATTTCCCCCCTTTTCATTTATTTCTTTTATCAATTTCATATGCAGAAAGGGGAGCAAATCCTGGCGGACTAGTGCATTTTCTGGTCAACTAGCCCGATGGGCTAGTGAAAATATAAAAACTGGTTCGTTCCATGTCACATGGGAAGACTTATTTAACTTTGAAATTCCATTTAAAACAACACATTTTATGATGGATGAATGATTGAATTATTTCAAGGATTAAGTGTGTTCTAGTGTGGTTTCTGTTGGACTAGTGTCACTTACCACCTACTAGTCCATGGGCCAGTGCGTAAAAATGTTAAGGTTTATCCCTGGTAGAGCTTTGACAAATATTCTCCATAAAACTCATAGCCTTCAACTTTACATCATTAAAAATCTAAACAGATTTCTCTTATAGAAACTCTATGCGCCGCTGGATATAATTATACCCTTTAGATGTCTGATAAAATCAGACAATTACCGTGTGAATTACAATAATGAAAACGCTGCGCAGCTTACCTGAGAGCACTGATAGGGTAAGTGTCGGTGGCGTCGGATATAAATAACTCTCTACTCCTGATCTGGCCGTCGTTCAGGATCGCTAATCGTGAATCGACATCTGAAAAACACAAAGAACGAGGAGATAAGTGTCGGCGAATGAATGCTATTAGATAGGGCTCTATTAAGTAATGAAATACGTTTCATCATCGTCAAGTATGCATATGGTTCCACACATTGGTAGTCTCTGCTAAAAACATCTGTAAGGGGTTTTATATATACCAACACAAATATTTTTACATCGTATCTGGATTCAACAAACATCGTTGCGCTATATCACGCAGTATAAAACGAGGATACACATAAGGGGAAAACTTGTTTTTCTTTTTTTAATCTATAATCATGTTTCAGTAATCTCTCCCTTTTTAAACCCAGGAATTTAGTATATATGTATAATAGTTCTTATCATACCTTTTATTTTCTTTATTGCATTTATTCATAGCAAAACTTTCAGGTATCAAAATAACCTGATCTTCCAAGCGTGCCAGTCTTGATACAACTAAGGCACTACATTTAATGATAATATACTAGTAGATATAGAAATAAACAATTACACAGAATACAAGTTATATATCATAGTATACCTTGCATTACCATAACTTCCTAGAAAACCAGGCCAGAATGACAAGGGGGTACAACACACACCTCCCACTCAGCCACTCAGCAATATCGAGCATACCAAGCCTCAGCCAAACCACCCCCACCAAAAGCCTCGACCTGTTAGTCCTCCCACCACTCTCTATTTGTTTACAAACACATCCATGTTTTCTGTCTCCTTCCCCAACCCGCATCCCCGCCCGCTTCACCATTATGCCACCAGCACTCACTAGGGGGGGCGCGCGTCGGCCGCGACGACTAACGACTGTCGTAATGAGCCTAATGAGTCACGTGATCGTCTGCCGTTTGCGAGATAATACGAGAGCTGAGTAGACGCCGGTTTTTGTGTATCCGTTTGACTGTGTGGTGAATCCGTGTTTTGTTGGAGCATTGTAATGTTGGGGAAAGGTTTTGGTGATGTTTGGTGGTGTTAAGGGTGTCTGTGGGGTGTTTAGGGTTACGTTGGTATAGTGTGCTGGGTGTTTTCAGGCAGATTAATTTTCTGAATCATACCAGAGCATACATGAAACACATGATATATCATAGGGGTAAATGTGTTTGAATAATGGACATATATAGTAAATTATCTCAGTCTACGATTTTGATCTGCTTGTACCATTATTAAATGATATAGGGAAGGGTATTTTAAAGCAAAATACGGGCTGGTTGTTGATAATTAAAGGTGGGAAGAATTCTCTCATATCTCTATCAGTTCTTTTTTTCTCAATACAATTATCAATAGGATATGATTTTCCATCTTTCCTTCTTATAATTTTTACGTTTACGCTTGCTGAAACCCTCCACTTCTTTACCCTTAACACCCATTCCCTTTCATTCCCACAAGTACCCGTTCTCATTCTCCTAGATCACCCAGGCAATAAGCCATACCTGGGCAAACAGGATAACAGCCTGGCCATGTTTCCACCTCATATTTATCACACCAGCCCTTCTCCTCCTGTCGGGAGGTGGTGATCCCAGGCAGATAAGCCTAGGTCTGGGGCTGATTAAACTGCTAGGCCTGTGTTTCACACGACCCCTGATAAGCAGGTATAAACAGAGCACAAGTCACTTCTCAGCCTCTGATCCAACACTTGAGTGTTTGCTCTTCTCATTTTTCTCCCACTTTATATTCGCTTTCCCTTTTTTTCTCCCACTTTATATTCTTTTATTTTCCCCACTTTATATTCTTACACGGTGGGGTAGGGGGTATGTCTTGCATCGGATCCTCGCCACTTGAATTGTTGGCAAACCACTATGTTATTATTTTTATTATTATTTTGCATTCACTTATCTATTTCACTACTATTATTTCCATCAAGATTTCTGTCAAGATTTGATATGCAAATTGCTTGGCTTTTCACTCTCCGTCTATGAATTATTCATAAACTTGCGACATTCTAAACGAGATTCCTTTGGTAGAAGTCAAACATTTCCTTTGAAAAAATAAAAAGTGGTATTTTGACAGTTAGCCTTAGCACGTCTATGCTAAGGAAAATATTGCCCTAACCTATGCACCATATGCTTCAGAAAGAATTTGCAAAGGCGAGGCGAACACCAGGTCGGCGTTACATCAATATAAAAGGCATTTGTCATACATTAAAGCCCTGGTGTGTTACGCAAAAAAGCTAGACATACAATTTGGCCTGGGGCACCTGACAAATATTATAATGTCAAACTGTGCACCACATTAAAGCCATCCGATGTCTCACTCATGTGAAAGCTATTATGGCTGGGAGGGACGGGAAACTGGCAAATAAGAGACTATTACATGCCTCTTTATACCGTCTGCGTCAATGTGGGAGGCTAGGAGGTATCCTTTATATTGTAGATACACTTGTAGAATATTCTACATTAATTTACATTTGAGTTTAATTGTGACAAGGATAATTGAGATATTACTGTAGTGTATAGGTGGAAGCCACTTTCATACAGCATACTTTGTGTATGGAACTATGTTTATTATACCTACAATGTTGGAATTTAAAGTGTTTTTTACATAATATTTTTCTAACAAATCCTTATAAAACTCTTAACTGAAATACGTGTAGGCCATGGGCAAGACTAGTGAAGAGTCTAATCCACGCAAGACTAGAATCAACAGTGCACACGTCTCATTATGATATGAATGCAAAATTCTCTAAATATAAATATGTTTGGGCCATAGGCAAGACTCGTGAAGATAGCATACTAAATGATATGATTGCAAGATTGGTAAATATAATTATGTTTGAGCCATAGGCAACACTAGTGAAGATAGCAAACACATACTAAAATGATATGATTGCAAGATTGGTAAATATAAATACTTTTGGGCCATACGCAAGACCAGTGTAGATAGCAAACCCATACATACTAGAATGATATGATTGCAAGATTGGTAAATATGAATATGTTTTAGCCATAGGCAACACTAGTGAAGATAGGCAACACATACTAAAATGATATGATTGCAAGATTGGTAAATATGAATACGTTCGAGCCATAGGCAAGGCCAGTGAAGATAGCAAACCCATACTAACATGATATGATTGCAAGATTGGTAAATATGAATATGTCTGAGCCATAGGCAAGACTAATGAAAATAGCAAACCCATACTAAAATGATATGATTGCAAGATTGGTAAATATGAATATGTTTGAGCCATAGGCAACACTAGTGAAGATAGCAAACCCATACTAAAATGATATGATTGCAAGATTGGTAAATATAAATACGTTCGAGCCATAGGTAACACTAGTGAAGATAGGACACACATATGATAGGCAAGACCAGTGAAGATAGCAAACCCATACTTAAAAGACATGATTGCAAGATTGATAAATATGAATATGTTTGAGCCATAGGCAACTCTAGTGGAGATAGTACACACATATGATAGGTGGTTGTCAACAGGACCACTGTATATTATTACAGGAGACCTATGTCGGGGGACATGTCCTCCCCCATGTCACTTAACAGTGGGCCTGGTGGTCGGAAAAACAGGTCCCCACTCACTCACACGATACACAACCACGTCAGGATGGGCTCGGCTGATTTAGGTCTTTGTGTGTGTGATTTAGGTCTTTGTGTGTGTAACTATGACTGGTTCTTAGTGCACATGCTATAGGATAACAGATTGAGTATCATTTTGGGAGGATTCTGGGTGCAGTTTGGCTGTGATTTATTATTAATAGAGGCAAATTACTTTACTATTAGACGTCTAAAGTTATAGTATAGTGTAGCCTCTTTTTTCTCACAATGTAACCACTTTGTCTCACGTTGTAACATATTCATCTTACACTGTAATAATCTTACACTGTAATATATTTGTTTTAAAGCGTTTATCGTGTTTTATATGTCCGGGCAAGCACGGTGCATAGGCATGCGACTAATAGAGATACTATTTTCGATCAATCATTCTGTTCTAAGGATCGCTATCTTCTATATATCTTACACTCAATCTCTTTGTCTAATGTGACTCATGTTTAACACAAGTGTATTCAGAAACCTGAGACAAAGAAAACTTACTGCGGTGAGTGATTTGTTCAACGTGGTTCAGAACAGGATATCCATTGTTGCAGCAGCACAGTCCAATAAATCCTTTTCAAAAATACTCCACACGTTGGCTGAGCATATGCTGAACATAGCTAAGATACATAGCCTTTAGGATATAATATAATATCCATTAATGTGAGACAATATCCTTTGAAAAGCCTAAATCCATCTGGCTGAGTTTGTGAAGGAAATATAATACAGTTGATATTATGTGGGGGATGAATAAAAGGTAGAACAGTCCCTAGGTCTAAACACACACACCCAGCTTTCTGCTCCAGTAGTACCAATACTATACCACTACCCACCGAAACACTAACCCATAGCCACAATATGAAAAGCCTACAGGCTCCCCTGATAGGCTTTCATGCTTTATTCCCCAGTTGACATGTAGGTAATTCGCTAGAATAACAGCCGTGGCAATCCCAGAAAGTTAAGATTAAATATCAAGAGACGGTGTACAAGGCTGTAAGTGCCAGCCCCCTTAAAGGTGTTGGCCCAGGGTCGGTGGGACCCCACCAGCACTTTATCCAGGATAAGTTGCCGCTCGCCCACCCGTTAGTTTAACTGATCAACACTCGAGCTGGGCCAAGCGTGGCCAATTGCCCCACAACGTGTACGTGGTAAGTGGAGACTTGGCTGGTCGAGAAGAAAGCCAGGGGTCAGCAAGGGATTGACCAATTGACCAGTGCTGGGGTCTTAAGGCCATGATCCACGATGCGACAAAAGGCCAACCGATTTTCTTCTCATGTATTTTTTGCATATTTCGAATCAATGTTCCTGATGAGTACAATTTTTCTGATATAGAATATTCTAAACTCTTTGGAAAATTGTATGTTGTGTAAGAAAATGATTATTTAATTAACCGATTTTTAAAATTGGTTCAAAATCGGCCAAAAATCGCAACGTGGATCATGGGCTTTAGGCCGTAAAGTGCTACACGTTGTGGAGTTTGGGTGTTATGTGGGGCATAGATTAGCAGTGTACTTGGTTAAGTATATGATGTGTCAACGTGTGGGTTGGCTGACTTTGTTCAAATGTGAGCCTGGAATTAATTCCATGAAGCTTACCTAGGTGTCAACTTATGGGGGTTGTTTTGCAAAGTTGTTGCATAAGATGATTATAAAACTAACATATCGTTTGGGTATGGATCTACACAACATTGTTATACGATTTTTGTTATAAATAGGATTGATTAATAAACGAAAAACACTTGAAAAAACACATGGATTTCAAACACAAAAGGGACATTAAATCTGTTTAGGTTGTTTTACTCTTTAGCTTGTATATAAAGTTTTAAATTATACTAACGACAAAAATGCAACAGAAATCTTTAGTCAAATTAAGTACTGCAAAATCACTTAGCAATATACTATTGATACATAACATCACAACATAATGATACCGATCGTAATACTATTCCTATTGTCACTTATCTCAATGATACTGGTGAGATTGAGTACAATATGCTTTACAAAAGCCTATCATGATCGGTTATCGCTAGCTAACCCTATGCATAAACCAAGCTAGGGGAACTCCATACAAAACGCTTGTATGTATATATGTGTTGGATCTTGTAACGGAATCAATACAACCCTATAAAGGGGTCGTACACAAGCCATTCACTTACAAACCAATATGAGGGTTGTCCAAACACTGCTAGGCTTCGGCCTAGGCCTCAGGAAGCCTAGGTCAGGCCTAAAGGAGGTCCAGTGTAAAGGTGTGTACATTACCTGTTCACCTGGAGTTATCAGACCGGAGGCAAATAGGGTTTAACTTTAACCCCCTCACCCTGGAGGAAAGGGTTAAGGGTCTGGATGGTGTATAGGGTTTGGGCACCATATACAAATCCAAGAATGGAAGTTAGGATTAATGAATAAAATCTGGATGTCCGGGAAGAAAATTTAAAATTCTCTTAAAATGCTTGGAAAAATAATGTTAGAATATAATTTTGAATATTACTATTAGAGGTGATGGTATCAGAAAATCTGAAATCAGACGAAAATCTGAGAACTTGCATCTGTGTAAATCGAATTGATAGGGTGCTGCTTTGCATTAAATTTCTATTGATAGTATCAAGTCAAAGGACTAGGCAATTTATATAGTGATTAATCTAATCTCAGTTATCGGATTGACAGACAGTGGATTAAGTAGCTTTCACTAATCAAGGTATGGTAGACATATTATTAAACGTATCAATTTTCACACTATGAATCCATTTTCGAGCATTTCGAGCAAATCCACATAAATGCGAAAAAAAATGTTAGCGAAAATTTGAAATATCACAAAAGAAATAGAAGTGGCTTATAATTGTGTGGAAGTACCAATACGCAAACCTGTCAAAGCTTGATGCTCGAACACGTCGCGAAATTATGTATCTTTAAAGTGTTATGTGAAAATAAAATGTCTTTACACAGACCACCTAACGCCAGTTAATCCCTATAATAACACTAGATCCCAGCCTAGCCTGGCCTGTACACCAGCGGGATTAACTTTGAAACCCCTCCATTAAATATACCCTTAAGGCCCGGTCACATATCCCGACCCGACCCGACGGTTGAGTCGGGTCGGAATGAGTTGGTATATGTGTCATAACATTACGACTGGACTGTCTGCACTTTTCCCGACGGATCCGTCGGGTCGGGAATCATGAGAAGTTGAAGATTAACAACTCAACTGTTTGGTCTCTTGGACTGGTTCCTTCTATAATATTTTTCAAATATATATTAATCTGAAAACATGTTATATATTTAGATACACCATAAAATAAGATTTTAGATGGTATGTTTCATGTTACTGTCCGATCATTATTTCTATCAATACATATTTCTAACACTTAATACTCAAAATTGTTTTTCTTTAAATAACTTGATATAATGATATTCCTAGAAAGAGCAGGAATATCATGTATGTTAGTGTTCTATATTCATCAATGCTGTATGAATAGACATATCTTAATACTCAGACCAGTTGGTCATTGTATGTGACACCCCTTTGAAATTCCTTGCGACTGGGCAGTCACCGACGATCGGGTCGTTATGATTTCCGACGGTCGAGTTGGTATATGTGACCGGGCCTTTAGTGTGTCGGAGTATGTATTCAATATCTTGGTGTGGGGAAAAATATCCATATTTTACCTTTAGTGCACATGTCTAACTAGTATATATCATAGAATAGGAAAACTAACGCCTGTGAACAGAACTGAATTAAATAATTTGGTTAAGTTTGAAATATTGAAAATGTAAATTAAAGTATATACCCCAGTTAATGCACTTTCTATTTGAATAGTAATATGTTGAGAGGATTAAGAATGGTCGTTTTTTCCCCCATAGATATCCACCACGACATAACTGTGATGTCTGTACCTAAATTCCAATTAAAAAAATGTTCAATGTTTGTATGTGCAGGTCTCCTGCAATCAATTTAACTATAGGTCCCTTTGCTTCCATCTTTTTTTCCTTTTTCCCTTTTTCATTTTTCCTTTTTCCTTTTGCTTTGTTCGCCAGTTGAATGCTAACAACCTACATTAATATTTGTTATGTTTTTTCTTGGCAGATATAAATTTGGCCTTTTTTCCTAAGGTCACTTGGCAGTAGTGCGTATGAAGTGCACCTATGATTACAAACAATGACACATTAGTCTTCTGACATGAATGTATAATGGCCTCATCAGCCATCATGTTTCCATCATCACTCACCCCAAGTCAGGGTTCCTATATTAATGACCATAAAACCGTGACTGTCCACCACTGGGAGTCAAGCCATAAATTCCCATTAAAGCGTGGACTTGTATGAATTAGGCTGATGAAAAACGTCGCTGGCTTGCGTAAATTTCAATTTGTTATGCTTTGTAGACTGTAGATTTTTGTTGCAAAATTGTACAAAAGGAGCAGAGCAAGAAATATAAATTATGTCTTAATTATGGCAGAAGTACATTATTTAACTACTGAAAGTAAATTGAATTATTTCTAAGTGATTTTTTTTGGAATTGTAATACCAGCATAGCCACTCTTCCAGCACCCTCCCCCCTTCCTAGGTGTTTCAAAATTAGTGTGGTATACATACGTTAGATCACAATACAAACATGTACAAAGATGTGGCAAAGAATTTATGACCATGTGGCCAAATAAGGAGTTACTGGCGTTGGTCAACCGAATACTATGACACGCTGCCAAGATCTACTACGATACAATTCTATGGTCAATTCATTTGAGTAATCTTTGTATGGAAGATCACAGTTCTTTGAAGGAATCATCTTCAAAATATTCTTACCCATTAGGTATAGTTAGTGCCACTTAAGTAATAATTCATCCCTAGCTCTCTGTAATCTAAGCTTGTAACCTGTGTTTACCGTAGCCATCTAAATCACAGTTAGTAAGTGATATCCAGGCCATCTAAATCTCAGTTACTAGTTGATACCCAGCATAAACTACCTGCACATTCCAAATTCTGACCTGGTTTCCCGGCTACCTGGAATCAGTACTGATAATACGGCGTGTAATTGATAATAGTTTTGGCTGAAACAGTACGTGGAAACTATTATGATTGTGGTTAAGTTTAGGTAGCTATTGTATGGCATATTTCAACTTAAAGCTGATGGACAATTCTCTAAATTTATGGACAGATTTGGTGACTTTAATCTCAATTAACTATTGTTTCAAATAATAAGGTTTTTTTTCACCACTTCAGTTCATAGGCCATACCGTGAACAAGTACCAAGTCTTGCCGTATGTTGAGATTATTTGTAATTACTCATGTTTCGACATATGTTCGCAAATAATTACTGATCAATTAAATCATTATCACTATGCCTACCGTAGTTGATATTTTATGTTCACATTATACACATATCTGTGTGTTGACATGGAGAATATTCTCGACAAAATTCATTGTGTAAAAATAACGAATCAATAAGTCAATGTTTGGCCCACAATCCGTGCAGAAATGGTGATACATATAAATCTATACAATTTCAATACATACAAATGGTGATACTGACTACATTATTATTTCTGTTTTATCTAAAATGAGGGTGGTTAATTTTAGCCTGACCTCTATACATCCACCTATTCATGTACAAGTCAATTTTCTATGACTGGTTACTAATGATGATATCAGATAAATACATTCCAATTAATCTAATATCACCACTCACTCAGTCCTTTTCCATTCAAATTAGCTTTAATAAAAATTGAATTAATTCCCAAAATCCTAGGAGTTTGCCGTAAACATGCAAGTGTCAATTCAACAACCACCACCACTACCTCCGGCTGCTATTTCCGTCACCAGGCAGAATACCGGCCTGACCTATACGTGAATGCCAGGGACCACCGGAGGAATCCCACACTTAACGAAGTGGTCTATTTCTCTACCAGCGCCGACTTAAAACCATCCAGGCTGCCTAGGTGACCTTATCCTAATGAATCGATTGCCGCTTGACAACAAAGCATGCCATTTCATCAGGACTAATTATGGCATCTTTGTGGATTGATCCTCAGTTTTTCCTCGAAGGAATTAGCTATTAACTTAAACAACCAATGTAGGATTTTTTGTTTTTTTGTTTTAGCTTTAAGATGGCCTCGTAATGGAGCGGTTTTGTGATGGCATTGATTTTGTTTTTTAAAGTTTCTGTGTGGAAATAGTTAATGATTTATTAGTAATTACATCTTTTCTGTGACGTCAACGGTAAGTTGGCTTAAAACACTTTGTTCCCTTATATTTGGCTAACTACTAGGGTGATAATAGTATTTATATCAGTATGCTTATAAACGGGCCTGGGGAGAAATACAATTTAAATTGAAGTGAAACCTTTTTCTGATACAATTTAAAGGTCCCTTGAAGTTAAATGCTCCCTTGGCAATCTGTTATAGATATCTGAATAGAGTAAGGAAGGAAGCTTTCGACAACATTTTTCGTAACTCTTGGAAGGTCTACTTCCAAAAAAGCTAGAACCGAGCACTTCACTAAGGCTTATTAAATAATTCTGCAAAAGCTATTCTTTGTAAGTTTGATGCTACTCTTGTGTGGTAAAAAAATTACAGCCCGGTCATTGTAAAAACTAATCATAAATGGATTGTGATACTATTCTTGTTATTATTAAGTGGACTGGGAAACTACTCTCGTCTGGTGACAAATTACAATGCAAGTACATGTAATTGTAAAAAAAACTCTAATGGGCTGTGATACAACTCTTGCAATGAACCCAGAAACTACTCTCGCCTGGTGAAAAATTACAATGCAAGTAATTGTAAAAACTAATTGATCACGATACAACCCTTGTTATCGGTAATGAACTCAGGAAAATACTCTCGTAAGGTAAAAATAAATAAATATTGTGCATGCAATTGTAAAAATTACAATAATTCCACCTCTACCCCATTCCAACTCTTCCCCACCTTCACCCAGACCAGACGAAGCCCCTATCCCCTGGTTCCTGTAGCACCTGTGGTGGGCCAGCATATCGTGCATGGGGGTGCCTCCTACCAATTTCATGGTGGGGGTGAGTTCATGTTTGGGGCCCCCACAGTGGTGATTAGGTAGTCATCCCGGCCCCCTGAGTGCTGACAGACACGAGGGGCGGCGACGTACTGCCACACTGAAACGGGCGTTTTATGGCCCAACACCAGCGACCTGGGATCCAGCCATAGGGGTCGGGGGTCTGGTTACTACATGTAAAATGACTGTATGGTTTGTCATTTCATGTTGCAAATTTAACATTGAATTTATTTGTTAATTGCAAAATTTTGATTTCTTTATTCTTATGTTTTTTTTCTTTATTTTTATTCTCTTTATTTACTTACTTATTTATTTTATTTTATTTTTCTTTTACAAATTTACCTTTTTTTTTTATAAAAAAATTAAATTAAATTCTATTTTTTTTTCGTTAATTTATAGTTTCATCGTAAAGCAGTTTCACATCAGATTTATGTAAATTTTCTTTTTTGATTTTTATTTGTACTGTTCGAAATGTAATGTGAATTTTCTTTTTCAATTCCGGATAAAAATTGTTCTCATAAATACCACGCTTAATTGTATCGGGGAATTATTTTGCCGTACTGTAACCGGAGTGGGATTAATAAAGTTCAGTTGCCATTAAAATGTTACTTTTGGAATTAAAAGGATGGGAAAATGTCATGATGGCGGGAGGGTAAAAAGAGTTCAACGGCACGAGGCATGGTGAGAATCAAACTAAAACGACTATTTTATGTGGACGATTTAGAAACACGAAGGTCTGCTAAAAGGTTCTATGGGAAGTTATTTCATTCAGAACGCTCATGTCAGGAGAAACTTCATCTATTTCTAATCATGACCAAACAGAGATCAAACTGTAACTGTAAGATGCCCCCTCCCCCATTAAAAATATCACAACCACATGCAAATAAATAAGATCATAAGCTCTAGCAACATAATTAAACCGTTTGGAATGCCATTGTGTCATGTCTTTTTTTATCTTTGATAGATTATTGCAATTGTTGCCAATCCATGCCAGTTGATTTACAACTTGTTGGGTTTAACATGGTGATTTGATACTTTATATGGGTAAAGAATACAACTGTAACAATGGTGCTTTTGTACTGATAGAAACTAATTGGACGTTTATATGTAACTCTAGCGTCTAGTTTGTTATATGAGTAGGCGTGAATAGGTGTTAAATGGAGATTAATGTGTTAATCCACAGCTAAAATGTGATTTTTTATTTTTAAAAAAACTATGTATAATAACCTTTGTTTTTCTTTTTAAATTTTACCTTATTTTTATTAAATTTTTTTTTAATTTGTCTTTTTTTCCGTATTTCCCCTCTCGGTACAAATGTATTCTCCACAGCCCCTCTACATGTAAACATCATGTTTCGCTTGGCAGGGTCATAACTCAATCGATAAAGTGGCGAAATGTGATCTACTCTAGACAGACTAGACAGGTCAGACTTCAACCCTTCTCCCCCGGTGGCCAACTCTCCCAGCACATTCTTTGGGTGTTAGCATAGCTTACCACTGCTGAGATACCTCCGGTTGGAGAGCGTGTGTACATTCGCTTATGTACACATACACAGTCTCAGAGTAGGGAGTGTTCGTAAATTCTTAGATCTCTTGGTATGATTTATAACGGATGGGAGCATTCGTAAACATTGCTGTTGGACAGACATAGCATTGGTATTTGGCCCATCTGGTAGCTGTCATATAAGATTGGGAGAAGTCCATCCACAGTACATAGAAGTATTTTCCTTATAAGTATTTTCTCTCCAACAAAGTCCAGGAGGATGCAAGCAGAAGCCAAGAAGCCAAGAAGAAGTAAACTAGTAAGCTGGTGAGTGTAAATGTCGACCAAGAGGGCAATATGTACTCTTGCTGAATTAGAACAACTTTTCCCTATCCTAGATAATCATCGTTAGCAATTTATCAAATTCAACTACTCCTTTTTCCACAATTTACATAATTATGTTGTCCTATCAATATTGTACGTAGATGATGACTCTATTAGACCCAGATTGAGAGACTGTGTAGGTATGCAATATACGAAATTGAGGTGTCAATGTGACATGTGTGCACTCGCCAGATGCATAGCTTTCAAACGTGAGCACTCGATGGCCTTTCTATACACCCTCACCCTCTATACACCCTGACATAAGGGCTAAAGGCTATGTATTTACTTAAAAAATATGTGCATCTGCCGGGTGCACACTCTAAGGAAATCATGCATCCTGCTGCAAAAAGTGTACCCTTACTGATACTTCTATGGTGTTGGTATGTTTTTACCTATATGTGACAGTAGTGAAGAATTTTTCATTAAGAGCATCAGCAGAGAGAATTAACCTCGTTCACAGCAGTAGTGAAGAAAATGACCAGCAAATTGTGTGGCAATATTAAAGATGTACATACACCACCACCCCCTCCCCCCTGGAGGCTTCAAGTACATGTCATCAGAACATACTCCTTTCTCACTTCAGGTTCCCGTGTAACCATCTGGGAATGTGAAGCGACTAAGGAGTACGGTCGTCAGAATTCCCCAGACCCTGGTCATCGTCAGAACGAGGCCGGTCAGGTCACGTGACCTCCACACGTAATGTCGTTACCCTCCGCGATCACTCAGCCGGCTGACAACAACCAAGACGGCAGGGGGAGGGGGTCGGGGATTGGGATTGTGGGAGGCATGGACGGAGTGGGGATTGGAATGAATGGTGGTGTAGAATTCTACCATGGTGGTCTTACAACTGCTAGTTCGATCATCTGGACCGCCTGCCACGATGGAAATAAATTTGTTTGCTGTTGTTGTTATTATGTTGTTGTTATTGTTGCTGTTGTTGCTATTGTTGTTGTTGTTGTTGTTGTTGTTGAATCTCATTATCTGTTTTTGCAACTGACTCGCTCTGGAGATTCGAGGAAGATTCAGTCTCTTTGTCATGCCAAGGTCACTGGTGCATTAACCCTGATGAAACCTTCCGCGTTCTTTGAGCAGCTTCCAAGCAGAGCTCCGACAGGTTCCGAGTAAGACCAAGCAGCTCCGAGTAAGACCGAGCAGTTCCGAGTAAGACCGAGCAGTTCCGAGGAGCAGCTCACCCAAAAGTCAGTCAGGTGCTCGCTCCCCAACTCATCATCATCCAATATGGCCGACAGGGGGCGCGTGGGGGCCTCCCGACACCGCCGCCAGGGGTCACCACTGGGCGCCCTGACCCTTGACCCCCGGTGACCCCCGGTGACCCCTGACCCGGCCAGGGGTCAGGGGTCAGGGGAGTAATCTTGCAGGCTGGGCGAGGGAGTGCTCGGGCATCTTCCTGTCCTGAGTAGACTGTAGTCACGTCCAAGTCTGCTAGATGCTCAACTAGGACTGTTAACCAGCAACCATTTTAGGTGGGAATTCCATCCTGCATCCCAGCATGCTTTGGGGCCGCTGGTTTATGGCAGGTAGGACCATAAACTGGACAACCATCAAAGGGGTTCCCCATACCATTTACAGAGGGCCAATAAAGGAATTCAGGCAGACGTAGATCGTTCATTTACTGCGGGACTTCTGTTGTTGCAACGGGTTTCTCATTAATCTAACACACTTTGTAGTCACGGACGTTTCCGTCCGGTTTTCTCTATTTTTGTAGTAATCTATAGGTTATATAAACAGTTATACTATGTAAAAATGAATTGAATAATCAAAAGATGTAAATATACAATAACTATATTCTCCCAATCAAACAATAATATTTATCTTTCGCGTAATAAACAAACAAATGAGATGTCGTACAAGACCGTTGCCATGCAACACAATGGAGATACGTCATGCTCAACTCCAAGCATTGCCTTCACTCTCCAAGCAGATGTTTGGCGAAGAAACCAAAATTTGGGTGGCATGTATCTTCCTATATAGGAAAGTATCAAACAAATATTTAATATTTTTCGATCTAATTATATACTCTCCTTACGTTTATAACGTTTTTATTAATGGTAATCTTCTAAATCAATTAAAACACAGGTTCCCGCCTTCATTTAACATTGCTTGAATAGGGAGTGTTGTCAACAAAATACCCGTATGTAGGCTATTTGAGGCTTGTCCCGCAGTAAATAAGAGAATCGCGTCTGCGAGAATTCCTTACAGATTTTAGGTGGCCACCAGCAGCCATGGGCTCGTGTGGGTGTAAGAACCTTTTATGCAATAGCTCTCTAGGCCATGAAAGGACTACTTCTTGAGTTGCTCCTGAGTAACTCGTGAGCTGCTCGCTGGCTGTGAGTCGTTCTGAGTCGTTCGTACCTCACGGGTCGTCGCTCCAGGGGCGGTGTGGCTTGTAAATAGCTCGGGCGCGACCCTGTCCGGACAAATCACCGCCATGTGGACAGCACACGCGGCCCGGAGAGCTGCTCAGAGAGCTGCTCCTCCTCCTGCTCCTCCCCAACCCCTACCAGCTCAGCAGGTTATAGGGCCAGGACCACGCCCGATTTAGTGGAACAGCGTCAGCGTCAAATGTATGACATTGGAAGGTTAAATAGCTAGGATGTATACAAATAGCTAGGATTGAGAGCTGAACATAATCAAATTCCAATGTATACATATATTATGGACAAGGCTAGCAGTGTCCGAAATTAAGAAAAATTGTCATGCACCCACCGGGTGCATGGTTATAAAGAGTATGCACCCGGCCAATATTTCATGCATTTTATCTTATATACAGTGTCTATTTCCCAGAAAATCTATGCATATCCGGGTGCAGAGTATTTTAAATCTATGCACCCTGCTGGCAAATCATGCACCCCGGGTGCAGGGTGCACCCTTAATTTCGGACACTGGCTAGGTATGTCCGTGACTTCTGATGCTACAAAAAAAAAGACAGAAAAAAAAACCCAATGTATGTATACATATACCTTATATTTGGTTGGAAGATCAGATAAATTTAATAAAGGCTTTCGATAATTTCTTCTTTGAAGTCATGAAATTTCCATGTTTATCCAATGGTGTTTTTTTCAATACGTCAGACATGTTCCTGACATGGCCGACATGCGGACGTAGGTATTTGAGATCGCAGTTACATTGTACAGGAAAATGGAGAATATTTTTGGTTTATAAACCAACCATGCTTTGTTCCATTTCCTTATCATAGAAAAATGTGGGCCATGTCCTTGAAATTTAATTCCGCAAAGGTCGTTTTTTTCCAACCTAAGCAATTGGGAAACTTACAAAGGTTATCTTTCAGACTCTAAACCCGAGTCAGTAGACATGCCCTCGTCACGTAGGCATTCCCCCACAGACCTTAACCAAGTAGATCTGGCTCAGTTTGTTATCTGTGTGTCCCTGAGACCGTAACTCAGGGCTTTCACCTGGAGGACGCTGCTGGTATCAGACAGTCTGACCCCCCTGGTCAGACGCTCCTTCAGCACGTGCCCTATCATCGCCCAGAGGGGCTTTTCTCCACCCCATAAGTCACAGACAATCCGCCTGTAGGTCTATCTTAGAAACACCCCCTCCGAACTGTCGAGTGTATCTTTGTCGGTTTTATTATTCTTTGCCTATTCCCTAGACTCGTGTATTATAATCTGTCATACCTTTTTCGATCCCAGGACATCTTGACCCGGCGAGCTTGTAAGGCGTTATACCCCCTCCCTTTTTATTCATCTTGGTATAATTTTATTGCTAGAGAAAGCGCATGTATGTTGTTGTTCGAGACATGGTACATTTCTATATAATTCATCAAATATCTATTTATTTCCTTTTTATTAATTTAGTTATTTATTTATCTTATTTTATTCTATTTTTTTATTTTTATTCTTCTATTTTTTTTTTGTTGGGGGGGGGGGCTGCAGTTTATCAAATCATCCATGAAATCCACTTTTGATCTACACATCAACTCTTACCTTTCTGCAATGTAAAATTGCAACCTTTGCTATCCCCGTACACCCTCAATACCCTCCAGCATTATCTCTTATCCCCTCTAAGAAGCAGTCTACATGTAACTCGTGTATAAACACAGCTTTATGTTGCCATTGGTAACGGGCCTACGTCACCGTCGTAAATCTACAAGGGGATCAGGGCGTGTGATCAGGCGTCACGTCAGCTGGACTATACCGCTTATGGGGTTTCCGCCATCTTGACTGTCCAGACCTTTTTGGTGATCTCAAGTTTCTAGATACTTTGGGAGGTTTTATTTCTTATCTATTCTATAAGTGTGTTCAATTGTTTGGGCTGATTTAAATGCTTGCCATAACAGTTTTTCTATGAGATTTCACAAACTAGTTCCGGTCCAAACCATTCTACTTCCGGTTCTTGTATTTGACTGAATTATGATCCTCCTGGGCCTTCGGATATCATATACATGTATCATACAGTATGGTATACACTCGAGTATGAAACTCGAGTATTTTCTTAGATGACTGACCCCTGGGTTCAGTATCATATTTCGTCTATTTTCAAGTAAGGCGGAGGATATATTGTATCAGTGTGGGTTCGAACAAAATATGGTAACAGGATTTTTCTGTAAGATAAAACTCGATACAGCTGAATAATCAGATATATGATTCTTTATCATGTGAATGTATCTTGAGACGATAAATGCATTGATATGCCCGTGTCAAGAAGTATGGTTATCTCCACTATGTTTAATGTCACATGTCGAGGGTGGGGATATATGGTGATCATGTGTTGGTTATATCAGCACATCAGGTGCACTCTTATTTCCTCTCAACACAGAAGGATTGAAGAAAGAAGGATTAAGTGTGACAACTACAAGATGTATTGGAAAAGATATACAGATCTTCGACTTATTTTCATTTTTGGATAAAGAGTTTTGGTTAGATGGATACGCGTTTTAAACTTCTGGTCTACTGAGAACACCTTTTCATCTCGTCTGACGTCTCCATTAAAAAAATTCCATACCATGGCGGGCATTGCTTCAGTTTCAATTTAATCGTCGTCAACTTCCGGTTCCGGTAACATTCACAAACTCACATCCTGTTCTCAGTTGCGTAGGCTGCACCCCTAGTAATATCTTACTTCACAAACCACTGTACCCTCCCCTTTTCCTCAAGGCCTAAACTCTATACCCTAACATCCTTGTCTGTTTCTCATTCCTAGAATTTCACGGAAACAGCTTCCCGGTGTCACTCTGCTGACGACGTGATCACGTGACACGTTTCCCTTAACACTAGTCCTTCCATGACCAAGTTACCTCTTGCATATTAGCTTGAGCGACTAGCGGCCTTGGATTAAGTACAGTCTATACAAACACTTGACTCGGGCTGTTGCCATGGCAACAGATGGATCCACGGACGGGTAGAGTCGGGCTAGGGGGTCTTTTGTGACCTGCTCCTCTACAGCTGCTCTTTCCGAGAGCTGCTCGGAGCTGCTCGGGAAATACCGAAGGTGTTCGGAAACATTCGGTGCTGCTCGGAAATGGTATGGACTGTTTGGCAGAAACAGGGTTCTTATGGACCGGCGACATCTCTTTTTCTATGACTTTCACATGACCATTTCAGGGTTCGAAATTAACGTCAGCCCGTCAGCCCCAGGCTGATTGTTTTGGATCAGGGCTGACAAATTTTGAGAAAATTACGTTAAAATCAGCCCCGATTTCTCTCACTTGTAATACATTTTAGTATGTCCGGGCTAACAGCCTGAAAAGTTAATTTCGGACACTGCCATTTACAATTTTTCAGGTATATTTTTGATGTTTCCCATACCTACATCCACTGAAATATTGGGATTGCAGCAATTAACAGGATTAGTTATTAATAATACGGATATCCATGGGGCGATGCATGGTTTTTACATTTTTAAGAAAACAGCCAAAATCTGTCAATTCCAAAAAAGAAAAATATTCCAATTTTGGTACTTTTTCAAATGACTTTCCCATGATCAGTTCCATTTTTACCTGGTTTGCTCACACAGAACGAAACGCACAGGGCAGTTCGAAAACTGTTCAGATGACATTGGAGTCACTCAGAGTCAATTGGAACACTTCAGAGGCAGCAACAGGCAACACGAGACACTGAACAGGTGCGAGGCTTTTTTAAAGGATAAAGGAAAAAACGAACGACCTGCTGAGCTTGAAACTGTTCAACTGTGCATCTGGCGTTTTATTCCTCTTGACACAATCTTTCTTTAGTTTCCAAAGGCATAACCTTAGTGTTTTTTCCAAATCATGATTCTATTTAATAGAAATGGGGAGGTGAATCAATGAGAGAGGAGGGTGAAAAGGTGGGGCGTCAACGGAAAATTTGGGGCAAAATGGAAAGACCACGAAAACTGGAGATGGGTGATTAAACACCTCTTAAAGTTAAACCTCTTTTAACACAAAGGACTCGAATTGCTCGCTTTCCGTCACACTCGTCAATACCTGAACGACCTAGGGGCTCTCACAAACTGAATGGGAAGAGTTGTTTAAAACTGACCCTGATAATTGAATTACTCAGAGCTAGAACCTAACCTAACCAGGGTTAAAATAGCTAGTCCTATAAACTCGATCCAGCCTATTTTGTTTCTCTGCCTTTAAAACAGTTCTATAGCCAAGAATTTATCAAGTCCTGATGAATAAGATCACTGACTGATATATAAGTCCCTATGATGGTTGAAAACAAGCAGTGTCCCTTAATTATCTGAACGCGGAGATTCAAGTTCTGCATATATAATGCTTCAAAAAACATGGTCTGCAAACAGGTAATTTTAAGAAAAGAATATGCTAGCATCATTTGCTGCCATTCTTTTGATCACAGTGTTCAAAATTAAGCACATATTCTATTCTCACACTGGGTTCCTACAGCTGAAGTAAGTTCCATAATTATGCTCGTGGAAATTTTGCTATGTGGACATCACTATTATTATAGTATTAAAGTATATAAAATAATATATATTTGACATGCAGACGCCTGGTGTAAATCAAGAGTGCACCCTGCAAACAAATTGTGCAAATCACTAACCCCTACCCTGGAATGTTGGCCTTATATTTTTGCAACAGAATCCAGTTTATCTGAATATAAAATCTGAATTATAAAATAATTATTTCTAGTAGAAAGAGCTATAACAATGCTAGATTCACTTAACAGAATCCTGGCAGTTTATCTACCTATTTCTAGTAGTATGAACCATAACAATGCTAGATTCTAGCTCCACTTATCAGACAGAGATAAGGAGTTCACAAGGTTGGACGTCGTGATGTTTACACTCTCCCCGGTTAGAGTGGCTCCTGTACTGCTCGTTCTAACCACCAACACCAGCTCAGTTTCCCAAACATTCTCAATGACGAGTGCACTTGGGTGTAAATAAACTACTAGCAACAATACAATGTTGTCCTTTTCACTGTCACGACCACTGTGTGTGATAACTATTTGGCCAACTGTGTCCCATCTGTTTGTCCCTTTTTATACTTTTGTTTTATTCTTATTAACATTATTTAATTTTGGTATGTATTAATTTATGACAATACTTTTGTTTGTCTTTTTTAACTCAATTTTTTCATATTTACTTTCAATTTATTTTATTTATTTTTGTCATTTTTATCTTCTTTTTTTTTTTTTTTTTTTTTTTCTGGGAGGGGGAGGGGTGTTTCTATTGTTAAGCATGCCTTTCATTCTGCTTTATTTTCTATCCTTCCCACACACAAGTAGAGGCAAACAAATGATGTGTCATACATGGATCTGGGAAGCCCCCAAGGGATCAAAATTCGGATCATCCTCATTATGGGCTTATCTCGCCAATCGTCATGTGCCAGTAGCACCCAGCAGACCAGGGCCTGATAACCCCTATCACCCCCTGACCCTGCACCCCCTACTCCCCCCAGGTGACAATTATCTCATATCAACACTGGAGGATCACTGCCAATGGCGTTACCATGGTAACACCCCGACCTCTAGTCACCCAGCCCCCCAACGCCCCATTGCTCCTTGGTGTTCTCCCGCAAGGCCTCCAGCACCACCTCCTGGCACCACCGCAGGCCACCACTGGCACCACCCACCACCACCACTGCTAGCACCAGGCGCTGGCCAATAAGCCCCGACTATTGATTTCCATGACAACAGACACATGTGTGAGGCATTGATCCAGGCGGGCACAGGAGGAGGCCGGGAGGAGCCGGGAGGGGAAGGGGAGGGGGTGGGGGGAGAGGAAGGGGAGGGGAGGGGAGAGGAGAGGAGGGAAAGGAAGGAAAGGGGAAAAGGGGACAGGAAAGGAAGGGAGGACATAGCAGGGGAAGGGAAAGGAGAGGAGGGAGAGGAGGGGGGGGAGGAGGGGAGAAGAGGGGAGATGATGGGATGGAGGGAGAAGGAGGGGAGGGGAGGGGAAGGGAGGAGAGGGGGAAAGGGAGAGGAAAGGAAGGGAGGACATAGCAGAGGAAGTGGGGGGAGAGGGGGAGGAGTGGAGGGCGAAGAGGGGAGACGAGGGGATAGAGGGTAAAGGAGGGGAGGAGAGGGGAAGGAAGGAAAGGGGAAAAGGGAGAGGGAAGGAAGGGAGGACATAGCAGGGGAAGGGAGGGAAGAGGGGTAGAAGAGGAGGGAGAAGAGGGGAGATGAGGGGACGGAGAGAAAAGAGAAGGGTTAGGGAGGGTCGGGAGTAGAGGGGTGAGAAAAGAAGGAGGGGAAGGGGGAGGGGAGGAAAGGAGGGAAGAGGCATGGAAATGGAAATGGAGGGGGGATCAAAGGAGATGATAGTAGAAGGGAGGGGATATGAGGGGAAGAAATAGGAGGCGACGCGACAGGAGAGGAGGGAAGGGGAAGGAGTTGAGAGGAGGGGAAGGGAGAGAATCGGAGAGGAGTGGATTCAGAGGCAGGGGAAGGCAAAAGGGACTGCATAAGTGGCGAGGAGAGGATTGCAGAAGGTTAAATGCTGACGGAGAGGAAGGGCAATGGAATGCCAGGACATCATTCACGAGATTGCCCAGATAGGACGGATAGAAACTAAGGATTGGATTGGGGGTAAAGAAGGTGAAAGAATAGATGAAGGGCACACAGGAAGGAATAGATGGGTCTTTGGAAGGATTAGAAGGGATTAAACGTGATAGTACTGGATGAAAAGGTAAGGGCATTCACCATTGACATGGGAGAAGGAGGAGGAATAACATCAGCTCTAGAGAAGGGGTGCAAACAGTCATAATGAAGAAGGTTGGGGGAGGAGCCGGTAGGAGAAGTCCATTAATGAGAGTACTTTGGAGAGGGCATTCTTGTACAACCCTTTTAATGGTGAATACCACACAAAGCTTTTCACCAGCTTAAAAAACTGCCCCCTTACTGGAATACTAATTTGACTGCTTCATCCAGATTAATTATTCAGAGGGAGGGCTCAGGCAGCATATCTGTATATTGACAATATACTGAAGTTGTCCAGTGGACAACTGAGGCCTTCACTTTGGTTGTATAGCAGGGTTTTCTGGTTGTCCCTAACTACCAGGCTACCAGAGGTTTTTCTATCCCTCTTCATGATGAAGCATATTCAAAGGCTGCGTCTACCAGTCCACATCTGCTGAGGTTAGATGCTTAAATCCTAGGAATTTCAACAGTCCTTACTAACCTCTAGGTCTAGGTCTTACTATAACTTCTACTATATTTTGAACTTTCTCCAGCCCAGGCAATTCATCAAAACACGACTGCACAGTGCAACATAACCAACCTACCCAACTAACAAGGCAAAGCCTGGTTCTCTCAAATCAAATGCCTTATCTAAATCACATTGCATGACTCTTCCCAATTTAGTCTCGAGGACCCATGTTGATGTATGTGTGTGAGGGATGAAATGAAAATAGCCTGGGGGGCTTGGTGCAGTCTACTGTTGACACTAGCACCAGACTTGTATGATGGTGCTCGCTCTAGTCGAGTTGACAGGAGGGCCGCCACTGTCAGATGTGGCCAGGCCCGTTAACAACTGACTCCGTGACCTCGGCCTATTCAACGCCACTCTACATAGGATGTAAACTAGTCAATGTTTTATGTTGATAAAATTACAGTTTTTCCTTAAAGATTTATGTACTGCGGGATTATTGTTGGTGTTTAGGCCTTGTTCTGTCAGAAAGGTGGTTATTTTTGTAGTTTTAACAGCCGATGAACAGAGAGATTTTGCAAAATATGGTCACTAATGTTTATGTATTTGATGGTGTGATGAAGTCATATAAAGCAAAACTCTGCGATTTTTTTCCCAAGTTAACATTTTGGCTCTGTAATTGATACTGGTAATGGTTTAAAAAATAGGTATTTCTGTTGAAACACACTAACCTACCAGCATATTTAGCTGTCGTGCTTTTCCTAAGAAATAAATGATTAACCTACTAGTACTAACACGATCAGATCTTTCACGTTAATCATTTATCTCTCTCCTTAAAATGTCCATCCAAATAGAAATGAATCGGGGAAGGGGGGGGGAGGGGGGTCTTGGCTCTGTTGTATTGAACGTGCTGTAAATCAGGAAAGTTGTTTTATCGGTCCATATAACAGCTGTGACCACAGGATGACTAGCAGCGGTGTATAGAGATAGTTGAAACCTCATCTATCACATCTGTCACATCTCGCGGGATCGGATACACGGCCAGAAACGCTAACGAGTCTAAAACCTTTTATGCAAAAGCCATCACTCAACGTGTAGCCACGCTCTTGCTTGCTGTTTTTGAATCGGTGGAATAAAGTTCTTGTAAATGCCTCTTCTTTTAGCCACTTAAATGACTTGAGAGTAGAAAGAGTTATTAATGGCATTCCTTTATTATTATTATTTTTTTATTTTTTTTTACATAATTGTTCATTAAACCTGTGCTGTTTCCCTCATTAGTATTGCAATATTTTTGAATACGTTATTTCGTGAGTTAATGCAAAAATTGTAGTTCAGCTACGTATGAGCAGTCAGCTTATTGAGTTACTAACCATGTATTCAAACTTAGCTAGCAATTTGACATCATAATCAAAACCATGTCACTACTACATATTTGGATTGATTACTTTGTTGACACAGGTGTGAGGAAAGAGGTTCAATAACAGCTTCCAGTAATATATGTAGTAATAAATTCTATACCTCAAAAAGCATCGTCCAAGGGCCACTTTAAAATCTCTTCTTTTTAACACTATATTCAACCCCTGAGGCCTCTACTAAAAAATCCCTATTTACATAGCCACATTTTGGATGCAAACTACAAAAGCAGTCAATAATACATATGGAACTCCGAGATAATCTTCTCTAGCTCAAGCTACACTGTTTGCTATAGAATACAAAAATGCTGGGCGTCAGCGTTGACATATGCAGTTAAAACCTTCTGCCAGTGTGTACTTATTGACAAGAGTCATGTAATATTTCCACACAGCGTCCAGTGTACACACCATGGATGGTATTCAAAACCAGTCGAGCACCTGTGTGTGTGTGTGAACCGTTCTGGGTGCCCTCTCCTCCAGTGGTGTGAAACTCGAGGAGATTATTCACACTGGAGTAGATTAGATGGAGGCCAACCGGGCGGTCCTCCAGCTTGTGTGGCGACCCAGGTGTCTATAAGTGGTATATATATAACGACATAACGCTTTACCAGGTGTGAGAGAGTGGAGTGACCCATCTGCCATGCTTGACAATTTGAATTACACATATATGACACCGGGTTAACCAAGGTGGTTAGATTGTATATAGCTAGGCCTCTATATTCGACTATGTTACTTTAATCATTGCATTATTGTATGTTTATCCCCTTTTGCTTTAATAAAATGGTCATTCCAAATAGATTGGTGATGAGTGCGTTAATACGATGATTAGAATATTTTGGTCTTTTCTAAATAAAAATAAATAAATAAAATACAGTGCGTTAATACGATGATTAATAAATGGTTCATTCTGCAGGTTCACAGACGTTATTCACTGAAATATTGTTGGCATGCTTGTAGATAATTACTGACACATGCCCGGTATGACCATCCCATGGCCATTATTAGATCTGCATGCCTCGTTCAATATATATTTATCTGGATAGGCGTCAATTTTGAAAAGAATTCACTACATAGTACATTCCTGATTCAGATCTAGAGAATCATTTGCATTGAATAGCCTATCAATTTCATGCATTCCTAATCGTTAGAGACCAGGCATAGATTTATCATCTGGCTGCTGTTATGTATGACCGATGGCCATCTAGATAGCGCTGACCCACTATAGACTGTTGTGCTAATGGCCTGCTGGTGCTAGTCAATGAATCCAACATTAGACAGGGCGCCCTCCCCCTGGCCCTGCTCCGCCTACTTTGGATCCTCAGGATCACACCGTGAGACCTGTCAATCATCCCCTGAAGCCACGCCTCCCCGGGGGCCTAGCTCCACCCCCAATTGTCACTGACAGGCGTGAGTGTGGTCGGTCATTTGAACACCAGCCTGTCCCGACCGGTCGTCCATTTTGCCCTGATGACTCTAACCCAACGACCCCTCCCGCCCTCCCACCGGCCTCCCACCCGCCCAAGCCCCGCCGCCCGCCGCCGCCCGGCTTTTGGCGATTTCACAGTGTAAACACAACCTTTAACGTTGCGGATAACGGTGATTTTCAAGCCGCTGACGGCTTGGGTGTAAATCTAGGCGTCTGTGACTTTCTGGGCTCCCTGGCCGGGGATTTTCCTCACACTGCGGGCGCTGGTTCGGGTAGCGGCTGGACGGACACACACACCAACTCTCCCCCGTTCACCCCCCAACCGGCCGCCGCCAGCCACTCGATCACAAAGGCCCTTAGACCCACCCGTCAGCGTCTCATCCCGACCCTCCACCACCACCCAGATTCTCCACTCACCTGTTACAGACAGCTAAGGTATCCTCACACCTTCTCCTGGCGTTTTTCCCCACGCTGGGGCGGGCAAACCTCACGTATTCCGTCCAGCATCCCACCAAGGCTCAGTGCTTAACCTAGATCGAGCTGGCCGCCATGATGTTTGGTAAAGCCGAGCGCCCGCTCTAAGGCGCCTGCTGATTGGCGCAGGGCGTCCTCCCGGGGCGCCCGCTGGCCAATCAGAGATGCTCTCTCATCAGCAACTGGGTTGGTGCAGTGGCTTCCCGCTCTGGTTTGTGGGGACAGCATACATGTAGGAGGTAGCCAGCAGAGGAGGGATGCGGTTGGGGCGGATCAGACGCATAGGATGCATTTACCAGAGCACGGAGGCTGCTGGAAGCCCTCCCTCCTCACTACCAGATGGCTTAAACATCCCTGATTGGACCTACTAAACAGCCTTGCTGTTGGCTGCATAACATGCCATAGGCAATGGCTAACTGGAATGATGCTCAGCTTTACCACTAGGGGGCAGCATCCTACAGCTTACTTTTATCAGGCTTTCTTTTCTATGGAGAGTTTTCAGCATCATATTAGCCAGCTATACCTCCGACCTGTACAAGATACATCTTACCCAGTTATTTTGTCTACGCCTTGCCCAGAGGTCTACGCATTTTAGAGATCTAGACCCTCTATAGATAGATCTAGGCTTTGTGTTAATAGGGGCTCTTTGTAAAAGTATGGGAGAGGGACTAAAAACTAAATTAGATCTACCGTACCCGGGTGTTTGGCAATAGATTTAACAAATTTACACAAGGCCTGGTAGGCCTATCCGCTCTATTTACAATTCGGGTCCCTATTTAAAGGGATGGGAAGTGGGGATCATGGACTCCCAAGCTGGATAGTCCTCAATCACTACCAGATGGCCTATAGGCCTAGGCCTACTATAAGCCTACATCCGGAAGATACTCCTACACACTTAACATTTTCTTTTTTTTCCCCAAAAGGGGATGAAAGTAGGGGATGGAGGTGGACCCCCTGGAAGGGAGGCGTGAACCCCTGGACCCCCCTGGACCCCTACACTGGAGAAACAGGGGGCTCTAGATGGTGGGTGGGGGTTGGGGTCCTAATTTTAAAGGAATGACTATAGGCCTATCACCTGTCGTTGTCTCTAGAAATAGATCCATCAATGTCCCGTGTCGAATTCAAGAATCGACTGCTAAATTTAAGATAATGACCCAGACCCGTATGCAGCATAGTATATTCCTATAGGGCCTATAGGCCTAGGCCAGTATAAATATTGAAAAGTTCCACCTAGATATATATAGGCCTAGGCCTAGATGCCCGCCACCCCTCTTTCTAAACTTTAAATTGTTGAAACTATTCAAGTAAAGGTTCCGCATTGGGGCCAAAACATTGCCCGTCGTTGTCCCAAATTGCATGTAAAATTTAAGAAACAGAAATGTCACCCTGTCGATTTTAGGAGTCCAGACCCTGGCATAGATTACTATGCACCTCCCAAGTTAAACGCAAAGATGGACAGTTAGGTCGAGTTCTTGTCGAATCCGTTTACCGGTGACCTTTCGCCGTGGGCTGTACAGGAATACCTGAGCCTCAGATCACCATCACCTGTCACTCGGTGAGGTGTGTTTATCCAAGGCACCTGTCACTCTCCTCACGGCCCAGTATGTTTAGACTGTAAATTTAGGCAGCATTTCTCAACCAGGCCCAAGGACAAGGACCATAGCGCAGTCTAAATAACCTATGTTAGGAACACAACACCAGTGAAATATATCTGAGGCATACCTACACAAAAACTTGTTTCATTTATTTCATTTATTTCTATTTCATCTTTTTTTTATTTAACTATTTTTATTTTTTGTTTATATAATTATTTTATTTATTCATTTATTTTTTATTTTTACTTTTTTTTTTTTGGGGGGGGGGGGGGGGAGGGTCAAAGGGAGTCGGTTTCACATGTCGGGGCTAATCCTCAATTTCCTCACTACCTCCTACTTTAATCTAGATCGTGTGTGAAGAGTGCTAGATCAGTGACTCTTGTTTGCACTAGATAAAGTGGGTAACAGCTGTAGGTGGTACAGAAAACCTTCAAAGCCTGCAGGATAGCCAGACTAGCTCGTGGTAGTGCAGTGCTTTATCTAGATACTGTGAAAATCTTGAAATACGTCGTCATGACCTGCAGACAAATGCTATTCTGTTCCTAAATACAACTGGGATTCTGTGGTCCCTGCAGGTAGTCTAAATGTTGAAAAGCGCAAGAGACAGTAAATTGAGTACTCTATATACAATGGATAGGGACTTTTACCTATGTCATTGACACTGTAGGTATCCTATCGGTAACGAGACCCATGCAGCTATTATGTGTGTAAGAAAAGCTAGAGGTCACGTTTCTTTAGTTAAGGTGGAACCATAGGCTTAGGCCTATAGGCCCAATAGTGTGTATCTCTATGATGGGACTTATTTAATGCATGCCTTAGGTCAAGGGCTATAGGCCATTGCAAGTACATGTAATGGATCAGCACTTGTGTTCCAGTCTGTGGACATAATCGCCGCACCAATTGCCTCAAAAGTACTTATATGCATGTGGCCGAAAAATGCGTTGATTTACACAGAGCAAGAGGTTTAAACTAATATTATATTGTTTTTTAAGACTGTGCCAGATATTCCATTCTAAGAGAGAATCATGATAGGCCCAATTTATATAATTAAGAACCCTAATTCAATATGTCAACATTATTTTGATAACCGTCATAATCATCGAGTTAATCCAATAGGTTCAGAAATGGACATAAAGAATGCAATAGGGGACCGAAATACATTCAGGACTAAAAGAGTGATACCAGTAAGTAGGCATATAATTTTAAGTTCAATTTGCATAATTAGATGACACAAGCAGATAAGGAAAATAAGTGTCTCTCAACAGCACAGGAAACGCCTCCCACAAGGGCCTAGTCTTACTCATAGTACGAACACAATCCCTAAGTGGCACTTAATACAGCTCGGCAGGCAAACGTGCCCCAATAAACCAAAAGTAAATGTCACATAAATAACAGTGCGCTGCTGCTGCGGCTCTTCATCTGCACCCAGCTATGGGTACATAATTACAGGGTATCACATTGATGAGACACCTGCAGGGGATGAACTTTGCGGTGGGGTAATAATCTCGAGACGCAATCGGCGTCCCGAAAACACAGACCTAGTGATTGTGAGTGCATTATAACACGGTGGGGATTGGAGGGGACTGGCAGGGGGGAAGTATCTAATATAGGCCTAAGAGAAGAGGGGATATGACAGATGGCACAGGAGTACTTCAGGAATAGGCCCAAGCATAGAACCATGGACTAAAGTTAAAACCTTTTGAGTACTCTCTCTGATAGAACTAAACATAATATTTTGTGTCAGATAGAAATGCCTCATAAGATCAGATGATTAATATGCACCCCAAGGATATAAATCACAAGTTAGGTCCAAGGCATGATTCTCTTAATTTACTTTACATTACTTTACATACCTGACAGTTTTTTCCAGTCATAATTTGTTTTTTGTTGACATAGAATACCACTGCCACGTCCAAACCATACTTACACTAAACGAGCAATTATATAGCCTATACCTATCACTAAATGATATGTACAACTACATGTATCACATTTAGGCCTTGCATTTCCCATATAATGTCTCACTTCAACACTGAAGACTATCCCAATGTTTCGTTACTCCTACTAATGTTTCATTTTTGTTATAGCCTTGGTCAGGTGGTTCTGTGGTATGGGCCAACGTGATAGCCAATCAGGTTGGCTGATTGAGTCACGTGTAACTTCATTACCTGTCCTACCACCAGGGCCAGCGAAATGATGATCGATCGAACAACCTCCCCACCCACCTACCCCATCCCCATACCACTAGTCAGCCCCACAGCTTTAACCTATAACACTGGCTCCTATATTGTTACATATTTCCTTAAAATAACACGCACTTAAAATGTCGTTAGTCTTATGCAGGTGCCATTATTACGATGCTGCACATGCCGGGTGAAGGTGATAATTACATATTTGTTAGGCCTAAAGGTAAACAAATCCAGGCTTAGGGGTTGATGAAACATCCATAGGCCTACTAATCTTATTGATTCGTTCTATATCCCCATAGAAGGCTAAATCTGACCTATTTAGAGTAATGACATGAAATTAGAACACCTAGCCCATGACAAACATGTCAGTATACTTTTTTTTTTTAATCATTATTTTTTTTACTGATTTTTGTATACATCTTTATATATATTTTTTTCTCTGTTTTGGGGAGGGGGAATAAGCCTAATGCACTTCTGTTGTACAATTGTCATTGTATTCTCATTCCTTAAAGTTAATTGCACAGCTTGACCTACTTCTTGTCTCGACACCTGTGACAACCTTATCAAATAGCCCATCACAACGAATAAGCAAAGACCCTTCCTCCTCGGAATAAGTATCCATATCCTTGCCGTCACTCGCTCCCAGCCAATATTTTAAAAGGCATTAGATTAAGAATACAGGGAGTGTAAGGTTGAACTACGAGCTCAATACTAATTCTTATAATTATATATCAAACCCATACAAACTATGGTAGAAAAGAGAATAAACCACCCGTAGGCCCTACTCAAAAACAGGGTCATCAAAGGCCGGGTGTGTGGTGTCCTTTCTATGGGACATTGCACACTAAAGACCCCTTGCCACTCTTCGCAACGAGTAGGGTATTGCACCCGGTGGCGGGTTTCTCCTAAACCATATCATATATTCGGTCACCGCCCTTGTGGCGTAAAATAAGCTGAAAAGTATTACCTTGTGCAGTCTGGAAAGAATCCATAAGGGTTGGCCGGACGTTAAACTACCCCAACAAACAAACAAACTCAAAAACAGTGTTATTTTTGATAACCTATAGGAGCTTTATAGACTAATAATAAAACCGTACTTACCACCACCTCCCTCATTGGCCCTATCGTAGACTAGTGGTTGATAGACACTATCAGGTACTTCCGAAGGCCGGTAGTACCACTTGACATCGACTAGAAGGTTATCCTTTTTACTCTGAAAAAACAAAGTAGATATATCGATACATTTATATTAATATGCATGGGCAACGTGTACAAGTTCTGAAATAAACCTTATCGTATAAAGTTTCAGATAAGGCTGGTTTTTACTTCACATCCATCTTGCAGTATACATATATAGCCTATACAGTAGTTGTTCTCAATATAATACACGCACCTGTTCATCTTTTTTTAAACTATTTCTATATGTATATAAATATATCAACAACAAATTAACATGTGATTGGTATATAGTGCTTGTCAACTTTAGTTACGTTTAATGCATGTTGAAGAGATGTGTGACTGGGTAGGAAGTTTAACACCTTTTCTATAACCTTCAGAAGTTATCTGGTTAAATAATATGTTAGCACATTGAACTATAGACGTGTTGCTATGGCTCGTTATTGTACATTTAACACATCCTTTATGAATTATTTCAATAAACACAGGTGGTCTGGCTTCATCTTTATATCCTCGACTTAGGTTGGATTATTCGTTCTGTATCTGTTTGATAGCATGGGCATATAAAAACCTTGATAAGTATTTGACAGGTCTTTATCATGAAGTGGGTAATAATTCAAAGTTATAATTGATCTCCGAAGTGTTTGTCTGCCCTATTTAGATATAAGGAAAACAACAATGTGATAAGTGTTGGAAACCTTCCAAGAAAAGCAACAGCTAGCCTATATACCAGGCCCATAATAATGCATTCATTCTTGAGCGGGTATTAGGATGATATACATACATTTCCCATCTCTACTATTCAGAAATGGAGTTTGTAATTGTCGTACTAAAATAAAATAGGTGTATTATGCCCCTATTTGGAAGTGTGCCATGAAATCATTTTCCAATTAGGTATCTCATGACTTTCCAACCATCTCCTCTCCAATGTTTCCAAATCCGAGAATTATAGGACGCTGCTCCTGGGATGCATGCTATCCTACCAAGGGATTAACATGCCGGGGAGCCTACATGGGAAGCTAAGCCTGATGATAATCTAGGCTAACATTTCCTGACCCTAATCATCCCCACGCGTCACCACGACAACCAAGCCTATAATCCACGTCAGTTGGGATACACACTTAACGTCTAGGAGTCAACTGTAGCGTAGTGGGAAGCGTTAGGCTACATGCAATTCTATTGAAAGCTGTTATTTCTCAGGGCCATCATTTGTGTTGGTGCGTGTTTATGTGTGAATCAACTAACGGCACTTTATAAATTTATACATTTATATGCCGTCTCCATTCAGGCCCACAATAGGCCCTGATTAAAGATATAGGTCTAAAATTTAAATTATCATACCGTTCACGTAACTTTCCTCCGTTTCCCCTCTACTTTTGAATACAGAACCCTCTTACATAATTATTCAATATATATTCCAATTTCTCCATTTAACAGAGGTTCTAGTTTGGAACTAATACATTTTCTCGGAGATGGGAATGGGGTCAAACGGCATTAATTTGTGTAAGTCCACAGAGTCCCTTGTCCTATACAATTTTCAGCACCTTGGCTTTAGGGCCTTGGGTAAATGCAGGGACAAATATCTATGACGCCTGCACACGAACGCAGGAGTCCTAGTTCTCTACTGAAAAGCCAGGTGGCGCAACAATCGGCCTTATGGTTCGTGGAAGTTTCCTGCGTCCGCCACACGGTGGCTCTGGGGAGGTGTCTTTGATGACTCCTTACTTCAGATATAGGCCTACTGTATCTAAGACCCAACACATAAAAAGGTTGTGTTGGGCAACACGGATTCAAGACCAATAAATTAGGCTGGCTTTAACTGCCGCTTTCATTGATAAAATGTCTTAGCAGCCCATTTCATTAAAGAAATGTCTTAATTTTCTACTTAATGTGTGTGGAAAATATATAAAGACAAAAAAGCTTTTGCTATGCTACAGCCTGGCAAGTACAAATGTATCATCCTCTTCTTATTCAAAAGCCATTGATAAGGAGAAGAGTACACGTAGAGAACTTTGTTTCACATTGTTTAACAACCTAGTAGGCCTGTAGGGATTATTGGATTTGCATTCTTGACTGCAGTTGATCTATTTCGCACTTCATTGTTCCAGGGTCACAAAATTAAATAACTTTGTACAGATATTTTAGAGCTTTCACATAGTGAGGCTATACAAATTTCCGAATGAAGAATTCAACAGTCTAGCATGTAAGGGACAAGTTGTGTGAATCCTAGAAATTTATACATATCAACATTACATCCAAATTTCAAAGATAATTCACCAGTTCCGATATGCATATTACAGGGTGCCAACCGAAATTCCATTTTTAAATTCAGTTTTCCCTGAGATTTCCCTGTCCCATGACAATTTTTCCCTGTGTCATATCCAGCAAGTTGTTCGAAATTAAAAGCCTTTGTGCGCAGAAAAAATTTGGACAACCCAACAACAAAAAGTTGGATCCCTAATATCTTGATTATCAGGAATTTCAGAACCTGGCCAAATAAAATTCCCTGTGTTTTCCTTGTGGTTTGGCAAAATTTGCAAATTCCCTGTGTTTTCCCTGTCAGCTATTTTCTCCGTTTTCCCTGTGTGGTTGGTACCCTGATGTGAAACCTACTGAAACGCATCCGAATGCTTTACTAGCCTACCCTTAACCCCTACGTATCGTTTCCACCTGTCAGTTATCTACATTCCGAGCTGCTCACCGATCTGCTCGCGAGCTGCTCATGACTCACTCGGAGACTGGGAGTCGGGGGCTGGGCCATCAGCCTCTGTCGTCGTTCCCAGCCCCAATAAATAAACAATGACCCATCAAATCAGTCCCAGTCCGGCAGCGTTTAGTCCCCCTGCATCCTCTTACCGAGTCACTTAACCCTTTGGTCCCGGGTAGCTATTACCGAGTCACTTAACCCTTTGGTCCCGGCTAACTATTCGGTTGATTTACAGATTAATCGTTATTATTTTTAGACTCCGGGGTCTATTCACATGGGTATTGCCTGGTGTACTACATATGTACTGGCCTAAGAAATGTTCTCATCATATATATTAATTCAAAAGTGTACACCAAAGAAAACTGACAAATTGTGTGGGACTAAAATTTTGAATTTTCATGAGGACAAGGGGTTTGCAATATAAGAGACAGTTTAAAGTTAAATCTGTCCTCTAATGACAAGTAATAATCACTTCAATTTCACTGGCATTCGATTCAAATTTCCTGGACTTTTCTCACCTTACATTCTGAAGAATCTACGTCACAATTTGATTGTTCCACATATTCTACGTGTTCCACGACTTGAACATACATCTGCGGGTATATTTGTATATAGGTATATCTTCACTTGAAGCAAACCTATTTCATACTGACTACCAAATATTTACAGCATAGTGTAATACTGCAGAGTTCGATTCACTTCTCAGCAAGGGGTCTTTCAGTAAGGTCACTAATCAGCTAACCCCTAAGCATTATTTCTAGCCCACTGTCTCACTGAGAAGAAAATTATATATCCCTAATATTAATTTTGTCAATCACTTCACACCTTCTCACCCAGAGGAAAATATAAATAAATCGTGCCTTGTCTCAAGAAGAGGAATAGTTGCTAATCCAACCTGGCGGGTATGGAGGGTAGGTTGGTCGGCTAATGTGGGGCGAGTAAGGGGAGGGGTTTGGGTAGGGTAAATGATGATGCACTGCACGAGTCGACCTGCTTTTTGACCCCCGTCGTTCGTCACCCCTCCCCTAAGATGGAGGAGTGAGTGGGACAGGCCGAGAACCAGCGAACGTGCTACTGGTTAAGGCCTAAGCCTCAGTTGTAGGTCGACGGTCACCAGCGAAAAATATAATAGCGATGCATTGGTGGCCAAGGAAATCCCCCCCCCCCCCCCTTTTTTTTTTTTGTTGCCTTTTCCAAAATTTCCCCAAATCATAAGAAAATTAATTATTTGGTTTGTAAAGGGGGAAAGTAGGTACTGAAAAACGCTGATAAAACACGACCTCTTTTTTACTCTAAAATCCAAATAAGGTAAAATTTGTGTATAAAATAATGGCTTTGTGTAAATTACTGATCTCAAAGAAAATGTTTTTGGTTTTAAGGGGTAGTGGCTTTTCTTTTTTCTCTCGTTTCGATTGTATGAATTCAACAGCGTGGTCGTTTCGTAATACAAGTATATGATAGCCAAATATTTTTGACTTGGTGCAGATTGATAACACATAAAAAAACGTTACAGATAAAGTCAGTGTGATAACTAACATCTGTTCCTCCATCTGTTTATAGCTATGCTGAGATTGGGAAGCAGAGGTTTATGTCAATCTTACCTTTCTAAATTCGTGAATAGACGCTATGAAGTAGGGTTGATCAGCCCGTTGACTATCTAAATAGATGCAATCTGGAAAGAAAAGAAGAACCGTTAGTGGATTAAAGTCGATTTAAAAAAAACCCATCTGAAGTGAAAAACTTACTCTGTAAGATGTAGCTCTGAATTAAAAAAAAAATTAAACATTAAGTATACCATGCGTACGTTAAGTGGCTATAGATGTGACGGCCGCGGGTTAATCTTTTATGTGCTTCAGTCATATACACCTGTTCTCAAGTATTGTTATCAATTTATCACATCATTTGGCACAGGTAACAACCAGGAGGCCAATATAACATGTTATCTTAAAAAAAAGACTTTAACAGGGAGAAAAACACCATCGGTAATCATCTTATCTCGCTTCAAAGGGTTTTATTTTAAAGACATCTTTTTTTATCCCCTGGACGTTTGACGTTTTAATTTTCAATCAGAAATACTCTAATGCATTTGAATCTTCTAAAAACGTAGACAGCTTTTGTAATTTCATTTTCATGTTTCATCCACCCGTTTCGGGTTTTCGTTTTCAAACAGAGCTCATGCGATATAGGGATACACAAGACAGTGTTTGTGATTTTAGTTTAATTTTATTCATAACAACAAAAAGATAAAACCTGGATTTGTTTGATTTAAAACTAACTGAATAATAATTGATAAAGACAATTTACATCTACAATACACATGTTTGTAACAGCCCTCCCTTTTTTTACTTTATATGGGTTCTTCGACCCAAAGCCTATAAGAAAGTTTCATAGTTCATTTCATTCAAAATGATAGATACCCCATTAATTTCTTCAATTCTATACCACATTAAGGAAATGTAATGATATGGCTACATACTTTGAGTTCCTCTACAAATAATTACAATTTTTCTTATAAATCAACCTGACGTCCAGAAAAGGGTGGCCAATGTCGTTGAGGCATTGGTACCACTCGTTGGCAATGGCACCAGGGCACTTCATGGTTTCGAGTCCCATGCAGTGCAGCATGGAAAAAGGACATTTGGATTACCCCTGCACGGAATTGTGCCCACATGATCCACAGGACTGCAGTGGAAGAAAATTTAATAAAGTGAACTCGGCCTGTATAAAAATCCAAAAAAAAAAGAAAGAAATTATCTCTCCTAAACATCAATCTGACGTCCAACAAGTTCCTGAACCCTATACATGTACCACAAGTGGTGGTGTCAATGGTGCTGGGTAGGTGGTTCTAAGGGTGGTGCTAAGGGTGGTGGCAGTGGTGGTGGTGGTGGTGGTGGTGGTGGTGGTGCTGTGCCATGTTGACATATAATATGTCGGCCGGCGAACGGATTGATTACCCGATCCCTACTAACAAAATACCAGCGGGCCCGGGCCGATGAGGAGGGGCAAACAGCCGCCACCCCCTTTACACAACATGTCAAATACATCTTGGCTGCTAAATGCTAATGGTTAGCTTATGGTTAGCTTATGGTTAGCTTAGCACCCGGGGAGGCACATAAAGTCCCCTGTAATTGCTGTGTGCTCTTGGGGCCAAGGAGGTGGGGGGCAGTGTTTGAATACATAATGTATGGTTTTCAGGGAATATTATGTGTATGAAAAAGTCAGAGGGTGTAATAATTGTGAAAGGTTGTATTGAGCACAGATCAAATGGGATTAAATCAGAGCACGCGGCTGTAGATGTGCAGCGATGGTATTTTGAATTGACTTTGATGGAGAAATATTTCAACAAAAGTTTGAAAAAACGTTCATGTTGTGATGGTGATGGTTTTATATTCTTAGTCGAGAAGCATTGAATGGCCCGTACCTGGAATACGAGGGATGTGTATTTGCTCTATTGTCATGAGGGTTACAAGATTGGCTCTATCTTATTATATTTACTGCTTCAAGAGAACGAAGTCATTCTAATAGGAAAGCCTTCGAAAGCAATAAATAATCTATCAAGCCGACCTACCTAACTCAATGTAAGAGAAGAGAAGGATTATTGCTTGGCCGTCTATAGGAAAAGTTTTTAGTAACACATTCATATCGAAAATATATTATAGTTTCACTTGCCCACAGAATCGTTGTTCATATCTTATTTAGATATGATTTTGGAATGTTACATATACATCGCTTGACTGCACGTAAGGTACTCTGAATTAATCCGGTGAACTTCAAATATTATGTTTCAATTCAAATCAATTCTACATCATTTTCAAAATTACAGTAGGCAAAACCCAACCCTAAAGGCATCAATGATTAATAATACCCAGAACAGCCGCTTCAGTGCTCAAACCCCAAGTCTACCCGGGCAGTTTCCCCACAGTAATTCCCCGAAGAAGGCTGGGAGATGCTAATAGGTGGGCGGGCAGTAGTTATTACTCGTTAAGCTATATAGGCCTATATAACATTCAAAAATCATCACTGAAATTAGTGTAAGGCACTTGGTTTTTATTCGATTAACTCAAAACATTATGTTTCAATTCAAACCAATTCTACATAAATTTCAAAATTACAGTAGCCAAAACCCAACCCTAAACACAGACATCAATGATTAATAATACCCAGAACAGCCGCTTCAGTGCTCAAACCCCAAGTCTACCCTGGTAGTTTCCCCACAGTAATTCCCCGAAGAAGGCCGGGAGATGCTAATAGGTAGGCGGGCAGTAGTTATTACTCGTGCTTAGTCGACTTAACGTCATGGAGGCCCCTGAGGACCTGAGCTGTCACGTCCAGGCTAGGGTAGAGACTGTGTCGGCTGGCAGGGACAGCTAGCCCAGTCACAATGTACAGAGATGGGCATCATAATGGTGTTCAGGTTATTCATTGCCAGGGTGGGTTATTTGGAGGGTTAGTTCATTGCCATTTGTATTTGGAGGGTTAGTGCATTGCCATTTGTATTTGGAGGGTTAGTTCATTGCCAGTTGTATTTGGAGGGTTGGTTCATTGCCATTTGCATTTGGAGGGTTAGTTCATTGCCAGTTGTATTTGGAGGGTTGGTTCATTGCCATTTGTATTTGGAGGGTTGGTTCATTGCCATTTGCATTTGGAGGGTTAGTCCATTGCCATTTGCATTTGGAGGGTTAGTTCATTGCCATTTGTATTTGGAGGGTTAGTTCGTTGCCATTTGTATTTGGAGGGTTAGTTCATTGCTATTTGCAGTTGGAGGGTTAGTTCATTGCTGACTGACTGATCAATTTTGTATTTTATTGCAATTACTTGTAGTGTTTGATGTACGGTACAGTCAGTGTCCGAAATTAAGGGTGCATCCTGTACCCAAGGTGCATGATTCTGAGGCAGGGTGCATGATTTTAAAATGTGTGCACCCGGATGGTGCATGTCTTTTTACCATGAAACATAGGTCTATCTAGTAATGTACAAACAAGATTTGTCTCAGGATGCAGACTTTTAGAATATCTGCACCAGGAGGGTGCATGAAATAAAACCTTAATTTCGGACACTGGTATGCAAAGGTTAGCTTTTTCCTAGCTGATACTTTGACATGCTATCTCATATAATATAATTAATAACTAGTAGTAGTAGTAGTGTTATAATTTGCTATAAATAGGTTAGCATATGGCTGGCCCTTTATTTTAATATCTAATTGTGATTACTTGCAGTGTTCAGTCAGTGCAATCTATGCAAAGGGTAAGCGGTTTGCCGGCTGAATATTTCAAGATGCTAATGTAATTACTTTAGTAGTGTTCATAATTAGCTATGAGTAGGTTATTCTATTTCTTCCTGATAATTTCAACATCGTACAGACATACTGTAATTGTTGGCTGATCATATTGCAAAAATAACTCAAGGTATTCGTGGTTTTGCATGAATAGGATAGCCTATTGCTGGTTGGTTGTTTTATTGTAATCACTAGTATTGTTCATGACCTGCTACAATAGGTTTTTCTATTGCTGGCTGATTATTTTATCATTGTAATATAATCATCAGTAGCGTTCATTTTTTGTTCCAAACAGTAGTATGTTGCTGGCGAATTATTCCATTATTGTAATGTAATGATGATAAGTGCTTATTATGATTTGCTCTGAAAATTTACAGCAATTGGTTTTTGACTATATATAATAATATGTGGGGGGTTTACATACACGTGCAATATGTTTCGCAGTTAATAAGCGTAGAATGGTTTTTTCTTTTGTGTCTACTTAGGATGGACTTTTACTTCAAAATATCATTGGAAGCGTTTTCTCACATGTGCATCTGATAGAGAGATAATTGACAGAGAATAAAACGTTTGATGCACCACAGCAGGGGCGTGTCAATTGTTTATGACATCCTCCCATGAATATCCATGGGGCAACAAAAGAATGAAATACTGTAGTTGATGTATTGATACTACTGGTTCTGTAGGTCTTGCTCAACAAAATGTGCCTGCATTTCTACTGCGAAAAACACACACATTGCAATTTCTGAATTATCATGTATTTGGCATATTGCCTATATATACCAGGTAAGTACATTTGTGCATGTAGTTGATATTAAATTTTGATCACGCATGCAGTTTGGCCATCCTAAAAAATTCTGTTTCCGGTAGACCGGCCGGGTGAGTATTTTTAGGCCGGGTGTGAAGAATTTGTTTCATTTTTCAGAAAATAATTTTTTTTTCAAAAAATTTTCTGTCATGTTCTTACCAAACCTAAAAAAAAAAATTAAAAAAAAAAGAAATCCCGGCCGCCCGGGTCATCTTAATTAAAGCCACCCGCTGGACCGGAAACAGAATTTTTTTTAAGGGTGGCCTTACTCAAGGGTAAATGGCACATATATACAAATACCTTTCAGAATATACCAGCATAGCACATAACTACACATTCACCGGGCAGTACAGTGTAGGTAAACAACATGTAACAGTTCATGTCAATGCTGTCATTAATCATCAATGATATAGCTGTATCATAATTCAGATAAAATTTATAGTCATGAATTGGCAATGCTACTTTGTATATTTCCATATAGCTATTTCAATGTCATCACGAAGGCAACCGAGAAAATATGATAACCATATAGTAACAATTTTGCAACTACATTTGGAGATTTCCAGTTTATTTCATTTTGGTGTTCTATCTATTTTTCACCTTTTAACCTTGAACAGAAAAAAATTGAGGAAAATGGCACAGAAATTGCACTTTTTCATGCAGTTCAATATGTTATCACCCAGCATGGTAAATGGTTAAATCTACAGAGTGACAACTGTTAAATGGCTGTAGAATCTACGTTACCGACCTCATTCTAAGAGTCCGCCACTTTGCACCCAATTTAGTAAATCTGCATTTGACAGCTTTGTGAGAAATTGGATGGTGAAAAGGGTTTGGGTGAGGGAGCTTTGAGAAAAGGGGTTGGTGCAAGAAGAGTGAGAGGACAAAAGGGCAAAGGGGAAAAGAGGGATAGTATTAAAGGGGAAATGTTGGTCGATGAATGATTGGAAGGCTTCTTATGAATAAACACTTGTGTTTCCCATGCATTATTACTAATGAAAAACTAAAGTATAAAGTTTACTCCTAGTTTTGTTGAAACTATACTAACTACTAACATAACCGATATGTACTGATAACTCTCGGTATGACATTGAAAATTGATAGACCCATAGCTAAGTTTGCATTTCTTTGTTTGATGGTTGATAATTAAACTCATAAACCCTGCGAAAAGTAGCCTTTAATTATCAACCATCAAACAAAGAAATGCAAACTTAGCTATGGGTCTATCAATTTTCAATGTAAAATAATATCATATGCACCTGTGTGCATTTGAAAAATAGATAATCATATTTCATATCAATATCCATAAACCTTAGATATTAAGTTGATTTTCATATCAATATCCATAAAGTAAAACCCTAGAAATTTGTATGCTATATACATATCATAACTCTTGGCCTGTATCAATTGATTTTCTTTTCTTTGTTGAAATCCTGGATAATCTACTAAAGGTTAGAGGGTTGGGTAGGTGGTGAAGTGTATGATGACATGACTGGTCCAGAAGGAGGCATATGGGACTCTGAGCATGCGCAGAGGGTCACGTGAGAGGGGGGTCATGTGGACAAGATGGCCGCCGGGTACGTGCTACAGACATGTCAGTACTGACAACAGGCTGGAAGTGGCACTCTAACTGGCAATTAGGCCTAAATTAGGACTCTCATTGCCCATAATCATGTGCAAATAAACCTTTAATGCAACTAGACTTTCGTCTGTTTAAGAGAAGACAGTGGGATTGTACATCTATATGTATAGTGAAGGACCAGTGAAAGGAAGCCTGAATCAAATACCCTCTTTCCCTTCCATTGGGATTTAGGCACATAGGCCTAAATTAACTATTCGCCCCTGGTTCCACCAATCTCTAGGACCTGTGTCGCCATGCCCAATCTTTAAAAGCATGTTATGGTGCCATGTCGACTTCAGGAGTCTCATTCACAGAAGAGAGCAACCGGTAACATGTGAAATTACAAATTTTAGGTCCTACTGGTTCAATAATCCTTCTTTGTTAATGAACAACACTTTTTCTTTAATTAAATGACGAATTTCATGAACCTCTACCACAATTCGATGGCTCCTGTTTGGGAGCTAAAAAGCGGTTCCGATTCTTCGATTGTGGTAGAATTTCATCCTTTTCATTGGGTCAGGTTTTGATTTCTGTTCAACTGAAAGGCGCAAATTCTTATTAGATTCACCCAAAACCAATTCCCATTTCACTCAACAGGAGGCGGATTTCCATTTAATTGTATCCTCTTCGCTCCACAGAGAGGTCGAGGCTCTGGTGTTCAGAGCAGAAATCAAAAGGCAGACCGGAACTCAGTCAGTGTGTGACTGCTCTGCGCTTGCGCAGATGCTTCAGCAGCAATCTCCAGACGCAATCTCACTGCTGGGTGCCCTCCAATCCATCCAGGACACACCCAAACATCTGTAGGGAGACGGCAGGGATTTCTTAGTTCTATCAGATAATGTCGGTCCAGCAAATGCAGTGTCATGCAGCCAACTAGACTGCAGTTCTACCCCAGTCCGCTAGTTCCTGAAACTATAATTCAAGAGGTAACAATGGTCATGGAAGGACTTGAAGTAAACCAGTGACTGGACCTCCGCCTGGAGAGTGGAGGTTTATCCTGGCGGCCGGTGGTGGCGCTGCCTACTTCCGGTAATGGGTTTACTGCCACGTGGAGTCAATCTGATTGGCCGTTATGTTTCACAGTGAGTACAATCAATACACAATGTTCGCCATCTGAGCTCAGCTTCCGATTGCAGCCCCCACCCCTCCCCACACCGTCCACACGTAGACGTGTCGATAGGAGAATCACTCCCAAAGAATCCATTGTTGTACAGTTTTCTACTTGTATTTTCACACCCCATACACATACTTTCTCCTTATTTAAGAAGAAGAGGAATGTATAGCCTCTTCCTATTTAAGAGCAAACGTTCTCCTGCATGTTATATCTCACATGTGGATGGGGTGCTTTTCTAAATGTTTGAAGGCTTGTATTCACAGTATTTATAAAGGCCTAGTGGCAGGACTGTATACCTATGTATCTGCCTGTCCAAATCTTAAAGGAGGGTATTCATACAAACATCTACACCCATCTAAGATTAATTCCAATATCATTTTTCATTATTTATGATATATGATTTATTCTTTTACAAAAAGGCTTTGTATATAGGTTGAAATCATCAGGGCCTTTCTTCTTTCATCTCTTTGACATCTCCTTCAAACAAATTCGCCTCTACTATGTGAAGACCTACGGTTGTATGAAGTCATCTCCATTCTTAACTTCTATTTTAGAAAGTCACCTAGGTGGTCGTGAATCCAAATAATGGGCGCATTTACTGTCTGATGTGCCCCTTAAAAATAGTGTTTATGACCGAGCAACATATAAATAGTTGAGATCTACGGACAATTGGTATCATTATTCAGATGGAAATGATATACAGTTAGGCTAATGATAACTACATGAACAAGTAGTTTGGATATCTATGACAATGGATAATATTATATTGATCCAATTATTTATTATTTGAAAGAAAACAACTACAATTATGCTGCCACTTCGTTATAATCACTCTAAATATATGAAGTAGGCCTATAGTATACAACAGTTACACAATGTATCAATGCATAGATCCAAAACAGTAACGCGAGTAAGAGACCTATAAACATCCCAAATACAAATACATAAAACAGGCCTACACAGCCTATACAGTTATCTATGGCTGTCAATAAAGAAATAATATTGACATAAAAATATTCACGAAGATGCTCTATGTAGCATGGCTTTACTTAAGTCCTATACCAATTACAGACATTGATTGGCATATCTATAAAGGTAACTCTATAAAGGTATCTAAAGGTAACTCTATAAAGGTGGGCATTCACACCTGCCAGGTTGTTACCTTGAGTTAGAGGCGTGGTGCTGGAGCATTACTCAAATTACCCAGTCCTTTGGGCGTCACTCAGGCTTGTGATTTGTACGTGTCAACTTTGGCTTTAAACGTACGCTTAAATGATCTTATGCTTGCGTTTCCTTGGATCATTTACAAGGATTTTCAATTATGTATGATATCCTTAGACTACCTACGATGGTATCATTATTCGAACCTTTGTTTTTCATTGTTTATAATGATGGATAATGTAATTGCTCCTTCCCCATACATAATGATACTACAGGATAAATTGGTTCGAACATTCAAAGACAGCAATTTTACATATTAAACCCAAATTATCATTTTCTGCTTTAGATTCCCTACATTTCGTGCAGATTTACAATTTTTCACTTTACTCCTATATATCATACAGGCCCGTACTATATCTAATACTGTACAGTCGAAAAATAATATTATCTATATCCAATATAACAGTTTTTTTATATCCAATACAACCGGTTAAAATAGAGCCATTTCTACCCACAACAATTCAGACAGAGAAGCCTTATATACTCATACCATAACGTCGATCTTCACCCCACTCACAACATTTGGAAAGCTGGAGCTGAATGTTGAACTCTCAATAAAAGGCCCCTTTTTCCTATATTGACAGAGATGTCTTTTTGATAATAAATGGGACATTTTTTCACCTCGTTACCCGGGAGGTCTCTCTTAAAGAAGACTTCCCCCTTTTCAAGACCCGGATTAGTTTAACCTCACCAGCCCAGACAGTGTCTCTTTAGTTCGCCTCTTGTCCGGCAGGTGGACGAGATCAGGGCTTTTTGTACATGACCTCCACCTCCCGCCACCTCCAGGGCTAGACGTGCAGGGGACGGTTTGTTTATTTTTATTTGAATTTTATTGCAGGAAAATATACTCTGAGTTTAAATTTTACTACTGGAAAATGTACTCTGAGACTAAACCGTGTGTAATTCGGAACACGTTCTATCAAGGCTTACTAGGTTCAGTTTCGTATATATTGAAAAAAACATTTATTTCATATTGTTGAGTGGAACATAAATTCTTTGATTTTCCCCCGGTTATTTCACACACTCACTTGCAGTCTACACTTAACTGCTTATAATGTGTAGGAATGCTTTGTAAACAAAGAATCACGCTTTACAGTTAGCTTTAAAGCCACCACGTAATGGCGTTACTTCCTTTTCTTATTTTTCCTTAGATTTGCATCCACGTAAATATTTCTTTTTTATATATTATTTATCCACTTACGAGTAACATAAGATCTTCCAGTAGTCCAATATAATGCTTCCTATCGACCCAGGGAGCATCTATTGTACTATTGGTAGGTCTATGCTCTAAAACCACATGTTAATGCATTTTCTACGAGCTGCAAAACAATTTAAATCGCTTAATTGACAAGGGTGTTGGGAGTTAAAGTCAATTAATTCCTCGGTATACAGTCTCAGGTCAGGGCCAGGCATTCAAGGCGATGGGTTTGGGTGAAAGGGTGAGGCAACCGTAGCATCCTGGTTGCCAACATAAATTGTCCAGCCCATTATCACATCCCCCCCTTGGGCGGGGGGGGGGTGTACTTGACTTGGGTTTGGGTACCCACTGCAAAACAGACTCCGGGAGCTGTGGCTGTGATCCCAGCAAAGGAAGGAAAAGGGGGGCTGTCACTGACCAGACAACTCTAAAAAGGGGGGCTGTCAAGGCTTACTGTCTGTATTAGATATAATTATCTTGTTGTCAGAAGAAAGCATACAGGACACATTTCAGGCTCTTCAAACTCCTTCATAAGGTTAATTGTATTATAATCTTTGAAGAACGACACTGATCTTTGAGCCAAACACAGCAGCTGTAGTGAAAACAAGGGGCTGTGCCTTGACTTGTCAGAAAATAGGGGGCTGTAAATCAACATCTGGAATTTCACAGAGCTGTCATATTGCGAAAAAGGGGGGCTGTAGTTCTGCAGTGGGTACGTACCATCAAAGAGTGTGTACCCCCCCCCCCCCAGGCCCTCCTCCCCTCTCCTACTCCCTCAACTGGATTAGCCCTGATTGATTGGTCTATTTCCTTGGCCCGCTGCCAAGATTACCTTGCAGCCTCGTTTTGACCCCAAACAAAAGGGGTCAGCCTCGTTTCGGCCGATTAAATCAACACCTAAATTAACCTCTCTCCGCTTTAGGTGGAGGCTATGGTCCGCCATCTTGGGAATATTCTTCCTGTCCACAGCTCTGCAATGTATCTGTGCAATGAAGAGGGAAATGGAAACAAACAGTATGCACACAACTCTGCCAGTTTATAGGGGGAATTGTGCTTATATCATTATTAGAGGACCTTCTCTTTTCTCATATTTTACTAGAATTCCTATAGTCTTCTTTCCTTGTCTTCACTTTTGCCCCCATTTTCTCCTATCTCTCACACTCCTTTTATTTTGTCTTTGATGCGTCAATTCTTTCTTGATAGTTATACTCTTTCTTTATCACATACTCTTTCCGTTTTATTTCTTTCCTCTTTCATTCCCTTATTTTCTAACTGTTATTAATAAATCTCCTCCAAATAGTTTCCTACCTCTTCCTAGGAGTTTTCTCCTCTGTCTTCCAGCGACCGATTCACAATTCACAAATAATATTCATAGCTTCTCTAAATTTTTACACAGGCTTACATAACATTTAGCCCATATATTCATGACGAAAAGGTAGAAATATCCAATTTTACCCTCTCCACTCCACAACTGTAATCCACTCTTCAAACCTATCTCCCATGCCTTCGTTTTCAACTCATTCCTTCGTTATCCTCCCCATTGAAGTTGAGGGTGCCAAATTGTGGATACTTAAAGCAGTGGAGCAGAATGGTTTATTGACACTGACCTGATGCAAGTCAGGCTTAAGCTTTGTCGACCTGCAAACGTCTAGACGAGACGTCTTTTTTTAAACACTGAAGAGGAAATATCTTCCACCAACACATATCAGCACCTTTAATTCTTAGGATGTGAGGTGACATGCTTTGACACGCAGTCATGCTGAGATAGTAGACTTTCCACAGACTCAACAAAAATATAAATATATTTACACAGACACAGACACACACAGACACACACAGACACACACAATGTGTGTGTGTGTGTGTGTGTTTGTGTGTGTTTTCTATCATGGAGAGTAAAATTCTACTTTACTCTCCATGGTTATATATTGTAGATTGTATTAGGAATTAAAGGTAAAATGGAAGAGGTTTTCAATAATAATTTTATCTAATATTCATAACCTATAATATTTTTGTAATAATGTTATGTGCCTTTGAATTTATGTCTGTTCTTCACTAATTAAACAACTTATAATTAGCACCTTGCTCTCTAATTAACTCAGTTGCAACACTTATAAACTCAGTTGCAACACTTATAATGATTAATAAGTCTTATATTGAGGTTAAGTTTCTGAACCACTTCTAGGTGTGACTGTTTAGGACAAGTTTCATCCCTAGACCAAGCCATTACACTTAACACTACTTGAGAGGAATTTACAACCTATAACCGGAGTACAAAGCACACAAAAGGCTTTACTTTATTATTAATCTACTCCATTCACATTTGGAGTATCCCAGACCCGTTACACTAAGGAAATGTGTATGGACTAATACGATTAACTTTGAGACTAAACCATCAATATAATATCATAAGTGCTGAGGTGTTGCATCAAAAGAGTCTTGGCGAATTCAGTCCACAGCTTGTGCATGCTGCTCGCTTTTACAATAATACAAACGCATTTTGTGCCACTGAAGGACAGCCAGGTGCGGAGCAAAGGGCAAGGGGAGTCCAGGGATTCATGATGATAATGAGATCAAATTCGATCTAACTATAGCAGTCTATATGAAATTATATATAATGAATCAATATACCAATGTATTATTACCAATAAAGGAAACTGACGATTGAGGAAAATATTTATAAATGCTTCCTAACCATGACTTTCCCTCTTAATTATATCTAATTGGTAATAGATGAATAAAACCATTATGTTATTGTATGCATATCAGTGTTCGAAATTAAGCTTTTAAAATGTGCACACGCCGGGTGCACAGCTCTCAAATATGTGCACCCGGGAACCTTCCCATGCACACACAGGTGTATAAGGCTAATCATTCTGCCCAAAATATGTGCACCCACCGGGTGCATAACTCTAAAATTCATGCACCCTGCAGCCAAATTGTGCACATTGGGTGCAGGGTGCACCCTTAATTTCGAACACTGCTGATATGTATAATTATTTCTACATTTCCAAATATTATGTATAGGCCTATATATGTAGACGTATTGTGTTATCTGTAGACCTACATTTCCAACCATTATGCATATAAATATATAAATCTCAGAATTAAATATATATATATATTTATGAATAGATTTAATGTATAGGCCCCTATATATAGATGTCTGCACATTTTCCAGAAAAAATATACTCAGTAAACCTGGCAGGTCTAAGCATGATACAGTTGCCTATGTGAAAGGTAGCCACTCAGCAGACAACAAAGGCCAAATCCAACGAGACATGGAAGCCACCTATCCCGGGGATCTTTTTATTGTGACCGATCTTGATCATCAACTGCTGGAGACAATAATCCCCTTCAGGCAACATGATCAGGCAGAAGGAGATTATCACACAGCCCACCGGCAACCACCCCACTAGACTTGTGTAAGACCCTCTGGTATTTTTTAAAATTATTTTATGGGTACAATTGTGGGGAAATATCATATTTTCCGATTCTGGGATTCATTGGGTAATTTATTAAATAAAACATGGTGAAACGATATTTTTGGTAATGTTTTCTCCTATTTATAGGCCTATTTGTTTAAATTGATTCAGATTATCTGTTTACTTTTAACCAATATTTCTTAATTAGGTAGTGCCTTGATGTCTTTACCCTTGAAGCATTGTGCTACACTAATATTTTGCACCGAGGATCACATGGGTCATGCTACCTATTAATTTTCATTGCAATTCTGCCTTAAAATTACACCTTTCTCGAACAATCATCATATTTTACCTATAGGTAGACCCTATATTAACAAAATACGAAACATTCACCGTGTTTAACACGCAATGCCTTTATGAAATTTGTCCAACCATTACAAATACTTCTTTTTATGCAATGGCTAGTACCAACGGCTGGTGAAGGGGTCAATAATTATGTCCTGACTTATATCAACCACTGATCAATGTATGGACCTCTTGATTAGGTGTAGGCCCCCTAATAACATTTTCAAATAAGATTTAATGCATCTGCCTAGTCGGTTTCCGTACCCTGCCTGCATGAACAAATACAAATTCGTTCTTCACATTATAAGAACTTGTTATCTTAGAAGAGAAATATGTGTGTCGTGCGACTCTTATAACTCACGTTGGGTAATATTTCAAGATAAGGCGTTTTCTACATGTTGGAAGACTTCAGGCAAACACATTTACTGAACTATACTCATTTCACAGGAAGTGGTCTTCCGTTTAGGTGTGTTACAAATAATGAAGGACATAATATCTTATTATATGAGTGTAATTAAAACGAAATACAAGTTTAGACGTCAACATTCTAAAAACCGAAAAATCAGGCCCTCTCCTCCACCCACCATATCCTGTACCCAACCTTATATCTTATCATCACAAGCATGTTATATCATATTACAAATGTAATGTTCCGAATATATCGGACCATTCTGAAGCGTCTAATCTAAAATTAAACAAGAATGCAATACCCCCAGGGTCCCTCAATATGATTTATATGCAATGGTATAAACCAACATAGCCATGGTATTGGTATTGTGAGTCTGTATGCCACAAGCAGTATACGCCTTCAGAGATACCCTTACATCATTTACACCACGCCAGGATCAAATACCCAACTGGGAGTCTTTGTATGACAAACACAAATATACCAGTTCCTTTGTGACCAATAGGAAAATCCCTACAGATGCATAGACAGATCGCTTCATCAAGCTAAAGACCCACCTGATATCTCGGAAAATTTCCTTATCCATTTATGCCAACCCACAAATAGAATATTTCTATACCACTAGCACCAAAGGGACTCAGAATATAGGCTTACAATACAACTATTGGTTATTTCTTCTCAGCCCTTGCTTAATATGAATTAAATAGTTGTTTGGCCTAACAAACAAAAAAAATTTAAATCTAATTTTATTTTATTTTATTTTATTTCTATTTTTATTTATTTATTTATTTATTTATTTATTTATTTATTTTTTTTTTTTGGGGGGGGGGTTCTATTATTTGTTTTCAGTAAGAGAGAAGACCATGTGGCAAGACTAGGCTGCGTCTTGGGACTAAAGCCTTGTGTGGATCCGTGATGAACAATGATGAATCACCATGGAAACACGGGATGGTTCCGCCGCCTGCCGACGGTGGCGCTGCTGTTGTTACTGATGCCGGCACTGCTAAGGCTACTGTCTGGGGCCTATACGTATATGTGGAGGACTGATTAACTAGGTCTTGATAAATCCTTTTAACAGGTGCCCTTTGAGAAACTCTGACTCAGGTTGTTCTTACACTAAATTGATCATTTAAAATGATCGCTGTAAATAACCATATAGGCTCTATATAGTACATTGGAGTTGAAAAAGAATCTTGAATTTACACAAATAAAGATTACACATTGATATCACAAAGACTGTCATGAACATGAAATAGATTTAATGAATATAAAAGAATATATCATTTATCATTTTTTAATTAATATTTCACGCATCCATTATATTTTCAAAGCAGGTAAAATTCTATCTCAAGGTTTCAAATGATTCGATCAGCCCCTCACAATTAAAAATGGTCGTGATGTGATGGCTACGGCCTTTTGTGAGCCTATGGTTATTTCGAAAACTGTTGCACATTTAATCAAATAATTAATTCAATAAAATCATTGAATAACTGTATTTGGGTGGGTACCCATACTTTAAATCTTAACTATCAAAATCATAATCATCATATTCCATTTCAACACATTTGGCTTAGCCCATTTACCAATAACCTTTACAATGACAGAGCTATATTTGATTAATGATTTTTTTTTCAGTGGAATCAACCCTATTCAATGATGATACGGATGGAACAGGATTGAAATATAAGGAGCTGCCCGAGAATCTGTCATCTCGTCTGTCATCATAAAATCTGTCATTATAAAATCTGTCATCACACGATAAATGTCGCAGATGGCTGAATCATTTGGAAATCTAGTATCCCCTAAACCAATGGATCACTGACATCACGCCACAAGGTTGATTTCCGCGGCACAAATGATCGTTAAAGTCTAATGAGAAGCGTTTTTGTAGTTTATACAGTTATTTTCTAATGTTGTTAAATGATTTCTATTCTCAATAGAATATTAAAGAATCTTTAGACTTTGGTTCACTAAAAATTACTGATTTAATACTCCTGGAAGATAGCTGCATCCACAGCCTGCTGCAAGATGCATCCTTGTAACTGAAAAAAATTCCACTTTGTCCATGGGGGGCAATTGCCCCTTTTGCTTCCCCCACCCCCCGATCCGCCACTGTCTCCCAGAATGTTTCCGCCATCTTAACACACACAATATAATCATCATCCAACCTATTTAGTTTTGACCACGTAATCAACCTAAATGTTTCAGAATCTATCATCTTAACACACACACCATATAATCCTCATCCAACCTATTTAGATTTGACCACGTAATCCCCCAGAATGTTTCAGAATCTGCCATCTTAACACACAATATAATCATCATCCCACCTATTTAGTTTTGACCACGTAATCACCCTGAATGTTTCAGAATCTGCCATCTTAACACACACAATATAATCATCATCAAACCTATTTAGTTCGGACCACGTAATCACCCTTGATGTGACCTATCGGCCTGCCACTCGCTGCCCGACATTAGGATCAATTCACCTCAGGGCGCTATTTGATCTATTTAGTGTTATTTAAACCAACGCGAAGAGTTGAATAGGTGAAAGGTGTTAAAAACTTTTATCAACCGACATGTTTTCACCCTTTGACAGGCTTCCTCAGGGTTAATTTCTATGTATATCAGGTTAATTTCTATGTATATGGACAAGTATGCAGGTCATCATGGACACATAATCAGCGTATCTCCCAGAATGTTTCAGAACCTACCATCTTAACACACGCAATATAATCATCATCCAACCTATTTAGTTTTGACCACGTAATCACCCAGAATGTTTCAGAATCTACGATCTTAACACACACACAATATAACCATCATCCAACCTATTTAGTTTTGACCACGTAACCACCCTTGATGTGACCTATCGGCCCGCCACTCGCTGCCTGACATTAGGATCAATTCACCTCAGGGCCCGATTATGGCCACTATTTGATCTATTTAGTGTTATTGATCATAATTCATTGATCCACTAGGCTTGGGGAGGTCCATGGGCAGCTAGACGGCTCCCGGGGTCACTCTACACGGATGGGACTTAATAGTTACTGCAAAACAACTCAGGGACAGCTGGAAATGTGTGCTGTATGTGTGTGGGGGGGGGGGGGGGGAGAGGTGTTGTTTAGATGGGGAAATATTTATTTCTTAAAAACATATATTTGAAACACCCTCGTAACCCCCCCCCCCCTTCCGGGTACGCCACTGAAACAAGTGACTCTGAGGTGAAGTTTATCGCTTGGTTAATTATAGCAAAAAAAGAAATTTCAAAAGAAAAAAGGAGTTTCAGAAACATACTATATTTTAACTGTGTATCATATTATCTGTGATATTATGGTTATTAATACAGCTAATTTCACCAGGTGTGTTACAGTCACCAGGTGTGTTACATGGTGGACCTTGTCCTCCACTGCTCAAGACACGTTAATAAGGGACTTTCATTCAGTCTTCTGATGGCTAATCACTCCTTCTTTTGCTTTCTGTGTGACAGTTCCATAATTGGAATGGTCAGAAATGTCGGGAATCATTCGGAGGCTGTTAATCATAGCTTTAAACAGGGTCAGAGTTCACCATATACAATGTCCGTGTGATCAATACAAATACAATGTGTTAATACACTGTGTTAATACACTGTGTTACAGGTATGTAGGCCTATAGTTAAAGGCCAAATTCTAACTTCAATGTATCAGAGGCCCTGAGGATTGGGAGTTATGTTATGGTAAAGATCATGTGAAACATAAAGTAGGGCCTATTGGAACGTTTACAGAACATTATCATTGTCTACAAATTCCCTAAACTATCCTATTACTTAATAACATCAAATTAAGTATGTTTACAAAGACAGACATTTATAATAAAAAATTTCAGGGAAATTTAGGGTTTCCATTAAACTATGCATTTTATCAGCACTAATATGAAATGAAAAGAGCTAATTATGTTGCCAAGTCACGTTCCCTTCCTATCATACACAAATAGTATCGATTCGGTCAAAAAGGTGGGAGAAAAACCAAGTTTGCCGAGGAGCATTTTACCACAATTATGGTGTCATGTCCTGTCGGTGGTGGTGACAGGAATAGAACTACCACCTTTGTATGGCTATTGGTGAATATGCGATCATGACAGGCTTCACTATAATTGTTGTCAAAACACATGAGAAATGTTAGACCACTTTGCAGCATAAACTATAATTATTGTCAAGCCACATCAGAGATGTCAGACTAATTTGGCTTGTATTTTCACCTTCTCATAGTATAATCGACCATGGAAAAATTGTACACTTGTTTTCCTTCACACAATCTGCTTCTCTTTGCTCGCTTTGCTTCCCTTCATACAATAATACAATCCCTTCATACAATCTTTGAACATTCATCAATAAAGATATGAAACAAAAAGGGTATATATATGCATCGACAAAGCTGCAAACGAAACAATTTATATTGGGCGACACTTAAAAATATCTCTGTTTCCGGTGGACCGGGTGGGCTTTAAAAAGATCACCCGGGCGGCCGCGATTTCTTTCTTTTTTTTCATTTTGGTAAGGCTAAAACAGAATTTTTTTGAAAAAAAAAATTATTTTTTGAAAAATGAAAAAAAAATCGTCACACCCGGCTATAAAATTCTCACCCGGCCGGTCCACCGGAAACAGAATTATTTTTAAGTGTAGCCTTGTTACTCGTCTAAATATGTAAACATACAACTAAAAAGTGCGAGACAGAAAACAAATATAACATCGATCGATATGCGTGTGATAACTCATAAGAAGCACGCTGGTTTAGCGGATAAAGTCTACCATCACATTCGGGAACAAGCGAACCGGAAATAAAAGGCTCACGGTGGATCCGGTAAGTGTCTCTTCAGCTTATACGGTTAAAATAATTCATCACAAAAAACTCATATCCAAGAGAGGACAAGACTATAAGTATTTATGCATAATTTCCCTTTGAAACATATTGCCAGAATGATTTACTCTGAGTCAATCATGAACAAAAAGAGTTTTAGATTCCACTTGTATTTTAATCATTAAACCTTTGAGCAACACTGATACTTTTGAATAACAAGACGAATTTATGATGCTAGAACAGTCTTATCAAAAGTGACCTAGCATCATTTTACTGCCATCCTATTTTCTTTGAAACTATTATAACGTTCAACTGTAAAACATAACAACCAATTCAAAACCATCTCTCTTTCTATTCTTGTCTGACTTTCAGTGAAGGCCGACTTGTAGTCTTATCGCTTCAGTCCCCTCGCATTCTATGGCTTTATATTTTTAGCTTGTTTTTTTACACGTACTCTGATGACTCCCTATCACTCTATAGCATTACGATTATCTCCTATCCTGGTGGTGGTTGTAGGAGGACAGATGGGCAGGGGGCCAACACACCACCACAAGGTCTGTGGTCTGGGCCAATTGGGGGAGGGGGGGGGGGGGGCACTGACTCTTTGAAGGTTACAACCCACTGCCAAAATACTGCCCCTACTTTTCTCAACTTAACACTCCTGAATTTTAGCTGACCATCGGTATTGCTGGAGGTTAGAGATTACTGCCCCTAAAAATCTGAGTGTGTCAATCCCTGCAGGAAATATAACATAAAAGAAAAATCATCAAAATTGTTTAGAAAAAGTTCTGGAAAAATAACATTAGGTTTTAATTTTTAATATAGAGACAATCAGGCTAAGTTTCAAGATATTGCCCCTATACGTTGTTCTATGGATGTAGTTCATTGCCCCCACTATTTTTCCTACAAGGTGGTTGACCGCCCCTCACTTTTGACGCTCACTACCTCTACTTCAATTCTCCGTTTGGCAGTGGGTACCATTTTGAGACCCAAGTGCCCCCCAAGGTGGTCTAGGCCAGCATGTCGTCCCTAGATTAGAGCTAATATTGACACTCACCATTCTAATACGAGAACACAGCGTCTTCATTCTCCCCACAGCACTCCTTACAAATCCCTACATTGACGGCGTCCCACAAGCGAGCCGCACCAGAATGCCGCGTCTCAAGCGTGGCCACCATTATATGGTTGGGGAGAAAAGACAGTGTTCGAAATTAAGGATTTATTTTGTGCACACGCAGGGTGCAAAATGGTGTGAAATCATGCACCCGGCAATTTATTTATGTGCACACCTCTATATAAAGGTATTTATACTGTTCAAAATGCATGCACACACCGGGTGCATGCCTACTCAAAAGTATGCACCCTGTAGTCAAATTGTGCACACCGGGTGCAGGGTGCGCCCTTAATTTCGAACACTGAAAGAGATGTTTGTGCAAATACTTTAAGACGCCTGCCGCTGTTGTGAGACCCCGTTGTCGACTCTAATTTTAAACACCAACACTCTAGGCCGACGGAAAACAAACGCGGCTAGCAGCTGAGCTAAATGAAACGGCCTCAAACTGTGTGTTCAGTTAAAGCTATCTGTCGGGTTCATCTAAAATTAATCCAGTTGATTTTAGGGATTTAAAAGCTTCTATTAGTGTTGGAATTAGCACAGCAACTTTCAGTTCCTATCCACAATTGATGCGTACGAGGCAATTCAATAATGGCCAGAAAGCTTCATTTTTTTCTATTAAGATTGGATGGATTCTGGGGATGGATTTGGGTTAACAATTGGTGGCATATGGGATACTATAGGAGTATGTTATAAGAAGAAATAAGCCACGCCCCCACGCCCTGAGGCCACGCCTCCAGAGAATAAGCCCCGCCCCCTGAGGCTGTAGACACGCCCATTCCCATCAGCCCTCAGGTAGTATGATCTGACCAACTATGTAGGAGTATTTTTATAGCATTATTGTGAGCTGTTCCAGCTGCTTAACGTAAAGAGGCCCGCTTTCAATATGACAAAAGCTTTGATGGATGACTTGATTAATCTTCCTTGTAAGGTAGCATTCAGAGGCCTTCTGCTCTCTATATTAACCAATACATTCAGAATTTCAGTAATGAAACACCACCAAACCATTCACTTTAAGTATTGATAAACCAAAAACTTCCCCATCTCACAATCCACCTATTCAACGATATTAATTCGAAGAATCCTACTCAGAGCAGGCTAATATTATTCCTTCCCAGCCACTTTTTTTTTATCTCCATTTAGTAGGAAACCTCTCGGGCGTACATACCCATCTTTGAGGCAAGTCCTATTTCCGTTCAAGGTCAGGTCAAGGTCAGACAGGGGTCAGACAAGGTCGTTTTCTAAACAAGGAGGGTCAGAGAAGTGAGCGAGACCTCCATCCCCCTCTGCCACCAGTGATTTTCTGCTACACAGCGCATGCGCAGTCTTTGATCTTGGCCTCGTCACACATGTCCCTAGCTGGTTCCCTCGAGTCCCACCTAGGCCTGCTTCGGTCCACCACTGCCCGCCGGCTACAAGTGAAACTGAGCCGAAAATCTGTATTCCACTCGCCGATTTTACTCCCGATTTCAAACCTTAGCAATGGGTAATTGACTAATCATAGATATGTTACAGTGGCGGATTTAGTGGGGGGCGCCCCCCCCCCCCCCACTCTTTTTTTGGCCTAAATTTAGATTTTTTTAATGTAAAACTCGCCAAAAAGGTAATTAAGGGGAAAAAAATTCGATTAGCGCCCCCCCCCCCCCCCTTTTCAAAAACCTGGATCCGCCACTGTGTTACATACCATTAGAAAGGACTTTTAATTCTCTTTCAAATGATATGCAGGAACTAGGCCATATTACCCGTGAAAAGGTATAAATCATCAGATTACTTGTGGTCCAAATCGGCTAGTGTGATACCACCTTCAGTTGGGGACCGGTGACGGTGTGAGGCGATAAGAGCCTAGGGGGGTATTTCTTTTACCCAATTTAAACCTTCAATAGGCCTACCCCTTTATACATATGGCCATGGTTGCAATAGGGCTGTGGAATAGTCAACCATGTTGTTACTGAAAACGAAGTGGGCGATCGTTTCAGAGTGTAAAATAAACATTAAAGGGAACAGATTGATTATTCTGGAGAACTAACATATTCAGTCAGTGATTGTTCTGTGTGCATGTATGTATGTCCCTGTTATATTTTATTTGGTCCCCTGGCGTTTGATCTTTAAAGAGTGAGAGTTTGATATGTGTGTGCCTGTGGAAAGTTATAGAACATATCTGTGAAGATAAATTGGTTCTGCCAGTCCTAACAGCGTGTTTGTAGTTTGACAGACCTGTTCTTAACTAAAGTGTACGACATGTCATGAGATAAAAAACACATTGGAGCAATTCCAGATATTCTTGTCTTGATTGGCACATTACACAGAAGGTGCATACTAGCCCTAGGGTAATCTAAGATTAACTATGTTGGCCCTTCCCTTTTTAACGTAGAACCAAAGGCTGTTGCTATGCATGAGTTCCCTTTATGTTCCACCAAGTATGGAGAAAACGCGTTAAATTAATTTCAGGTGGTCCTATCATGATCTTTGTCTTTACATCGTACAACATGAAAAGGCTCATACCAAAGAATCGATGGTAGATTTCAAACTTATTCCCATTTAACCTAAACCTTTGATATCTGTAACCATGCATGAGTTTATATGAACAGGGTGTCCACGCTTTTTCATAAATCAAAATAAGACCTAAATAAGACCTTTATAATACCTTATTGGGTACCAAAATAAGACCTTTTCAAGACATTACTAAGAATATTTTTGACTATTTTAAAACATTTTACATTCTACCAATAACAGGTAAACATAGAAATGACAGGAAGAAAAGTAACATTTTCTGATAAATTCAGATTGACCAAAAATAAGACCTTTTTAAGACCTTTGGACCAAAAATAAGACCTTTCTAATAGCCTTATAAATTGCAAAACCAAAATAAGACCTTTTAAGACCTTATAATACCTGCGTGGGCACCCTGAAAGCATATAGATAATATACAGTGTCCTGCGGAGGGTCACAGTGGGAAGGTGTAATAGCCGCAAGCTGTTCCAATTACATGCCGGCTACACCTTGCAAAAGCTTGATTTTATATAAGCTTTGTATATAAGCCAAGCTTATATTCCTGGGGTCACCACCATGTGGTCTGACCCCCACACCTGGTTGGTTGGCAGCACATGTCGCCATGGTTACCGACAGACTACAGGAGATTTCACACCTATACTTCTACTTGTAATGGTATATCTCTTCAGTTCACAGCCTGTATTTTGTATAAGCATGGAGCGTAAAAATCTGTTTTTCTCTCCATGGTATTAGGTAGGCCTACGGATGAACCATATGACATTTTGTCCCAGAGTTGGTTCTCATGTATTGTATGTTTCATTATGAGCTGATGTTTCACGTATTATGTCTCCAGTGTTCGAAATCAAGGGTGCACCCTGCACCCGGTGTGCACAATTTGACTGCAGGGTGCACACTTTAGGGGAGGCACGCACCCAGTGTGTGCATGAATTTTGAACAGTATAAATGCCTTTATATAGAGATGTGCGCATAAATAGATTGCCGGGTGCATGATTTCAAACCCCTATGCACCCTGCGTGTGCATGAAATAAATCCTTAATTTCGAACACTGGTCTCAATATCAATTTAGGGGACCTCTCTATAGGGTAATTCATTATATATTATTCTACTCAAATGTTACCAGTCTCAATACTAATTCCAATATAGTATAACTTTATTGGTTATATCCCTGATGCTCATAAATGTGAAGCATACAGTAGTAAAACCCTTCAGTTAATGTCTGGCAACAACAAAAATTAGGGGAAATATTATACGAGATTTTCTTTTTCATATATATAATTTACCATGATATGCCCTTGATATATAATATAAAGGGAATTTTGTATAAATCAAACACATTTTATGAAGAAATGATGTTGCTATCCCAGTTTTGGCTCGCCACTCCACACTTTACCATATCATTCCACAGGAATATAACATACATTGCTATATTGTGCCATGGTCGATTGTTGCCTTTTTCCTTCTTGCTGATACATGTAATTATATAACATTACATGATACTAACCTATCACAGAAGCTACATGTATCGTGTACACCAGCCCCGGGCCAGGCTTTAAAAAATTATGTTTCCGGTCCACCGCCCGAGTGGGTCCAAAAGTGCCGACTGAGGGTCTTTTTTTCCCAATTTCCGAAAAAAAAATATTTTTACAAAAATTTGGAGTTTTTTCCCTACCAAAAAAAAAAAAAAAAAAAAAAAAATTCCCGGCCGCCCGACTGGGTCTTTTAAAAGCCAGTCGGTCCACTGGAAACAATATTTTTTTAAGGCTGGCCCCACGTCCCCGGCATTACACAAGTCAATAAGTTAAGTATGCCATAGGGGAGTATTAGTCAGGACAACACAATAACGGTCGTTATCAACCACAGTTTATTAGTGTTGGTTTGCCCAGGGCTCTGCGGACCGAGAATATTATAGCGAGGTGTGTTTGCCCCATCAATAAGGCATCATGGTGTACTGAATAAGGCATTATAATCCACAGCCACTGTTTCACGGTTTGGACATGGTATATACCCTGATATTTTTTAGAAAGGGTCAGGTTACATACATTGGCGGATCCAGGATTTAGAGAGAAAAAAGATGGGGGGGGGGCTATTTGAATTTATTTTCCTTAATTACCTTTTGGCCGAGTTTTACATTAAAAAAATGCAAAATTATTCTTAAAAAAAGGGAGGGGTGCGCCCCCCCCCTGCATGGATCCGCCCATGACATAAACACTACAATTTTGGTTACAGGTAGAATATAAAAGATGAAAAATTTGAATCATCAAGCAGTTTTTAGATGATAGATATTGTTGTAAGGGAAGTTTGAGTAAATATTTATTTCTAAGACTAGCTCGGTCTATGTGCAAAAAAGTAAATATCAGCAATAGAAACTCATCTTACCTACCCATTTCTTTTTTAACCAATGTTACTTGTACATCACTATTTTTTTGGCCTTAGGCTTACACATTTCCATTTGGTCATCATACATAATACATTGAGCTGGTGGTTCTGTATCTTTTATTACTGCCGGGTTGGTTATTGTCAATGCAAACACGGTTATCCACTTCCTGAAATATCTATGTGGAAGAAATATATATAGTCTTTCAGTTTGATATTTACTCCATATCAAATTCTCCATACATAAAGACTCGTGATGCAGATAATGTTCTTTCATTTTCATTTCAGATCTTATGTCACAGGTTTCCTATGTAAAATATCATATTTGTAGAATTATAGATATAAGTGGTTACAATATACATTTTTTGTTACATCCACCTTACCTGCTTACAACTTAAATAATAATAAAAATGTGCTTTGCTTATGTAGCCTATTGTCGGATGTTGGGGTATAATCTAAGCCTGTTCAATACACTTGATACGATTATCTGGCTCCTGATATTTCTGTATTGCTTTATATATTATGATATGTTTTTTCGATATTTATTTATGGTTTCTTTTATCACGACCAGGTGGGAAGTAAAGAAGGACTTTTATCTTTTGTCCACCATTACTTATCGCTCAAGCGGAAAGAAGGTAAATACTGCTTCGTGGTAGTAGTGCCTTGGTTCTATCAGCACATTCAATTTGGCAAATAACTATGTCTTTTACGTTTTGCACCAATTATAGTTGAAAATAAAACCTCATAATTAAATTTAGAATAGTTAAACTAAACATACCGATGTCTGACATCTCTAACATTCCCTTTCTCCATACGCTAATCCTAGATAATAATAATATATAACATGTGCACGTGGAAGGGTAACAATATTTATTTATGTTTCCATTATATCATGCTCTCAAAACTGTAGGCCACTAGCGTTTTTTTTTTCATTTCTGAAACTTTCATAAGCTCCATGCCCACAATCATTACGAACAGGTGGCGTATTGTGTATACAGGGTCCCCACTCGAAATTAAATTTCACAAGATAATTCCTTGTGTTTTTCCAGAGTTATCCCTGCCCCTTGTTCCATTTCCCTGTAAATAGTTTTGATGATCCTATAATAAACTTAGGGGGGTTATATGAAAAAAAATATCAATACAGATGTATGGAACTTCCGAAGAAAATGAAATTTTACTCTTGGAAAAGTGCAATCTTTTGAAACTTAAGAATTAGACAATCCAGAAACTAGGTAAACAGAGTTCCTGTATTTTCCCTGACAGGGAAATTCTTTTCCCATTTCCCTGTTTTCCCTGTACAGTGTATAGGGACCCTGTACTTAGGGTGATGATGGAGCAGTGGCCGTCAACATGTTGTCATTAACATTCTCCACACCCAGTGGTGTACCCCAGGCCACCTTCCCAAGTACCCCCCACGGCCTCCAGGGGAATGGGGAAATAGTCTAGGGTTTCCTCTGACACCCACAGATTAACCTAAAGACTGGAAATACACTGGCGAGAGTATAGGGATCGGGGTGGATATAATTATTGGTGTGGTTGAATCTGCTCGGTAATTGGACATGGATGGTTTTGATAAAAATGGCTTTGGCAATTGATAGTTTTAATCAAAATGGCTTTGACCTTGGTTGGTTTTGATCAAAATGGCTTTGGCCATGGGCGGTTTTGTTCAAAATGGCTTTGCCGTTCGAGCTTATCTAATAATTGATTCTGGATACGGTCGGCCAAGATAACTTCTGGATAGTTTAGGATTAAAGATACAACAGATCTACCTATCGCCATGATGATGGCTGGTAACATCATGTCTTGGTCATTGATATTATCATTTTTCTAATTTACTTATGATCAAACCTTAATGTCACGGTAATATACTATATATCATTTTGTTATTAAGGCACTGCACGTGTAGTCGACCAGGTTATGTATAGAAGAGGGAGTGTATACTATCACAAAAAACGCCAAGAACTGAACTGCATAAACCTTTTTTTTTTTTTTGGATTTCGAAAAAAAACTACAGATACAGTATAATCATATAAAATTCAAATTCAACATATTCAAATTCACTTTAAGAACAACCCATCTATGCACTACATGGCCAAACCACGTGGGCCCTGTAATATATTAAGGTGCACTATTTGACAGTTACCCATTATAGGGCACTGAATGACATGCACAGAATTTGCACTTCTCCTCGTTCTGGCCTGACCTTTGAAGGCCCAGTATGAACTATAATTTGCAGGTACACCACACAAGTGGGCCTTAGCCAAGTCAAACACTCACCCCAAGCCCTCCAGGGCGCCCACACCACAGCCCTCAGCCGACCACTTCAAATCAGCATAAAGTAGAAGCACCCACTTATCCTACACTTCCTATGAAAAGAATAATAATTTTGTATCCCAACATTTTCTTTCCATTTTTGAAACCTGCATGCTCGGGGTATTGGAACTCAATGTGTATTTCTTAAATCTGTACTATATGCTACAAACATACATTATTTGAAGCTATTTTGTACTTTTTCATTAAAAAAATTGTCATGTTTATGTATTTTGTCAATAATTTCGTATTACAATATTTTCTTTCCATTTTTGACAAATGAATGCTCGGGGTATTCGAACTAAATGTGTATTTCTTAAATCTGTACTGAATGCTACAAACATACATTAATTGAAGCTATTTTTTATTTATTACCTACACAATTGTCGTGTTTATGCACACATTTGTCATGTTTATGCATTTCGTCAAGTATATTCTATTTTTCGATATCATTATCTATCTTGAATTAACATCTATTATATCTTACGTTACAATATATAACCGTTCCAACATCGACAAATAGATCACCATTCCAAACGGTTTCACTGTCAAGATATACTTTTACAATAGAGGACAGATAAGTAGAAACATTTCTTGAATTCCTTTGTGTGAGGGTTGGTTGAGGACGAACCCCATGGACACGCCCTACACTACGTCCTCACTCAAAGGTGTTACTGGAATAGACGTCCATACCCAGTGTGGATTTACAACACTCTCAGATCGACACCCCGTATACTTTAACATTGGACATGCCCCGTTTTTTTAACATGTTTGATGATAGACTGTAGTTACGTCCAAGTCTGCTAGGTGTTCAAAGAAGTATGCAAGAGTATCTAGGTCATGAAAGGACTAGATTCATGATGGCTGTTTCCATTGAGAAGATATAAATGACTTTACAGCCCCTCAAAGTTTTAAAGTTATATATATGTAAGACTCACAGTCGACGATTAATAAATCTGACTTCTGTATATATAATTATATTTATATATTGAATAACACTGACCAAAGAATTTACCTGCAATGAGACATTTCTGAATACAATTAATATCGAGAACTCATCGACGTATCAGTTTCTTATACAGAAATAGGAGATACGTGACGTTTACGTTACGGATTGCTCCCTACTGTCGAAAGTATGAACGTGTACGTTAGTACGTACGTATTCAAATATGGTTTGCTTGTAATAATTCCACCGTATAACCCATTAGAGGAATACTTTGATCTATAGCCAAAACATTTAGATAATAATAATCATAAATGTCTTGAAACAACTGGGGAGAAGACAAATGGGTAGTTTTAATTATATTTACGATGTGAGAAGGACCCTAGGGGACACTTTTATAGCCTCTCTCCTTCACATCACTAAACATTTTTGGTCTAAAACATTTTGAAGAAGGAACACTCTTTTTCATTTCGAGCTTTGAACAAAGCAATTTCCTGGTTGTCAAGACGTACTAGTGATACGACCGCCATACTGTTTACTTCATACATAGACCTTCACCTGAGGCTCGAATATGTAGATATAAAACGACGTATCTGAAGCATACTTTATTACCTGACATACCGGTCTGCAATTACATTTATACTATATGTCTGTAATCGGCATTATCGGCCTGGAAAATCTAACGTTTTTTTAAAATCTTTCTGATATTTCTCAAGTATTTAGGCCAAAAAAGAATTGTTGTGTTCAGGTAACCCTACCTACCCTAACTTTTTGGCCATACCCAACTTCTTTTAGGAAATTTCTAAGTGTTTTTTTTCTCCAAAATCCAAAAGAATTGACCTAAAATAGCATAAGGGTCGACCGGTGAATGGCCTAGACCAATAAGGGAGCCAGAACGAAGGAAGGCAGCTTTTTATAAGTATGTAAAATTTAAAAAAAATAAAAAAATCGACCTACTTACCTTTTTTTGACCTGTGTTACCTGAACACAACTATTTTTTTGCCTTATTTGTAAACTTCATAATGTTTGGAGGAAATTTTTGAAATTCTGCAAACTCTTACACCTGCCTATGATCTCATATTATCCTGTGTTATTAGTATTACCTGTAATATCCACTGCCCACCTGTGCATCCCTACAAAGGTCAGAACACACCTGTATGTAAAAGGTACCACTTACTAAATAGGTTAATGGGCCTGAGGTTTCTTTCTATCATTTCATTTCGTGCTAAGCGTAAGGGCTTCATAAATGTGTTGTTCAGTTTATGGCACTTGTCACTTAGATGATCACTTATCCTATCCAGCAATAATGTTCTTATTTATGAGTCTGTCAAGTTGATAAATCAGGAGTTATAAGTCTGCCCCTCCGCCGCGACGGATCCGAAAGGTACATAATACAGCTCCTGCTAATGATATTATATAGGGCTATGCTGCTTTCCAGATAAATCCTAAGGCGAAAAGTATCTAGTAGGTGTATGAGATAAGTATTATTGGCAGACACATAATTCCATGCAATGAATGTGCTTCCCTGTTTTTAATCGAATCAGACAAAGCTTCTCATCACATGTATTAATCTAACCTAGAAGTATCACAAAGCAAACAGGGATATAAATATCCGTCTTGCATATATCTATTGTAAATAAAAACACTAACCTCCTTTCTCATACGTGATGCCCGACTCCTCATCGGTGTAACTCGTAATCTCCTCTCCTTTATCCTGTGCGCGTGCGCCGCGCCCACGACTTCCGCCGCGGCCGCGTCCGCCGACAGGGGTCGCCCTGCCAGAGAGGGACGCGGGGGCAGAATCCGTATCCAGGGTATTCTCCTTCGTCTCCTCACTATCTCCACCACCACCCCCTCCGCCAGCGTTTCCGGATCCGCCGACGCCATTTCCGGTTCCGCCGCCGATGAGACAGCGACCGGCGATAGTAGCGTCCCTGTGGCGTTCCTTGTCGCGCTTCCGCTTTCCTCCAGGCGACGACTGCTGCGCCGGCGCGGCGGTGAGATGCTGGTGGTGGTGGTTATTGTCGACGATCTCCTTGGCCGGCGACCGGATGTTCACCAGGTTCACAGTGACGCCCGGAAGGCCCTTTTGCGCATGCGCAGCGTCTCGCGGCTCCAGGTTCCGGTGCGGACTGGAGGCCGCCATTGCTGGACTAGAGGGGCGGTTCGACGATCCGTCCTGTAGCGGCGACCGCGCGCTCACGACGCCGCCGCCGCCGCCGAGGATTCCCTCTATCCTTCCGCTTCCGGTCCGGTCGTGGTTCGTCACGCCGCCACCAGGGGGCGGTATCCCTCCAGGGGGCGCCCGGTCGGAATGGTTAGAATTCCTCCCGGTCTCATCCATAACCCCTCCTAATTATTACCTCTTATATTTTTTTCCTCCAGTGGCAACGCTGAGGTTTCACCCCGTCTCAAACAGGGAATCCCCCATAATGCCTATAAATAGCACATCATTTCCAAGCGGGGGGGCAATCCCCTTTCACAACCAATAAAAACACTTGGCACGTTGTAATAATAATCCACAGATAAAACCGAAATCATACACTTTTTCTTTCCAGTAAAAAAAAATCAAATCCTTTCGCAAACTTCACCGCAGCACTCCAGGACCCCGGGTATCAGTATCAAGCCTCCAGGGTGGTAGAAGGGTACTCCAGTAGCTGCAGGGTAATCCTACGACCGGCGAAACCTCCAGGAAGTCAGGGTTCCTCCAGGGTGTCCGTCAGCGTGGAGCAGCCCTTAGCATACCTGAAACATGCAGAGAGAGCAGATGGTTATCTCAATGGTAGGTGACACATGGGGGATACAAGTACTCACACAGACAAGGTTATCAGACATGAACCTCCTCCAGAACCCCCACCCACCTAACTACCTTCTCCAGTACATACATACAGAGGGCCGACCCCTACACACTAGTCAGCGTTGTGTGGGAGAGAGCTAATATTCACTGGCTTAGCAGAGACCTCAGGTTATAACTCAAAGAACCGGATGATTCTCCTGGGTCTTAGGTTAGACCCAGTTAGTAATAGTAGTAGACATGATAAAGGATCTCCTGGTGTCAACAAAACCCCCGTGTATATATCATATAGAATCATGTATATCTATTATAACATAGGCAGCTGCACTACAGATATCTTCAATGATATAGGTAGGCCTATATCAAACATGTGTGATATGCATTTAGTAGATAATTGATAATTTTAATACAAACACACGAATATATATATACCCATCTATATATTGCAGGTACACTAAGTGGATATTACATCCTCATTGTACTTTTAATGGTATTACTAAAATAAACATGAATTATACTGATTTCGCATAAAACATGTTTGAAAGATTTTAGAAATCTTTAGACGTCAATAGCATTATATTGATAACACATAAATTTACTTATAGACAAAGGAGCTTCGCACGGTTTTGCTTTCAGTTAGACAATCTTTATTTTGTCCGGAGTCTATTTTCATACCACAGGTAAAACGAACTGCTAATTCTCATCTTGTCACCTATGAGAGGTGCCAATCACAAGATATTTTCAAAGTAGTAATTCTATAGGTGGTATTGACTGACGTCAACAAGCATATCTATTCTCTTTCTTTGTCCACCATTAGTTCCATTTATAGCCTTACCTTATGCAATTTAGAACTAGAATTATATTAATCTACCTTGTTCCCATTCCTGACATAAACAGCTCAAACATATTAACTTATGATCAAGGACGTATGTACATAAGAAGTCCGACGCATTATGGCTTTTAATAAAACCGAATACATCTTCTTCTCACTATGCTCAACTACAGTGAACATGTTCTTATTAATAAACTGAAAAAGATAGACACTTTCATCTGGGTGTAGCAATATCTCCCAACATGTCCACAGGCTTATTAAAGTGCTTTGCGTTTTTGTTTAACATTTACGAACGTTGACATTTTCACTTGTGACAGATTTTATAAACCGACTGAAGATACAATGAATAGCGCCGTCCCTGTTCTTCAGATAGCATTATCCTTTTAATAGTAATGCCACAGATATAGATAGGTCATGTTTATATCAGCAGACAAAGTATAATCACATACTATATGATCTATTGAGTCACCAATGGTCTTTGAGTCACAATGTAGGCTAAATCTTGAGTCACATTCTTGAAAGACAAGACACTCTTGAGCCTGTGTAATTCCTTGGTTTGCAGCTGATGTCTATACACTGAACAAAGCTTGTATGAAAGACCAGGTATTTATGCCAAGCAGGCCTTTACGACGTAACTGCTGGGCTTTTATCCTTACCAGGCAACCAGTTCTTTCTCCTGGGGGCCGCTCACTTGTTGTACAAAGAAGACATGCTAGGGACCTCTTCTAAGCTACAAATTACCATCTGAGTGGTGACCCCCAGTGGCCTGGGCCAGAAGCACCACCTCGGCACCACCTCAGCACCACCATCCGGCACCACTTCTCACGGAAGGGCCAATCCCTACCAGGAGGTGACAAAATGGGAGAATGCGGAATGCATGTTATTACATTTACAGGGATGTGAGTGGGTGGGGTTTCAACAGAACAAAGGGTTGGTGAAATTAAGATTCAGTATGTTTACTTTTACCTTATAGTTCCCTTTTAACCTTGGAGGTGAACAATCTGCTTGTGCTGCTACCACCACGAAATGCAGGTTCCTAGACAGTCACTGTGGTCGTGTATGAATTGGCATTATAGTCTTTATCCAGTGTGTGAGTGTGATCGCTTGTAAAAGGTACTTCCACCGACCGGAGCACCGGGCACCACTACCACCACCACCTTCTGACAGCACCACCACCGCCGCACCACCACCACTGCACCATCAGAACCACCACCAGCGGCGCTGGTCGGGATCCAGCGAACCGCCGGAGCTGGTTCCCGAAGGGAAGGTGAGGAACATAACGGAGTAGGCCCGGTACCAGCCGTGTTGGTGGTTTATAGGGGAGAAGGGGAGAGTACTTTGAGCCCTTTCAGAATGGGAACCCACAGTCTCTGAGAAATATACATGTGACCTCACCTCCTTCCCCATTTGTTTATTCGAATTAATATTGTAATGTTTGCCCTATCGCCAGATTCGGTGAAACAATAGGTACCTAATTGCAAAATGTAGGAACATCAAATCTGTTTTCAGCTTAAACGCTGTGAGCATATTATTAAATGGCATGAGAAATTTATGCAAAACATAGCTGTGTTTTATAAATCATTAGTCACCCTATATCAAATTTATCAATGTGTATTAGACATTATATAAAAATCATTCCGATTTCAGTCATTTTTCTGTAAGGTTTTATTACTATCACAGTACCAGTAACAGTCTAACACCCTTTACAGAGCAGCCCATAAATCGTATTATAATTATCTTCTTTAAACACAATTATAACCACATTTTGGGACTAGTCTGTCTAAGTACCCCCACCTTCACCATGAGGTAGAAACGGACACTCCGGGAGGGACTGAGGCCACTTGAGATGGAACGACTAGACAAACAAGACGGGGGGACCAACGCTTCAACGGCACAAGCGAAAATATCCAAAAGAGTCACATCAAATGTGTCCTTTGTAACACAATCCCTCCATGTTGGGGGAAGCACAGACACGATTCAGAGTACATGTACACCCAAAGGATAAACACCTGTCAATGCTATCATATGATAAAAGTGGAAGTTTAACGATTTAAGCTTTTGAAATTTTCTATTTTGACAAATATGCCGACCTCCGGGTGGTACATGTATTTTGCAGGAGTGATTGGAGAGTGAAGTGTTCAAAATTACTTAGAATGCTTGGAGAGTAAATCGTTCAATAGATTTCACTTGATTTGCTTATCATTGCTCATAAATTTATAGATTGCCGGCTATAGGCCTACTTGTTTCATTAAGTTATATTTTACTTTTTTATCAACTCGGGAGCAAGGCTTCTTTGGTCAAATTAATTTACCTTTATTCTTTTTGAGGCTCAGAGCCAAACCAAATGCACACATAAGCTAAGACTCCAAAGGCGATTATGAACATTGATGGCTTTATCCCGTATATCCACTACTTTATTTCAAACCCCCCAACATCTTTATAACATCAGCTTATCTGTCTCCTATCTCCTTATCCCTCCACAAATCTGCATTAAACTTCAAACAATAAATGAACCCATCAGAACGAATCTGTCCACTCCTGTAAGTAAGCATAGTAGCTGTTATTCATGAGGCGAGTAGCATTTTCCCCACTTGAGGCCCTATTACACTACACGACTTAGAGCTGCGATATTGGGTGCGATATGATGATACTACAGACAATTTTCATACAAGAGTGATATAATATATCACTCTTGTATGAGATTTTTCTTATAGATATTATTTTATAATCCCTTTTTTTTTTTTTTTTTTTTTTTTTTTTTTTTTTTTTTAAAAATATTATTTATTAAAAAAAAGGTAACTTGGAGTTCGTCACATTTAAAAGTGTAACATAGTATTTTATCGCTAATATGTGCCATTTCTCTGCGATACTGTCACATCGCAGCTCATGTCGTGTAGTGTAATAGGGCCTTTACCCCTTCCCAGTTGACAGGCCTACTGTGATCCCAACAAAGAGAGGGGTCAGGCTGGTATCCGAGGTTACCCCTTAGCATGCACAAGCAGGGTATATTTCACCATCAGCGTTTTCCCGGCCACAACCTACACAATTAACGCATTAACCAGAGTGCACTGGGGGGCCAAGGTGATACTCAATCTGCTATAAACGCACCCTAACCTACTGAGAGATCCCCTACCTTAGTTTGGCATGGTAATTAATCATTATTACACCCGCCTTTATTGTTACACTTAACCCTTTATTTAAAGCGAGTCATGGTTAAGTGGACTCATAGAGTTTACAATTTTAATAAGCATGGTTTATGTTTTGAGTTTTAAAAAAACAGCCTTTCCTAAACTAAAGGTCTAAAACTTTATTTATATGTATACACATATGACAAGCCGTTCGTATAAACGCACTCAACACTACCCACCATAACGACTAACCCATGCGAGAAACATAATAAGATATTGCATATTGGTTTCATAAAAGGACAGAATTCAAAGGAGTTCAACTGCTAAATGCCCAACAATATTTCTTCATCTTTGTGCTCTCATGACAGGCAGATCACCTAATTTCATTTTGACCCGTCCAGGCGCCAATAAAAATGGGAGTTTTTTTTTTACCCTACCGCCCTCCCAAAGGGCAGCTTATTCACACAATGCAGTAAACAGGGCCAACTAAAGATGGGTTAGTGCGCCCTCCGTTCGGTACAACAGCCGGTCGGTCTATATAAGTGGCACATAGAGAATATTCAATACCCATAGCATTCTCCAGTTCAGAAAACGTGTATACTGTGAACGTATTAAGTTTTGCACTTCGCGTTGAAATTTTCGCGCACTACCTTCACAAGGCTGAAATATGATGTGAATGAATAAATAATATATTATGATTTATTGAAAATAATTGCGAAATGCGCGAAAATTCACCTTAGTGCAATATGCGCGAAAATGTTGTGTCGCAAAAACATATCATTATTAGTAGTAATGGTACACATTTACAATATTAGTATAGATGCTCATTGCAGTACACTGAGTAGAACCATACAAAAGGCCTCCTATCCGTTATTTATCAAGGATGTTAAATCATTTCTATATATCTATTCTTTAGATTCATAAATAACAAACTAAGAGCTAAATCATCTTTTTAATGATTCTTTTCGAGTGAATACATTTTCGCTGAATTGAGGCAAGGGACAAATTCAGATGTATCAGAATTAGCGCTTATATGAAAAGGGCTCTCCTGGCGATATAATTGAAGATTATAACTATTCGCGTTGTGCAAATTTCTGTGTATATTTCATAACGCAATTTAAGCGAACATATTTACTGCGCAAATATAAATAAATTTACAATTATCTGCATCATAATTTTATAGTAATCTACTCAAAATACAGATATTGTAAGGCCTTATAACGAGTTCACCAGACGCATCCAGGAATTTCTTTCTTTCATACTAAGCGTGAAAAGCCATCCTGTTATACAATAGCGGCAGAGCAAATGCTTAAAAGCTGGGCATTCATCTTATGCCATCGACCTATAGCAATGTAAACGACCACCATCACTATATTTTCACAATCTATTCAATGCTGCCCGTATAAAGTTATTTTGCCCTGTTTTATCAATGGCGTTGACACTGTTGCCTCTGTAACGATGCAATAAAAAGCTCACTTAATATAATTTGTATTCTATAGGTTTTGTATAGTTTTTTGTTTGGTCGAATGTTGTTGCTCTTTGGTTGTTAAATTGGTTCTCCTTTTAATATTTTCCCAAATATTCACTCCCAGAATTTCAGCATTCTGTTTATTCTATTATTATTTTTTAAATATTAGGAGAATCACTCCCAGAATTACAGCATTCTATTTCATCTAATTTATGAAAGCTTTATGAGAATCTGTGTGTCTTTAGACCGCATTTTATTCTATTTTAAAACCTGTTAAACCTCACGTGCCCCTCTGCAGCTGACGCCAATGTCTTTTCCATCTGTTAATGTATTTTTAATGCTGGTTATACTACAGACATTATCCTTCCTCACACCCTCACAAATCAACCAGCATCATAAATTACCACGCCCAATCAAAGTATTGATTATCTTTCTACTTCACAGACGTCTATCCGCTCGTAAGTTACTCAATTACAACATTTATTTTGAGTCATATTCTTGTTGATAATATTACAGTGTTAATTCACGGTGTAGTTTTTTAAGCGGTGCATAAAAAGGCGATCCATTCTAACTCTATGAATACACAAGTCCATATTATTATGTATCAGCTGGGTACCTTGGCAAATATCAGTAGATTTGTGTGCACTGCAGTATCATTCAGTAAATATTCTCCCCAAATGTTTTCTGTAAATTGATATAAATTACTCGGCAGGTGTTCCCACACACAGTCCCTTTATAACATACATACACAAGTCCACCAGTTACTATTAGTTCTCCTTTGCAAGCAAGCAGAAACTTGGCTTTCATACAAAGATGAAGATAGATTACTGCACCATACAGTTTTCTCACTTACTTTGCAGAAGCCTAATAGCAAACGGAGCTATTCCCTTTCAACATTTCCATGTAACACAGGTAATATTCGCCCCTGGAGTAATAATAAGCTGCCGTCATGGCTAATATGGCAGCAAATTTGTAATTCCATGTCTTTATCCATAATAATACCTGTTCGTGAGCATACATGACCGTGAAGTCTTACAAAGCTAATGAGACCATTAGGAGAGGTTAATTGTTCTTTTGACAGGCCTTGCTGCTATGCTATACAACTAATCACTCATGCTTATAGAGCAGGATTGCACTGCATTCATTTCTAAGGATGCTGCACTTATATAGATGTTACATGATGCTACATACATGTTGTATAATGGCACTTATTGTAAGCGTTACTGGAAATGAGAAGCATCTTGCTGCCCCTACTGCCTGAGAGAATCTTGCCCTATTCGCCTGGTTTTAAAAGCATTGGCCAGTCTATTAGTGCGAGACGCTGAAGCCTGCCAAGTAGTCCTTCTACGACCTAGTTACCCCCTGCGTACTTATTTGAGCGACTAGCGGACCTGGGTGTAACTACAGTCTACCTGCCAATCTGCTTGCCTGCCTCCCAGTACGGATCGCTGGTTGCCTCTTCTCTCCGCTTGCTGGCGCTGTGTGCCTGCTGCTGGTTCTCCATCGCCGACACCAGCAGCACCAGCAGCACCAGCGGAGGCAGCAGCAATATAGACTGGCAGTATTGAAGGCCGGAAACCAGCAAAGACCGGCCACTGGTCCTCGCTCTCCAAGCACCGGCTTCCGGATCCCCGCTGATGCCCGGCTGGAGGCAGTGCAAAATCCTTCTGCTCCTCCTAGTGGTATCTTTTCACACTATTCTCAGTATGGCCACCAAGGGAGACAACCCCTTCTTTCTGACACAACCCCTTGCACGCACGCGCATACATGTGCACGCACATGCGCAGTTTACAGCTGCGTAAAGTGCACACAAGAGCACATGTAAATAGGCATTACATGCTGACACCATGGGGTAATAAATCATGTAAAGACCGGTAACAATCAGACACAAACTATTAAGATATGCATCACGTTTGCTCGGTTAAAGGGAAGCATATTGTGACAGTGCACAGATAAATATTGCACGAGTGCCCGCATCTAGATGTCAGTGTATAATACATGGTTCACTATCAGGGACTTAATATGTAGGCTGTGCCTCTGTATGGGTACATACAACACACATGATGTGGTGTCCCCCTTTTCTATCCTCTACTAAAACCTACTTATGCATGAACAAGACAAAATGACTTAGGCGTGCATAAGGCTCCTTCTCACACGCCTAAACCTGTAGTCATTTAACCCTTAGGCTTAGTTATACATGCATATTTTCCACTCCACATTGATATACAAATGCTCTATTTGATGAACTATAGGTCCTCTTATTTCTTCCAGATCCTAAAGTAAACTAGACACGTTATGTGAAGCAAGATTTCTGTGTAGGCGTCTGAACAATTGGTACATGTAGCAACATTATTAAACTAGTATCATATCAAGTAATATCATCCTCGTAATTACTAAATGTCCACAATTCCATTCTTTATTGTTAGTCACTTTATGGCTTAGTGCCAGCCCTCCCCCTCGCCCATTTGATTACTCAGCAAATACCCATTTCTAGCTAAATGTACACTTATCCAAGCTCATTGTGTCTTGATTTTTACCTTTTTCATTTTGCTTAAGTACGTAGATTATCATGTGCTTACTCGCAGTTAATCTCTTTGACCCCGCAGCCCACTGGTGTACATCCCATGTATCCTATTTCAATGTGTCCCACCGTGGAGTCGACGCTAAAAGGACGTTTTGTTGATTCCTTTTTACATACATGTATCTCTGGATTAAGTATATGTTCCAAACCACTCAAATTACATCCCAAAGATCAGGATGATAGCAGAACCTGATCCTTGTGCCTTCATTGCAATGAACACCAAATGACAATGAAGGTGTCCTTCAACGCAGTGAACACCAATGAAGACCTGCTTCTATACAATGAAGACTGCCTTCACTTAAATGCCGGGCTACGCCAGAGTATTCCTCCCTCTATGCGTTTACCCTACTTTCCTTCTATACTCCTCAGTCTACCTACCCTCTCCTTTCCCTCCCCTGACACCCTTTCCTTATTATTCCTCCCCTTCTCTCCTTACTTCTTGTCCCATCCCATCCTACTTCCCACCCCTTTTCAGATTAGAGCCCTGTCTCTTACCCTCTACTTGTTCCAATACACCGCTGTCTTGATGATGATGCTACTTGAAAAACGCCGCACACATTTCACCCAAGGCCACCACCTTGGGAAGGGGCGTTCGCGAACTGTACTCGGCAGTGACCTGAGGTGACCCAGGTCAAAGCAGCCCCCGAGGCGAGTCTTGTTTTACCTCTTGGATAAGTGTGTAAGCATGGGGGTGGTTTGTTCGGAAAGACTGCTATTTGTTGAGTGTGACTAGAGTCTTTTTAACCTTTCAGTTTATGCTGGATGGTTTTCTATGGTATCTTCTTTGCATGCTGTAGGCTTGTGAGGACTGATGTCACAATGAAAAGAAATACAAAATAAACAAATAAAATCATAAAAGATACTAAAAGCCATCTTCACTAAAATAGCATATAAATCGAACATATCATATTCAAACAACAAGCTACATTTCCTCCACTTTTTCCTGAGTACAGATAGAGCTTAAATGATTTCAGGGTACATCAAGACCATATCCTTTTTAATACATATCCAATTGAATTGTTGGTGTGAAACTGATTCTAATTGGCTCGTGGACACACAATGCGCCCATTCATCCCCAACTGTGTGCTCAGCTGAATGACAGCCCAGGGTAGATGGGGGTCAATGTTCACCCCCACACACCCCCACCTGCCTCACCCCCACACACCCCCACCTGCCACACCCCCACATGACCAGATGTGCAGTTTCCATGTGGGGCCATTCGGAAATTTAATCATCTTTGAAATGGTATCCTCTTAATGCTATCAAGTATCTGTCAGATTGGAAATTAATTAAGAAAAGTCAGAGGTGTGTGTTTCCTGATGTAATGATACAAGTTTTGATATAAGTAATTCGATGAGTAGCTTATATAGGCTATACCTGATTATTGGAAAATCTGTTATTAAATACTTAAGCACATTGCAAAGATTAAGTTTATACCTACAAAATTACATTCCTTCAGATTATAGTCAAACAGAACCTTTAGGTTAAACTTGTAGCCAACGAACCGTCGCATACACGGAACAATCACATACATGTATAAAACATCCAGTACCGTGAAATTGTCCCGAGCGTTCTCCCAATCACCAATCTTCCCCTGGAGAATAACTACTGTAAGGGGAAGGTGAAGAGGAGTTGGGCTTGGAATTAATCCAGAGGTGCTAAAGTAGGGGAGCTCCAGGCTTGGCGGCTCCTCTGCTGGTGCTAGTGGCTTGTTGGCCTCTGGCCAGTAAGACTGGGCCTCCGGAAAGAGAGAGTGACCTTTGCCTCGTCTTCTTGGATTGAAAGCTTTCCGAATGGGCCTGGCTTGGATCCCTAGATCCGACCACTGCTCCAGGGAAGGAGGGATGGGGTGGGGTGGGGTGGGGTGGGTGGGGAGGGGGGTTGTTGGGGGTGGAATGGGATGGGATCGGGTATGGATGAAAAAGGTAACGGGAGCTAAACACCTGTTTATGAGCTGAACGGATCATGTATAACTCATCAGATTTGGTCCATTCCAGATGGCACTTTCTCGGATCTGTTGAGGTTTTGCTATGCTTCCTTTCCACGGGTTTATTTACTGGTTCTACTAGTAACACATAAAATGATTTCTGGATAAGAGTTGGTCTTCTCACATTGTGAAGCCAACTTCAATTTCAGAGATGCAGTTTGACTAAAGGCTACATAATATCCCGTTTTAAATCAAATATTGAAGATCATACTCTACCCTAAAGCATATATAACTTTAGATATAAGATGATTTGAGGTGTATAGTACATGTAGTCAGTTCCTATGAATTACACGTCTACCTATTAATGATGTTATCAAGGAGACATAGCCTACAGATGTCTGGCCTCACCTATTTATTATTAGGCCACCTTAGGTGAGAGGTAGGCGACTCGCCTAAAGACAAAATGATAATGGATGGCTCCGTAATTATAGGTTTTGTAGAAACAGGTGACTGTTTCTTTGATGAATGGAGCTAACCATGCACACAATAATTGAAATGTGTTACGCATGTACCAATAGCATTATGAGTAGATTAGAAAGACTGGTATAGTCTAGGAAGAAAAAGATGACAGCTCGGAGATACACTAGACCAAGTGTGGGGCTGGTTTCCATGAAACAACTGGGCTAGAAATAATGATTGGGTAAGGTATGATATGAAGCCTATACAATTATACATTATTTAGAGTATTCTTTTGTGTCAAATAATAGAGTCGAATACTACTGAAGTATTGTACTGTAAAAGATGCACAATGACATTCTATATTTATACTTCTAATATTGGATTCTCATTGATATCAAACTATACCTTTTAAGTTTAGTATGTTCATTCAATAGGGTCAGATGTGTGTATATTATTTGTTATTGGTATGTCTCTTACAATTCCATTTCCATTTTCCTTTCAAAATATTAACGTGTACATACCTCATTGAGCGTATTGCGGTGTTTACTGATGTATTCAAATGAAATGAATTTCAGCTATGATGTTAGAGATATGAGAAGTGGTGAGCGAAGAAGTGATATGATCGCTACTGTAATATTGATACCAAATATACTCAGATTAATTAAACTGTATCTACTCTCAACAGGTGTGCTGGGCTGCATTAAATCTTCCGCGATCTAACGTGCAGTGCATAATGCATTTCCCTGCAGTAACCAGTAACCAAAACAGAATCCTACATAATTCATTCCCTATACAAACAAACAAACCTAGGATTGAGACATTTTTTATGATAATCAACTTTAGATCCAGGTTTCAAAGGCAACCACCCTAAAAAGTATTCCGTACTTTTATCTCAATTCATAATAACTCCATTCCGAGAAAGTTTTCTACTTTACAGGATGCTATGTATCAGTAAATATTTCCACATGTACAAAAAATGGGAGATGTTGTACACCTGAGATCATATCACTATGAATTGTGAATAAGAATACAGGGGCACTCTGTTTTTGTTATAAGAACCTGTAAGCAGACGATCAGATACCCAGCAAGTGTCGTGTCGAAATCCATCAGTCGGTGAAGACTCAAGGCTCAAGTCTACCGCATTTCCCACTTTTTGCACATGTGCAAATATTTACTGGTAACTAGTTTCCTGTAAAGTGTTTTTGTTACATTATAGTAGCTAGGATAATTACCGGTTATTTGAATACTAGAGCCTGTTTTCTCCATACCAATTTTGATGCTGGCGATTTTTACTTGTTTGAAATTTCTCAGACAAAATGAGATAAAACGATATATTCTATATCCCATTTGAAAGAGAATTGCAAAACCTTTCTTGTGATATATAACAATTGGCCTTAATTCCCACTGCTGTGTTTTTTAATCAAAATTAATTGGGAGCAAAATAAAAATCTGAATCTAAATTCAGGAAATACATAATCCTAAACGGCACATCCTCAGGATGAATTTATCATTTCAAAATGTCATGTTGCACCTACATTTGCACTAGGCCTATTCTCTGAATTCTCTACTTCCCTCTGTACTAGCACATGATTAATCATTTCCAAAACAGAGAGAGATTAACCCATTCAATTTTTGCCCTCAACTTCACACGGAAAATACATTGCCTTAAGAAAACGTGACATTTTTCATAAGAAATCGACAATCATTCTCTCTCTTCTTCGGCAGACGACATTTGAACCGCATCGCTGTCAATAGCTCCTATTAGATTTGGTACATTTGGCGCCAAAATTGTGGTGATTTAATGACTTGTTTTAGAAGCAGAGTAGTCATGGGCTTGGAAGTTCAAGACGATCAGGGGAAAGCTATAGAAGGGTTGGAAATCGGCTGGGTTTGGGTTCTAATCGACGACAAACGCCCAATATAGGCGGACGTGAGTATTAGCGTCGACAGGGGCTCCCGTCAGACAATGGCCGTATCATCACCCTCCTCCTCCTCCCCCACCTCCGCCGGGCTGCCGACACAATGGGGCTCGCGCCCCGGCCACCGTGGGGCTCCCAACTGATGGGTACGGACTTATTTATATTAATTTTAGTCAAATATAAAAAAAATAATAATTCAAATTACATTTAAAAAATGCATTTAAAAAAAGGGCACTTTTGGTGTACATGTAAGGTGCAAACCATCTGAAAAAAAAGTGTGCACCTGGCTTAAAATTGCTGTGTTCCCGCTTGTTTCAATAATCTAATAATTAAAAACGTTCTACATATCACTCAATTACGAAAAACGTTGCACCTTGGATAAAAACTGTGAACCACGTTACCTAATTTAAAGAATGAAATGTTTATTTCCTTTAAACAAAATGGGAAAATGGAAAAAGATGAGGGGGAAAACTGTTCCAGTCCATAGCCCCATTGGCGCTAACAGTGTGCAAACAAAGTAATGTCAGTGTATGGCGCTGGGGGGTTCATAACGACCCGCAGTGCTACATAATGACTGTCACTCCCGAATTAACGCACAATACCACCGGATTATTACCAAAAGACTCCACGTAACCATGGCAGGCGTGGGGATATCGCCCTGATAGAATCTTCTATTGCTAATAAAAGGATTCTTTTCAGGCCCCCTTGAAGTAAGGATAACAGGAGCGGATATAGGATTTTGAAAAGGGGGAGGGGTCCGCATATGTATAGGCACATGAATTGTATATACATATTATGAAAAGAATTAATTTGTATTTTGTATGAATACTAAAATGCTGCGCATTTGCACGTGCATGCATGACGTTTTCTCCTCTTTGTATAAAGTCTCCACCAAGGCAAAGGGGAAGCGGGTTAGGAACCCCTGGACTCCCGACTGGATCCACCCATGGATAATCTGTGAAATGTAGGTGTTTATATTACACTGCTTGCCTGGAGGAGAGCTCTCGTGTGACCTTTAAGGGTTCCGTGAATCAATATCACATTATCGGACGGGTATTACAATCAATATGCCCGATTAAAATCAAATGGTCATACTTGTAGTCAGGAAATAGGGTGTGGTAAAAATGACAATCGTGTACTAATAGATTTGTTGAATCAATCGGACGTTTTGTTCAACCAAGTCTATTTACAAGTACATGTGAAAAATCAAATACATGTCTTTTTTCAGCAAAGGAAGTGGGCATTGCAATTGCCGACTCTTATCATCGTTACATTCCACCAACAACCAATATTCTGATTCATAAGTATCCTAAACCTTTCCCTACATTAACAAAATTAATATCTAGTATAAAAAAGCAGCAGCTGGGTATAAGGACAAAATACCAAACACAGCGGATGGCGAAGTAACGATTATGGCGTCCTTAGAAGCTATTGGCCTTTTTTTTCTGTATGGCTTGGCAATGAAAGATGAGAGCTTGTAAGGGAAGGAACATTAGGGGGGAAGTGAGGCACGGCGGGAAGGTTTGACATCTGCTACCTCCGCCAGAGAGCGCCACTACATCAGACCTGGTGGACCAATCCCGTGACCTGTTACATATTACAAAGTGACTAGGCTCACTGGATACAGGAATAAGAGTGATTTCTATGAGACAGATGTATTGTATACATCTAATACAATACATCTAAGTGGGAGAGAATGTAGGGGGGTTTCTTAAATGCCTGTCAATCATAGATACATGCACGTGAACATAATTATGTGTAAGCCATGTATAGGGGTTGTTTAAGATTTGTAATGTTTACACATATCTTAATTAAATAGAGAAAAATTAAGTTCTTCAGCAATTTCTCCAAGCATCTCGTGATCATGAGAAGAGAATACAAACAGCCTTGGGATTGATAATCCTTTATATTGGAATCTGGGTAAAAGGTCATTATGTTTTGTTGGCATCAGTCACTATATATATATATATATATATATATATGCAATTGAGTGATCCAAACACAAACTAGAACTAAAAAGAAAATGCCATGGGTTTATTGGCCCCTGTAGGAAATGTTGATATATCAACAAGGAAATAGCCTTACAAACATGTTGTAAGCCAATAACAGGCATAAATTGCCCTTTTATAAAGAGCCCTGTCGCAGCCAGTGGGCCAAATGATCCGTCACAAAACACTGTTGATGCCCTTCATCAATAGCCCCACTATCGAGCTGTATTTTATAGTCCTATATCACCGTTTAAATGGGCCCACACCCGCCAACCATACACTACATTAACACCACAGGGTACCCAGCCTGCTGAAGAGGCCTAAGGGTCGTGGGCGCCGGCCACCAGCAAAATGTAGATTTCACCGAGAGCTTTTGGGCAGGCAGCTGGGATAGGGTTGGCGGGGTGGGGACTGACTGAGAGGGGAGGGTTTAGTGGCTCTGCTGGGTGCCTCAGTGGTCGTGTACATTGAGACCCCAGAGTGACAACAATGCCCTTAGGATGAGGGCTATGACCCATTGCCTCCCTCCCCTATCGCCCTCTCACCTAGTCCTGGGGCCTTCCATTAAGTACGTACGCATTAAGGGGTGGGGGGGGGGTCTGATTTTTTTTTAATTTGCGTATGTCCCTGTACAAATCCAATGCATATTTCAGTCAAAGCGGGGGGGGTCTAAAATCTTTGAAATTTTGCGTACGTACTTAGTGGAAGCCCCCCCACCCCCCTCCTCACGGTCACCCTCTCCAACCTCACCCTCCCCAACCTCATCCCAACCTCATCCCAACCTCACCCTCCCACCCACCAGATGGAAACACCTAAAGGTTTCGCTGGTACCAGCCTCCCTCTCCCGACATCTCCACGCTGTAGCGCCCACCCGCCGAGAACCAGTGGTGTGCACGCTCTCTGCCTCAGTGCCACCGTCGCCCGAGCACCACCACCACCACCACCCGCACCACCATCGGGGGCACCACCGCTTGGGGGCACCACCAAGCAGTGGTGGCCGCACCACCAGCACCACCACCATCATGCCCACCACCACCACCATCATGAAAAGGGAGGGCAGACAGAACCTAAGGATAGGTAAATGCATTGAGGAGGTCGGACAGGAAAACAAGACAGATGGACAGGATAAAAAAAGAGGCAATCAGCCAAGCAGTAAAGTAGATAGTTGGCTATTTGTTGAGACAAGTAGTAAACTGGTGCATTTTAAAAGGGCAAGGGTGAGAGGGAAACTGTTAACAGAGCTGTGTTACGTTGTTAAAGATTGCCAGTCTCATGATGTAGTGTTTTACAGCGCAGACAGCTTGATGTTGAGGAATTCTTTTCATCTGCATAGTTCACGTGAGCCACCGATAAATTCAGTAGGAATCAATAAAGATAAAGATGTGTAGGCACAAAGGTAAGGAGCTTAAAGACATACAAAATAGACTAGGTGGATGTAATAGGTAGACTAGAGAGACAGACAGGTGGGCCAAAGTACTAAGAAGACAAGAGTGCTGAATGGGCATAAAATATGATCAAGTGGAAGGGTTGACGGGTGGGAGCAGTCTTCAAATGTGGAATAGATGACAAGCTGGAAAGTAGCAAAGAAAACAGACTGACTGGTCTCTACAGACTCCAACATAAACTCGTCGATGCAGACAACCAGAATTATATCAAAAGACTGACTAATGCAGATAGCCAAGACTGCAGGCAGTCACATGAAACTGGTTAATGCAGGCACCCACAGAATACTGTTTAATGCAGACACTCACAGCAGAATCGTTAATGCAGACACCCTAGCGGCAAACTGGTTTAGGCTGAATACAACAGCACACTGGTTAATACAGACATACAAATGCACTGAGTGGCCGGGGCACTTAAGGGTACACTTGTACATGTATAGGCAGTGGACCCTAGGTACTACTGGACACGATGTCTATATGCAATCATATAATCATATGATTTTTCTTTTTTTCACTGCAATGAAAAAAATCAGTGTAAGGAATAAACTGGTAAAATCCCTACCCAATCCCTGATGTCTAACATCACTGTATCCATCAATACACCTGATGACGAATTTCAAAGATAGGGCATCTTGTGGGACTACTAAAACAATTTCTGAAGACTCAGCAAATTACATTATCACACCCACATTGTACTGCACATGAGCTGGATAATTTTGAAATGATCACAGAAATAGCTGGGATACGTTACGTGTACGTGTTACGTTACGTGCTGTGTGAGGGTAGCTAATACCCTTTACAGACTGGCCTCAAAATGCGCTCATAATGACAGTTCTATACAGGCAGAATGCGCATTTTGAGCCCAGTCTGTAAGGGGTATAAACCTGCGTATTATTCCAGACTCCGTGCGGGCTAGTTAAGGCCCAATGTCCTCGGTTATCATAGCCTGCTCCCGCCCATGTGGACACGCCCCTTAATCCCGGTTGGCTAGGCCTCCCCCTACAGCTCACCAGATGAGTTGCTCACTGGCCGACCTCCCTTCATGGGCTGAGCAGCTCAGAGCAGTTCAGAGCAACCCACTACACGCCTGCTCAAAGAGGAATGGCTGTCGTCTCTCCACTCGGAGAAATGTGGCTCCATGCTAGGCTCTAACTGTCTGCTTTAAGAAGGTGCCGGTTTCTCTCCAAGCTGAAAAATGTGCCTCCAGTCTGAGCTCTAACTCTGTGTGCTTTAATTATGGGCTCTTACTCTTACTGTTCACTCGAAGAAATGTGCCTTTTTCATGGACTCTTGATTTTCCACTTTAAGGAGGTACTTTCACATCTCCACTATAAGAGTGAGTTAGCAAGACATGTGCCTCTTTCCTGGCCTCTAGCTCTCCACTTTAAAAATATGCCCCTTTCTCTGCAGTCTTAGATATGACATTGTGCCTATATCCTGGGCTCTACTTCTTTACTTTAAGAAGGTCGATTTATCTCTCAACTTTAAAATGTGCTTCCACTTCTATTCTTTGAATATACCTTATCCCTCTTGTTCATTTTGGTTCCTACATTTACCTGCTTCCAGGTGGTACTTCCAACTATCTCTCTAAAAAAGGAACTGTAGATAATTATTTCCTGCATACCTCTTTTCCTTGCAGAAACCTTATGTTGTATTTGGTCCATCCATTTATCTGCCCCAAGGTTTGGATTCAATCTCTAGTGCCTGGTACTGGACATAAAGTTCTGTTTGCCACCAATTTCTATGTAATATTAGGATCCCAAATAAGATAACCATACTACTTGGGCTTACATCAGAAAGATAGCAAGTCCTAAACGAACCAACTCCCTGTTAAATCATCCTCATGCTCAGGATCAACGCTGCTACAAGTTGCCTATGCTTTATACCCTTTGCAGACTAGCCTCAAAATGCGCTTATGATGACAATTTAATACAGGCCTAATGCGCATTCTGAGCCTAGTCTGTAAATGGTATCAAGCGATAATAATCTGCCTAGTTTGACATGACAGGATTTTTAAATCTAATAGTCTCCATAACGTGGTAAGTCCAACAATGAAAGACTAACAATGGCGTTAAAGGGATAGATGACTGGCCCTTCTGTCTTAATTAGACAACCCCCCTCCCACCCTGCTCCGCCTAACTGATACATTACAAAAGCCTTGGCACTCCACACACAACACTGGAGGGGTTTTATATAATATTCAGTGGTGTTCACAGCGCCAAGGCTTCTTGACTACTGGGTGCTGCAGCCTCTACATCCCGTTTATAATTAATTAATTGATCCTTGAGACTAACTCTGGGCACCATTAGCTCTAATAGAAAGGATGTAAATCTGCTACCAAGGTGACTGGGTGATATGCAAAACATAAGTAACCCGGGCAACATATTTGCAAAATATAAAATGAAGTATCACCAAAATAACCACCCTGTCTTTCATAAAATGCCCCTTTATTCTAATCTGACCCCAACACATCTACAGATTATCGCGTGGGCTGCGATGAATAATCCAGGCTTGTAAGCCAGAAAGGTTTAGCAATCTCCGATTCTTAAGAAGGGAAATAAAAAAAGAAAACAGCCAGTAACTAAGCCTTTAAGCACGCTGGTACCTTTAACCTTTAGGGTGAACCTTTAAGAATATATACCGTTGGCATTGGTGGAGACCTGCCCACAAGCCAGTGCTCCACTCCTCGCCCGCGGAAACAGCGATGTGAAATGCTGAAATGGGTTTTCTCGTCCCAGGTGTTTGGCAATGACAGAGAGGGGCGACTGGCGAATATCTCATACCGAGAGAAGATATGGGGACCTCCCCAGAGAAGAAATGTGATAATAGTTCCTCTGTTCAGGCATAGAGGACATGGCCTGCCCAGCCACACTCGCTCAGTCACCTACACTCGCCCACTGTCACCCACACTCGTCCACTGTCACCCTAGAGCCCCATACCCACTTAGCGGTTTTACTGTCGCTGGGCGACTGGGAGAATCACTGGTAAAATTGCCCAGTGGGTATGGCCCTTAACTCACCCACTGTCACCCTAACTTGCTCACTGTCACCCACACTCGCCCACTGTCACTCGTACTCGCCCACTGTCACCCACACTCACCCGCTGTCATCAACATTCGTCCACTGTTACCCTCGCTTAGCCATACCCATCTCTTCTTATACCCACACCCATCCACATAAATTTGCTCACAATCCTCCTAAATTGTTAACTATCTGAATTGCACATACATGTATCTACACCCACCTCTTAACCTTACCAACGCAAAAGCAACTCTAACCTCCACCTATCAATGTTAAAACATTAATAACCGATACATGTACTCGTCAATCACCTTCTTATGAACACTAAACTACAATCACCTGGAACCATCCACTAACCTATAGTCACCCACACTCACCTAAGTAATTTTTTTTAAACGTTTGTCAACTTCACAGTCACTCACCTAAAGCCACCCACACTCTCTTTGGCCCTAACCAATCTCACCCACTCACCATAACCAAGACCTACTCTTACCCAGCCGTTGTGTGCACGTAGATCATAATGCTACAAACAGGAGCAATCCCTTTGTTCTGTGCTACCTGTCACTTTTAGGCAGTATCTAATTGAACCTAACTGAAAGGCTCACATGACAAGTTGATTACTAAAACCAACAACTATAGATTACATGACACCAAAGGTTTGCCCTCATTTGGTTAATAACATGTGTACACGCTTCATTTTGTCCAACCTATCGGACAGGTTTATTTCTTAGATCTGATTTGCAAAACAGCCATTTCGATAGAACTAGCTTTGGTTGTAGATGTAAACATCAATACAGATATTAATACTATGGTAACAGGAATTGGGAACTCACTTCCAATAAAATAGAGATAATTTATTTTATTGGAAGCGATTGCCCCATTCCTGTAACCACAATACATGTATGATATGGTTCCTGGTATTTCATTTTAAGATGATTTGCAAAACAACAATACTTCCCAGACCAGATACCATTATGAGAGCTTATCAATATAGAGATGTATCTATCAATATAGAGATGTATCTCTATGCGATTGGATGCGACTTCCCCTTTCCTGTAACTGCAGTAAATATGTGGGATGATATGGTTCCTGATATTTCATTTCAAGATGATTTGCAAAATAGCCATTCCCTCTATACCAGATGCCATCATAGAGGCACATCAATACAGAGAGATATGTCTATGTTACTGCAAGTGATATCCTAATTCCTGTAACAGTAGTAAATCATGTGGTATGGTATGGTTCATGGTATTTCATTTCAACATGATCTGCAAGAGAAAGAACAGAGAGGAGAGAAAGAAATGAAGACTTGGCTTTGCTGGAGGGCTAAAACAAATGTCTTCCAGGTGTTCTCAGATTTCCAGTTAAAAATGATGTGACTGGAAATAAAACATCCCCCCCCCTGACACCTCACAAGACTGCCTCTCATAGAAGTAAATAAATAGGATAGACAGGTAAGAATGTATATGGGAAGAAGTAGATTAGCAACAACATACAATCATCTCAGTGATATTGTTTTTTGTAAAGGCCATGAATGCGTCATTGGTTCTGTTCATGTTGGTATTGGCTGAGAACATTATTGCTGTTCCAGGCTTTTGTAGTGTTATCGCCTGAGCAGTGCCTCTAATGAGATTCCTGCAATGGCCAACCTTTGACAGCACACTATTAAATAGATAAAGAGGAGATTTGAGAGTGAATGGGATATCAAGACATGTCCCCTGCGGCAAGAAAAACTGGATCTCCCTTTGGATCTCCTTGTCGCCCATGAGTGTGATAAAAGGGAATGGGAACTGCCAAAAATACGTTCAGTAAAATCGGAGGTGATATTAGAACTGGCCATATACTGTGGTAAAAGTCTATGGGGCGAATCTGTAATCATTGCATGACAGAGGTAATAGTAGCATAGGTGTTGGTGTTAAAGAATACAGATAGAAGTACACCCAATACTGACAATGGAGCATATTCCCTATTATGCAAGTACAAAGCCTAAAGTCCCGCCTATAGCATAGTACAAAGCCTAAAGTCTCTCCTATAGGATAGTACAAAGCTTAATGTCTCTCCTATGGCATAGTACAGAGCCTTAAGTCCCTCCTATAGCATAGTACAAAGCCTAATGTCTCTCCTATAGGGTAGTACAAAGCCTAAAGTCTCTCCTAAAGGATAGTACAGAGCCTAAATTCCCTCCTATAACATAATACAAAACCTAAATTCCCTCCTATAACATAATACAAAAGTTAAATTCCCTACTATAGCACAGTACAAGGCCTAAAGTCCCTCCTTTAGCATAGTAAAAGCCTAAAGTGCCTCCTATAGCATAGTACAGAGCCTAAAGTCCGTCCTATAACACAGTACAGAGCCTAAAGTCCCTCCTATAGAATAGTACAGAGCCTAAAGTCCCTCCTATAGCATAGTACAAAGCCTAAAGTCTCTCCCCTAGCTCCTCCTACTCTTTCCTCTCGGGGTTACCAGCAGGCTAAACAGGAGGGTTCTCTCTGCTGCAGCCGCGCTGGGCTTGCAGCAGGGAGAGGCAAAGGGTGAGATGGGTGAGGATAACTGCATACCTTGCGCTGAGGACGGCCTCTCCCCTTACAGCCCTCACGGCTCCGCTGAGTGCCAGGCCTGGCCCTGCCATGAAGCATGCTTGTATGCCGATCTGTAGTGTATTCATTGGTGCCCGTCGGGAAAGGGACGAACTGAGCACCGCTACCGCCAGCTCCCCAACCCGGATGCGTTCGTAAACACCGCCATTGAAAGGTGGAACATAACCACTGATTCCTATTGCAAATTGAGGAGTTTTATTCAAAAGATGTTGGGGTTGTGATATTGAATGTTCCTCGGGGATGGTTTGGTGGTTTTGGGGGAGTTTGGGGAGTGTTTGGAGGAAGGGGACAGCGACAATGGCGGCTTGAAAGTGCGTTTCCGAATGCGGCCTCGTGTCAAGCAGCCAGCGTTCGAGTCTACACTTCCGGCGTCGCCCGGCATGCATTGCATGCGTGAGCAGACGACTTCGGGAGCGAACGCGCTAAGTCCCTTCCCGCGCTTTTGGCCATCGCCGCTGAGAAACAGGTACAAATTGTGAGATTATCCAAATAAATTGGATATCAACTCGCATTACTTCTGCGCCGACAAGGAGAATGTGCATTAGCCACTCTTGCCTTGTGATTGGATGCTATGATTACAGTGAAATGATATAGGCAGGGGGAGAAATCAACCTGACGTGAAGAATTCTTCATAGAAACCACTTCTTTTCTCATCGTTAATAGATATGTGTCACTGTAAGTTCCGTCTATACGTAAGAGTATCCACTTTACATAATAAGACATAGACCATCACTGAGACTTTTATGAACCTCGCGGCAACAATGTCATTAAGCCATCTCATAATGGTGCTAATCTCGGGTATCACCATAGTCAAACAGATTACAATTTGCATTTCACATGGAATTAAGCGGTCGTAGTAACATATTCCTATCCCTTTTGACGTTATTGCTTGCATTGTTAAATATCAAAAGTGTCCCATTGCAAATATTGCATTCCCAAAAGCAGCTAGTCAATGAAATTCAGGAATACAGAATGGCGTGCTCGGTCAGAAATAATTCAAATTGCTTATTTAATTGACAATAATCCATAAAATGTAAGGAATGGACCACCGGGTACACTAAAAAGGATTGAACATCCTAAATATTATCTCTATAACCATAAAAACACCCCTGATTATACCAAGGCCTGTATTCTATGTTTGCCAGGACATTATAGTGTCTCACATAACTGAGTCTGATATTGTCCTTGGGCGCGTCGGGCTGGCAAAAACTCACTGAGGGCCAATAAAAAAAGTCGGCGGGCTGATGAATTTCTATTGAAATTGACAACCCGTGTCTGGCTTGTGGCCATTCCGGCTAGCTAGGCCCGGCTGGCTGGGGAGAAAGGTAAAAAGGAAAAGATCAAAGACGCATGAGGAGTGCTTTCTGTTAGTTCTGCACATAAAAGCAGCCAATACTGCTAATAAGCCATTCAAATGTGAGTGGCGAATTTCCCGTGAACACTTACAGGTGAAGGGATTGGCGTCTCTTTTATTCATGCACAAAAGTTTATGAAATGTCTTTGAATGTGACTTCTTGAAAAGAGGAGAGTGTATTGGGGAAATTAAAGGCTGGGAGGAGCAGGGAGAGTAAGATCTATTTTTCTTCTCCATGGGAGGAGGTATGCATATGTGTTCCAGGGAGGATCCAGAATTTTAGAAATTGGGCAAATTGGGGAAGGGGTCTGCACATGATATGGGCAATAGGCTTTACAGACTAAAGTCAGAATTGATTCGTTCCATACTGAACTGTCATTATAAGCACATTTTGAGGCTAATCTGTAAATGGCATAAGCACTCAAACGTTGCGCAATAACTCACACTTGCACGCAATTTCCCTGACTTTGTGAAGTTTAATTCCTCATCAAATTAGAGGGGGTCAGGACCTCCTAGTCCCCCCACTCCCTGCATATACATCCTTAATAGAGTATCACGATACGAGTGCCACAAGGTCGTGGGGAGCGTAGGTCGGTTGTCATGGGACCGATCCGCCATGTTCTCGGTAACCATGACGACACATCAGAGCGAGGCGCGGACGTTGACCATCTGGTGGTCGTTGGGGTGGCCAAGGTAAAGGGGGATTAAAGGACTGACTCATTCCGAATAGAGGCTGACCTGAGAGAAATGCTCCCACTCAGCCGGAGGGCAAATAGGTCAGGAACTTCCTAAATCAGGAAGCGTGATTGTTGGCTAAACATAGGTTGCAGGAAAATTAAGCGTAGGCTTACCCACCCTTTTGTTTTCCATAGCCATAATGTTTTTCACTATTATGTCATACCATAAAATCGGTAGGACATTTCAGTATTATAAAACATATTATTTCTAATAAGTATGTGAGAACTAGCATAAAATTATACACAATATATTCAAAATGAATAAGTACTAAAACTATACCCTTAAGCAGTGTCTAACTACCCTCACAGGCTCCTGGTGGATGCTAATTTTTCTCCAAAATCTTTTTATATGTTCAGCTTGCTTGTCCATAGGGGATGGATAAAAATACCTCACTTCATAGAGCACACCCTTCAATCTTTCTAAAAATCATACATCCCTGCATGGATCCATGAATGATCAACTAAGACGCAGGACTTTTAAACTCTTAAGTGAAAAGTGAGGTGGATTCTTAACACTCCACATTGAATAAGAAAAATCAACGACACATTGGGATAAATGATATACAAGTGTTCCTACAGAAACCATTTATCATTAACTGATTAGGCCTACATTGACAGACTACTGCTACATGGAGGGCAGCCCACATTAATACATGTAGGCCTAGGCCTATACCTAAATGCAATTTTATTTGCTACCAAAACATTACGACAGCTTACACCATATATTTCCATATCAGTTATTCACTATTCTACATCTCTCTCTCGGTAGGGTAGTTCATGCAAGACTACAACAGAGGATGCTATCGGTCGGAATATCCTCCTGGAACCAGTAAATTTGTCCAAAATGATGAAATGCTACGCCCATCATGCCCGAACCGCTTGGCATGAAAGATCATCATTTGATCCCAAGCGAAGACCCGTGCTAGACTGGCACAGGGCCACATGTGCTTCAAACTATTTTTTTATTTTCTACATGCTATGTATCGTATAAATCTACTATTGAGGTGCGTGTACATGTAATTCAACATCCTACCACTTATCTTAAAGACCAAATTAGGGCTTGATTATTCCGCCTTCTAAAATACTGTTAGGAGAGCCATTATAGACTTGAACAGGGCCTACCACTTTTAGATTTATTTATGTCTTTAGCCACTCATCCAATACCTAATTTGAGAGATTGAATAATATATTCTTGGTGGATATAGATTTTGATGAGACATGAATGAAACCATCAGAAATAATATAGACTAACATATATCAAGAAAGACATATATCCGTTTTTCATTCCTATAAAAAGTCAAGTTTCAGAACCAGTTCCTATTATTTCAAACACAGTTACCCGGTGGTAACCCAATCTCTTCGTTCTCTTGATTTAATTGCCAGTCGTACTTACAGGCGGGGCCTTGTAGTGGAAAAGGTCAGAGGAGTATGGTCGAGTCTAGCACATTGTCCACGAGTACTGTGCACTGTTGATAGAGTGTCGAGAACACGTTAGTACACTCAAATCGCCGTGTTCAAACACTCTCCTATTTAGTGAGTCAACAATGCAGTCCTTGCTGCTTCTAATACTCCATCAATATAGTCATAGCAGCGCGGGAACACCATTTTACCCACCGAATCCAAACCAATACTTTCGCCTAATAGAAGCAAAGTGTGTTTCTCTTTGCGGAGCACACTGAGTCTATGTATACCATGAAATATAATTATATACATGGAAATAAACGTTTTCCTGGAATGTAATATTACTCAAATATTTAGAGCAATCAATATACTAAAGAAGTAACTAAATTGATTCAAGCTTCCTAACAGGTACAAAGACGAATCTTTCTGTATCAATTACCTCAACAGAAGGAGTGATTGCAATGACATTTCTATCTTCAGACACAAATCATGGAGTCTAATTTGAGACTTCTTGGTAAAATAAGACTATCCAATTCAATGTCAGTTCTTTCTAAAGCAACAAACCATCAAGTCTAAATTGAGACTCTTTGTCTAAAAAAAACTCCATTCCTATTTCTGACATCAATGAAAACAAGTATGTGCTACTTCCTTCATAACCTCTCCACTTCCCACTTTTGACACCGGTTAAAACATGTAGGTATGGGGCCTTCCATTTAGTAAATATGCACATTTTCAAAAATCTCAGACCCCCCACCCCCACCCCCTTCAGGTAAAAAAACCACTTTGAATATGTATAAGAACGTACGCACATTTCAAAAATCTCAGACCCTTCACCTAGACGCGTATGTACTAAATGTAAGGCCCTTATTCTATCCCTATAACCCCCTATTCCCAGTTCTGACACAATTAAATAAAAACACACATAAATGCTACTTCCCCCAGTAGGCCTATACTGTATATATTATGAACCAGCAGCACACTGTCTCCTATGCACACCATCATTAAGGTGTTAATTGAGCCTTGTATTGATAATCTGCAGGGTTGTAGTAATCCCCCACCACCCACTGATGAAGCAATCAGTGGTGAGTGAGCCTGGCATTTTACCTGTGGTCCCTAATCACCTGAGAGGGAGCGCAGTCAATTGAGGGGTTAGGCTGGGTTGGGGGCAAACTGATCAGGTAATGAGGGGTTTTGCCACTGCTAAGCACTGATCAACCAATGAGAGGTTTTGAGCGGTGATTTTTTTTAACTTGCCTAAAATAAATTCTTGTCTGTTAGGATTGAAGATTATTATTTGTAATTATTGGCTTGAAGTTGTTACAACGATTCACATGAATTAGTATGTTCTTTCGTTGCTCGCTTTAAGTGTGTTGTGTTGATGGATACATTATTTTTTTTGTAGTGCTTATCATGACAAGCATTTTGGTAACCTTTCCAGGAATATTGCTAATATTATTCCGTTCAATTACAAACTTCTTTTCCACAATTAATCTCAGACTGGGTTTCAATTTTGATTTACAATATGCTATTGAGGCTGTATATACAGGAACATGTAGTTTGTTCACAATTTCTTTCGGGTTGCTAGGACAAATACATGAGTGATATTGCAGAACTAAGCTATCAGGAAAAGTGTACAACACATTCTTCCGTTTCCAATGGTGACAGCAAAAAAAACAATGTCATATGGGAACGACATTCGTGGCATATCCCTCACGTAGAATGTCTACGTGCCTTCCCCTACCTGGAAGAAAGGAATGTGTACATATCATCAGAATAGCATCGACATGACGTCAGTAGGAGTCATTCAACACCTGGTCGTTGACTTTAAAAGCAAATTCATGAAGAATTTAAAGTTGAACTCTTTTTCATGCATCACTTAGACTCTGTATAGTTTAATTGCAAGACCAGTTGTATGGATATTGAAAGATGTCACAGCACAATGGTGTGCATAAACATATGTACCAGTTTGTTCTTTGTTTCAACATTTTTAAAATTTTGAAATAAGAACCTACTTCTTATACTCTATTCAAGTTGCACTGCATCATCCATCTCTCTGCTATCATAAAATAATTATTTCAAGAGATTGTGCAGATATATGTCCATACCTAAAGACATGAAACATTATCTTTACATACAGAAAAACCAATTATTGACATCTGCAATCAGCCAGCCTACCCACATAACCATTCAACCAATCCAAAAAGGTGCAAAAACCATTGCATGCACTGCTCGCGTGACCACCTTTCGGCCCTATTAACATGGGTACAAATAGACTGTATAAACGGACCATTCTCCTTAGCCTCCCCTCTGTAATGTCCCATTTAGGTAGGCTTCTTTGCTTCAAACACCAATCCGGTGGTCTCCTTCTGTAATTTGTGAGGTGACAAGCAGGTGGCAGCAGGGCTCTTTTACACCTGTAACTATGTGGTGGAGATTGCAATGAACGGTGGTGGAGACTGACCTGGTATAGGACTGATTGATGAGCAAATAACCTCACAACTCCAGCACTGTTTGTTGATCAGAGGAGTGATGGTGGGGCGACACCTGTGCCAGAAGCGCCATTAGGCTGAAGAGAAAGACTTCATCTTTCTTTTATTGGTTGATGTTACTTTATGATAAATGACATCAAGTAATTTCAAGTATCATATTAGTATACAGACTTTTTTTGTCTAGCTAAAGTATTTCAAGATTGGCCCTCTAGCTTCAGTAATTAACGTTTAGTTAAAAAAATAATGTTGCTTATCTGTACTAATACTTCTGTTATTTTTATAGGGCAAACTCTTACTACAGCTCTTGACAAAGATGATTTACATAAAACTCAGGGGCAAACTAATATGCTGTTGATAGGTATATGATATAGGCCTAAATAAGAGTTTTGTTATAAACATAACGGCACTACCAGCTGGCACTATTTTGGACACTTTCAAATGATTGTCACTGACATGTACCTCATTTTAACATGTTTGCGTTCATGTACGAATGATGTATATAGTAAGGAATGTCCCTGGACTGGTCATTACTGCTATAGATATTTTGGGAACATTGGAAGTAGCCCCCATGTCAGTTCTCCACACATCGTGTAAAGAACTGTGATCACAGCCTGAATGATCGGTCCATATAATCCCTACGAGTGGCCAGTTAGGGCAACAGTAAAGCATAACATGTACATGCAGCTAGGAAACCCTCTGGGTGTCCAGTCCATATTAACCTACAGTATGTGGTGTTAGAGGTCCAATGCATGTAAGTAAGGTTCAACTGTTGGTAGTGGGAGACCGTGTCCTATACCCACCCCCAATCTCCTCCAGTGATATACCTCCTCCTGTACCCATTAATCACATTCACCACACCAGGAGCAGTGTTTATGAAGCACCTGGAGGCTACGTCTTCACTTCTTAGATCCGGCCCTCAGCCACAGACCTGCTGCTATGGCCACAATGTGATCTATCCCAACCTCTAATGTTTATGAACATGAACAAAGTATTGGAGGGATACAAGTGAGGTGAAAAGTGCTTTTCTGGGCCACTGGGTACCAGCAATAGTTACCATGCTGGTCCCACAGCTCCATCTCTCATTTGTTTGTTTGTGGGATTAGTTTAACTTCCGGCCAACCCTTTTGGGTTATTTTACCAGACTGCACAAGGTGATGCTTTTCAGCTGTGGGTGATCTATCTATCTATGATATGATTTAGGAGAAATCCGCCACCAGGTGCGATACCCTACTTGTTTCAAAGAGTGGCAAGGGGTCTTTTATGTGCAATGTCCCATAGAAAGGACACCACACACCTGGCCTTTGGTGACCCTGTTGGGAGCACAGGGTGAGCCATCTCTCAAGTTAAGCTACACTCCAATGTGCGTTAGGATAAGGCGCAGGAACAACATAATTATCCCAGCTGCATGATTGGTCAACAGACTGCACAAGACTTCTCGCTTGTCAAAATTTGATGAACTGAGCAGTGGCTTGTACCTGTGGGCTTATCTCTGCTGAGTCCCCCTAGCGGAGAACCCGGGAACCAGAGTTCAATACTAGAAGCATGGAGAGTAAAATATTGTACTGTTCATGCTAGAAGTTACCAGTATAGCAAGCCAGGAACCACCAGTGACAGAGAAAGTTCCCGGTGAGGTAGCTATTATTTGGTACCTAATGGACCAGTAAGGTACTTTGCTCCTCGTTGATGAATCAAATGGAATACAAAGGTCGTGTATTCTTTTCAAGAATAATGTTTCAGTGGATTCAATCAAAAGCCTACCAAAAAGTTTTATGTCAAACTTTGGTCCTTAACTTACCAACAAAGCTGTCAGGTAGAATTACAACATTCCAGACTTTGATTCGGAAGCAAAGTGCAAACCTAAGTTGCCTCAACATTTTTTCCCTCAAAATACGCCGAAGACTTTAACACAAGTCCAGAACCTTTTTTTCTCAAAATAGGCCAAAGACTTAACACAAAGTCCAGAAATGATGGATCCAGAGGGAGGAGGGGATGTTGTTCAGGTGGTCTTATACTTTACTCGTGGCTTCAGGATTGATGGTAACATGGTTCAACCAAGGCGGATATGATATATCCTTCTCGGTTCAACCACACTGTCTCTGTCATTCAATGTCTGGCCCCAGGCAGGCTATCAGATGACAATTGTTTACATACTCCTGCCCACTATAGTATCTTTCTAACTGCTCACACAAGCTTGCTCACTGACTCATTTCTAAGGAGCAGCTCACTAAAGTCAGCAACAACAGAAAGTCATACGGATTGTCCTCATTTATTTGTTCCTATTTTCTATAATTTGGGTTATCTAATAGCCTTGACATGATTCTGTTTTGATTGCCTTCACACAAACCAGAAAAAAGAGGGTCGGGACACAAGGGGGTGGGGAAAAACGTCAGAAATAATAATCATGACAATTTCTTGAAACGTTTTTTCATTGTTTGAGGGTCCGCATGGTTATCAACTCGTGGGAAAATAACGTTATTTCCCGCCTAAATCAGTTGCAGTTTTCTTCTGCGGCCTAAATTCGCCTAGAATGGCGAGCTAATCACCAGGGAAGCGCTGCGCATTTGTCGCTGACAATTTCTGAGGATGAGACAGCGCAAAAAGTGCGGCAAATTTGGTGATTGCAGCTGCATGGAATTGGGGTGGAAGTTGATCTGCCATCAGCGAGTGTTGAGTGCTGGGAAATAGCAGGTAAACAGGCACGGGGTTGTCGGCCATGAAAGGATCATGTTATCACCGGCACACAAGACGGATTGTGTAACAATAAGCCTGTGTCTATTCTCTTAACTCTTCGTCTTTTTATTTGCAGACTACACAATGAAACACAATCTTATTTCTCTGTGCCAAAAGCAAGCGTTCAATTCAAGTTGGGGGTATAAGCGTAGTGTCACTTTGGATGTTCGACTTGCTCGGATGCGATAGAGGAAACATATTCAAAGGAAAGAGTCAATATTTTCACGCGGGAAAAGCGCAGACGACAATTTGTTAAAGCTGATAGATTGGCGCTCGCGCCGCAGCACCCAAATTCCGAGCAAATTTAGCGTGCGACTAGGCGGTTGGGCAAGTAGGGAATACACTATAGAGATCCAAGGGTCAAACAATGTACAATCAAAGGCAGTAGTCCCCCCGGGGGGCATGGGGAGGGGGCGGGGTCTCGTGGGATATAACAAAAAGACTGTGGGGGCAAAAATGTTCATGGAACGCCGGGGGGTCTTGATGTCGACAGATGGTAGGACAGTAACCGAAACTCGAAGAACTACCCAACGCCATTCCCGTGAAATACTAAAACGAACTCTCAATCTTGAATGCAATATTGAAATTACTAAATACACTACTTCCGTTTTGAATCGTATTCATCCTGCTCGGGTTTAAGGCTGCAGACGACTGTTTCATTTCAAATGAATGCTTGATTTTGGTAGGGAATTTCACTGGAGGAAAATTTGGTGGGAGGTAAATTTTCGCGGCGAGCGTCTCGAGAGGTGGCAGCACCAGCAGCGATCCCTTGGACGAAATATTGATCGAGACGGCGGCCGGGAAATAATCTTGCGTAAGCCTTCAATTATTGCTATCTTGTATTTCTCGTGCCTAGATGCTATGGAATAACATTTAAGATAACGTTCGTGGAATTGATTGATGGCCAGACTGTTGATGTAAATTGTTTCGCACTTATTAATTTTGTCCATATGAAAATAATTAGATGACAGCATACTTGGGTTATGTTCCTCTCACACTACATGTACGAGGATAATTTTGAAGAACAATTGAAGTTGGTAAAGCATATGATTTATAGATGTATACAACATATGTAATCAAATTATGGCAATATGACATTTTGATTGATGATATAAATAATATTTGAATATCGTCTTTTTAATTTTCATTTTACATTAAAGGGACGTTCTCGTCACTGACGACGTCGCCGCTGGCTAGGTTGTAACCACCTAATTAGAGCGCCAAATTCACGACGTGACCAATCACGTTGCGTTATTACGTTCTGAAAGGGCAAAACACGTCGCCAGTGACGTCGTCGTTAGGCTAACGTCGGCGTATGTAAGCCTAACTACTGCAGGACGAGAACGTCCCTTTAACAAATTAGGCATTTGCCATTGTAACATAGACAAAAATGCAAATGAACACTGTACAGGTAACATAACAGACTAATATTAGTTTTAGAGAGTCTGTACAAAGTATACGGGCAGAGAATAGGGGCATGCTTTGGAGAACATCAATCACAAAACGGAACTTTATCTAATCATTCACTGATCAAAGTTCAGTACGTTCTATATTAATGATAAATCGAATTTCTATAGATAAAAGTACAGAGCTTTTTGCCATGGACAGACTTCATTTTGCAGTCGACCCTAACTTTGAAGCCAAAATAAGATACGATTCTACCAATAATTTACCGATTATATCTAAATTGATCTTAAATTTTCCCTGACTTTAGAAAAAATCACTTCCCACAAGTACTCATTTTCACTCTACCCTGACAGTATAGACGCTTTTGCGTACACTCTCACTATACAAGCACGTCTACGCAAATTCTGCATAATTGAAAACAGAATAAACGTCAGGGACTGTTGGCAAGTCTAGCCGGCTGTAACTAGCACTCTGTCTCGTGAAGACTGCCCACCAGTACCGCCTCCTAGGGTAAACCTCCTCCTTCTCCCGTCAGAAATATTACAGAATTCCACCCATTTAAACCCCACAATTACACACTGTGCCCCATCTACACTCAACTCTAATCACCCATACATCAACCGACTGCGCCATCTTTTACTATTGATAACGGTTCGGTGATTTATCCGTGTAAATTGTTATTTCACATCTGGCGATTTCTTGTGCAGTTTCAAAGGATTGGTTGGAGACTGCTTGGCGGTGGGTGACACTTCATCTGCTTCTGAAGCCTTCTAATGATGCCCATTGCTCATTCAACACTTGTTTTCACTTATAAATGGTTATTTAACACCTGTGTCTCATGCAGTCGATACAATGTCATGCCTTAGTCTTTCCATCGACATTCTTTAGCCTCTCAAAGCCAAAGCAAAGGTGTAGCATTATTCCCATTATGTAGGTGCAGAATTCTCCTTTTCAGTATCTATATATGTACAGTTATTTTTGCGGTGAATTACATGAAGTCCTGATTTTCATGAAAACTCTAAGGACCACCTACCGTGATCAGATAGAAAATTGTTGCCCTGTTCTTGAGGGACAATGTTTTAGTTAACCCTCTTAACCTTTTCATGTCAGTTTTGGGCTTCTTTTCTTTTTTGTTCTCTCTCATCCCGCCAGCAATTTCCGATTGCATAAAATCACCGATCAGATGAAGAAGTAGCGAAATGGGTGAAAGAGGTTGGTGAAATAAAATGAGTTAACGCCACAGTATTTAGGCCTATACAGCAGTACAACTTTCAAATGTTAATAAGTTAATCTAGGGGACTATATCATGTTGGAATTTAGTTCACACATGAACTTGAGGTTTCTTGTTTAATTGAGAGTCGTACATTTCTTGCAATTACTAATCTTTCACTGTAAACAACATAATTTATTTCTTAGGAGTCATCTTTTTATGTCTAGTCTTTCTAAATGTCGTCTGCTTAGGAGGAAAGGGCGGGAATTCGCCGAACCACCGACATATTGAGGGATTCTCGAAGAAAGGCGGCGGCGGCGACGACCGGCTGTGAATGTGGCGTTTATCAGGTGATCCACACCTCATTCTGCCCCCACCCACACTTAAAAAGACCCATACCACTAGGGGGCGTCCCAGCAGACCGGAAGTCACAGCGCCGCCAGCGCCGCGCTGCGGCAGGACAATGGAAACGCTGACCGGACTCACTCTCCAAACAGATCTTCTGGCCTGTGTTCGGCTTCAGGATATTGGAGGCAAGGGACGTAAATTCGGACTGGGGATTGAGAGGGGAAGTGGTTGGGGACTGGTCAGGGATAATGGCCAAGTGCAGATCTATCCTGCACGTAGACCTTTAATGGAACTGAGCCTAGTGACTGACGCTACAAGTTGTTTATCACTTGATTGCTATTGCTCCTGCAAAAAATACCAGTAAACAGCATCCTGAGACGGATCAGGGATTCTTTTAAATTCTTTTCTTTTGTATATATAAAATTATTTTCTGTCCCAATGTGGACCTGCGGTGGAGGGGGCGGCCCTTTTAATTTTACAGAAATAATTTTTTTTCAATATTCTTTTAAATTCTTGTTTACTTATTAACATTTCTTGAATGCATACCCGTCAAATTGCGGTCTAATATAATTCACGCTTCTTTAGCTTACAATCGATTGTGAAAGACGTTATAATAACAGTAACTATACACAGATAATAAGTAATTAACAATGAAAAATAGTCGAGGGGTCCGCATTGGCACACAGGCACAGCACGTGCATTCGCATTTGCATGCACGTGCACGGCATTTCACCCTCTTTGTCCTCCACAAGAAAAAAATACCCCCCCCCCCCCTCCAAACGCATACTCAATGTCCCGCTAAACATGACACCTTACATGTCTGATTTCAGAAACGCCATGCAACTGCATGCTACCATGCTCGCTGGAAACCACAAAATTCAATCACAGACTCCTCCCCAAGCCTACAAAGTGTCTAAATGAGCTGCAACCAAAGCAGACGGGTTGCCCTGCAGCTTCTAGACTGTAGTTCCGTCCAAGTGTGCTAGGTGTCCAAACAAATATGTAGGAGGTAACTAGGTCATAAAAGGACTATTCTGCCTCCTCCAGTGAGCTGACAGGGACGCTGATCACTGCTAGAGGTCAGAGGTCAACCCGAGGTCACGTGGGGGGCGGGGATCAGAACGAGGCTGGCTGATCAGAACGAGGCTGGCTGATCCCTGACAGATTGGGTGTAATCAAGTTTAATACCGGGGCGATAAGCAACAACACTCGACCACAAATACGGGGTACAGAGACAGCCACAGGAAGGGGAGTAATAGGGAAATCCCCCTGAGTGAGTGCTCGGTTGATTAGTATGAAGATGCTGTTTGTAGTGTAAAAAGGATGATGAAGCTTTTTTGACTGTTTGGGTGATATCACAGAATGCCTGACTAACCATTTCTTAAATATACCCATAGTTCTGGTATCATTTTCGAGGAATATATATGAGCTGAAAAGAATCATCATTAACAACCAATTACTGTTCTTGATTTATAGAAATGTAAACATGTGTTTTAGATTATATGTATATGTAACTCATTGAAGCACAAGTTGATTCAAGCTGATGTTTTCATAGTTGAATGTGTAGTTGTTTCATTTTAATTTCCTTTGATTGTGTTATTTTCACGCTTCATCAAAATGTAGGTACTATGTCTCCCGCCAACAACATTAGTTATCGCATTTGTCTAACAATGGCAATGACCTATATGTATTTTCAATGCTAAAAATACACATAATTATAAGGTGACTTATGTATACATGAAGTATACAACCCCTTTCTTTGTATAGGCAAAAAAGTATGTCACTTATATTGCTATTAACTCATTCAAAATACACACACTTATCTATATGAGTTGTCAGGTACCTGTCATACCTGTTTCTTTTTATGGGCAAGGAATTATATCATATACCCATTGCTTTTGACTCCCTTTCATAATAAAGGCACCCTTTAACAGACATGATTCTGATGCACATGGAACAACACCCTCCTCATTCCATCCCCCTCCTCCACCTTTCAACCAGAGGTATAGAATAACACAGTCTAATTGAAAACACTTCTTGGAAATCATGATGAAGCTCACGTAGTCCGATCGCAGTAATAGCCTTGTGATAACGACACGCTGTAGCTAAGTCGGCATGTTTTCCTCTATCGGACGTTGCCATAGAAACAAGCTTACGACATCAATAGAATGTCAAGGGAAACGGCCAACAACGGCCATAACCAATGATGTGCAGGCCTGAGGCTATATAGGAGTAGGTCCTAAACGACTCGCGAGAGGCGCTACTGTCAACGACGCATGAAATGAGGCGCTGGATGGACTATAAAATTAAGGAGTTAATCTATTTATTAGAAATATAAAGAATCATGTATTTTATGTCCCTAATGGAAATATTAAGTCTGGAATATAGTGAAGGCCATTTCAGGACTCCTCTATACAATTATTGTGAGATAGACTAGTCTAAAAACTGCTTCTATAAAATTATGAAAAAAAGAAAAATTGCCAGAGCAGAAAGGTATGTTCATACATAAGCATAGGAAAATTTTCCTTCCTTTTGACCCATCTGCAAAACCTCTCTAGGTTTATCTGAAAGGAACGTGGCTGCATATATACGTATTTGTGGACTTCCGTTTTGGATAACTACCTTATACTGTACTATACCATACTTTGCCATTTCTACCATGCTGTCGCGCAACTAATTTTTCATTAAAGAGATATGAGGGATTGCTTTTATACATTAGCTGCTAAACCTATTGCTTTGTTAATAATGTCTTCCTATGATAACATTTGCTGCATGGTAGGTGAAAACCAACAAGCATTTGGGCCTTTGGCAACCCCCCTTTCCCCTACCCCCCCCCTACTCCCATTCACATACACCTATTCATCCTATCTACACCTTTTCATTCATTATTATATGGCTGTATTCCATGTGACGATTATACTTGCGATTGCATATATCGCCAGTTGGAATAGAAGTTGTTTATAGTCATGTTATTCATTACTAGAATGGAGATTCTTTTTTCGACCAATTCTAACATAGTTAGTTCTTCCATGGTACTGGTAACAATACAATATATAGTCATGTTATTCATTACTAGAATGGAGATTCATTTCCCTTCCAAATGAAGTGTAGCATCCATGGGCCCTTGTCATAATATTGGAGAAACTTAAGAATGATAACATTTGCTGCATGGGTAGGTGAAAACCTACAAGCAATTGTGCCTTTGGCAACCCCCCTTCCCCCCCCCCCGCCCCATCTCCCATTCACCTGGACCTATTCATCCTATCTACACCTTTTCATTCATCTTGGCTGTATTCCACCTGACGATTATACTTGCGATTTCAATCATATATCGCCAGTTGGAATAGAAGTTGTTTATAGTCATGTTATTCATTATTAGAATGGAGATTCATTTCCCTTCCAAATAAAGTGTAGCATCCATGGTCCCTTGTAATTATTATTGGAGCAGTGATTAGGTTAGGGACGCGCCATGCACCCTGGACGCATTAAATGGGAAAATGCCGCATTAAAGAAGCTAAACAAAAAAGTGTCTACGGCGCGTTTCTTTTTTCAAATCATTTTAATCCACATAGAAGAGGCGTCATTATGGCGCACTGCAAAATTCCCTGACCCAATCACTGTTGGAGAAAAGTATAAATTTGCCGAATTGCCAGCCGTCAGAATCGCCTAGTGGAATACAGGCTTTACAAAGCCCTAAGGGGTAGGGGATCACCACTAACTGCCCCTTACCACCCCGACCACCTCAACCAGCATTCAGATGGAACATTCTCTGTAGGACTCAGTAGAAGGAACCACTTCGGTTGCTGGTCCTTAGGTTGGAAGATGGGGCAAAGGTGTTATTAGTGACGATGTTCTAAGCATTGGCAAAGCTTCTCTCGTTTTGAATGTTTAAAAACATTGAAGAGTAGAATAGTTGTTCATCAACTTTTATAAATCATTTCAAAGGGCGAAAGGTTTGCTTTAATTCTAATCATGCCACATGTAGAGAAAAGAGTTCATCATTGTGTTTTAAAAGAATATAGGCCTACAGTACATGAGGCCATGCTTTGAACATCTGTTCCTACCATATAAACGTTATCTTGGTAAGACAGTCAATCAAATCTGAACTGATATCCCTGGTTGTTGTTCATCATCACAAACTACATGTTTATAAATCTGAGCTATAGAAATATTTGCACCATTAGAAAATATTTGATCTTAAAATTGACAAACTGTTCTGCTCCGCCCCACCACCAGGGAGCAGTGCGGACGCCGGAAGGTACCCATCTCCAAGCAGAGACTCCCCAAGAACTCTGCTCTCTATCGCCTATCTGATATTGTATGTAAAGGTCTGCTTGGAGAGTGGAGAGTTATCAGCGTTCGTGCACTTTCAGAGTGGGCCACCAGATGGCTCTTCTGATAAAGCGACTTTTCCCCGTTTCCCCAAGTCAGCGGCCATTTTGAGGTCTTTATTCTTGGCGACCGGTGCAAAAATTACATGACCCTGCAATTCTTTATAATTTATATTGGCGGTATTACCTATTGTTAGACAGCAAACGTTATTGTGTACACTCTTACTGTCTTAGTTTCCTGCATGTTAGAAAACATTGTAGCAACATTAACCTTTCAGTTTTGAAACATGATTCGCGAAATTTTCTTTGCAGTTGCTAGAGGGCATTACTCGTGAATTGACCCACCTTATGACTCCTAAGTTACTGACCGCGAAAATTAATACATCTCCCCTTGCCCGCAAAACTAACCTGTTTGTTGTTGAATTTAAAGTGCCAACGAAAATGAGCCAGCACCGTGGGGTGTGTTGTGAGTGGGAGCCCTCGGAAAGGAACACAAATACACGTAGGGTCGTATCTGCTTACATTCAAGATTAACCGATCCGGCATTTGTCCGTGGTCAATGGGGGCCAAGTGTTCAGGGATACGACTCCAAGTGGGCACGGAGGGGGAGAGGTGTGGTGGAGAGGGGATGGAGCTAGGGGGGGGGGGGCACTGACTCTTTCAAGGCTACTACCCACTGCCAGACTACCACCCCTACTATTTGTGACTGACCACTCCTGAATTTTAGTTGGCTGCCCCTTTTTTGGGGGGTATACAGATCACCGCCCTCCAAATCAGAGGGTGTCAATATCGAGAAACAGACAAAAATCATCAAAATTGCTTCGGGAAACTCGTGGTTAAATTACCATAAGATTTTTGTGTGAAATAATGCAATATATTAAGTTTTGAATTATTGCCTATTAATGTTTTATAGAAGTAGTTTTCCACCCCACTTATTTACTTAAAAGTGGCTGACCGCCCCTCAATTTTAATGTTCACCGCCCCTGCTTCGCAGATCCATTTGGCAGTGGGTACCCTTTTGAGACCCAAGTAGCCCCCCGGGGGATGGAGGTGGTTTTGGTTGGAGGCTACTCTCAAACTGTGAACCTGGGACTCTGAGAGTGTTCTAAACTGCATGGCGGATGTGTAACAAAACTCCACCGGTGACTTGTGAGCTACTGAGGATTGAGTGTCGGTGCTCAGCTCATGTCGTCAAGTCTTTCTTGTTGTTTATCAGGGGGGTGCGTTTATGTCATGGAGTCTTTTTTGGTGTTTATCACAGAGATAGAGATGTGTTTATCCATTCCTGGACCATTATCATTGATCATATATGCCCATCTATAGGTATAGGGGCCCTTTAATGATTAAAACAAGCATCAGGGCTCTTCAGAAGAAAATCACACATTGCAGAGCAAACCCCGATTGTGCATTACACCTGTTTTGGAGTGTTAAAATATTTGTCTGTTGAGGGTGTAACTCTGATATAGTTAACTGACCATTATTTACTATAGCCCCATATTTTTCATAAGTAATAATCTTCAAGGTTTCCCTTGGTTTTCAGTTATTACACTATAACGCTTTAGATGGGCATTCTTAATTGTCAATATAGATGCGTCATCTGAGGCTAGTGTGTACAGGGTATGAGTGTACACAGCATGTTTTACATTTGTGACAATAATTATATTGTATCGACCACAGGGTCCTGAAGTCAGTTTTAAATACGTGTCATCGGATAATCATTTAAAGTACCGGGTAGATAAATTAGATATGTGACTAATCTATTACTGTCACTGTTTGAGAAAGGACGAAAAAGAAAAGAAACACAGAGGAGGCGACATCCGACAAGTTCTGAACTGTCCATCAACCTATATCATCAATGTGTTACCATAAAACTTATTGGTAATTCATCTTTTTTCTTTATATTTTTGCAATGAATAGGTCAGGGTCATAATATTTGGCAGATCATTCTGCTCTACATCCGTGTCAGCATGCACTTAAACAGGTGGGCAGAAGGTAAAGAAGAATGGAGTTAATCTCAGGTAGTTTTACAGGCCTTTCTGTTTACTCCCGACCCCATTGGTGAGTGACTGTGTGTTGGGATGTGTGCGTTACCTCAATTAATCATAACGTAAACACCACGAGTACAATGTACCGTGATGGTGGGGTGAGGCCAACCTTTAAAAACTTGTTTCCTGTCCAGCAAGTGACCAGAAAAAATCCCAGTCTGGAGGTCGGAAAATCTTTTTTTTTTTCCAAAATTTGTTGTTGTTGGTATGGCTATAATTGAAAATTTTGATTTAAAAAAAAGAATTTTTCCAAAAATTAAAAAAAACGTTGCCAGTCGGTCCTAAAATACTCAGTCGGCCGGTAATCAGACTTTTTTTAAGGTTGGCCTGATGGGGGAGGTAGGCAGGGCCTGACTTTTTATATTCACACACTGGTATTCTCTTGGGGTCAATGTTAAGGAGATGTAATAGACAATTAGTATAATGCTTCAATTAACCATAAATGGTAATTATGCTAATTGTAGTATAATCATCATGGTAATGCTACCTTTAAGGGTGGAAATGGTAGTTGTAATATAGTTGTAACGAAAGACATAATGTTATTTTATCTGACAAATATTGACAGAAGTATTAATTCTCTGACAAGTTTTCAATTGATCGTTTCTAGCATTTAAAATTCCGCTCATCAAGGTGCATTGAGCATGTGAATAAAGTTAGAAATGCCTCTCTGGCAATTGAATACACCAGTTGTTTGCTGCTGTAGATATCACATTGCACTGAACAAATATAGCATCAGATATTTTTATGTACATATGTATATACAGACTAATTGAAGGTGTATGGATTTAGACCACATATAATTCGTAATTATGTGGTCTAGCTGTATGGTTCTACACCTGAATAAATAAACTCTTAGTTTGAACGAGTCGATGATATCACCAAATGAAAATACCTTACCAAGATTTGAATCATATAAGAATTACAGATTTCCCTCACATTGAAAGGGGCCTTCCATTTAGTACATATGCATCAAGGGGGGAGGGGGGTCTGACATTTTTTTAAAATATGCGTACATTCTAGTGCATAATATGGGATAATTATTCAATGCGTATTTTTGCCCCCCCCCCCCCTGAGATATTTGAAATGTGCATACATACTAAATGGAAGGCCCCAAAAATATCCATTCTTTTTGGTCAAGGTTAACACTCCCCCCCCCCACCCCACCCTCCTACAAAAGAAAATAAGAGAAAATGTCCACACTCTCTAAGGGTGCCTACTAGAAAGGTAAACAGGCATGACTGTTAAGAGAGATTTGGTATGGGGCCAAAAAAGAAAGAATTGTTGCGTTCAGGGAACCTTACCTACTCAATTTTTGGCCCTACCCTAACGTTTTTTTAGCACTTTTTTTTTTTAATCCAAAAGAATTGACCTAAAATAGCATGGAAACCCATAGAACAGCACGTAGATGCTCAAGGCATGTACGCATGTACTTTAAATGGTAAAAATGTTTTAGAGAATATGTTGGGTTTTTTTTTGCCTGAGCGATAAAGGGAGAAAATAGCCCCAGCCCAGGTTGGTGTGTCCGATTCCGCCCTCTCAGTAAACCCCTCATCCCGTCCCCTAAACACATTTGTCTTGTCATCACGGTAGAGTGGCTTGCTGCCCACTCTCCCCCCAGAGGTCCGTACACTCTCCACCACAGCCAGGCCCTTGTCTGGGTTCTGTCAGCACACCTGGCCCTCCCAGAGTGCCCCTCACACCCAATAGACTCCAGACCAAAGACTAGACTTGCCCTGGACCGTCCGTCCCCCTTTAATGTTTTTAGTGCATTGTGGAAATTAATTTTGAGTTTTAATTTGATGTTTGGGATTGTAATCCTTGCCCTGGGTTCCGTATGGTTAAGTTATTAGGAGGGATTCCATGATAGTGGTAAAATGATATGCACCAATTGCTTTAAATGGTGAATAATACAACTGCAATTCATCCATAATTTTGCAAAGAAATGTAGAGCGTGTGAAGGCATGACAGGATTCTAAACTTACGTCTTATTTACGGGGTCTTATTCTACATAGAAGCAACTTCATCCTGCTCTTTTTTTCTCCAAAAAATATCTTGATATATACTGTCCCCCATCGAATTCAGCTAGGCCATAAAGCCGTGTGCGGAAGGTCTATATCATGTGAACAACCATAAAAAAAAGACAAGAATAGTTCAGACATTTTAGTAATTGCTCATGAGGCTTTGGCAAGTCTGCGGTACTTGTGAAACAGCCCATGTGGGAGTATATGGCATGCCCCCAGGCCCGATACTGGCCACGCAGTACTTAATTAGGATGGCGGGTTTAAAATTAACGAAGACTCCCTACCGGCCGTGGGCATGTTATGTGGTCTGATAATGGAGCCAACCGCCTGCTATTGTCGCAATAGACCAATTCTTTAGAGACAATAGAAGAGGAGAGGATGTTTTAAACCAAGGGTGGGGTATGTGAAAGACACAGACATAGATTGCATAAAAAGGTGAATGGAAATTATGTGTTTATTTTTTTATTTTTTAATAGTTGTTTTATTGGAAAGATGGTGTTCCTGTTTTAACGTGTGTGAATCGTTTTATGCTAATTTACATAAATTATGATAGTAGCGCGATACCACACGAGCACTGAAGGATATTAACACTTAAGTAGGCGCTTTTCAGTACCCCTTGAAATAAGTGACACCAGAAAAAAAAATACCCATAAAAACAAGGTAATATTCTGATTTTGCACATATCATTATAATATGATTATGATACTTTTTGGCAATATTAACATTATATTTTGCTTTATCTAAAACAACAATTTTAGACGGGAACAGTCGTCAGTAAAGGGTTAAGGCGGGCTCACAGCGTCCTGGTGGGGCAGAGATTCACTTGTGTGGTTAGGGTTACGTGAATAAGGATAACACTGCCCATGAGGCCTTACTCAACAGGGGAACAAGACGTCGTACCTAGACCCTCACAATATAATATATTGTATCACCGCATCCTGCACCGATACTGTGAGCTGGTGTGAAATCCCATATCTTTGGCCGACATGACCCGTACATCTTTCACTATCTAACGCCCCCCCCCCCCCCAACACACACACATCTCCTCAGGCTAAAGTACGCATTGAATTTTTACAAAAATATACGCACATTTCCAAAAATTTCAAACCCCCCTGATAAGTTTAGATGATTTCTGATTGCTTGATGAGACCAGAATTTCAGTTGCATCGCTCAGTGGGTTCCCGCCTTAAGTTAGGTTTTCACTTTTCTTGGAGCAATCAGGGAAAAAAAGACTGCCGCCAAGGTTAAAGGATAGGTCGGAACCTGATTGTACCATGCAGTATCTCGCATGCATAAGAAATACCATTTACAGCAGGGGCGGATCCAAAGGGGGCTCCAGGGGGTCCTGACCCCCTCCTTTTGGTGGACCCTTAAACTAGGGAAAGAGGGGAAAATGTTGCATGCATGTGTGCGAATAAATGCATTTTTAGTACTTAGCCTATATATGCTGACTCCCTCCTTTTGGAAATCCTGTATCTGCCTATGGTTACAGAATGGCCTCAGTGTGCGCTCATAATGACAGTTCAATACAGGCTTAATGCGCATTCTGAGCTCAGTCTGTAAGGGGTATTATAGTCGCCCGTCACTGCTAACTGTAATATGGCGAATATGTATACACTCTTTAGTAAGTAGAACCTCTCGGTCGGCCATAGGCAGTCCCCTCATTTCCGCCTCCAACTAATCAATAAGAGCAGATTGATCTATACCTCTGGGGTTTTATAGGCCTAAGACCATGACTCCCCGAGAACAGGGTCGATCAGAATAAGCACGTGTATTACGGGAATAATCACATGACAAATCACCTTTGACGTGTGTCTATTGATTCCCCATGTGTCATTCTTCTGTTTTGATGATTGTGGGTATTGATCATGTATGTCTACAGAGAAATATTCAAGAATTTTATATGAAAATTGTTATGTAATGAAATAGAAATGTCTCTTATTATTTATTCATCATTGTTTATCTTGTTGTAAGTTGCTGTAAATAGTCTATTCATTATCACCGGCGTCGGAAGAACTTTGTATGTACGAAGAGATGCTTATAAAGAATTAAAAAATAAATAAAAAAATAATCACGTGTATTACGGGAATAATCACATGACGTGTGTCTATTGATTCCTCATGTGTCATTCTTCTGTTTTGATGATTGTGGGTATTGAGTATGTTTGTCCAAATGTGTTATCTATGCACTGAAAGTTGGAAAGTCCAAAACGTCGGATGTACATAGGCCTTTAAGTATAAAGAGAATAGTTAGGAACATGTTAAGTACACTGATGAAATTAACACATACTGTGTTGCAACAATACAACGTGAGTTCATGTCGCATTCCAAATCTACCATTATAATATACAGGACATCGAATTGATAGAAATAAATAATTTTGTGACCTAATCATTAGGCCTACAATGATTTACATAAAGATGTGACCGTTAACGTGATATATATATATATATATATATATATATATATATATATATATATATATAGTGATATAATTATTGACAGTAAAGCAAATTTGCATACGGGATACTGATTATATATTTCCATAGATTAGTTTAAATGCTTCAACAAAGGTATCCTTTGCAAAGCATACAACCGGGATATGCATCTATAGACAAACAATTAGACTTTGGCCTAAATTGTTCTCCCTTACGGCCATCCTAATAACATTAAACCAATCGAAGAGAGATATCTGGTGTCACTATAATACGCTTGCTTACTCCTCTGATCGATTTTAATCGGACAGAAATGTGTCTTAAAAAATTGCCTGTTTGCATTTATCCCCATCAGGACGTGATGCACGGTCTCAACTAGTTAACCAGCCAGGTCATGCTATCCAAATTGCTGGACTCCTTTTTTTTGGTCTTATTTCTACTCACATTAAACCTTTCATTTATTGCCTTCTCTCTCTCTTCATAGGGCATTAAGAATGAATTTGAAAGGGCTGGACCATTACCCAATACAACTACTCAATTTGTTCACAAGTCAGTCTGGAGGGGAGGGAGGAGTGTTTTGTAGCATCGAAAATGTTACTTTTTCGGTGAAGGTCTAAAGCTAAAGCCCCCCCCCCCCCCGACATAACGATTCTCGCTTCCTGTTTCTCAAGATTATTATTCCATAATTGCCATTGTCCAGTGGTGATAGCGTATTGTGTTTTAACGTTCCGGAATTATATTTTAGAACTTAATAAAATGATTAACCTCTGTTCGTCTCCATCTCCTTCAAGTACCCAACGCCTCCAGTTCCTCCTCGTACTATGATTTATCTTAAACGTCTCCTTTCTTCATTGCAATATTATTCCCATGACTATGCACTGACATTTGAAAATTGTGAATGATAGCATTTGTTATCGGTGAGAGGGCCATCTCCAGTTACCATTGGGAGTGGCACATATCTCATATGGCGACAGCTGCCGTGCAAACTACCCCCACTCTAAATAATCCTATGTGAAAATGTACCCCCCATCCAAAACTTTACAACCCCCCACCCTCCCCCAACACACACACATACATACATTCTCCTACTTTGAACTCCTTCCTCACACCTCCCTGTCAGTAATGCTTCTCTCACATTGATGAGCAATTAACAGGGGGGAGAGTGACCGGAGGCTGGGACACAATGTGACGATTGTGACGCCTCAAACTTGAAAGTTTGCGGTCGGCACCTTTCATTGAAACCTCCCCCACCGTCGGGGTGGTGGCTGGAGGGGGGGGGGGGGGTGAGCCCCGGGGGGTTACTCAACTTGGGTTTGGGTACCCACTGCAAAACGGACTCCAGAAACTGTGGCTGTGATCGTGGCAAAGGAAGGAAAAGGGGGGCTGTCACTGACCAGACAAATCAAGAAAGAGGGGCTGCCAAGGCTTACTGCCTGCATGAGATATCTTTGTAGTCAGAAGAAAGCATCAAGGACACATTTCCAGCTCTTCAAACTCCTTCATAAGGTTAATCGTATTATAATCCTTGAAGAACAACAACAATTTCTGAGCTGAAAATGGCAGGTGAAGGGAAAACATGGGGCTGTGCCGTGACATGTCAGAAAATAGGGGGCTGTAAACCAACATATGGAATTTCGCTGAGCTGTCATATCGCAAAAAAATAGGAAGGGGGGGGGGGGGACTGTAGCTTTGCAGTGGGTACCTAACATCAAAGAGTGAGTACCCCCCCCCCCCCTCGGTGGCTGGAGAGGGGGGCGAGCGCTGCTCGGCCTAAACGACCAGGCTTTCAGGTCGAGGACCCCCCATGGCCCAGTCCCACAATGCACTCAATGTCAAACGCCGCTGGTGACTGGTGGTCAGCAGTGGAGGCCGGGCGCCCGCCCACATGACTGCTGGGAATCAGCGAAGCGTGGAGGGCAAAGGCCCTTTTCCGTTCTTGGATTCGCATAACCCTTGAGAGGTAGATTTTTAGTGGGTTCCAAAGTGGGACACTTTCTCCGATTTAATGTGGGGCACACTGACACAGTAAAGACCCGAGGAAAAGTAGTGTTGGGACATCTTAATAAGACCATGGAGGCTAAGATGAATTCTCAAGTTTCTATTATTATAAACCTTACCATTATTCAACCCCAGTAACGATGAAAAGGCGTATCTAACCAATCTACTAAGTAATAGTTAGGCCTATGGGAGGTAATAAGACATAATCCCTCTGCGTCACATTCCATGTGATAAGGCGAAATCCGATTGCCTATGTGAACCTTTAGTAGCACTTTCTCTTTGATGGAAAATACCATTTTATATTCTAAGTATTACCCTAACCATGAGAATGTGCAAAAACATCCATGTCCGCAATATAATAGTAGTCTTCCCACAACTGTGTGAGTCTTCAAAGAGACGCTAATGTAGTCTTCGTGGAATGAACAAGCCTGTTGATATATCAATCCATTCCAAAGAGAGTCATTGACTGACCACCTATAATTGGATGGGCATTAATAGCATAACTGAAAGCTTTTGCAAGTAAGGGGGTGGCCCACCTTGCAATTATGGGCCGGTCTTGAAATACGGCTTACAGAAAAATATGTATGAAACATGTAAATTGTTTAAGAATTCTAAACGGTTGTTTTCTACGTTGAGCTAATTTGGAGCAAAAATGTATGAGAAGAGAACGTGCCCACAAATTGTCATATCGCTGTTGAGGGGCTGGTATCTGTTTATTCCTATATCTTTGGAGTCTCCTTGTTCTTATATCTATAAGACCTGATAGCTAGAATTGTTCCAAACATGCCCATTAAACATAGGACATCTAATACAATACAACTGACAGAAATTGAAACAGGAATTAAAGTAACAGTGCATATTATACTATCACAAAATGCTATCCTCCTTCATAGCTGATGCACTGTCCTATATGGTAATTAAAAACTATAGTCATCTGACATTTACTGCATCTACTAGGCCCTTCAGCAGTATATAAGGTCAACTGAAGCCTGTAGATCTATTTCAAAAGGCATACCTGCCGCTAAACTTTTGATTTTCACTTTTCTACAATAATACGACAAAAGACTATGCATTCATATATTTACATTCGAAAGATAAGTTATAACCCGCTCTATTGATATATATATATAGTGCATGTCTATGATGAACCCCTATCCCTACTGCCCATTTATAAATCGGGAATAAAATCATCTAGTGGAATACAACCTTATATCAATTGGTATGTACACTAATGGGTTTTCAAAATGGACGTTTCATATCACCGACTATTAGTATTGCGTCCTTATCATAAATAAAATGGACTGAGCCTGTCCATAACCTTATATCCTTTAGTCATTGTTCATAAGCAATAAGCTCTTGATAGGTTTATGTATTTATCATCAGATACACAACATAGGTGTCCCGCAGGTATCGACGTTAGTGTAGGCCTAAGCCTACCTGCTTCAACCTCTCCTTATCTTATTCGGATAGCAAGCTTGTAGATATGATAGTGACAAGGTCCATAATCTTCTAATATAGGGACACAAGCATCGTTATCGATGATCCTTTTGACAATATAGGGTTAAGATTGTTTTATCTGTCATGTGATACACAATTCAAAGAGGCATAATGCATACTTGTGACACTCGATGATATGGTAGTACCTATCGTGATTTTTAAACGGTTCGTTAGTACAGACAATAACGTGCAGCAGGCTATTATTCTATATCCAAGTAGCCAAATTAACTTTCCATTTGGATAATTTCAATATGGATGGTCATTTCCTGTATGAAGTGTTGTGTGCAAATATAAGTGGCTCTCTATCCTTTTTGACAGGTGTAGTTTATGTGAATAGTCCTATTAATGTCAAATGGATTCTTTTACATGGGCTATATATATAGTCCTATCGGCCCTATCTTATAGGCCTAGGGCCTAGGGTCTGGGGCCTAGGTCACTCTAACTTGTATGAGTACTTTAAAGTAATCTAAGTAAACAATTGACCAGCATATAGGCATACCGTTGAAATGTTTTTAGATATAATTCAAATTTCAAGGAAGGTCACATGTAGGCTGGGTGCATGACTTCAATCTACAGTGGTTATGCTCACCATTTGCTGAAGACAAATCCATGGGTCTAACCACTTGAACCACTCCTTCATAGGTTACCTAAAGGAAATACCTATGGGCTACCATGTAGGCCTATGATTCTTTTTCAATGATCAATAGGCTTATATTTACACCCCAGTGTTTATGAACATAGGGCATACAAATTCTTCTAGATTAAGCTCTAGCACTCGTTGATGACAAGAGGCCCAATAATTAAAACATAGGGCCTATATGGTAGATCAATTTTGTTTTAATTGATTTCCATGGCCTGTGATGTGAGGAAAATTGAGTTGTCGATAATGTTCCCACAGTAGGCCTACAGCTGATAAAAACACAAACAAAAAATAATTTGGCATAAATGTTTGGAACCAGGTTTCATGACATGTGCAATTCCCTATAAGTAAAGAGGGTAGTAGAACTTGTACACTGGCTGCTATAAGTATAAGTAAGCAGATCTACCAGGTAGTTCCCAGGCTAGGTAAAGTGGGAATTCATGTGAACTGCTGATGAATTGAAGGGCCTGCCAATTCAACTTCAAGGTCTAAGTTTTCAGTCTAAATGCCATTAGCACCAGAATATTTTCTTTCCAATGATACCAAAAGTATGAGAGTAAAAATATTCTAGGTTCTTCTAAAATCTTGCAATGTTCTTAACCCACCGACACTGCACACTTCCTTCAAACTTGTTCAACAGCTGGTCCTTCTCTACTATGACCTTTGACCCTGTTCTCTGTCAACTCAGCCTTCCCCAGTCAAACACCTACCTCCCCGCCACACGTTCGACCCTCATAAAAATTTCCAATCTAGCAATTTTTCAAATAAAAACAACGCTATTTTTTCTACAGTTTACCAAGAAACATATGCTAAATCAATGTGTATAGGTGAGTTGATGGAGGATGGGTTAGTTTGGGTAGTTTGGTTAAAAAGAAATTGCAGAAACACGCAAGGCCAAGCCAAAAAGGCACCGCTCCGCTAGAGCCTCACAAAGCAAAGACAACCGACTGTTTTCCATTCATTCAGCCAACGCTGGTCGGACCGGCTCCGCTTTAAAAGGCAATCGTTAGCGTCGATCGCATCCCAGGTCTTTATTACTGAACTGGACTTCAAGAAAATATGTAGACCTACCTCCTCGGAAAATTGGGACACTGTGGGCGAGTTCAAACTGCCATTTTTCTTCGATATTCTTGGAGATAAGCTGCGGCCGAGTCAAAAGTTTCCGCCATGTGCTTGCTTTGTGTGGTGGGGTGGTTGGACCAATCAGAGAGCGGAACGCGCGGGTGACAGAGGCGCCACCTGTGGTGGCCGTGCAAACTAATGTTATATTTCTGCAGCAAGTCGCTGGTAGGGTGTGGTGTTGCAGGGTGAGGAGGAGGAGGGTTTTACGTGATTGAAGTAAAAGGCTTTATAAGAACATTCACTGTATCAAGATAAAGGGAAAGGGTGCTATTAAGTTATTACTACCATTTGTATAAAAGTCCAAACAATTAAGTTAAAAAACATCAGAACGTAATAGGCTATTAGCTTCAATCATAGACATAATAAGATGTATCGCTATGCTTTAATATAGGCAATAGGCATATACAGTACTTGGATGTAGAACTTTTTTCATTGTGTTATCCGTTAAGAGTCAAAAAATGGCATTTTGCTGAATTTCCCAAGGATTTCCATGGATTTCTCCATTGAGTTGAACATTAATTTGTTTTACATGTGAGGGCAGAGGAGTTTAGAAGACTGAGAAACCCGCCCCCATATCAATGATAGGGCCTACAGAAACTGATTTGTAGCGTTAATAGTTAAAATGAATAAGCTTTTAAGTGATAAAATTATATTGTCCGTTTTTATATGTTGAAAGGCCTATTCATAAAAGTAATCTCAATGGACAAATTCACATGTATGGAAAAATGACTAATATTCATTGGCGTGGCTATACCATGAGGCAAAAGCGCAAGTGCGCACACCAAAGGATCACACTATTTCAAATTTCTGTTGCAAATTCATGCCTAAAAGCAACCGTGCATATTCTCAAATTAATTAGACAAATATAATATACAATTATCAGTGATCAGTCTAAGCGGCCACAGTAGGCCCTATGTACAGACAATTGTGGGGCTAGCTACGCCCATGGTACATTGCACATGTACGGCGGCTGACAACATTCATTATTGTTTCTCCATAAGTTCACATATCGAAGTCCTATGCATAAAACACAACTTAACCTTCAATGACAAGAAACATTGGAGCAAATTGGAATACATTTTGTAATGTATACGTACCTAAAGGCATATCAATAACGTCATAGTTCTACTATCAATTGTGTGTCGACCCATAATCGTTCCTTTCCTGGATGAAATTTCCTGTTTCTTTTGTCTCTATATTTGTAGATATTGATCTAAATGAACATGGTCAGATGAATGACTGTTTCTGTAATGCTAATGATGACAGTAAGTTTAGTGACATAATAAGTAAATGTAAATCATATGACATGAACTATTTGACTGAGGTAGGAACCTCAGAACTAGCATGGTAATTGAAAGGACAAGGACAAACGACAATGCTAATCGTATTGCGACATGGAAACCCATCCCCTTTGCCCCTTTATGTTGATAAACTTCTATCGACGAAAAATATTGACTATGACAAGGAATTGGCACATTTTATCACCGTGGTTGCATCTCCGCAATATAATTGACCACACCAAATCTGTCTCAGCTATTACCTTCTCAATCCCTTTTCACAACGATCTACAGATGTTGAGAGATCACTATGCAATAATGTTTCAAAAGGGCAATGTTATTAGATCTTTAATAGATGTAAAAAATCTTACCATATGAAAATCCACTAGGTGGCACTAGCTGCCACTAACACCGATACCCTTGGCCGGACATTTATTGCTTATGTATAGACGTACAACATACGAGCTTTTGAGTGACTTATTGCCAAATTAATCATCCCAACTGCTGTCTCTGCACTCTGTTTGTATGTGAATAGTCTATGTATGCATGTTCTTCCGGTCTTGTACAGCACTGCAATGGACATTGTGCAGACATGTCTGTAGAGTTACTACTGTGCAGACATAGTTCATAATTATATACATCCTAGTCATCGCAAGTGAGTCTGGCATTAGAATTCCAAAATTGATATTTTGACAATGGCCAACTGTTATCTACAATAGTCAGGAGAGCAACTTCCTCCTATTAAGACATATTGACATGCTATATTGAATAATGTCATTTTATCTAGCTGTTGTTTACGTAATTATGGCCTTATATGTATCAACTATGTGCTCCATGACATAACAGTGGCTCTTATACCCACTCTACTTAGATAGTGATTATGTATCCAATGAACCTTCAGCTCATATATACATCTACTGCTGCAACATCCAAATCTGCGGTGGTTTTATAGGCAGATGTGGAAGCGGCGCTGCGAACATAGATTGTATTCCAATAGCTGATTTTTAGATGAAAATATGAAACAGATGATATTGAACCATTGTTGATTTTATAATTAATCAAAGACAAGGTCTGTAGTGTAATAAGTTAGGGGTAGCTCATTATTGAAGAATGGCAATGACAGATCGAGTAACTCAGGCAGTTGTAAAACAATTGTAACTTTATTCTGTTCTCATTGCTGAAGTTATGTTACAGTTCCCTATCCTGGTTCAAGCACAAGTAATCAGATAGTTCCACTCAGTACACAATGACAGACAACTCTCCATATCTAATACATCACATCATAGATAATCCCTTCAGTCAATATTCCATCAATTTAAGTCCTAACTAAGTTCTGTGTCAAAATCTTGATACCATGCTTATTGCTAGCATGGAGAGTAAAATAAGCATGGAGAGTAAAATAAGCATGGAGAGTAAAATAAGATGGAGATACAGCTCTGCATGGCGGTATATCTGAGGGATTCAGTGGCCCTTATCAGCGCTAATTAATGTGACCAATGGTACCACATCTGAGTGACTCCTACCAGGACCGCCCTGGTAATGACTTGACCCCCATGTAGGGTGACTGGACCCCAGAGTCTGAGGTTCTTTTGGGAGAAACCATGATTAATTTTGAGACTTATGTCAGAACCCATTATTCCAAGGGTTTTCTTGAATATTGTGCAAAAGAATCTGTTACAAATATCCTAGGTAATTTATAGAAAACTATAATTGTTGCTTATTTCAGTAACTCCAACTCTAGGAGACAAGGATGGCTTATATTGTGATTTTGTCTGACCCCTGTCCAACCCTGGGATATACCCAATGTAGCTTATTGGGTGTACCACTACATCTTATAGTGGCCCAGTGTAAGCTATGAAGCATCCTCAGGCTCTGCGTCTTAAAACCTTTGGTGTGTGCATTATAGGCACGTCACAAAACCAAGCGGAGCCTCCCTTCTTGAGCCAAACTATACAATGATATTATGTATAATGTATCATATCATGCATTAGCAAAGTATCCATATTATTGCCATTAGGAGGGATATTAGATTATATTTCAATTGATATGTTCATAGCATGCACGGGTTTATGCAGTATTCCCAATGAAACAGATTAATTCTTGGTAGGATGAGAAGTATGTTGAGGGTAGGCCCAAATTGCCAATGTTAAAGGGTGATGAATAATGCTACCGTGAAACATATTCGTGAATAGAATTACTTGAACAATTTTTCTATAGATAGTTTTGTTGGCAAAATACATTGGTAGCGTTAAAACATGTGTGATTGTATATAGACGTTGTGCAGATGACGATACATTGTCCCAAAAGGGATTGGACGCCATATTGGTGTTCACCTTGAAATAATTATCATTCAGTATTAATAAACATCTAGAGCGATATTAATGCTAAATATATTTCAAATTACTTCTATAAGTCATAAGAATGAATCAAAGACAATTTAGATTAATCTAACAGTGATGTGATTTTAAAGAGTACATGCATGGTGATAGTCTTTAATTGTTCCAATAAAATAGAGATGCCTTTACAAGAATAAAAGAGGCATTGTGTACACTGTATTGCTATCTATAATAGTATTAGCTATATTAGTGCACGAAAATACACATAATATGTTAATCATAAATTTTCATTACTCTAGGCCAATCCCTGGACACCCTTCCTTTTAAAGCTCCTATCCTAAATACTAAACGTCAGTTGATAAATATCTTTTTCAATGTCAGGGGAGAATATGATCATTTCTTTTTCCTATATATAGTCTACAGGTGGAGCACAATGAATGTCACGATAGAAACAATCATGTCTCATATTTAATATTATCAATATCCTTCCTGTTAACGATGTCATTGATTTCCATCCAATATACCGAACCTAATCATTTAATTTTTATTTGCAATAGTTGATCCCCTTTGATCAGATAGGCCAATGTCGAATTTTGACTCGTTTGCATAATTTGTTGAAAACCGTATATTTCCCCATGCAATTTCCAGACGCTAAGCCGTTCTTGTTGATATATAAATTCATGTAAAGTGCTATGTTCCTGGACTAGTTTTCAGGAAATTGGTATCAGACAATATAGTGTAATCTTAAGGTCATTAGGGTGATTTTATTGCATTTGCATGAAGACTGATACCGGTACTTTTGCCAAAAAAAACCTGTTAGTCTAAACCTAAGTGCTTTTGACACGTATAGCAACACATTTTTCTTCAGAAAAGGCGGAGGTGATTGGGGAACCACAGAAGTCGCATTTCAAGAACAACAGAAGAATGCATCATTATTGCAGGTGCCATTTCATTATTGATTCTTTTTATTTATACTATATGAATAAAAAGATTCCTCAATGAAATGACATGATTTATATTCCTTGCTTGATTCCTTGTGACAAATGTGTTATTCATTTAGATATCAAACCAATCTTAATTATTGATTTTTATTAGACACTTTATGTACGCAATACTACTATGCAATGATTGGTTTGTTCGCAAATCAGGTAAGATGTGAATAATTACAAATCCCTTTAATTTTGCCATCGTATGTTTATACCCAGACTGAGTGACTAAGTTTACAACTTGACCCTGAACTTGACTGAAGGTTTGGGACTGGACTGGCGCCACCTGGTGTATAAAGAATGAACCAGCTTAAAAATCATAACACTGCACGGAATTAGACCTTTAAAGACGTTTAATTTTGTTAATGGAGCCATTGAGGTTCATTGAAGGCATAGGATATGTTACCTTTTTCAATACCTTTGCAAGATCTTTGATGAATTTTTAAATTTCACCTGAAAAAGTTTTGGAAAGGTCTTGTAAAGGTGACCTTTCCATCACCTTTAGCACACCTCAATGGCTCCATTTACAGAAACTTAAAGGTCTTAATTGTACCAGAACAAGTTTTATGCCTTACAAGGGACTGCACGTGGTTTTCTTTCATATGCATTAAGTCAAACAGTCCCGAATCTCTTTAACTGTTTGTTCAATTAGGTTATTGGTGTAGAAATGTGTAAAGAGCTTTACTTTTTAGTCCCATACCCATCATATAAGTGGACTTCGTTTTTTTGCCTCATAAACATGATTCATTTAGACAGATCTATTCATTTTCAAGAGGATGGGTGATGTTGATATTTGACCACGTCATTGTGTTGCATAGCAACAGCAATCGATATCTTATTTCATACACGGATAAATGCAAGTATTTTAAAATCTACAATTACCCACCCACCACCCCCTCTCCCTTATCACCAAGTTAAATATCGTTGGATCAGCATCGATCAAATTGTAACGCTCATAAGCACACATTTGTATGTCTACTTTATAAAATATTTATATGAAGGAGATTCTGATTGCTATTATCAATTTTACTTTACTTCTAGCAAATTGTGCGCAAATACCAACATTGTTTATAATTTATGTAAATGATCTGTTTTCCTATTTAGATGCAAAATAGACTGGCAGTGTCATAATGTATGCTGATGATACTGTATTATCTTGTAGTAATAATACACTATCTGAATCTATATATAATGTTCAGTTGATTATGAATGAAGTTATAAATCGGTGCGATAAGAACCATTTGACCGTTAATAAGAAGACAAAGATGATTGTTGTGTCTACTACGCAATCACTTTGTCCTCCATTAGTTTACTGTAAGAATTAACCTTTAGAGAATGCTAGTGATTATAAGTATTTGGGAGTGATGTTACACATGATTTATCCTTTGAATTGTATGTGTCAAATGTTTATAAAAAAGTAAATTATAAGTTATATTTGCTATCAAAATTAAGATCTTCTTTGACCCTATATGCAGCTTTAATGGTGTATAAACAATCCGTTTTACCATATATGGACTACTGTGATTTTGTTATAGATAGGCCTAGTGCTACCGTGAGGTTGGTTGAGTCATTGGATAAACTACAAAAATGTGCTTTACGGGTTATTGAATATAAAAATGATTTATCTAAGCACTCAGAGATTCCGATGCATAAATATAATCTTCAATTTTTAAAAATTAGAAGGAGAACCCACTTGCTCTCTTTTATATATTGTTATAGTTGGAATGGTATTCATCAAAGTACTATATGTAGAACAATTCTTTTACGTAGCCATGCCAAGGTAAAATTGAAACATAAGATGACTCATAGAGAACTGGTTATCAAGAGCCCTTATTATCGCAGTCTGGAACTTTGGGAGAGTTTGCCTGCTGAATTACAACTGGCGAAATCAATTGTGACTTTTAAATGTGAGAAGGTTGTTTATGAAATCTGGAAAAGTATATAAGGATAAACCTATATGCTTTCCAGATTAACTGAGAAAAGTTAAGTTGGTAATTCAATATTCCTTCTTAGTTAAAATATAATGATATGGAATGGATGAAAGGATCTACCTGAAACCATTCCTAATATTACTATGAATATTTGTGATTATGTAAAGTATGTGAATTATTGATGATACATAACGGATTGAATCATTCATAATCATACATCAACTCATCTCATTAAAATTCTGTCATTTAGTGTTAAGTTTGTATTTACTTCACTTGTTCTGTACATAATATTCTACACCCGGCTGGAAGATCCCGATGTCCAGTTGAGAAGCAGTAAAGAATTAAAATATATATATTTATAGATATCTACAGATACTTACTACGAATTATTATTGGAAAAGACCAAGGTGCTTCCACCAAATATGCTACTACTCATTAGAACAATTCAGAATTGAGCTGAGCATCTATGTCATGAAAGCTGTGAACAAAGATTCATTACCTGAATCATCTACCTGAATCATCAATGAATTCAACCTGCTAGTCAGCTATCCATCGGAAAATCAGAAAATCATATATGGTTGTGTGTGTACTGACGCGGATGGTCAGTCCAGACTTTAGCTTAGCCGTTCCTGTGCAGAACCAAGATTCAGGGCTAAGAGTGTAACACTTAATGCTATAGAGGAGAGTGTACAAGGGTAGTGTTAGGCAAGCATGGGTAAACATATGTGACATCCTCTGCAAAAAGCAGTCTTATGGCCTGGAATATTGAATAAGGAAGATGTATTGGGGAATCCAATACTGAAGGAATTATGTAAATATTCTAATTAGGACAAAAGTTATGTTAATTTGAAGACACGAAGGTCAGATGTACTAAATGTATTAGAATTGACCAGTCTTTGGTATCTATAAAGATATAACGTAGATAATCTGAGCCAAAAATTGAAATCCGTAATATGATTTCATGAAACATACTGCCATTTCCATTCTATTTAAGATATTCACAATCTGTTTTTTGCCGAATGTAGCCAAGCAGTTCCTTAATTCAGAATTTCAAATTTTGGAAACTTAAATTTGTTCTATAGTTACCATGGAAACCCTCATTTGCATATCAGCGTTATCGGCAAGTTTGGCCTTCTATCACCATTCGGGTTACCATGGCAACGGAATGCAAAAAAATCCCAATTTTTTCATGATTAATGAAAACTATGGAAAATTTCATTTGTAGCACAAATATAGCTTATTTTTATGATTTTTATGATTTCTAAGCTAAATAAAGGCTCTAGAGCCATGAATATGTATTTCCATAAGGCTGGAAATCCCATAGACTGTCACATATGTAAGGAGTAGTCCACACACACTATCCAGCAGAGCACTACTGACCATCATTGGTATTACATGCGGGAAAAATCGGTACTGTAAATCTAGGTTCTGGAATTGGAATTGAATTAATAGCTAATATCTATCGGAACAAACTATACAAAACCTAATGGGAACCTTAACTCTTGATGGATATTTAGCCTCTATAGTTCATGTGAATCGTTGGTACAATCAGTGACAGAATCACCCAAAATAGCGTTTGATGTCTGCCAGCCTGTCGACGCTTATCCCTGTAATTGACATTTAATAAGCCCTGTAATTTAATTTAATAATAGAAATATTTTCAACATTACCTCCATACTTATTCCCTGAAGACATCTGCATAGTACAAAATTAACCAAAGCAGTTTGATTGACAGATTGCCACTAACATTTGTGAAATGCAACTTTATAATATACATGACTGTATTGGCTTTTCCCCCATAGGAACCAATGTTTAAGCCTGTCAGCTTAGCCCGTAATGTCCAACCCTATTTTGCTCTGAAATACAGCATTTTGATAGGCTGGCCAACCTGCGAATTGGTCAAATGACAAAATTTAAGAAATCATAATGTTTAAGCAGTATTTGGGGATATAGGAAAATGCAATTGTCAGGTTGGGGCTACGACGGGAAAAGCAGGACGTCCCGTTATTTCAGCACACAAGCCTTTAAATCATTTTAAAACATTCCATTATTCTCTTTTTAATTTCAAAATATAACCCTATGTGACAAACAATTATTTGGTTAAAATAAAATTGAATTCCATCATTACAATAAGAGTTTAAAGGCTTTTTAAAAGTAAGCCTGAAAAAACAGGACGTCCTGTAAAAACGGATCACAGAAGCGTCCTGTTATTTCAGGACGGGCTGTTTTCTCGGTATGTTTTTTGTAACTTTTAAAAAATAAAAATCAATAGAAAAATATGCAACGATAGAATGTGAAAATGCAACAATCATTTTGATTGCAAATCATTTTTTAATTTAGCAACTTCCTCATTTTCTGAGCATTTTTATTTATGTAAAAATATTAATTGTAAGATTCTTTTTTATGAAATTGTCAAAATGGAAAGTGTTATGTAATTCATATAAAATGCAGAATTTCATAATTTTTGTATCTGGTATATGAAGTATTGCATCATATTTATTTTGTGTATTATTAATGTATAATTTCATCTGCAATAGTTAGATACTATATTTTTTCATAACTGCCTGTTTTTACAAGACGTCCCATTTTTACAGGACGTCCTGTTTTTCTGTGGTAGCCCCAACCTGATTGTTGCTTGTTTCAGTAATCCTAACTCTAGGAAACAAGTAAGGTTTATATGGTTATTTTGTCCAACCCTTGTCCAACCCTTGTCCAACCCTGGGATATACCCAATGTTGGATGGGCTTATTGGTTTTCTGTTAATCTTTTCATGTTGGGCGTTCTGTAGAAACCACCAGCCTTTAGAACTGCATTAGTGGTCAATCTCCTATCAATACAGACATGGTCGGTGTTGACTTACTGCTTTTACAATCATCTAGGTATTGTGTTTATATAGGCCTACATCCCAAGCTAAAAGCTTTATCCTTTCATCTTGATACCCATTTCCTGACCCACAAATCAATGGACAATAGGGTCTTTTCCATTGCACCTCATCAGATCAGCGAAGTGTAGGGACAGTTCTATGGTCAGGCACACTAATTAGCATTTTTGAATTAGGTAAATTGTTTGGAAGCCTTTGAAGGTAATAAGCCGATTTAAACTGTGTTGTTTTGTTTAAATATTTTTGTTGCAGTAAGCACATGTTTACCTGTCTCCAAAAAAGGCAGAATAATTCCTAATCCTTTGAAAGAATGATAATGGAACTGATGTTTCCAACCAAACGCATCCTTAGGGGAGCTTGCTCACCCTGAAAAAATGTTGTTTTATGGAAATACTATAATAAAAAAGCCTCTATCTTCCCAATTCACTTCATGGAAATCTCTTTATATGTACTGGGACTGCTGCACTGTCACAAGCTACTGATAATGTGCAGATTGACTTTCTGATATCAAACAAACTAAACAGAAAGCCATTACCCTAAGTGATAGATCTGTCTCTTGTTATATGGTAGAGATATTTTCATGCATAGTGTGACAAAAAGGGGTTTTCAAATGATATCGTAGCTCCTTTTGTTTTAGTTTGTTCTCTTGCTGGATCTGGCCATTCCTCATGGAGTGAGAGAACAGGGACGTCATGGGAGTTGCTTGTCCATACCTCGGGCTTGGGTGCAGGATTGCAGACCGAGCATGAGGGCACAAAGTGAGTCAACCTTCTCAGAATCATGCCTCGTGCATGAGGGTGGGCTGAACAGTGCACTGCTGAAGGGGCGAACAGATTCTGATAAACTTAGGGGGAAGGCCAAAAAAGCCAGCCTACACATACATTATACTTTGTGACTGGTCAACTACTGTTCTACTAGGGTTCCACTCCAGGACCAGGATACCAAGAAGGGTGGTAGTGTGCTGGTTGTCCCCCTGACATCTTATTCCCCAAACTAGCCAGTATTTTATTCCAATTGTCACTTTTTTTCATTTTTTTATAAAGAATTATTTATTGGTAACTTTAGCCTGAACTATGCTATTCTTCATTCTTTCGTTCTTCATTCCCCATTTTCTCTACCAATTCTAAGTTGTTTGGTGGTTCTGACTAAGGAAAGGAAGAGGTGTTGACATGTTGAGTACCATAAAGGGACTGTTCATTTCATTTTACATCACTCTTCATATCACCACAAACTTCGATTTCATTGGTTAACACTGATCACATGGTCTGTTTAACCTCATACAGGGTCATTTCCAGATACTTTTCCATGCTACTCATTAACATACGTTCATAACCCTTTTGTGAAGCCAGCTGTATAATACATCACTGCGCTCTTTACACCTGTTGCATAAATGCTACATCACGGTAAAGACGCCAGTTGCATAAATGCTTCAAATAAAAAATTCTTCAAAATCTCCATAAATCCCCAAAAAAATGTAAATATGGATTTTTGGATTTGCTTTATGATCTTTGCTCATTTTGCCATGATTTCTTGTGTATCAAGTGACATAATGTGTGAATATAATATTGCACTTTTGTACTGACGTCATTCAGGGCAATACTGGACGAAATCTGGCGCTATAAATGACAGTTCAGCAGTTTACATGGTTGCATTAAACGGTTAATTAGCACTTCTGTTGTCATCATGTGAAACTCTTGTACTGTACTGCACACACTCATTTTTTTCATTCCAATGACTGAATAATTACAAATATACAAAGATAATCGGTGCACGAACAACCAGTTAATGACTTTAGAGTATAATTAGTGCTTAATTAGATCCTCCAAAACTCTTGCTGCTAGGATTTCTAGGCTCTTACTCTTCGCATCGATAGATTTATCACACATAGTATATTAGCCTTTTGTATGTATGATAACACATATTTCATGTCATGACTTCATCTTACATTATACTAAGCAATTTATGGCACATTACAGCACATTGAATATTAATATTACATAAGACAATTAGGTATAGGCGACTTAATCAAGTCAACAACCTTTAGCATTCTTTTTTGATGAAGTAAAATAAAACATAGAACCAGGATTTCTTAGTACTCCATTGTTGAATTTACTGCATTCAAAATATGTCTATGACATAGAACTGCTTGTACATATTGTCTTGTGTGAGCAGAAGGGTCATGCCTATGTGATAACTCTTCTTTTGGCTGTATTTATCTTTACCTATCATTCTATAAATGTTTGGTGGCAACAAAGAAACAAAATCAGCCTCCCTACTATGACCTGCCAAAACAGAACCTGCCAAAAGCAAGACAGCACACCTCTAATGTATAATATGTTTGCCTGTGCTTTTCCATTCTTTTGCCCTTCACAGATTTGTTCACAGTTCATAATATAAGACAAAAATGCACATCTCCAGACACATCTGTAAAGGGTAGTAGTTTTGGAAATTTAAGATTGCCTTGATGCACTGTTTGGTGCCAAACTGTTTCCACAAAGATTCTTTGTGGGAATTGAGCTGATTTTCGGTTTTAATACTTCTTATGGTATGGCAGGCTTTTTTAAAATGAAGATCATTAGTTGCATTAGGCCTCCAGAATGAAGAATCGCCTAAATCAGTAAGATATTCATCCATGAACCTGGTGAAATTGATGCCCTCTTACATGATAGCTGAAGGAGAAACTTCATTTTTCCCCTTCCATGATTTTTTTTATTCAATTGATGAATGTTTTATGAACTGAGAAAAGATGATTGATGATGCAACAACATTAACAATGATGTAGATAAGGAGAAACATTCTATCAAGTGTCCTGGCCAGGAGAACCCATTCATTATCATGTTTCGGGGTTTCTGCTGCATCTTTTGCCTCGGATAAACTTATCATAGGTGGTGCCTTCAGGTTTTCTTGTTTGCATGGTCGTCCTCTGATACTGACTGGACAAACAGGATGGCTGTTCCCTGTCTTGCCATCATTGACATTTAACAGAAAAATTGTTGCCACTGCTTTGATGCACTTCTAGAAGCAAAAGACAATTGCATTAAATGACAGGGCAGTAAATACAATCAGAGATTTTTAAAAGCAGAGGAAAGTAATACTTGCAACAGGTAATATTATTCTTGTAAAATCTTTTGAAAGGAGATAATTATGCATATTTTCCATTATTCAGAACAGTTCATGTTACAGTTAATGTGTAATTATGTTAATTAATTCATGTGTTGAATGAAGCATATCATTCTTTGCTGAGAGTAGTTCAATCAAGTTGTAATGTTTCTCATGCAACTTACTAATATGGTTACTTATAAAAACTATTCAAACCTTTGCTATTGGTGACACATTGTCAGTCTTCCGAGACTTGGCATAAATATTTGTAATAATGGTGGAGCTGAAGACAGACATTGCTATCAGAAGGCTGCTCAAGGTGAAATAGTAAGCTGTAATATAAACATAAAAGCTGAAAGGTTTTGACATATGAATCTTTATTCTCCCATCCTAAAATGAAGTGACAGTGATAGCTCATCATGTTTCATAATCCTACTTTGATACTACATAAACAAAATCGGACGAGTATGGAGATACGTATCACCAGACTCGCTAAGGCAGGAATTATATCAGGCTGAGTCGATACAACGGTATCTGATATCATTCCGTCTCTGCGAATTTGGTGATCCATACCTCCATACTAGTCTGCTTTTGTATTTCTTATACTTTCTTTTGAAATGTGTGAAATGTGTGTACCCTATTATATATTCAATATGTATTTTTTTGCCTGAGGGGGGAATCTGAGATTTTAAAAGATGTGCATATGTACTAAATGGAAGGCCCTTGTTCAAAAGTTTTAAACTGGCCATGGGTATTACTCTTTTTATTGAGATATTATAACAGACACTTAAAATCCAGCTAATCAACTGCTGTTCAACAATGTCCTGGGGAACTATACTACCATCTATTATAAAGATATGAGACTAGAATTCCCAGGGTTGCCCCGGCTTACTTAATCTGAATAGAAATCTGGGAACCTTTGGTACATGGGGGTCAATATCCTACACACCCAGGACCCTTGAAAGGTTGTGGACCACCTCAGCAATAAGGTTCATACAATCTGCCTCATTGTAAACCACGACAAAGATTTGAGGCTGGAAGTTGAACCAATGGATAATACAATTTTGAAAACAGTCTGGAGCCTCTTTATCCTGTATGCATAAAGCTATACACAGCTTAGGCCCTACCCTAAAACAGGTAAATATATCAAAGTACACACATATCTAGCCTAACTCAAATGCATAGATATGTAATAATAAAGGGGCACCCCAACGTTATTGTTTGTCACCTAACTCAAGCATAAGCTATTGGTCACACTGATTCTTCTTTTCCTCCTGTTATTATTTAAATCATGATCCAAAACTCTAAATATTTCATATCTAGCATATATATATGAAATAATAAGCCAAATGCAAAGTTTTAGTTCTCTATCTATAGTAGAAGCTGAGATATGGGGCGTCATACATGTAGGAAGCTAGCATAGTCCACTACCGCAATTTCCATAGTATCTAAACCTTTGCTAATGCTAAAAAGAGCGTTATTAGCAAATATATGATACCAAATAAATCATACTATTAATTTTAAAAATAAGCATTCTAGCAATCCATTTAATGGAAAGCCACCTATAATGATAAAATCCACTTTCGAAGGGTCGAAAAATTATTTATTTATTTTTTAGGTTACCATGGTAACCAACTTGTAACTCAATTTATTGGTTATCTATGATTATATGCCTTTATCCATCATTAATGAGATAAGGCAAAATAAAATTCAAGGTACTAAATACTGGACTTTAATGGGCATCTACTACATACTTTGTATGAAAAATGTGTGAGTAAATGATGACAAAACTGGAGTAGAGGGGAAATGCAAGCCATATCAAAGTAATGCTCTATTCAATTTAATAGGAATATACTATACAATTCATGATAATTATGAAATCCTTCATTCTACAGGAATCGAGCCCCTATACCTTCACCATTGTGCTGCCCACTCAGAAATAATGCTATATCATCTAGTATACACATTGATGCAGGGCACAAAATTAAGCCAGTGGATTATGCTAATGTCCTACATGTAGGATGGCAATAGAAAATCCTTAATATCTCTGGACATTATTATTTGATTTAAATAAAAATTAGCAGGCATATATAACTCCATAAGGTCTATCTGAAATCTCAATTTTCATTATATCATGGAAAAATGTACATTGATTAATTGGTTTATTAATACTAAGAAGTCAATTATAAACTCTGGTTATTTAATAAGCATGGAAATAGGCTAATTACCCAAGTAGGGAACAGTTGTGGAGGATTGAGGCGTGCTGTCCATGAGAATATTCAGCAGAACTATGAAGCTAAGAAAGATGCTCAAGCCTGTAAATTCAATCAAATAGTCATCAGAAATTGAAATTATATAATGATTGATCCTCATAGTTATTAATATTTCTTTAGTGCTTTAAGTGATAAGTGCTTTGTAAAACTACATACAGTGTTCACCAAAATAAAAACCATGAGAAAAAACACAAGAAAAGCATAAAATGATTATAAAAAGAATTTGATATCAGTAAGATACTGTAAAATAATAAGATATTCCTACCAATATTAATTTTGTTTTCATTGTCTGAAGGCAGCAGAAACACTACTGATGTCATCACAGAGAGAAGAGCCCCTGGTAAAATCAACAGGAATGCAAAAAGTGGGGCTTTCTGACGAATCCAAAATATTATTGAGACATAAGGATATGTTACATTGCTAGCATATGGAAAACATTTTTTTTCAAATGTTATCTTTTGAACTTCCCATTCAGACCCTTCAATTTTTTGGGTGTAAACCTGTAATAAAGAAAAGAGTAGCATCTTGTTATAATCAAAATGTTCATATATGAACTTAATGTTTTAGATAAAAGTATATATAACAGTAGTTGAATATAAAATTTCTACAAGTGGAAAGAAAGCCTGGTTTATGTGAATATCATTAGCTGGATATACATGGTCAATTCTCACAGCGGGGGCCACATGAGCACTTTAATCTTAAAAAAATAGATTTATGAGTATTTTTATGTAGCTTATTCTGAGTAAGGGGTACATGAATTGAGATTGATTCCCAAAGTTGAGAATACTAATCTTCATAATTCTTTGAGATATTGAGGTTTATCGTTTCACAATACACATAAACTGTCACAATTTTTAAAATGGAACTTTAGCCTTATAACAGGATTCATTTAAAAAGAAATTGAAGATATATCATCCCTAAGACCAGTGGATGAGGTCAAGGGTTTCCGGAATGAATATTTTTTCCATTCTATATTTGCTTTCTATATATATATCCAAGCCATAAATACTACTTCTTTTTTTTGTATATGTACTATTTCACGATAAAACCTTTATACCACATTTCCTAATATCTATGATTTATTACAATCATCTTATTTGTTTGTATAATATATTAAATAAAATGTATATTAAGTAGTAACTAAACATTATCTCCATGCATATATTTTCTCATTTGAAAATTTCTGCTCTTTAAAAGACTTCTGACACAATTTACTGTTTGTATATATATGTACTATGTCACATATGTGAACTATCTCACAAATTCTTTGTTCATACGGCACGGCAGACTACAAGTGCCAGTGGTGGAGCGGTTTGTTTACAATGGTATGATGTTATGTCCCCGTTCTTGTGGTCCGTTTTCTCAAGATGAATAGCTATTTTAGGTAATTTTAGGTATTCAAATTGTTTTTAATCCACTAAAGTTATTATCTGATTATTACCTTGGATATTTAAGCTGTATTATTATGTATTATGAAACATTAAGGTACCCCAAGGATATCTTACTATGCCACATTAAGGTACCCCAAGGATATCTCAATATGACACATTAAGGTACCCCAATGCTATCATGCATTACATTTTCTGTTCTCCTTTGAATAGTTTTTTAAAAGTCTGCATAATTTTGCTCTACCCCTAACCCAGTAACTTATCTAGTTTTCTGATATACTTTACAGTGTATTTGTTTTATTTTTCAAATATGATTAAGACATTGTATTTGTATATATATACACACTATGTCAGGTTTTTTTCAGCATGGATAAATACAAAGAAGTTACAAGACTTAATTAGAATGTCTAACCGGATTTTGTGGGAAAAATTACCTCAAAATGGTATATTTAAAGCTGTAACTTTGATATTACTGTTTCCATTTAAGGTTTTAAGAAGGTACATCCATTAAATCTCTCATTCAATAGTTAATCCCTATCTTTTTAATTTTACCTATAGAAATCAGGGTTGTGGCCCTCATTTGTGAGAATCAGCCACATATGAATGTATCAATGTTTATTATGCACAATATGTAAAATAAATGCTATGAGTCATGCAAAACATTACTTCTCTAGACATTATTTGTTTTCCTTGCAGAAAGACATTTATATATGATTACTGCAATATAAAGTAACCTGATAAAACAAAATACACTTACATCATTTCTACTGATGTCAGCAGTACAATTCCCCAAGGATAGATGTTCATTTGTATGTAGCCATGAACCTAATTGGTACTCGCACTTGTGTCGATCAAATGGAAAGTAGACAATATCCACATAACAATGGACCTCCTGCATACAGGAGGGAACCCACAGAACATCACCAGTATTCTTAACGATGAGTGATTCATCATTTATGCATTCTTTTGAAACCCTATAAGTGAAGAAATTATGGATTTCAATTGTAAAAGGAGGAATCAGCTCTCAGACATTTACAAATAAATTCATTTGTATAATATCCGTGTTTATGGAATTTCATTTTTAGGTGCAATAGCTGTAGAAGCTACTGCTGGAATGGAAATTAAATCAATATGGAAATAACAGCAGGAATTAATGAAAATACTTTGTAACATAAAGGTAATTTACTACATTATGAACAAATATGACAACACCACTAGGGACTCCAAATAAAACAAAAGTTGTTAATGTATAATGTCTTTAAAATTTAAATGTGGCAATATAATAATGTTATGAAGATTTTATGTACGTGGTCGATTCTCACGAAACGTGCCCAATTCGCAGCAATAGGGGTCTACAGGGTGATTTTTTTTTTTTTTTTTCAAATTCTTTCAATCTTCTGGTATACTTGAAAGGGTGTATTGGACACTATGTATACCAATTTGGGAACACTAATATTGCTTTTTCTGAATTCTATGACGTTTTTAATATCATTGTTTTAGACCTTGCCCCCACGAATGATGACACGCCCCCACGGACCATGACAGCGCCCCCACGGACCATGACAGCGCCCCCACGGACCATGACAGTGCCCCCACGGACCATGACAGTGCCCCCACGGACCATGACAGCGCCCCCACGGACCATGACAGCGCCCCCACGGACCAGGACAGTGCCCCCATGGACCATGACAGCGCCCCCACGGACTATGACAGGGCCCCCACGGACCATGACTGCCCCCACAAATGATGACAGAATATCACCACAAGCCATCAGTGCCCCCACAGATGATGACAGAATGCCCCCACGGATGATGACAGAATGCCCCCATGGATGATGACAGCGCCCCCACTATCCATGACAGGGCCCCCACGATCAATGACACGAACAATCCAGTCAAACTACATTTCTTTAATTTGTATAACCCTTCCTAAATTATAAAGAAATATTCAATAGATAGTTCAAGCGATCATAGCCCCCATGATCCATGACAGAATGCCCAACAATTGATGACAGCCCCCACGAATGATGACAGAATATCACCACAGGCCCTTATTGCCCCCACAGATGATGACAGAATGCCCCCACAGATGATGACAGCGCCCCCACGGATGATGACAGTGCCCCCACGAATGATGACAGTGCCCCCAAGAATAATGACAGTGCCCCCACGAATGATGACAGTGCCCCTACGAACAATGACAAGACCCCCACTATCCATGAAAGGGCCTCCATGATCAATGACATGAATAATCCAGCCAAACTACATTTCTTTAATCTATATAACACTACCTAAATTATAAAGAAATATTCAATAGATAGTTCAAGCGATCATAGCCTCCACAATCCATGACAGAATGCCCCCACAATTGATGACAGCGCCCAAGAATGATGACAGAATATCACCACAGGCCATCATTGCCCCCACGGATGATGACAGAATGCCCCCACGGACCATGACAGCGCCCCCACGGACCATGACAGCGCCCCCACGGACCATGACAGTGCCCTCACGGACCATGACAGCGCCCCCACGGGCTATGACAGGGCCCCCACAGACCATGACTGCCCCCACGAATGATGACAGAATATCACCACAATCCATCAGTGCCCCCACAGATGATGACAGAATGCCCGCACGGATGATGACAGAATGCCCGCACGGATGATGACAGCGCCCCCACTATCCATGACAGGGTCCTCACGATCAATGACACGAACAATCCAGTCAAACTACATTTCTTTGATTTGTATAACCCTTCCTAAATTATAAAGAAATATTCAATAGATAGTTCAAGCGATCATAGCCTCCACAATCCATGACAGAATGCCCCCACAATTGATGACAGCGCCCAAGAATGATGACAGAATATCACCACAGGCCATCATTGCCCCCACGGATGATGACAGAATGCCCCCACGGACCATGACAGCGCCCCCACGGACCATGACAGCGCCCCCACGGACCATGACAGAGCCCCCACGGACCATGACAGCGCCCCCACGGACTATGACAGGGCCCCCACGGACTATGACAGGGCCCCCACGAATGATGACAGAATATCACCACAATCCATCAGTGCCCCCACAGATGATGACAGAATGCCCGCACGGATGATGACAGAATGCCCCCATGGATGATGACAGCGCCCCCACTATCCATGACAGGGCCCCCACGATCAATGACACGAACAATCCAGTCAAACTACATTTCTATAATTTATAAAATAACCCTACCTAAATTATAAAGAAATATTCAATAAATAGTATTAATACATGTAATTAATCATGTTATGATATTCCTTTACCTTTATATATTAGTATCATGAAAAATTTCTAATACTATTTTCATTCTTTTCAAAGATGACAGAATACCCCCACAAGCGATCATAGCCCCCATGATCCATGACAGAATGCCCCCACAATCAATGATAGGCCCCACTAATAAAAAGGACAGAATATCACCATAAACCACATTGCCCCCACGGATGATGACAGAATGCCCCCACGGATGATGACAGTGCCCCCACGGATTATGACAGCCCCCACTAATGATGACAGAATATCACCACAGGCCATCATTGCCCCCACGGATGATGACAGAATGCCACCACAGATGATGAAAGTGCCCCCACGGATGATGACAGCCCCCACTAATGATGACAGAATATCACTACAGGCCATCATTGCCCCCACGAATGATGAAAGTGCCCCCACGGATTTGATGACAGAATGCCACCACAGATGATGACAGTGCCCCCACGGATGATGACAGCCCCCCACTAATGATGACAGAATATCACTACAGGCCATCATTGCCCCCACGAATGATGACAGTGCCCCCACAGATTTTGACAGCCCCCACTAATGATGACAGAATATCACTACAGGCCATCATTGCCCCCATGGATGATGACAGAACGCTACCACAGATGATGACAGTGCCCCCACGGATGATGACAGCCCCCACTAATGATGACAGAATATCACTACAGGCCATCATTGCCCCCACGAATGATGAAAGTGCCCCCACGGATTTGATGACAGAATGCCACCACAGATGATGACAGTGCCCCCACGGATGATGACAGCCCCCCACTAATGATGACAGAATATCACTACAGGCCATCATTGCCCCCACGAATGATGACAGTGCCCCCACGGATTTTGACAGCCCCCACTAATGATGACAGAATATCACTACAGGCCATCATTGCCCCCATGGATGATGACAGAACGCTACCACAGATGATGACAGTGCCCCCACGGATGATGACAGAATATCAACACAGGCTATCATTGCCCCCATGGATGATGACAGAATGCCCCCACGAATTATGACAGAATGCCCCCATGGATGATGACAGCGCCCCCACTATCCATGACAGGGCCCCCACGATCAATGACACGAACAATCCGGTCAAACTACATTTCTTTAATTTATAAAATAACCCTACCTAAATTATAAAGACATATTCAATAAATAGTACTAATAAATGTAATTAATCATGTTATTATAATCCTTTACCTTTATACATTAGTATTATGAAATATTTCTAATACTATTTTCATTCTTTTCAAAGATGACAGAATACCCCCACAAGCAATCATAGCCCCCATGACAGAATGCCCCCACAATCAATGATAGCCCCCACTAATGATGACAGAATATCACCATAAACCATCATTGCCCCCACGGATGATGACAGAATGCCCCCACGGATGATGACAGAATGCCCCCCACGGATGATGACAGCCCCCACTAATGATGACAATAGACTTTATTGAGTGAAATGAATAATAAATACTTTTGATTCAAATCAACTTTTACCACAGGGACATTAGGAAGGTTAATACTTAATGAATTGGAAAAAATCATTTGATAATAATATATAACTTGTAAGATATAATTGATATTGTAAGGTTGTGCCCCCACGAATGATGACAGGGGTAAAGTACACCACTTTTGTATTTTATGGTATTTAGGTGATAAATTGAATAATTTTATAAACTTTTAAAGTACTATAATATGCATATAAGTATAGCTATTTGTTTAGAAGTAAGTATTGAAATAAATTGATATTTTTTAAAATGTACTGTGCTGTTAGTAATGGTTTTAAGTGCCCCCACGGACTATGACAAAAAAAATGTACAAGTGATTAAAGACTGGAATAAATATTATATTTTATTCATATCTTTATGTACTGATGGAATAGTAAATAAAAGAATGTATACAAAGTGATAAAAAAAAAACCAGAAAGTATGTACAATTAATTCATTACAAAAAAAGCCGTTAAATTAGAGTATACAAGAAAAAACAGTGAAAACGGGACAGAAATCATACATTTTTAGGGGAAATTCATAAAATATTTAAGTTAAGGGTGAAAATGTAAGTTGCAAAATGTAGACATATTAGGTATTCATACTCAAATACAAAAAACAGATATCAATTTGGTTAAATAACTTAGTAATGAGGAAATAATGTTGAAATCCATGAATTGGGCACGTTTCGTGAGAATCGACCACATATATATGAACCTTTTGTTACATATCCACATAATATTATGTAGTGTATGTAAGATGAGTATAAGATTAATGACTTACACATCATAGACAGTGATGTCTGGGACCCATACATCTTTTGAAGGCAGAGCCATCGACGTTATACCTTCAAAGTCTCCCGGGTTCCATGAGAGATATTCATCTTTCCAAAACTTTCAAATGCAAAATAATATATTTGTGGTTTATCCGATCGAAAAACATTGGAAGTTAACATTGAATCATAAATCATTGACACTGAATTGCATGAAGTCGGATAAGATTTCTGTTTCCAATGTTCCAAATCATAAAAATGCCTGTTATATCAAAATATATTTCACCTAGTACTCATTAGGAAATATTTGGTGACAAATTTTCCATTTTCAATTTGATAATAATTTTCCAGTGGAGATTATTTTAGGCTTGAAAAAATATAAATCAAGAAACAGAGCAAAATCAGAATACATATAAAGAAAATTAATCATGGTCTGCTTTATAAGTATAATGATGGAAAACTTACATATTTGTCGTACGATCTAAAAGTAACACTTTGCTTCCTTTGGTCCACATGAACTATTCGGGTTAGTGTAATTGAAATGTTGACAACCAGCGGTTCACTTATCTTGAGTCTGGGACGGACGTAATGTCCTACCCTGGGGTAGTTATCTAAAAGTTGTTCAAAAAGGTTATGCTCTATGGAGGCATTTTTCTTCCTGTGAGGAATGAAAATAATTTGCTTTGAATAAGGTGTTAGAAATCTTAGTCCATTTAGTACATATATGCATATTTTCCTAAATATTAGACCCCCACCTGCTTTGCCACGGGGTATATATGGATCTATAGGCCTACATAGATGTATGCATAATTTCCAGACTTTTTGCTCTCATCATCCACCATTTTTGTGCACATAATGGAAAGGTTCTTAAAGAGTAAATACATCATTGTGTTATACAAGTAGATAGCATACAGGAGCAGATCCAGACCTTTTCAAAAAGTGTGGCGCCCTATTATAAAGAAATCCACAAGACCATCAGGGTACCTTGAATTTTATATTCAAAAAATCAATATTTGGCCAAAAATAGCTAGTACAAGGGTGTGTGGCCCCTCTGAATCTGCCTCTGGAGTAAAGAAGACATGCAAGTCATATCAATGTAATGCTCTAATTATAATAGGAATATACCAAAGAATTCATGATAATTATGAAATTCTTCATTCTACAGGATTCCAGCCTCTATACCTTCACCATTGCCCTGCCCTCTCAGATATTGCTCAATAAAAGATCTGTTATTGGCATTCTATGAATTCTGCTATAATTTTTTGGGTTATCACTAACAATTTTCAACATTTTCTGTGTAATTGATATAGAATAAATCAAGTACAGAATGCAGGTGCACTCGTAATTGTTATTGCCCCAGTTTACACAAACCTATGCCTTGGGCTACAGCCCTCAACAGAATACAAACCTAGGAAATGACAATTGCTTTGTGCCCCCTTGATCTGTACTATGCATATATGTCATGGTGGACAGCTAATTAAACTTAAACAAGAACTTGATAAATTACTGGGCATGAATAACATAGATTTCCTGGTTAACTACAACATGAAATACTAATTTCAGAAGAATAATTCTCAAAGAGTAAGATTATACCTCAAAATCTGTGCGATGCCTGGCTTGAATACATTTGTCCATAATAATAGATGGACAAGGGTTCTTCTGTTGATAATCATCCTCTGACCGTTCCACATCTGGTCTAGTTGCCTACTGCCATCTTAATGCAGTGATGGTGATGGTCCAGGTCACCTGACACCTTTTGTAATCATTTGGGTAGTGGGAAGGTAAACCAACAGCTAAAAGCATTTGCCACTCAACACGCTAAGGCCTGTTGATCAGCAGATCAAAGGGGTTATAGAGTTTTTTCCATGGCACCCATGCATCATTTGTCACAAGTTCAGAGCTCGAAATCATTTTTCTTTGGAGCATTGGAAATCTATTAAATAATTTTGATGTACGAAAAAGTTTGATAATTTCCCAGATTGTCCATATAATACATAAACGCATTGCTATTCTTTGTATTATTCAAATTTCATTATAATTGTGATTTTATTGATATCCCAAAATCTGAAGCACAATACAGGTGAGAGAAGCAGTCCATTTTGGTTTATATGGAGGTCTATATATACCTCATCCTTATCTTTCATTATCAAGGCCAAGTATTTTATCTTATGACGTCATGGTAATTATCCTGTGTTTGACTTTGACTGTGTTTGTTATTGGGCTATGTTTGCATCCTTTTGCAATATCCTCAATAGTCAATATGTTGGTGGGGGATAATCTAATATTGTTAGTGGTTCTGCTGATCCATAAATGGAGGGGCCAGTGAATACGAAAACTTGTATCACCACAGTCCATACCAATCAGGTAATAAGCATGAGAATTTTTAGATCTCTATTTCTAAAACTTCAGATTTTATTCCGGTTTCCCTAAATCTCCATGCAGTCCCCTGCCTGCACTGGGTGCAGCCTGCACATGACAACTTTATGTGTGTGACGTCACAAGCAGAAGAGTTGAAAAAAATACAAAACTGAAAAAATAACAATATGCAATCTCCTAACTGTTTGTTACAGGTCACAAATTGTTTAAAATCACAAAATTAAATGATTTATGACAAAAATATGGGGAAAAAATGCCTTATGAAGGATTTTAAAATTATGAAACTTGAATATAATGTTTCTTTGTGTGATGTTGCACACATACGTCCTTCGTCAAGTGGGCAGGGGATTCAATGTGTGACCTGATATATAGACAAGGTTTTCCATACAAAGGATCACTCAGTACTAACTGTAATGTTTTCATACCCATACCCAAGCATGATATCTACAGTATAATATGAGAATTTAACAAAATAACAATTTCACTGGCCCCTCTCTTTAAAAACATAATTGTCAATGATGTTACAGTAAAATCTCAGTGAAATATTATCCTAAAATTGTGTGGATACTATGATGAGTACAAGTAGGGAGAGACTTCCATCTAGTTACTGTTTTTCCCCAACTGAATGGTAGCTATTATGATTATTATACACACACAAAAACACACACAAAAATGTAGTAGTGTGTAGTGGTCTAAAGGCAACAAGGGAAACACCCCCAGCACTCCCTGTGGCTATCAGAGGTACTAACACTGCGTGGTGGCTCGATGAAGCATAGCATTGAGGCAATTGGATAAACCCTCTCAAAGTTAGCCTGCCTCTCAAATCACTTCACTGAGAACATAATCATTACACATAGATATACATCTATGAAGTAAGAATACATTAGATTAATTAATACATATAGACTTTCAGCAATACGAGAGCAACTTGATGGATATATTTGCTGCAAAGATTATGCTGGCTGATGTTGAGAGGGAACACAGGAAAAGTTTTAGATGTTCCTAACTTGTACAGTATCCTTGGTGTTCTTTGAAGCCTATACATGTGTCCCTAAGGCACTATCTCTAATATTCTGTTGCTAGGACAGGACATAAGGGTTTTGACATTAGAAAGGGCTCTATCCCTTCTGGTCAATTATGCATGTATATTGGACGTCTCTGAATGTATGCACTAACACCAGGTAGATTGTGGAGGAAATCTGTTTGTAAACAAAAACGTTTTCAATCAGGATGTCATAGTGCACAGGAAAACTAACCTCATGTAAAACAAATCCATTAGAATGTAAGTAGTTCATGATGGGTTTGTTTCATAGCGTGGATATGAGAATGGCAAAGTCCCCAATTAAAACAAACAAATATGCGTGCTTCAATTTAGTGTGCAAACTGAAACCTTTCTCTGAAGTTTAACTCTGAATGAATTTGCGTAAATAGATTGATTTGTTCGGTGATATATTTGCTTTAACCGAGGATGCAGCTTAGTGTTTTCTTTTCTTATCAATGTGGTACATTCAATGTATTTTGTCATCCAACTAGAGTTTTGATATTAACATGTAGCAGCAGGTCTGGCTCTTGGGGGCGGTATATCTGGCAGTTTCAGGACGCTTTAATAATATGTTTGCTAATTGGTGGTATCAATGGCAGTACAGAGGATTCCCTTTAATTTATGACAACTGAGTTTTAGCAGATGAAAGATTTTTTCTGATATATCTGTTGTGCTGATTGTAAATAGAAAAAGAAGAAAGATAGTTATAACTTATTAAGGCAAATTAATCATAATAGTTGTGGTTCGGTCAAAGTTTATAGAGAATTATTTCTTCGTTATGATGAATCCCCATGTGCATTAGGGCCATAGGTGGATCATATTTTGAAATAAGTACTAACTTTTTTACATTAACCCTTAACCAAGATAATGTAGGCCTATATGGTCATACTACAGGGCTGTCCCCTACCCCTGTTGTAACTCCAGATGGGGGGGGGCCCAATGGGTACCAAATGACCACCTGCTGAGGTGAGACATCCAAAACAAGTCCATCAACACCCTATGTTATGAGCCAGACCTCTGTTTTAATTTGTTTTAATCTCTGGTAGCATCAACTGGGTTCAGGTTGAAGATTAAAGAGAAAGACAATCAAAGATGAGAAATATATGTATATAACCCGATAACCAACTATTATTATCATATGTTCAGTGAAATATTCTAATAACAATTATTCAAGTTTGTGAAAAAAGGTTCAAAATTTTTGGTGAAGGATAAAACCCTCTAAGCTTACGAGGGAATATGCATTGTATAATGCAGGGGCACATATAGGAACTTCCAAAAGGGGGACGGGGTCAACATAAAAGGCTAAGTACTGAAATGGTGTGCATTCACTAGCATGCATGTGGCAATCATGATCCCCTGGTACCCCCCCCCCCCCCCTTTCTTAACAACTAAGTATGATCTCAATCTCTTCTTCATCTCCTTCTTTTCATCATTCATTCCTATAGTTTGATGGAACAAATGACAGTGGGCACAAATGAGAGGATTTACTTTATTAGAGCCAAGGTATGGCAGTCATTACATCACTTGAATAATCTGAACAGATGGTAATATTCCACTTAATAGAGTAACATCAGACTTCTCATACAAACACTAACTTGGTTGTATCCTATTTGTATCTACAACAGAATACACATTAACCAAGATCCATTTACATCGCAGACCTCACAAGAAGACCACAATGCTTGCTCCACTTCATCTTAGAACTAGCAGCTCACTACATTGGTATCTTGGAGTACCTGAGTTTATACTTATATGGAAAAGTTTGAGATGACATCACCTACCAAGAATAAACCTTGCCTATTTATGTGCTGAGACTGCTGCACTGTCACAAGCTACTGATACAATATGTACTTGTAGTTCAGCTTGAATTCAGACAGGACACAATAATGTGCAGATTGACTTTCTGATGTCAAACAAACCAAACAGAAAACCATTACTCTAAGTGAGAGATCTGTCTCTGCTTATTTGTAGAGATATTTCCCTGCATAATATATTAAGTTCTGTAAGCAAGAAGCAGAGGTTAGTTTGAACCACTTTGGATGATTACAGTCAAATATGTTTGAACATCTCCTGGCCTTATGCTTGTATGATTACACTTTTTGAATATCATGACTACATCCAGCATTAGACAATGCATGTATGGCACATTAAAGCACATTGAATATAATAATATATCTGACATGTAGGCATAGACAATGTAATCAAGTCAACAACATTTAGCATTCTTTTTGATAATGTAAAATAAAACATAGAATTGTGATTTTCTAGTATTCCCTTGTTGATTTTTACTACATTCACAGTATGTCTGTGGCAGAGAACTGTTTGCTTTATAATTATAATTATTATATTTTTGAACAGAAAAGTCATGCCTATGTAATAACTCCTCTAGATCTATTGGCTGGATTTCTCTTCCATACCTATGCATTTTACGAATGTTTGGTGGCAACAAAGAAATGAAATCAGCTTCCCTACAATGACCTATAGCAAAACAGAACCTGCCAAAAGCTAGATGGCTTACCTCTAATGCGTAATATGTTTTCGTCTGCTTTTACACTATTTTGCCCTTCACAGACAAGGAGATTAGTTGACAGTTCAAAACACAAGACAAAAATGTGCATCCCCAGACACATTTGTATAGGGTAGTAGTCCCCTTGCACTGTTTGGTGCCATAAGGTTTCTATAAGGATTCTTTGTAAGATTAAAACTTCTGTTTTATTACTTCTTATGGTATCCCAGCCAAGGTGCGACGTAACGGTCACGTTCTGCGACGTTCTAATAACGTTCTGTGACGTTCTGCGACGTTATTAGAACGTTCTTCGACGTCACATCCTTGGCTGGGATGGTAGGGTATATTAAAGTGAAAATCATTAGTTGTGTGAGGCTTCAAGAGTGAAGTATCCCTTATAAGAATAAGATATTCATTCATGGATCTGGTGTAGTTGATCAATACCCTCTTTACCCAATAGCTGAAGTAGAAACTTCATTTTTCCACTTCCATGATTTATCATTAAATTGTTGAATGTTTTATGAACTGAGAAAAGATGATTGATGACGCAACAACATTGACAATGATGTAAGTAAGGAGAAACATCCTATCAAGCGTCCTAGCCAGGAGAACCCATTCATTATCATGTTTTTGGGTTTCTGCTGTATCTTTTGTCTCAGGCAAACTTATCATAGGTGGTGCCTTTGAGTTTTCTTGGTTGCATGGTCGTCCTCTGATACTGACTGGACAAACAGGACTACTATTCCCCCTCTTGCTATCATTGACATTTAATAGAAAAATGGTTGCTAGAGCTGTGATGCACTTCTGGAAGCAAAAAAGAATTGCATTAGATAGACAGGGTAGTAGATACAATTAACTACACAAGAGACTTTTATAAGTAGAGGAAAATTATAATTATACTTGCCACAGCTAATATTCTGCTTGTAAAATCTTTTAAAATGAGATGAATCTTATGCATATTTTACATTTTTCAGAACAGTTTGTATTGCAGTTTATGCATAATTATGTTAACTACATATAATTCATATTGCATTAAGTATATCCTACTTTGCTGAGAATAGTTTCAGTCAAGTCATAATGTTTCTCATGTCACACACTGATAATTATGGTTACTTATGAAAATGTAACTATTCAAACCTTTGCTATCGGTGACATGGTACTGGTCTTACGAGACTTGGCATAAACATTTGTAATAATGGTTGAGCTGAAGACAGACATTGCTATCAGAAGGCTGCTCAAGGTGAAATAGTAAGCTGTAGTATAAACATACAAAAGTAGAGAGGCTTTGACATTTCAATCTTTATCCTGCAATCTTAACATGAAGTGACAGTTAATATTAGTTTACATTTAGCTCATTAACCTTGATAGCCATGTTTCATAATACTACTTTGATAACTACACTGTGTAACCTCCACAGTCATCTGAGTTTCTTATTTGTCTTTTCTTTCAGAGCATAGAAGTCAGTAAATCAATCTAAAGCTTTAAAGTGGCTATAGGTATTATGATACTCTTTTAATTGACATACTCATAACAGGCACTCAAAATACAGCTCATCAGCTGCTGTTCAACATTTTCCTGGGGAAGTATACTACCATCTACAGTGGCGGATCCAGGTTTTTGAAAAGGGGGGGTGCGCTATTGAAAAATTTTTCTTTTTAATTACCTTGGGGATGAGTTTTACATTAAAAAAATGTAAAATTGGCCCAAAAAAGGGGGGGGGGGCGCGCGCGCCCGCGCCCCCCCTCTAAATCCGCCACTGATCTATCATAAAGATATGAGACCAGAATTCCCAGGGTTGCCCCCACATTAATGTGAATAGGAATCTGGGATATTTTTGTACATGGGGATCAATATCCTATACATCCATGACCCTTGAAAGGTTGTTTGACCACTTCACAAATAAGGTGCATACAATCTGTCTCAGCATAAACCATGATCCAGAGATAAGGCCAGAAACAGGTACATACGTTGAATTACACACATATTTGGCCTCACTCAAATGCATAGATATCTATAACAGAGAGGTACACCAGCATATTGTGTGTCACGTAACACAATCTTAACCTAGCTGTTACACTGGTTTTCTTTTTTCCCTGTTATCAATTAATCAGTACTGGGAAGACATTAATCAACTCTAACAATTTAAAAATATGAAAATATGAAATTTAAAAATATGAAAATAGGCTAATTACCCAAGTAGGGAACAGTAGTGGAGGACGGAGGTGTGCTGTCCATGAGAATATTCAGTAGAACTATGAAGCTGAGGAAGATGCTCAAGCCTGTAAGTTCAATCAAATACAATCTCCTTTATCATAGCCATCAGAAATTATAATGATATAATGATTGATCCTCATAGTTATTAGTTTTGTTTTAGTTAAGTTCCTATAAATTCACTTTGTAAAACTACATGCAGTATGCACCAAAATAGAAATCTTGAGGAAAAAACTGAATAAAAACATAAATAATTATAAAGAGAATGTGATATCAGTAAGATACTGTAAATAAAAAAGATATTCCTACCAATATTAATTTTATTTTCATTGTCTGATGGCAGCAGAAACACTACTGATGTCAACACAGAGAGAAGAGCACCTGGTAGAATCAACAGGAATGCAAAAAGTGGGGCTTTCTGACGAATCCAAAATGTCATTGAGACATAAGGATATGTTATATTACTAGGATGTGCAAAGCCTTTCTTTTCAAACATCATCCTTTGAACTTCCCATTCAGATTCTTCATTTTGAAGAGTGTAAATCTACAATAAATGATAAAAGTGACATCTTGTTTTCATAAAAAATATATTATGAATAATCAAAAAGAAGATTACCGTATTAAACCCAACCCCAAGATTGTTGGACACTTTAACTTAATAAGTGGGTCCTCAGTGGGAACTCAGTTATTAGATGTTTCGAATGGTAGAGGTGTTTCATGAGAATATATACGTTTAGTGTATTAAATTAAGTTATAGATGCATTTGATAGGGCCTACATAGGTTGAATACAAAATTACTACAAATGGAAAGAAACCCTTGTCATATAACCATGTGAATATTGTTGGAAGGATATACCAACCAACGTATTGGTGTTTTTTATTCATAATATGTTAACTATAAATACTTGATAAATGAACACTATTACTCAAGCCATTATTTTGTTTTCTGCACAGAAACACACATATATAACGTTAAAAGCAATACATAGTAACCCTGATAAAAACAAAAGGTATTCACATTATTTCTATTGAAGTTTGCAGAGCAATTCCCCAAAGATAAATATTCATCTGAATATAGCCATGAACCTATTTGATACTGGCACTTGTGTCGGTCAAATGGAAAGTAGACAATATCCACATAACAATGGATCTCCTGCATACAAGAGGGAACCCACACAACATCACCAGTACTCTTAACGGTGAGTGATTCATCATTTATGCATTCTTTTGAAGCCCTATAAATGAAGAAATTAAGACTTTCAATTATAAAAGCAGCAAGTAGCTCTCAGACATTTACAAATGAATTCATTTCTATGGTTGCTCTCACATACTTGTCATGGAAATTAAACTAACATGGAAATATCACCAGAAATTAATGGAAATAATGCTGTAAGTTAAAATAACCTTCGGCATTTGAACTGTATATTGATTACATACACACTGTATTTTATATGTGAGACTACAGAGAGACGCTCATAATATTATGTAAATGGGGTTTTACACCTGTAAATGTTTTCTATGCAACATATCACGGCTGGAAAAGTAAGAATATAGTATATGTTAAAATCTATAAAACATCCCCATGTTGCAGCAGACTGCGCCATCCCATTTACACACCTGTGACATCTCCTGTGTCACAGTGGTCTGTGACTTGATTGCAATATTGTCATATCTCAGGCATATCTTAGCTCAAGTCACACAGGTGACCACAGGCATTTATGCAACTTGAGTTGTGATATCAGCATGATATGAGGATATTATAGAAATTCACAATGAGTGATATTATTGTTTGAAATTGGCTATTTCTAGTATTTCATCCATGTATGACCCAGAATTAATCTCCAGTATGTGCAACTTCACTGTGACAGTGCTATATCGCAGATAATACCGCATAGTGTAAAACCCCTGTATTGAAACAATGTACATCATTAATACATGAACCTTTCATTACAAATCCACACATGTAGTGTATGTAAGATGAATAAAAGATGAATATAAGATCAATGACTTACACATCATAGATAGAGATGTCTGGAACCCATATGTCTTTTGAAGTCAAGGCCATCCTTGTTATACCTTCAAAGTCTTCCGGGTTCCATGAGAGAAAATCATCTCTCCAATACTTTCAAATGCAAAATAATGTACATGTATTTATGATTTATTAGAATAGATGGAAAAACATGGGAAGTTAACATTAATTGATTATGAATTATTGACACACATAGTTAGATAAAATTGGAGCCCCTAGTTTACCAAATCATGCACATAATTATCTGCCATGTCCTAATGGGCTAAAGATTGAGAAAGTCTCTTAAATTACTCTTTTGGAACAGTATGTGTGACATTTTCCCCACTTTTCATTCCCAAAAAGATTAATAACTATTTAAGGCTTGAAAAATAATGCAATCAGGAAGCAGAGCAAAATGAGAAATATTTGTCTGCATTTTTAAGATAATTGACAAATTTAAAAAAAAAGACCAGAAATTAGGACACATTCTTAAATTGGTACAGATTCTTAAATCCGGACAACTAGTCTTCTGATTTGAGACTAGGGATAAAAGGTTAAGATCTTGACTGTTCTGCCCAAACTGGAACATAATTATGGAAAGTATGCCTACATATTCTAAAGAAATCACAGTCTGTTTTATGATTATAATGATTGGAAACTTACATATCTGTCATAAGAATTGAAAGTAACACTTTGCTTGCTTGGGTCCACATGAATTATTCGGGTAAGTGTGATTGAAATGTCAACAACCAGCAGATCACTTATCCTGAGTCGTGGACGAACATAGTGTCCCATCCCGGGATAGTTATCCAAAAGTTGTTGCAAAAGGATGTGCTCTGTGGATGCATTTTTCTTCCTGTGAGGAGTGAAAAAAATATGCTTGAATGAAGTTGTCAGAGAGCTTAGGTGATTAAGTAGGTATGCATAATTATTTTCCTAAATTTTAAACCTCATCTGCTTGGCACCCTAGGTATTAATGGACCTACACAAGGAAGTATAGTCACATACCTCTGGTGATCCCTGGCCAATCACCCAATCTAACCTAAAGACTCATTAAGTTAGATTTTTTTGAAGTTCATTTTATTTATCCTGAATATTTCTCATACACATACGGTTTTCATTAACAGCCTTATTCAGTCTTATTACAAATAGTTCAACAATGATTTATTAACAAACAAAAGAGCTTCATTGCCATATTTTTTGCCTACTAAATCAGCCAATACAATCTTATAATACTGTCAACACAAAACAGAGTATAAGTCAGAGGGTGTTTACTAACCAATATTCTAAAAGCATATAGTCACATATAATATTACAATATTATGTTTGAAATCTTACATGCTTTAGTATGGAATCAACTCGCCAACAGTATGAACTGAAAGGTTTTTCGTCAAGTTTTTCTGTTGATATTTAAATTGTTCATAGGTATGAATATCACACATCTCTTGGGGTGGTTGGTTCCATCCCACACCTCCTCTGTAATCAATGTTCAATTGTGATTTGTTTTTAGTATAATCTGGAACCTTCAAAGCAGGTCTATCAAACCTCTGCAGTGGCAGATCCATATCATCTGAGTCATTTGTATCACGAGATCTCTTATACATTAATATCAATAAATAAGCATTCCTTCTACAGTTTTTTTTATGGGAGACCGACAGTTTATTACTCACACACCATGCATTAGAGTGAGACAATTCATTTTGCATATTGGCTATAGCTAAATTCACATGTGCATTGCTGCTAATTGAAACTGAATTTTCTGCATACAATATCAATCCACATTCATTACAATGCTCAATAACATCATTAACATAAATCAAGAATACCAGTGGCCCAAGATGACTTCCTGGGGGTACTCCGTATCTAATAGCTCTTGATACAGTATTATTTGCCACTACAACCTGAGATCTGTCTCTCAGATATATAGAGTTCTGGAACCAGTTCGTTGTTTCCTTGAGAAATCCTATATGTCGTATTTTCCCAATAAAAATGTTGTGATCTTAAGTCTCAAAGCTTTGGACAGATCAACATAAATGACTATGGGAGCATGCCAAAGAATTCAGAGTAATTATGAAATTCTTCATTCTACAGGATTCCAGCCCCTATACCTTCACTGTTGTCCTGCCCTGTCAGAAACTGGTGAATAAAATATCTGTCATTGCCCCAGAGAGCAATAATGCCTGTTTGCAAATACTAATGCCAATTTTTGGGTTGTCACAATGTCAGGAATAATTTTCTGTGAAATTGATATAGAATAAATCAAGTACAAACCACAGGCACATACATCTTAGTTTAAAGGTAGATCTAATGTACAATCCAAAGCAATAACAATTGCTTTGGGCCCCCTTGGTCTGCACTGTCTATAATGTAATATAATATATTTCAAGGTAGACAGGAACTTAAACTAAAACAATGCAATTAATCAACAGATATCAATCACAAAGACTTGCTTTTCAACTACAAAACAAAATATTTATTTTAGAAAAGCTGTCCTCAATGAGAAAAACTATACCTTAACATCTGTGCAATGCATGGCTTGAATACATTTGTCAAGAACAATAGATAGACAAGTGTTCTTCTGTTGATCATCATACTCTGACTGTTCCACATCTGGTCTAGTTGTCTACTGTCATCTAAGTGGAGCGATGGTGATGGTGAATGGGCAACAGATCATCTGACGCCTATTGACCAGCAGATCAATGGTTTTATAGAGTATTTTCCATGGCATCATGCATCTTTTATGACCTGTACAGAGCTCAAAATAATTTTTCTGTAGAGCATAACAAATTTCCTAAATACTGTTGACATCACATAAAGTTTGATGCTCATCCAGTCTGTCCATATAATACATGTATGAATATGAATATGCATTGCCACTCTTTGTTTTATTGAAATTTCATTATAATAATTGTATTTTATCCCATTGTAGCCATGATTCAGGTGTCAACAGTGTTTCAGTTTTACCTTCTATGTTATCTTTGGCTTCCGTTATCAAGGCCTCATATTTCACAGTCATTATCCTGTGTTTGACTTGCTGTCATTGGGTTATGTTTGCATCCATTAGGCATCTCCTCAGCAGTCAACATGTTGGTGGAGGATAATCTAATATTCTTTGTATTTGGTAAGCCAGCACCCAATTTCTTTTCAACATTTACAACAAATATTCATGAAAAGCTGATATTCAAATTGGTGGGTCGTACCTCTTTGGGGCCGTCCATAAATGACGTCATGCGCCGGGGAGGGGGGGGGGGTCCAGGCCCCTATACATTTCTATAGTAAAAGCATGACGAAGGGGGGGAGGGGGGGGTCAAAAATGGTCAAAAATAGCATGACGTCATTTATGGATGGCCCCTTTCTGCAGAGGTGTAGTAATGTTGAATTGGGGTCTTATATCTTTAGATTCTATGGTTTACAAAAAGTGGCAATGTCATTCCAAAATAACCCACAAGGGGACATTATTGAATGCAGGTACTTTTTGATCCAGGACAGAAAGTATCTGCATTCAATAATGCAGAGTAATGTAATAAAGTATACGGAGACATAATGAGATAAGTATATATTAGATCAAATCAATATGGATCTTCAGTAATATGAAAGAAACCATTAAGAGTATTCTAGTATCTGGTTGTTGCTTTGATGCATATATATGCACTTTGTTTTTCCCAATATCATTGCTAGGACAGAATAGTTTTAGGAAAGTGGCGGTTTAGAGAGGGGCACAGGGGCTACCCTCTATTTTTGGCCAATTATTGAATCTTTTTTTATGTAAAATTCTTGGCCCTGGGGCGTCCACCGGAAATATGCACATTAGGGTACACTACAGAGGCTGTGTACACAGTTGCATCAAAGGGATAAGTGTCAGGCAAGGGGAGTTACCCTAACCTACATAGCAGTAGGAACATCTAGCAAATGTCCACTGGCTGACTGAGGAGTTAGTGTTTTTTCTGTTCTTTGTACCTGGGTTTTCTTCTTCGAAACTTTGTAATTGAAACCAACTTTTCTAACAATCAGCCATAATCATATGTGTCACATACATTTGGAGTTAAGAAATCCATATGTATTTTTTAAGTAAATACTATAATTATGCATCTGTGAATGTCATTTATTGTAAGGCCTTCGCTATTCTGTTACTGAATAAGTTTTTAAAAGTTAGTCTGCATACTAACATATCTTTCTTAATGCAGTATGCTCATTTCAAGGTTAGTGGAACCAGTAGGATCTACCCTAGAGAGATAATTGCAAAGTTTTCATGCACTTATTACTTTGATTTTCTGCTTGTTTTCAGGTGATCCAGTTCATCCAACTGAAACTGGCAAACTCCTATAGGGGCGAAACCAGACCCTTTCAAAAAGTGTGTGTGTGTGGGGGGGGGGGGGGGGGAGGGGGGGAGGCAGCAAACAATATCACGTTGATACAATGTTGTAACAACGTTGCAATTTTTCGTTGTGACTACGTATTAATGTAGACTCCCAGACATGTTGTGACAACGTTAAAATGTAGACTCCCAGTTACGTTGCTACAACGTTGTTCATTACATTTTACTTTCAACCCCGTGGGTGATCTGTCAAATATCAAATAGGGGCCTAGACATCAGGTTTGGGCTACTTCATGCAGTTCCTATGGTTACCAGTTTCAGGAAAAGGCTCTATCCTCCCCGGTTAATTATGAATGTATATTGACGTATCTGGATGTTTGCACTAACACCACGTAGGTTCTGGAGGTCTGTGTGTAACCGTCAACAATTTCAATCAGAATGTCATAATGTAAATGTTAACTTTCTCATGTTAAACAAATCCTCTAAAATGCATGCAGTTCATTATGGGTTTGTTGTGGACGTGTAATAGGCAAAGTGTACAAGTGTACAAACAGCAATCTTCTATGGGAAATTTAATTCTGAATGAATTTACATAAACTTAAATAGATTGATTTGTCTGGCAGTATGTAGGAAGTAGCTCAGTGTTTTCTTTTCTTTTCAATGTGGCACATTCAATGAATTTTGTCATCCAAGTATAAGTTTGTTATCAATAATATTGCAGCATTATACTGGGATAACTCTCTGATGTTAAAGATTTAATGACAATCCACGGGGAACTATAAAATGTATAATATATAAACGTATGATTTTTAGGTTACTAAAAATCGGTTCCAGTGGATTTTCATAACCAAAAAGGAAAAAAGATTCGTGAGTTTGCTTTTCATAACTTACCATCAACGTTCACTCTTACCATAGCTATGTGAGTCTGCGATTGCTAATGGAAGTTTAAGTTTAATCTAGGTGGGTTGGGACTGATTCATGAGAGTTTGGGAGGCCTGTATAGTACTTAGGGGCGGGGGGGGGGGAGATCGAGGTGGTGGGCCACACACTCCCAACAGAGCAACACTCATAATTAATTCCACCCAGGTAGAAATATTCTCCTTCTTCAAAATTCTTTATGATAAAGAAAAAGAGGAAATATTTTACTGAAAAACATCTAACCCACTTTTCTTTTCCTCAATCCGGCCATAGACAACCAGAGAAGAAGCAGAATTTTCTATTTTTCCCATTCATTTTTCCAAACAGAACATTCTACACAATAATTAACCTGCAAGGACATAATTATGCCTTCTAAAACCTAATCTAATTTCCCCACATAGGTGATCAATCGTGGAAAAGGTGATATAATTATAAGGGAAAAAAGTATGATTTGGAATTCACCTCCCCCTCTTTCCAATGGTGCAAACCAATAAGAAATAGGCCTATATAATTCTGTAGACCATATACCTGTATACTCTTGCAACAAAATCAGCAACCTTGGCAGATATTTCTGTTGTCAGATGTTCCAATATTAACCCTTTAGCCCCCAGTCCGGCCATGGCCGACCGAGGGTGTACTCCCCAATCCGGCCGTAGCCGCCCGGAAAAATGACAGTTTTTCCTTATTTTTTCCATATTTTTTCCAATGAGAATATTTTGATGAGTTTTCAGCATACAGAAACGGCAAATATGTCGTTTTAAAGCCCATTTAATTCCCTTTTCAATACCTCAAACCAGATGTTAATAATTCTTATTGCAAACAATTCAAATCCCTTAATTAATAGAAATTTAAGGAATTCCTGGGGGAAATCCATGGAAATCCTGGGGAAATACAGCAATTCATAGTCGCAATCTGTGGGGTCTAAAGGGTTAATATAATGAAAATATTTTGAAACCTCGGGAGGGGAGAAAATATGTATTTTTTTTATCCAAAAGGTCGCATGATTCCTATATTAGTTTTAAGCTTTTGCTTAATGGTTGAATAAATATTATGATATAAAATTATCAAAACATGTACACCCCACATAGAGTAACATCAGAACTGAAAATAAAGGACTAAAAGAAGAAGTTATCCACACGATACAGGGACAGATTGGAGAACTAAACAAGGAAATAAAAAAGGACATTAGTGAGTTAAATGAAAAATCGAAAGAACAGTCAATCAAAATAGATGTTTTGGGGGATCAAGTAAAACTTTCTGACATTCGCATTAATGAACTCGAAGAACAAACTAGCATAATCCATGAGGAGATGGGGGTTAGACATAAAAGAGTACAGGGGGATATGGTATCATTAAGTACGCATGTTACTCGGGTTGAATGTGATCTAGCATCGGATATCCAAACAGTGAAAACAAATGTTGAAAGGGAACTATATAGATTCTCGAGTGACAGCAATGACCTACAAAATAGATTCTCGGCTTTTGTAAAGGAGATTGACAGTGAAAATCAGAAATTAAAATCTGAGATGCAAGACATGCAAACAAAATTCCAGGAATTAAGGCTGAACTATTGTTAATGTTTGATTTAATACTGCGTGATGTGTATATGTCTAAGTATCCATGAGTCGTTTGTCCAGGTTGTCTGAGTCAATCAGACTGCGTTTAAAGTTAGTTCGTTCACTTCCCAATAGTTCAAAAGAAATGAACGATGAGGGAGCTCTTAATATGAAAGGGTTTTTATTCAATAAACATCTCATCCCGAGTCAAAGCCACTATGTATAAGTCTCCATCAGTCCACCTCCCATCTCCTATCAGCAATCAACCACATTTAGAATACAAGTCGTTCCAACACATTCTAGACCGCTCTAGTGCTTAGCTCTATCACAATCCTATGTCCGAGGTAGTTGGTATAGGTAAAACTCCAGTCTGCTGCGCAGGAGTCGATGTACTAACTCCAAGTAGCTCCTTTGCTAAACTTACTCAGCTGACATTCTCACTAAAACTGCCTGCTCCTCACTTTGCAACACCTTTTATACTGGTTAACAGGTGGCGCTGGGAGCGTAAAATATCTCTTTCTAGAAGTAGACTAGAAGTAGACTTGCTAAGCCTGATCCTTGATAGATTATACAACATGATGATAATTATTAATATTAAAAGTGCTAAGCTATTAGTACATTCGACGGCGGTCAGGTGTTTGAGTTTAAGGAGGTGGACGACATAGCTCAAACCAAATGAAGATTTTCAATCAAATGCGATAGGTTCCCAATTTTGATGATTGGATATATTTGTTATTATTATTTTCTAATATAGAGAAACCAATGTGGGGTGGCTTTGACTCTCGTGGTACATTCAACACAGTGTCAATATAATCAGAAGTTCATTTTTGCTTATTCAAAGGTATAAACAAAGATACATTCATATGATCGGTTTTGTTTAGTACATAAGTACATTTTACCAGTAGTCCCATGTTGAGACTCAAGATCAGTGAAACCATTCATAAAGTTTCAAGGTAAGTTCATAGCATTATCAGTCCGTATCAAGGCTTAAGGACTGCGGCACCCGTGCATAAGGTGACAAGGTAAGTTCAAAGGATCATGAAATAATCCTTAAAGTGAAGGTGATTGTTATGCATTTAGTGACAAAGAAAGTCCAGAGGATTGTGAGATGATCCTCAAGGTAAAGGAGATAATTCTGCCTACTGTGGCAATACTCATTGTTCTGAGTGTCAGGTCCGTCACTTTTACAGTTCAGGAAAACACAGAAGAAACAGGTAAGTTTTGACTTAGTACATACATGTACAGTTTTTGATATATGCGATTTGGAACACAAGTCAACAAAACTCAACATATATACAGTGTAGAGTTGTCTTAACCTCCTAAGAGTAGCGAATACACAACAAATTCAATTTCAGAACGAGTTAACACAATAATAAATGATTCCGTTGAAAGCGGACATCTTGAATGGACGAGTTTCATTACACAATGTATATCAAATTTCACCCAATTTTCAACTAAAACGACATTATTTACAATAAATACATGGTCCTTGCAGTAGACCGATCAGCATTAAACAGTTTGGCATCTATAAACTATCATACCAAGTGCGCGCCCATCAGTCGCCCTTAGTACATGTGTACTTAGCGGGACGCTTGACTGGAGTTCCCATCCAGGGCTCGACCTCGGTCTGGGTTCCTCCAGGTGATAAGTGCCCGGATGGCAATTTCTGCTTCGAATGAATTTAGCGAGTTTGCGCGCCCGATATGAATTATTATGCCATGATAATTAAAATTTATCGCCTGATTATGTTGGTTGGGGACCTAAACTTTAGTTTAGCACAGATTTTGTAAGAAATTATACGATGGTCTGATCATGCTAGCCGATTTCAAAATTTGGATCCCTCGGATCAAAAGGGGTTTTCCCAAATTAGCCTCGATATGACGTCATTTTAATCAGTGCCGGCGGTAATTTCAGCGTGTAAAGACGTGTTTTTCTTCTAGTTAGCCCTTTTATCATTCTTTCATCATCCACCATGGTACGCGTAGCTATTTTTTGTTCAGAACGAGAGGCTGGTGTGCAAGATTATCCTGACCTGATTCAGAACAACACGGATCACATCTTCGTAGTCTTCCCGTGCGAGGAAGCCACGACGGCGGAGCTGGCGGGCTATGCATTTGCCCACCATATGCTTTATCCAGGGGACATTCTAATCGTGATCACCAACCTCCTCGACATCCTGACCTGGGACCCAGAACTGCGCCTGTATCTCCCGCTTTTCATCAGTCCGGATGCTGTCATTAATTTCTACGCGGAGTTATTCAACCGGGCATTTTTGAACATACAGGCACACCCCGTTCCAGCTACCCTCATCCTAGCGACCCCTTCGGGTTTTGATGCCCGGAGGTGGTCGCTAACAGACAGTGACGGTTCCCTACAAAAGTAGCTCAACCGCATCGTTCCCCGGATTAGTCGAGAGGTGAAGAGGGCAAATGACTGGTATGCAGTTCCAACGGTCAACACCGGCCATGCCCTCCACCTCTCAAAGGTAGTGGCCGACGGTGTAATGACCGTTAATGACTTCCGCGAGTTAGAAGATGGATACATGCCGTCCGCCCGGGTTGTGCGCCGCTGGGCCCGGGCCTTGGGCCGGGTCTTCGTTCGGCTGCCCCTTCCACGATAGGCCGCCGGCACTCCCCCGTGTATATATATGATTCCCGGAGTGATTACCACCAATTAATTTTTCTAGTTTAATTCCCGGCCTATGCCTAGGACATTTAAGTTTTGTATCCAAGAGGCGTAGCCAGCATGTTCTTACGGGAGCTTCAGATAGCAGGACTGTTGACACGGGAGCACTCAGACGTTCCTTCGTCCTTGTTTGTCGCCGGGCACCGCCCTCCTTCTGTTCAACCGCCCTTTCACCGCTACCGCTCCTGGTAAGTTTAACCTTCTTTAGCGTTCTCGGCATGTTAGGCAGGTTACTAACCCTTTGTTTTTAAGGAGATTGTTGGTCAGGAATTTGTCAGCAGTTTTCGGCTCGCCTTCACGTGGTTGAATTCCGGAAGCTGATGTCACTCCCGGAACCAGGGGTTGTATTTCGCTGGTGATTTTTGTAACGGGTAGCGTGGGCGGCCACCTGGTGTTTACTTTGGTTTCAAGATGGTGGATGCGGGCCGGACACTGGAGCTTTGTGTACTAACTTATTGTTTCTTTCAGGTCCTGTGGTTGGTTTATAATAACATGAATGATGTAAGATGGTAGTATCGGGCACTGAGAGACGTCAGGCTCTATGATTTTAGTGGGAGGAATTGTTTAGGCGAACATGATCAAGCATTTTTATCTCGCGCGTGCTTGGGCGATAATAGAGGGTTTTCCTGACTAGTGGTTTGTTGACATTACCGATTCAAGCAGGGCTCTCAGCGTGTGGGTAGAATATGCCGCGTTGGCCTTATAGTGTTATTTTCTGATTATTGACTACTAGTTGACTGACACTGCACTAATGGAATTGTGTGGATGACCAGGGATTGTGGTCTGGACTGTACAGCACTGGATTTGCTGTGACAGAATTCTTTGTTTTGACGTTCCCCGTACAAGACAGTAGTGTACATGTCTTCATTGGAAACAATTCACACGGCGGCGCCATAAGGTGTAAGCGCTTCATGGGGTTTCACCCTGGTAAGTTTGAGGAACTGCAGGTGACCAAGTACTTTGGTCCAGACTGCGCAGCTTTAGATTGGCTGTGGCAGAATTCTTTGATTAGTTGTCCCCCTTACAGGGCAATGGAAATATTCACGTGGTGACCACATGAGGAGACACCACAGGTGGAGCCGTCCGACTGGCCGTCGGCGACTCCAAGGTAAGTTGAGAGGGTGTAGCAAAGGCTACAAATACCCATCCCGTGTTAGTCTAACACCAAGACTGCATCAGTGTCATTGTGTTAGAATAAGTGTTGTAGATAATATTGTTGTGCAGTGTCGTCCAGATGGGAGAGAGAGATAATGATTATTAGGATTGGGTTATTATTATTTGTGGAAAAACTACCTTTTGGGTTTATGAGAAGCCATTGCTTGAACGGTATGTCTTATTATTGCTATTTTATATATATATATATATATTTTTTTATAAGTATTGTTGGTATATATTTTGAATTACAGAGTGGTAGCCTGGCGTTCGTCCTCATAATTTTGTGCTGGGACTGAACGTCAGCACCACTGTCTACATTAGTCAGTTAACATCCCGCTTCTAGGTGATGGGTGTATTCCTGATATTTTCATACAAATATTTTGTCTACATGCACAGTAACAACCCAACATTTTAATTTGTACCACACACAGTATGGGGGTTGGGGTAAGTCATCACTCCGCAAATAGACATGTCATTGTTGACCTTGATTATTAACTGTACATGGGAATATCTAGTGATTATTCGTTACTTTTTTTATTTCTTGAGGGGATCGGACTCAGACCAGTCCATTTTTGGTCTGAACACCGATCCTCATCAGCTATACGTGGGTTGTCGGCACCCCCCATCCCGTGGAACCAGAATGGGCAGCACCGAGTCTCCCATTGTTATAATCGGGAGCAGTCTGCATATTTTTTTTTTTTTTTTAATATGCAGTCTACCCCCCCTTTAAATTATAGAGATGTGTAAATGCATCTCTTCAGATCACTCACTTCCAGACAGCACCTAGTAAGTCGGGCCTTTACCGAAGTACAGTACAAGGTTAAACCCGTCTTCTGTCCGCTTGATCCCTTCGGTTTTCCCTTATGTCATTAGACATAGTGGATTGCAACCTGAGCTGGGATCCTTTCCAGCCATAAGGCTCTCTCTGCTTCCCAGAATGTTCTTTTCAAACCTGATGTTTTCTGATCACAGAGAGCATGGCTCAACCATAACCTACACTAATCCAAGAAATGAGGTCTTGAATAGGCATGTTTAGCTTTACCATGGCCTGACTGTACATTGAGCCCTCTCTGATGCCGATAGGTTGCAATAAACTCTACCAGTCCGACAGAGACGACCGGCCAGTGACCCAGTCGATAGCGATTACCGGTCCCAAGTCACCCTGGGTGGTCACCGACGGTCTGATCCAGGTGAATCGTGCAAACCCACACTGAACTTTGACCGTTTTCACTGGCCTTGCCTGTTCACTCCTGAGTGATGATACTACTGTCAGGAGCTAGGTGGGGCCTGTCGACCCCGTACCACGTACATACCACTTACTGGCGGGTGCACACCTAATAGACCTTGATTTAGTTGACTCTGTCGTATGGGATTGGCCTCCCCCACACCCATTAGCTCTGAATCGGATTTAAATTTTAGTCGTATGTGCCCCTTGTGACCCAGCAGCCCGATATGTACGCCGACTAGACGGTACCAGAGTAGGATGTTGATTCATCCTTCGCTAGACACGGGGGCCTACAGTACGTCTCTCCCCTGCACTATGGCATAAGTTTAACGTGTCCCCGGACCCTTGCGAGCCCACTGCCGCCTGTTGACCTCTACCCTTTGAGGAGCTCATCCCTCTCGGTAAAGGTCTATGCCCTTTTTTTCTTGTGGAGAGTCAAGACTACTCCTGAAAAGACTCTGCCCCCAGCCTATCCTAACTATGCGCACGCGGGGCAGGAATATATATTAGTGTTATAGACAGCTTTAGAAATTTGATTCTTTCCTAATAGAATGGGTAGACTATTAGCTAAGGGTTTTTAACTAAGTTTTTGCAGCCGTTCGTTAGGGAATTAGTAGTCCGTGTCCCCCCTCTTCAGCTCAACTGTTGAGCGGAGACCCGGTTACTTTTAGCGCCACGACGGCGGTCAAGACTAGTATTTCATTTGTTTTCATTTTTTCTCTCGACGGCGGTCAGCTCTGAAGCCGCACGTCTTCTTTATTAATTTTGATTATTTCTAATTTACCCGGGTCGAAACTTGACTTCTTGCCGTTTTGCCTCAGTCCCGGTTAAAACTGGTCTAAACATGGCCTAAATAACTTAGTCTTGTACCTTTGGGCAGTTGTTTGTCATCTTTCGCTTATCGCTGGATCCTGATTTACAGTAAAAATCAAAGGACCCAACGACTGGGATATGTTGTGACCCGGCGATCATTTCACATAGCCAAGATGATGAGACTACACATTTTGTACAGCGCCTCGTCCCATCATCCTGTGGGTTTTAGCTACAACTCCCCCCCACAGGGAGAAGTCGTCTTTCCACCAGGGAAAAGTCGCCTTTATGAAGAAGGGAGTTAGCACCCTGTGAATGTCGCCAGTTCACCGCATTCGTCCCGTAACTTCTTTTTCCTTGTGACCTCCGTTATACTTTCTGAACGTAACACGCCTTGGCAGGAGTTGTACACATCCTCGCCCGTTGTAGCGTGCCTGTATCAGAAGCAAACGAGCCACGTATAAGGTACTCTCGTGCGCTGTCATGGAGCGTTCCCCCTTTGAATGTTACTAAATATTCTGCGTTCTTATGCTCTTACTACAACTGGTCCAGGATTCCCTGAGGAAGGGCTCTTAGTTAAATAAGTATTGGGCTGCTTTATATATTAGTTTTTAGGTAATTTACTTTTTTATTCGTCGATTTTTTTGTGATGAAGGGACCGCTGTCAGGAACCGACCCACCCCGGGGCATAATGACTGCCATGGTCGGGCGTCCACCCCAGTGCCCTTCGCAGCGTCAGTGACGCGTAACCCCAACGTCCTGCCTCCTGTCAGGCACCACTGACACCAGGCATGTGGGCAGGCTCCTGCTGCTTGTGCAGCCCCTCCATCTTTGAGAAGATTATATTTGTAGGCATGCTAAAGAATAGACAGTGGCGTTCCCCAAGTGACTCCCGTACTGCAGCCCGATCCTAGCGGTAACAACAGCACAGGGGTCAGGTATAGATGGTACCTGCTTGGGGAAGTTCACTTCGCTCGTTGGAAGCATTGGTCCCGTTGAGCGCACATAGGTTTTGTATAGAATTTTGTGTTTCTTTTAAATGGTAAAATTTTGCGACACTAGGATCGGTTCCGAATGAATCCCTACTTTAAAAGAATCGCCGAATTCATGATAATAAGGGTGTTGAGCTAGGCTACCGGGCATGGGACACTCAACTTGAAAGAAATTTAGGTAACCCATGGGTCCATAGAGAGATGGTTGGACCAGCCTACCCGACCCAGGTTTCCCTGGTTGGTGAATTATTATTGAACAGGTTAGTCAACAGAACCTTACCTACCCAAACAGGCAGAGCCCAGCGAATTCCCTGTTACATTTCAGTTTGGTACTTGTACTATTGAATTATTAATTCACCAATTTTCCCTGTACTGCATTAGGTCAGGTCTTAACACTCGTTACATTGTCATATAATAACTTCATAAACCGTTCCTGGGTCCTTTTCGGATGTCCCTGGTCTTACTGTCTTTTGGGCAGTCCCCGGTTCGGTCGCTGTGGAGGTAGGTGGGGTCGATCTAGGAGGGGCGTTAGGCATCGTTCCATGTCCCATCACTGGTTGAGGCCAGTCCGCTCCGACATCGGACCAGCCAGCGTCGATGAGGCGAGGCACTCCCATGGGTACAGGAGTGGCTAGCCCCGAGGAGTATCTCAGGAGTCTGGCCCTGGTATTGTACTTTAAATTACTCATCATAAGACGGGCCAGTTTTTTAGACACCCTCAGGGTATCCGGTAGTGGCACCTTAGATGGGTGTTGCCCAGGTCTTGTCGCCGCTCCCATCAGCTGTGCCCCCCAGGTAACTGTCAGGGTGTACTTCAGGCACAGTTGGGTCACCAGTAGATCCTTAATAAGCACATAACCTTCCGTGTAGGTGTGGTCAGAAGGCATGGCCAGTTCTCCCAGAAAGATTGTCTCTATCATATGTGGGTTGGCAAACTGTACATACAGTCCATCTACAGTTTTCCGTCTGATGTACCTCCATTTTCGCTACACGAGGACCACTATGGTGATGACCAGTACCGCCATTAATATAGCGAGCACAGCCACCGCAGTGGGGTTGGCGGTCGTGTTCGGGCATCCAGTCAGTTCCTTCTCGCGGCGTAGCAGCTCCTCCGTGTCCGCTGTCTCCAAGGCCATGGCCCGTGGTAGAGTCATAGCCAGTCCGGCTAGGGCAGCCTTGCCCTGGTGCCTCCGCCAGCATTTCCAGAGAGTACACCCAATAATTGTTACTGCTATCACTATGCAGAAAATTGTGAGGAGGCCGAAGCCGCCCCCAAAGTTACCTATAGAAAACCATGGGGCGTGTTTGTCTACTTCGTAGCGGTCAGTCGCTTTCTTGATGCCTTTAGCCAAGTCTTTCCGGTGTTTTTGGATCCGCTTGGCCAGAGAGGGTACAGGTATTCTGACCTTTAGGCTCTCCTCGATTTCCAGTAGCTCTTTCCTAATCGTTTCAGGGATAGGATCTGATTCTAACATAGTGGGTTCATTCTCGGGCCTCGTGAAATTAGTGTTCCATCCTTTCACACGACTCGCCGCTTCCAACAGGTCGTTATGTGGATACACGACCGTGGTGATCCTGGTGTGTCGGTCACAGTTCCGTAAACTATACAGTATCCATGATCCTTGTGTTTGGAATGCACAGTCGCATTCCACCTGAACTCGCGCATAGTTTTCTATGTTCACCTCCACCGCGGGTTGATTTCTGCAAATCATTTGGCCCCGGGTGTCAGCGCTTACCACGAGCATGTCTCCGTCGTCCAGATACACTGCCATCTCTCCAAAGTCTGCTTCCAAAAGATAGTCCAGTTCACACTTTTCTTGTATGGCCGTGTCATCACGTCTCAACAGTGCGGCAGTGCAGGTATTATCCGTGATCTTTTTCATGTAGGGCAGGTCCTTGCAAAGCGTAATGGTCTGCCCATAACAGCCTGACCAACTGCCGCTAGCCAGTGGTACATAGTACTGGCGAGACATGGACATCGCCACACTTTTAGGTAGATTAACAATTTGGAGGGCGTCCTTCTTTTGTCGTCCTCTAACTGGTACCGGCACAGGAAAGGTTAGTACCTCGTAGACTCTAAACAGATGTTCGTCGGCCACAACCGGCACCCTTACATACACAATCAGTTCTTGGGTAGTTTCATCAAATTTAAATGAAGGTTGACTGTTCTCATAATAGAAAGAGGGGTCTGTAAACGCCACATGGAACCTGGGATGGATTCCCTTCAGATACCTGTTGACTTCCAGGACCGCTCCGACCATATATTGGCGTGGTACCAAATCCATGGTCAGTTGGCCCCGTGTCAGGTGTTGCACACCTTTCCTGAACACGCGTGTTTGCTCGACTACCAATTGGAGATACACCATTTCTCCTAGTTTGTCTTCCAGAGCTACAGGTATCATGTTCAGGTACAGTTCCATCCAGTCCACCTTATGTTGGACGAGTCTCATTCTTCGGCGAGTGGTATTATGCGCCTTATTTAGTGACCTTAGATTATCCAGCAGACCTATCACGACGTGGTTAACCCTTTCTACGGCCTCGTCGTGTTTCTCGTTTATCAGTGCCAGGTCTTCGATCATCTGGTCGGAGGACTCTTGTAACACTTTAATCAGTTCCCTGTTATACTTGACATCAGCTGAAAGCCCCTTATTCCATGAGGTTGGAATAGGAAATGTCGGCCATCCTGGGTCGTCCAGCATGATGGGTAGTTTCTTCATTCTTTTGACCCTTCCGCCTGAATCTAATTCTGACCCTTGATTTTGAGGTCGCTGTTGGTTGTTTTTAATTAGCGAGCTTAAGGTTTCATTGAGAATTTCCCTATACCGACCTTTGAGCGCCTGCGATGTCTGATCCATCCAATTCACCAGCGATCTGACATGGTAACAGGCTCGGTCAAGAGCGTCTCCTCCTTCAAGGTAGCCTTGATGAAGGAGCGCCTCTGGGGAATGGTGATTAGAAAACCTTGTCGGACGTGGGTAATATCTGCGGTGGACATTAACTTCCCTGGTTTCAGCACCACCCCATATTGTTCCAAGGCTATAACTTCAGCATTAGGGGCTAGCCCTTCACTTGGGCTGGAGTCATTTCGTAGCCCCTCAATGCCTCCTACTATGGCAAAAATGAAAAGCACTGACCACTTCATTGTCATTGGTTTTAGCACTAGTCCGAGAGAGTCAAGTTTATAGTTTGTCTACAACTTTTTCACAACGAAGTTACCTTCATCCTTCTGCGCACCACTATCATCCATGCGCCGAAGTATGCCCTCCTCTCGGGCCCCCTGGTCCGTTTAGTTTGGGACATGCTCGTAGAGGTTTTGCCCACTGTCATTCACCACTCGTCTGATGATCCCGCTCTCGTCTTTGGTGACCGTAATTCTCAAGCCTCTCATACGTTCGCAGGACGAGGGGCGCATTGCTCTGAGGGGTCTTGGCCTAGTAGGCTCCAGTCCGAAACGGCCCCCGTTGGGTCGTACGACGGTTGGCTCGAGGGGTACGGGTGTGGCACCTGCGGTGGGTTTGTCGTTGGAAGTGGGCTCGGCCACAGTGGACCCCCCGGCTGGCTGGTTGGCGTCCACTGCTGCTGGTTCCATAGCAGTGGTGAGGGATTGGCGTTGCAGCTCGTCGTCAAGCTGCTCAAGTCTAAACAAGCGGGGTCCGTGGGCTGCAAGTGGTGGAGGAGGGGAGCTCCCGCTGGCTCGTTCCCCACCGGTGGGGTTGGCGCGTGTTGGTCGGGTGCTACCTCCACTTTTAACCCTGGAGCGGCGACGGTTAGCTGTTCCCCTCCCGTTCGCCTTTCCAGAGTGGGCAGAGGTCGGCCGCCTCGCGTTGTTCGTTGTCTGGTGCCTTCCCCGACGCATTTAGAGTTTTGGGTGGCCCTTTGAATGAAAGGAGCAACCTGAGTTTTAACCTCAGCTAGCTGTTTGTTCGATTTTGGCACATCCAGTCCCACTGTCCTTCTAATTTCGTCAACAGTCTCAAATAGTTGGAACAGTGGTTGCGTAAGGTCCCAGAACCATCCGGCCTGAATCTGCACTGGTCTGGTGGCCGCTTCCCCCTTCTGAGCTGGCTTGGCCACCGCAGTTAGCCTTGGCTCGGGCTCCGAGTCACTCACCTCAGATAAATTGTAAAAGTCTTTATTCGCTGCTTTCCTTTTGGCTGGAATCGAATTAGCGGACTTCTTGGCTCCTCCTGCGGTCGTTCTGGTGGGCCGCCGGGCTGGTGTTCTTGGTTTCTTCCGGGCAATCCCGGTGTCAGTTGAGTCCGGGCGGACACCGCCCCAACCTGGCCAACTCCACCGTCTAAGGTTCTGAGCTGGTCGTTTCTTAGTACTCTCCTTCTCGGCTGCCTTTTCTTTCATTTGGTAAAGTCCTAAAAGAACGGCCCAACGAACATTCCTTTGGTGGGTAGCGCCCTCCGGTGGGGGCGGCTAATTCGTTTCCTTCTCAGGGGGACGATGATCCTTCCCTCCGTGTCCGCAGGGAAAGTAGTAGTTCCCTTTGGGTTGCTGTGAGGCCGGAGGGCTAGGCAGTTCCCCATGGGTCGGTGATTCAGTGTTCCAGCCAAGTTCTCTTTCCGCCCCTTCCCGGAGAAGTCGAAAGCTGAAAACTTTCTATCTCCAACTTTCGTTTAGAGATAGAATCAATGTCTATCTCCGTTTGCTCCCCGGCTGGGTTATGCGTGCAATCACCTGCAGCAGAGGTGACCGTCTAGGAGCAGAGTTGCGGACCGACTGGTGGATCGGCGCGGATCCCACGAAATTATAACTGATCCGCTTGCCCATGCCGTCTCCATATTTGGAGCTGTATCTTGTTTCAGGTGGGGAACGCTTGCATCCGGTCCCAGGAGATGACGCCAACCACTGGCATCTCCCTCGGTGTGCGCACCCTCCCCTTCTGCCACGCCCCTGGGCGCGGCGAGGTGGCCGTGAGGTAGGCCACCTGTTCCATTAGCGTTGATGCTAACGGTGCCGCTCCGCCGAGCTTTTATTTTCACAGGGCGGCATGGTTTCCTGCATTAATCATCCATGTCGTCGCTTTCCCCGCCGTTGAACAGAGCGGCGTAGTTAGGCCGACGGTTCCGACGCAGGTTATAGCCACCTTTCGTCGGGACATGGTCCTCTTCTGTTTTTTCTGGGCTCTGTTCCGATGTATCCAAGATCGATACATCACCGGAAGGGCAGTTTTATGGGCTTGTTATTGCCTGGAGGGGATCTCCCCACCAGCGGCTGGCTTTTGCCCCTTCGTTTAGCTCGTTTGCGTTTCCTCTGTCCATTAGCGCCAGCTGTTCCCCGTTCACAGGCGGCTTTGTTAGGAACAAAGGATAAGTTTGGTAACAGCGCGGTGTCCGCACTGGCGCCCTGACCATCAGTGATTTGCCCGTCCGATTCTGCTAAATCGGTGGGACCTGGACCAGGTTTTTGTGTAGGTACCTTCCTGGCCATAGGAATTGCATCATGCTCACGGGGACCGGTCGTTCCCGTTGAGTTTTCAGTCTCAGCACCCCTTATTTTGCCATCCTTTTCAGCAATTTCACCTGTCGGAGTGTGATGCAATTCAGGGTTTCGGTCAGGATCTGCCCCTTTTGAGTTAGTGATTTTTGCTTCTCTCACCAGTTTGGGAATAACATGAGGGATGGCGGGAGACCAAGGCCCATGTGCAGGTTTGAGCTTTGAAATGTTTACTAAATGTGGTATTTGTTTCCCAGTTTTCAGCGACACCAGCCTAACAAGATGGTCCCCCTTAGTTTCAATTACCCTGTATGGCCCAGTATACCTGTTTGAGAACTTAGACGCTTTATTTTCACTAGCTAAAGGGTCGTACATGTATACCATATCACCTTCGTACATCTGAGTGGGCCGCGCCCACTCATCAATCCGCAACCTCAGATCCTTTTCATAGTTTTGAACAACTCGTTCTGCCATATTCTTAAACATGGCTATGTTGTCCTTTGTTTGCATGAAGAATTCACAGTCATTTAGAGTCTCAGGGATTGTCCCCTGTTCAGGCATCCCCATACTGATTGGATCCCTGCCAAACAGTAGGGTGTGAGGGCTGTAGCCCGACCGTACACTGATTGTGGACCGAACCGTCCACAACGCGATGGGGAGCAGATCAATCCAGTTACAGTGATCATCAGGAATGTAATATGCGATCAGATTTTCAATTGTTTTGTGTAATCTTTCTACCCGAGCGTTGCCGGTCGGCATTCGCCCGGTGGTGAATGTTTGTTTGCACGCTAGTCGTGTAGTAATTTCCCTGAACAGCCCCGAGAGGAAAGCCGCTCCCCGGTCTGTGTGCAGGCGGTTTACCCGCCCATACCGACACACTATCCCGGTTAGGAAACAGTTGGCCGCGGTCTGCGCGGTTGAATCTTTCGTGGTGAAAGCCTCTGGCCATCCGGTTAATAAGTCTATGAAGGTCATGATATATTTTGACCCATCCCTAGCCCTCTTTAGTGGCCCGATAAAATCACACTGAACCACCTCAAAGGGACGGGTTGGTCTCTCCCAAGACTTAGCTAAGGCCTTGAAATGTGGGGCCCGCCTCCTCAGAGAGCAGGTCTCACATGCTTTCACATAGTCCACTATATTGGCGTTCATGTTCCGCCAGTAGAATTTCTCAGAGATTTTGGTAGTAAGGTTACTGATCCCTACATGTCCCCCAGCTAATATGTCATTATGTAACAGTCTCAGGACTTTGGGAATTAACCTTCCTGGAACTATCATGCGGGGTTTTAGTCTTACCAGTTGGTCTTGGTGTTTGCTATACCTTTTGACGTTGAACCTACAAAGCACTCCTGGTGCTATCATTCCCACAAAATCAGCTTGGTCCATTATTCGCCTAGCTTCAAGGGGATCTGGCGGTAGGTCTCCGTCCTGAAGGTAGTCTATTAATTGCGCGCACTCAGCATCTTGGAGTTGCGCGTTTATTACTGTAGCCACAGAAAGCTCTTCATCCTGAATTTCGGCCTCAAATAATTCACATCCCACAGCGGGCTCATATTCTTCACCTGGGACATGTTCATGATAGACTCTAGACAAATAGTCCGGCAGAAAATGAGTCGCTCCTGGCTCATATATGATTTCAAAATCAAAATCTGATAGCGCTAAAGCCCACCGTCTCAGCCGGGCTGACGGGGCTTTGTAGGCACTTTGCAGCAGGGGGATCAACGGTTTGTGATCGGTCACTATTGTGATTTTAGCTCCCTGCAACATGTCCTCATAGTTCTTAATACCTTTAATTACTGCCAGAGCCTCTTTCTCTGTTACCGAATAATTTAATTCGGCGTCACGGAGGGTACACCCCCAGAAAGCAACCGGACGGTAGATTTCATCTAGTTTGTGACAAACCGCTGCACCGCACGCGGCGTCTGATGCATCAGTTAGTAAATAGAAATGCCCTCCTATATCCGGATGGATTAGTAAGGGTGGCGAGGTCAGCAGTTTCTTTAACTGTTGAAACGCCTCCTCGCAGGCCTCTGTCCATTCAAAAGAGACTTCTTTCTTTAGCAGCCGGTTTAAAGGCTTTGCTAGGTCAGCGAAATTAGGGACAAACGGTCGGTAGTAGTTACATAACCCTAGAAAGGATTTAATAGTTTTCACATTATGCGGGCGGTTAAAGGCTGTGATCTTTTCTGTGGTAACCTTTTGTGTAGCCACCCCTTCGGCGTTTACTACGTGGCCGAGGAAATTAATCTCACTGCGGCACCACTCACACTTAGACGGTTTTAGTTTGAGGTTGGCTCTCGCTAAAGCTTGGAGAACCACCTCAACGCTCGCCAGGGGTTCGTCAAAGGTAGTGTCGTAGACGATTACGTCGTCTAAATATGCTAAGCATGTTCTAGGAATCAAGCCTTTTAACGCAATGGCCATCACCTTGGTAAACTGCCAAGGCGCGCCAACTAAGCCGAAGGGTACACGCTTATACTGATATACACCCATTGGGGTTTCGAAGGCAGTGTATTTTCTACTGTCTTCTTCGATTACACATTGATGATAGCCGCTCAACAGATCTAAAGCTGTCCACATAGTGGGCTTCTTGTAAGCCATATATAAGAAAAGTGATCGCGCTGTAGGCATTGGGAATTTATCTTTGAAAGTGACCTGATTAAGCATGCGAAAGTCTGTACAGAGCCTAGGTTTGCCGTCTTTCTTCTGCACTACCACCAGCGGGCTTCGCCAAGCTGATTTGCTGGGCTCTATGACACCTATATCTATGAGTTGCCTAACCTGTTCATCGATGATATCCATTTTCTGTGGAGAGTATCGGTACGGTCTAGAACTTATTACTCCCTGCGACTCATCCACAATGATTCTCATCGGCGCTATTTCACAGTGACCTAACTCTTCCATTGAGAACGCTAGCGCATCTCTGTTGTTATTAAGCATTTGTCTAAACCTTACCTTTTGTTCTTCATCTAAGCACGACTCGGTTAGGTCTATTTGACTTACATTCTCATCCATCTCACCGCGAGATTTCTCCTCAGAGGATTTACTTTCCATTTGCACCGCGTCTTTCATTACCTCCACAGAAATCCTACAGATGGACATTGGGGTCTCTGTTTTAGTTAGATAACACAAGTCTAGGAACTCTTCTATCTGATCTTGATTTGCCTCAGGCACTGCGCATTCTTCTGCAAAAGCTAACACTTCATGTGGAGTGATTTCTTGCATTTCGTCTAGCGGATTCATGACTTTAATCCACCACTGACTTCCCACCGTATTCACGCACCCCTCCACTAGGACAGGTGCGGTTACTGCCGGTGCGCAGTAAGCTACTGGTGAGTCTAACCCCAGCGGCTCTCGGGTGGTAACCGGTATGATACATTCATTTCCCGGCGGAATTTTCACCGTTTCTTTGCTAACTATGGGGTTTCCACAAAACACTTCTATCTTTGCGCCTGGTAGAGATAAATCTGAACGAAGCACTGTTAATAAGTTTCTACCGATTACTATAGAGTGGCATAGATCGTCCACTATGTTGAAATCATAGCAAACCACTGATCCCTGGATTGAAAACTTACACCTAGTTTGTTCTAGTATTACTTGAGACGAATTGTCTGCCAGACTGATGTTTCCTTTCGACACTTTCCACTCATCTAAAATGCATTGTTTAGGGATCTGCTGTTTACAGAAAGTAGACATGAAACAATCGCTCGCCCCTGTGTCTACCAAAGATTTAACCTCTCTCTGATCATTAAATCTTAGCGTTAAGAAAAATGCTTCGTCTCCTATCTCTCTTCTAGCCGGTCCGTCCACTGCGCCTAATTCTATCGTGGAATGAACGGACCCATCCTCTAGTTTCCCTGGCTCTTTTGCTCGGTACCACTAGGCTTCCCATCTTTATACATTCGCGGTGGTTTTTCCTTCAACCTATTCTTTAACCACAAGCACGCTTCTGTAGAGTGACCATGTTGTTGGTGAATGATACAAAACTTACTTTCATCGAAAGGCAACCTAGGTCTCTCCACTTTCTGTTGAGTTGGCGGATTCTTTCCTTTGTCTACCTCTCTGTTCGGGGCGTTATTAGATTTAGCCTTCTGATCTAAGTTCCTCTCGCCTTTCTGACCTTCATACCTATCTTTTCTTTCATAACCTTGCTGTTTATAACCACCACTGCTCTGGGGAGATCCATTTTGCCCCGGCTTTGGTTTCTGAAACCATGGGGCGGCCTCCAGTCGGGCCAGCACCACTCCAAACCGTTCAGAGATGGAGTTGAGAGCTGTGGTCTCCTCAGACGCTTGGCTTCCAGCCAGCTCGCTCACTGCATTGGATATTTTAGTTCCCCCTTTGCCTTTGTCCAACGATTCTAGTCTCGTTGCACAATCCACCGCTTCGGTGAACGACTTAGGGTCCAGTATAGCTACCTGTCTGGCTACGCCCTGTTTTAATCCTTCTAAAAACACGGCTAACATCATGCTTTCGCTTGCTTCTGCCTTAACCTGCTTTTGTTTCAGGACACCTGCAAATTCGATCACGCTCTGGTCCTTCCCTTGTTTAAGGGCACAGAACTCTGCGTGTTTCTGCCACTTAGCTCTTCGATCACCGAAGATCTTTGTCATCTGAGCTTCCAGTTTCTCAAACGTGTCTTTTTCACTCTCAGCTAACGCTCCTGCCCAGTCGTCTGCCCTTCCCTTTAGGCCTAACAGCGCCATATTCAGGAGATGGGCGTCCGACCAGTCATAGATAGCTTTCAGTCGCTTCAATTCCCTGAAATACTTTTCTCGCTTGATCCCTTCGGTTTTCCCTTATGTCATCAGACATAGTGGATTGCAACCTGAGCTGGGACCCTTTCCAGCCATAAGGCTCTCTCTGCTTCCCAGAATGTTCTTTTCAAACCTGATGTTTTCTGATCACAGAGAGCATGGCTCAACCATAACCTACACTAATTCAAGAAATGAGGTCTTGAATAGGCGTGTTTAGCTTTACCATGGCCTGACTGTACATTGAGCCCTCTCTGACGCCGATAGGTTGCAATAAACTCTACCAGTCCGACAGAGACGACCGGCCAGTGACCCAGTCGATAGCGATTACCGGTCCCAAGTCACCCTGGGTGGTCACCGACGGTCTGATCCAGGTGAATCGTGCAAACCCACACTGAACTTTGACCGTTTTCACTGGCCTTGCCTGTTCACTCCTGAGTGATGGAACTACTGTCAGGAGCTAGGTGAGGTCTGTCGACCCCGTACCACGCACATACCACTTACAGGTGGGAGAAAGCGAAACCACCGGCAGACCGATATGTGTGCCGACTAGACGGTACCACAGTAGGATGTTGATTCATCCTTCGCTAGACACGGGGGCCTTCAGTAATGTTTTCTCCCCTGCACTATAGATGAAGTTTAACGTGTCCCCGGACCCTTGCGAGCCCACTGCCGCCTGTTGCAGACTACCGTTGAGGAGCTCTTCCCTCTTAGTAATCTGCTCATCTTCCTTTCCACTAAACCACGGTAACCTAATGTTCGGTCCCCTTTGGTGACCATGGTGGGTCGTTTCACGCCCTGGCGCTGGTACTTGACCCAGTGCCAAACCTAGCTGGGGTAGAATTTCCCAAATATTTGGTTGATTTGGCGGGTTTGGAGGATTGTTCTGTCCTGGTGGGCCCGGTGGACCTGGAGGATTTGGAGGGTTGTTCTGTCCTGGTGGGCCCGGTGGACCTGGCGGTCCTGGCGGGTTGGGCGGACCTGGCGGGTTGGGTTGATTCGGTTGGTTTAGAAGAGGGTTGTTGGGTTGGTTCGGAGGAAGGTTATTAAGTTGGTTTAGAAAAGGATTGTTGGGCTGGTTCGGAGGAGGATTATTAAGTTGGTTTAGAAAAGGATTGTTGGGTTGGTTTGGAGGAGGGTTACCAGGTCCTGGTGGGTTCGCCTGGTTATTCTGGCCTGCCGGAGCTTGCTGACCCTGTTGGTTACCCGCTCTTCCTCGGCCTGCGTTAAGATTGGCTCCGATCGCCATCGCCTGCAGTAGGTAAGGGAACCAAAGGTTTTGCTCAATCTCACCCCCTGCCGGCACGGCTCGGCCAGGCTGTTGGCCTGGTTGGTCACCCCCATCATTTTGCTGCAGTCCCCCAGGGTTTACCCCAAGATTAGGCTGCTGTATTCCTGGATTCACACCCCCAGCTCCCCCTTCACCAGGTTGCTGAAGTTCCCCAGGGTTTATCCCAAGATTGAGTTGATTCGGAGGGGGATTATCAAGAAGGTTTTGAGGAGGGTTAGGCCCTTGTGGGTTGGCCTGATTATCCTGGCCTCCCTGAGCCTGTTGGTTAAGAGGAGGGTTAGGCCCCTGAGGATTGGCCTGATTATTCTGGTCTCCTTGAGCCTGTTGACCCTGTTGGTTACCCCCTCTTCCTTGACCTGCCTGCAAAGGGTCTCCCATTGCTTGCGCTAGGAAAGGATGCAACATATTTTGTTGCATAGGCCCAAGGTCTATCCCACCTCCTGCCGGCGCGCCTCGGCCCGGTTGTTGGATTGGGATTTGGCCATTACCATCGTTTTGCTGATGTCCCCCAGGGTTCATCCCACGATTAAGCTGCCATGCCCCCGGATCTACACCTCCAGCTCCCCCTTCACCGGGTTGTTGGAGTTGGTTTTGGTCACCCCTTTCTCCTACTGGATCCACCAAAGGTACTCCTCCCTCCGCCATATTATCTTCGTGGAGGTTTTGTATATCGTGATCGTCCCACTGTTCCCTTACAGGGATTTCCTCTACACTAATCTCGTCCTCACTCACTAGTTTGTCTTTCTTACCTGTGCCTAAAACATCCTCGGTAATAAGTTCAAATGATGACGAGCGTGATTTCTCTCCTCTAACTGGTTTTCTATCAGGACTACCCTCTCTGACATTTGCGACAGCTTGTTCTGTTTCACTGTCTCCTTCCTCGTCTTCGCTTTCGTATTTATCGTACGGCTCCGGGGCTGCAATGTCCCCTTCTCTATCACTTTGGATTTCTAGCGTTTCCCTTTCTGCTTTATCCTGATCGCTTAACCTCTCTAACTCTTCATGCTCTTTGGAGCCTGTTTCTGCTAACTTTCTTATGAGTTCTGCCGGGTTAAGACCATACTCCTCCAACCCCAGATCTGGAGCTTTTGCTCCTTTATTAGCGTCGTCCAAGTTTTCCTCAATATCATAGGTTAGCCGATAGGGTTGTAAATTGCCTACTTTGTCGCTGTCTCCCTTTGTTTCCCCTTCCACTCCCCTGTCCCTACCTACTGTTTTTCCTTTAACTACAGTGGAATAAGGAATGGACGCCCCCGGGTTGGGGTGAGTCGGTGTTACCAGTGGATGACTGATAAACTCAAGTCGTTGGGGTAATGGATAGGTGAGAGAGCTCCCATCAGGTAGGATTACCGGATTTTCGGGGCGTTTCCTCCCTGATGGGCTGGAGTTATCTGTGGTGTTTTGTCGATTTTTCCTGTCCCCTATGGGAAATAAGTAATCCTCATCGAAGGTTTCCTGTTCACTTTGTCCTCCTGCTGCAGGTAGTAAACGATAGGGAACTCCTTGACTACACCACTGATTGTTCACATCGGATTCACAAGTAGAATGAGAGCTAATACCAGGTTCGTGGTCCGTAGGTGGTACGTACCCTGGATTCCAATATTGCTGATATTGTTTGAGACGGTTCTTCCCTTCAACTCGTCCCGAGTATGTTAGGGTTTCAAGTCCTTCGTCAAGAACCGGCCTATCTTTGGACCCTAGGTGCCAGGGAAATGGTTTACCTCTGCCACGGGTTTGGTAATTCTGTGCGCCTTCGGGGCAGAGCTGCTTGGGTTTGGCTGACACCCCCTGTCTAAGGGATTACCTACCAGGTGGCGGTTTTCCACATTCCCTGTATATGATGTTGACACATCGTGTCCTGCGGGCCGCAAAGATTGAGGCTTGGGGTTAGAGGAAGCCTCAAAGTTACCGGTGGCTGACATCAAGGATGAGCAAAACGGCAAAAGTCATGTTTCGGGTAATCTCCACCAAATGAACTATTGTTAATGTTTGATTTAATACTGCGTGATGTGTATATGTCTAAGTATCCATGAGTCGTTTGTCCAGGTTGTCTGAGTCAATCAGACTGCGTTTAAAGTTAGTTCGTTCACTTCCCAATAGTTCAAAAGAAATGAACGATGAGGGAGCTCTTAATATGAAAGGGTTTTTATTCAATAAACATCTCATCCCGAGTCAAAGCCACTATGTATAAGTCTCCATCAGTCCACCTCCCATCTCCTATCAGCAATCAACCACATTTAGAATACAAGTCGTTCCAACACATTCTAGACCGCTCTAGTGCTTAGCTCTATCACAATCCTATGTCCGAGGTAGTTGGTATAGGTAAAACTCCAGTCTGCTGCGCAGGAGTCGATGTACTAACTCCAAGTAGCTCCTTTGCTAAACTTACTCAGCTGACATTCTCACTAAAACTGCCTGCTCCTCACTTTGCAACACCTTTTATACTGGTTAACAGGTGGCGCTGGGAGCGTAAAATATCTCTTTCTAGAAGTAGACTAGAAGTAGACTTGGTAAGCCTGATCCTTGATAGATTATACAACATGATGATATATTAAAAGTGCTAAGCTATTAGTACAAGGCATCTGGGTAGTAGTTCTAGGCATACAAACTCTTCTCTGTCAACCTCCTACCCTGAGTTAAGTTGTAGTTCAAGAGCCACATCAGTAGGAAGTATAGAGGTAACCTCAGCTAGTTCAGGGGCAACTGGGGGGGTTGAATTTGAAGAGAAGACCACATACAGATATGGGGATGTAACAAAATCATTAATCTTTAACGGGATTGTGGAAAACATGAGGGAGAACTTATGGGAAATAATCCTACACTGTGTGACTGACATGAATATAGACATTAAGATGGAGGACATTGTGTGTATCGAACGTATTGGAATATTTAGACATGAGAATAGATGGCCAAGGCCAGTCAAGGTAGTATTCAGGGAAAAGGAGACTAGGGATCAGATTTTCTATTTTAAATCAAGGCTTAGGCTAACAAAATTCTTCAAAAACTTTAGAATAAATGAGGAACAGGGTAGGGACTCCAGGGTACGGGCTGCTAGGCTACGACATGCAGCAGTAACTGCAAAAAAAGAGGGGCACCAAGTAGTCACAAAACCAGGGATGATAAAAATAGATGACATAGAGTATAACCTAGCTACAACTGACCAAATCCCGAAAGAGTTCTTGCCACATGAAATTAATACACAGGTACAGCCGGTTCTAAACATCAGAAGAATGAGCTACCAGGAGAAATGTAGGAAGAAGGCAGCCAAGGTGATTATGGTGGGAATTGCACTACAAAAGGTAGGAAACGCTTTGGCTTTCTTCTCCTCCAGTTGTTTTTTAAGTAATTTTTTCGCCTGTAAGATTACAAAGGATGGTAGAGTATTCTGTTGTTTAGAGCAAGGATATCAGGCAATGAAAGCTATGATATGCAAAGACTATGGGGCCCTAGAAGCAATTATGATGACGACAATTGCAGCAGAAATGAAACACATCGGTAACCAGATCATAGAAAATAAAGAATGGGAAAGGGTAAAACTAGATATAATGGAGGAACTGGTTATGTTAAAATTCGAACAAAACAAGGACCTTTATTACAAATTGTTAAACACAAGACCAAATTTACTAATAGAGGCCTCGCTCGATGATTTTTGGGGTTCGGGTTGTAAATTGGGGTCCATTGCGCTTGAGGAAGGAATTTGGAAAGGTAATAATTATTTGGGAGAAATTCTCATGAGAGTACGCCGACAATTGGTGATACGTCTAGAAAAAGGGCAGTCGGCAATAGTTGACTAAGGGAAGCTTCTGAGAGGGATACTAGCATACGGACCTGTCTTGTCACAAAATATAACATCAAATTATTGTACCTTCTGAATCATATAACATTGTATTAATTTAACATCACATATTTGTGTTTCCATTGTTATCCATTGTATAGTAGGTATAACGTGGTAGTTAGTACTCCTAGTAGATAGCAGTGCTAGCTGTTTTGTATATATGTTCAATTATGTTTTGTAATAATGTTACCTTCACAAAGGGGTTTAAAATTGTATCATTAAATGTTCGCAGTCTTTATCAAAAGACAGATGAGATTAACATTATATTGTCAGGATTCAATATAATTTGTATTTGTGAGAGTTGGCTTCACTGTGGAATTAATGATGAAATGGTATCGATCCAGGGTTTTAATTTATATAGACTAGATAGAGAGGGAATAGTTAATAAAGATACTGGTAAGAATAAACGGGGAGGAGGCATTGCGCTATACTACTCGAACAAATTAGAGGGAAATATTGAATATCTATTAAATTGTTCGAAAACAACTTCTAACTTGGAGCAAATGTGGGTATATATATGTAAACCTCACTTTAGGAAACAAGTGATAGGGGTAATAATATATATAGACCTCCGACCGGTAATGTGAAATCTGCGATGGACGAATTAACCTCAACGATGAATTATATAAATGGTCAGATGAATGTTGAGATGACTGTGGTTGGAGATTTCAATGTGAATTATCTTAAGAGAAATACAACAGACTTTAAATTATTAAAGGAAATGGAAAGGGAACAAAATATGTTACAATTAATTAACTGTAATACGCGAATTACAGATAACTCAAAAAGCTGTATTGATTTAATCTTTACAAATATGGAATACGTATGTGACTCAGGTACAATTAACATTTCGGTCAGTGACCATATGGCAGTATATGTAATAAAAAAGAAGGAGCGGGAAACTCATTCGTGCACTCAAATTGAGGGACGTAGTTTTAAGAATTACGACAAATATTGTTTTCAAAGAGATGTGCAGGAAAATATGGGCTGGAAGGTCTACTGGGATGAAGAGAATGACGTTGAAAGATTATGGGATATTTTATATAAGATTATTTTGGAAACAGCAGACAAGCATTGCCCAAAAATTAAGATCAAGGTAAGGGACAACTGTCCATCTTGGTATAATGGGGAAGTATTAAATGAACTACACCAAAAAGGGGAACTTTATAAAAGGGCAAAAAAGGATGATACTAAGGAGAGTTGGGATGCTTTCAAAAATAAAAAGAATGAAGTAAAAGCATTGTTGTATCAATGTAAGAGGGAAGCAATCCAAGAGAAATTGGATGAGTTAGAAAAGGATCCGAGGAAGTTTTGGAGATTTGTGAATACCTTTTCTGGACTGGGGAAGAAAAAATCAAATAAAAGTTTTAACTCCATAATAGATGAAACTGGTACAGAATTAAGAGAAGGGGCTGCAGCAGAGTATCTGAATAATTTCTATGTCAATGCCGGTCCAAATTTAGCAAAGAACATGAATGATGCATGGAATGTTAAAGATCATTGGAAACTGGATCATGACTGTATTTTCCATTTTGAATGGGTCTCTGAAGAGAGAGTAAAAGCAGTTGTAAAAGAGATTAGTATCACCAAATCCAGTGCAGTAGACGGATTGAATTCACGAATTCTAAAGGATGCGATGGAATGTTTAACAATCGAATTGACCCATCTATATAATAAATGCCTTGAAACGGGGAAATTTCCAAAGGGGTGGGGAATAGGCTGGGTTACACCAATTCCCAAAACCACTAAGGATAGTAAAAACCCTAAAGACTGGCGTCCTATAAGTCAAATTGCACTACCTAGTAAATTGTTAGAAAAAATCATACATCAGCAAATCACCACATATCTCTATGAAAACAATATTTTGAACCCAAAACAATACGGGTTTCGACAAGGTATGAGTACCTCAATCGCTGTTTTTGATGTATTAAAATCACTGTATGATAAGTGGAATAATCACAACATATCGTGTTGCACATTTATAGATTTTACTCGCGCGTTCGAGACTATTGACCATAGGATAATTATGCAGAAGTTTAAATGCTATGGTTTTGATGAAACTGTATTGTCATTTTTTGGAAATTATCTAGAACATAGAGGGCAGAAGACAATTGTTAATGGGCATGCATCAAAGGTGGAATCTTTAACATACGGAGCTGCTCAGGGTTCGATCCTGGGACCCTTAATTTTTATCCTTTATATCAATGATATGTTTCAAGAAGTAAGGAATAATGAGGAGATGTATGTATATGCTGACGACACACTTCTTCTCACTACTGGGGAATCAACTTTTGAGGCACAGTTAAAAATGCAGCTGCTACTTGATAAAATTTTTTATTGGTGTTTTGCAAATAAGTTATCTATTAATAATTCAAAAGCTAAATATATGTTAATTGGTTCTAAGGATCGAAAAGATGGTGTGGATATGCGAATTGACACGACTGTAATACAACAGGTACATAGTTATGAATATCTTGGTATGAAATTAAATGATAAATTGGACATGAATCAACATGTTGATGCAATGTATAAACAAGCTAATTCAAAATTGGGTATCTTATGTAAAATTAGGAGATATATTGATGAAAGAACCGCTGGAAAGATTTACAAGGTTATGATACGACCTCACTTAGAATACATTGACTTTGTTGTAGAGTCAGCAGATATGTATTTAATAGAGAAGGTTCAGAAATTAGAAGAAAGGGCTATCAGACGAATTGAATATTGTTTTGACTTGTCGGCACGGAATGATATTGGAATATTACGTAAAAAGTATAACATTGAATCAATTAAGATTCGGAGAAAAAGGTCTTTATTGAAACATATACATAGATACTGTCAGCAAACTGAACATTTGGATAACTATCGACCAAGCATAAACTTAAGAAGTAAAAACAAGGTAAAATTAAAACGAAAATTTACGGTACAATCAAAAGTACAAAAATCCCCCTATTATAGAGGGATTTGTTTATGGGATGATCTTGATGAAAGCCTACAAAAGGAAACTGATATTGTCAAGTTTACGCAAAAGGTAAAGGAATTATTCTAATTTGAAACATGTTGGTATGGACTAGCTAATGTGAATTGGTGTGAATTCTAAAATAGAAGTTGATGTACAGCCTTATATAGATTGCTCAAATGATATTAATGTATATAACTAAATACTGTGTTGATAAGACATGTGAAATGTAGTTGATATGAATATTGATTTTGGTGGTGTAAAAGCTGAAAGGAAGAACTTGTGTAAACAGGATTTTGGCTAAATAAAAAAAAATAAAAAAAAAAAAAAACACCCGACCATGGAATGCAGTTTAATTTTGGAAAATGAATATCTTAGTTACAATATGACTTGAGACCTTGACATTTTATGCATGTTCTTCTGGTTCTTCCCAAGAGAAATAGTCTTCGAATTTTGATAGGAGTTCAAGTTTAGTTTTCATGAAAAATGAAATATGATGTTTGACAAATAAATTATACAACCCCCACCATTGGAGTTGACGCACAATTGTAATATGCAGATATAAATATTGCTTGATGGATAGAATTATGATAAATACAGGGTATAAAGGCCTCCTATGCTACAATTTGTATTACTTTTTAACCTGGTTTAACAGGGAGGGGGGCAAGGTCTTACAAATTTCTAGATTGTGGGACAAAAGACCCACCCAAAAATTGGGAAATGGGCCAAAAGGTCAAATAAAATTATAGATTTTTTGTCCCATATGGGCCTTTTGGAATTATCCCTCTTAGCGCATGATAGTATTATATTGTTACCCCACATCTCTTGGCTTTTTACCCCATGGATACACCCTATATAAATATACCTATTCAGTTGTGGGGTAAATTTCAGTTAAAAACTATTAACCGGGGACAGTTTTTGCTCTGTGTTAATTGACAAAAGATCAAGATTCCTTGAAAATTATTTAATTTTGAGGTGCTTGGTATTATTTGAAAGCTTAAAACATCCTCTTTAATGCTTAATTCCCGCCTGGAGCATCCTTTCTGTGTGGGGAGACACAGGTCTAGTTATATATGAATATAAAATAAAATTGGATGTCACCCCTTCAATAAATAAAAGACAAAATTAATTTTGGACCTACAATCTTTTCTTTATTAGATTTTTAATTTTCCCTTTGATGCATTTTTATTTCAAGTATGATGTGAGATATTAAACATACTAAATGCGCGATGATAGCCTGGCATGCATGATACAAAACCTAAAAATAATAGTTAAAAGGTATTTGTATCGTCTTGCCCTAGGAAATAGGCCTATGGGCAGATCCAAAGGTTATTGGGAAAATGATTTGTACGTCTCAGATTGTTCTCTATTGCAAAATAAAATCTCTAAGTATATTTTGAAAGCCTTATATGTAGGAGACAATATTATGTGAAAATTAGATCAAATACGCAATATACCCCCAATTTACCCTAATGGCATTCAACAGTTCAGTTCAATTTCAAGGAACTATGATCTGATGATATGGAAATGGATTGTGCCTGTGTGTACAACATAGGGAATTTCAATATCTCAGCCTATAGGCTATGGAAATATTTAAAAATGGTTTGCATTGTCTGAAAGGTAGGACTGCAAATTCAAACTCATGCTTTCCCCATTCTATTCTCTAATGCACCAATTCCTATGATTGGTCACATTTATCAGTTTATCAGTTCCCGGGGACAATTATCGCAAAGACGAAAAAGAAATAGGCCTATATGGTTTTTTTTTTAAAAAGGTAGATCTACAGAACAGTAGAAGTGTAGAACATTTTATCTATGACTTCTACATTAAGACAGATAATTAACCTTGGCGGGAACTTCTTTCAATATCACTGTACCGTGCTGCCCTCTCTTGGTGGAATTTGCAATCTCTCTAATCTTTTCCACCAGATGGCGACACTATGTCGCCAAATCCTGTGATGGAGGACTGTTGCAGTTTTCTCCTCTAAACAGTAAGTATTTAGGCAAAATAAATGCGTATTCTGAAGTTGCTAACATAGTGCGGCATACACATTTTACTGAGGTAGTGATCAAGTGGTATTTGGTGAAAAACAGCAATGTTTTTCTGTTTAAAGAATTAAAAGTAAAAAATATCACCCGGGCGATAATACGTGAATTTAATGATATTAAGCTCTCAAACATCCTTGTACTTAAATTTATGAATAAATTGTCATCGTACTTAGACCACTTATTATTTATGTTGCCTGGCCATGAAGATTCTTCCAATTCTTTAACTTGTCAACAATGCCTCAGAATGCACGTATTATTCATGCAAAGAAATACTCAGATCTTTAGACTATTTTGTTTAGACTACTTTTTTGCCTAATTTTGGTGAAAATTGCCCATCCCACTTCTAGGCCTAGCATAGACTACAATTAAAGGTCGGAATGAAATTTAAAGGAAACCTTGCACATAAATTCATGAAGTGCTATTTTTTGTGTAATTAGCTTGACTTAAGTAACCTAAAAATATTTCAAAAGTGAAAACTTGGAATATATCAAGGTCTTAGGAATTATTCAGTCAAGAAATTTAATTTTGGGAATTCCCTCAATGCTGGGCTGGTCAGTACTTCCCTTGCTACATCACAGGTATGGGAATTCCTTCTAAAGTTATTTTGAAATTCTCTAATTAATGAATGGTTGTAGATGGATATATATTTTAATTCAATATGAGTTGCATTAAGTCAAATATATTTAGTCTTTGGTTTAGAGACTTTAAGTCTTATTACAAATTCTACAGGGATGGGGATTCCCTTCTAAGGGTAGATGGGATTCCCCAAGAACTCCCCTTGCTACGTCATAAATTGGGGGATTTCCCTTAAAAAATGTAATAAAATACAAATCGTTTAATGCCCCATAACTGTGTGTAAACTAAATATTTTCCTTCCGTTTTGCTTACATTGATAGTGTAAGTGTTGAATAACGTGTTAAATGGAATTCATTGAAAAATAACTATCCTGCGGTTATGTGCAAGCTTTCCTTTAATAACAATTTTTTAATGAAATAACAAATAGGGCTTACAATAGATATAAATTTCATTCTTGGTGCAAATTGCCTTGGCAAAAAAAAAAAAATTATTGTGTTCAGGTAGATCTAACCCGACCTACCCTAAATTTTTGCCCCTAGATCTAGGATCTAGATCTACCTCTAACTCTTACTTTTTTGGAGATTTTTTTTTTTCAAAATCCTAAAGTATTGCCAAAAATGCATAGAAAACCTTAAGACAAGACATAGATGCTCAGGGCATGTATTTTAACTGCTAAAATTGCTTTTAGAGGATATTTGGATTTTTTAAAAAAAATTTAGATCTACAACACTGCCTGGATCTCTTTGGTTAAGTAAAAAAATAGTAAGCAATAGAAAAAAATGTCAACCTACCTACCCTAATGTTGTCGACCTATGATACCTGAACACAACTTTTTCTTTGGCCCTATCCCATTTTACACATGAATCTAGATCTAAATTAAAGCCCATAAAGAAGTATTATATTTTTTTTTTACAATTCTAATCCCATCTAGGGTCACCTTGAACGGAACGAATCAATACATTATTTTTATGAAACAACAAATCAATTTTGCAAAACCTCCACGAAAATAGAACATCTCATTAATTTAAAATTAAATCTGGGTACGTCTGTTTGGACAATATTCAGGATGTCACCCAATCTCACCTTAGATCTAACTTTTCTGGAGAAGTTAGAACTGGCGACATTCCGATAATTTCCACTTTAGATCTAAATGTAGCCCCAAAAATCTATTTTTCCAATTATTATTGACGGGACATAACTTTAATGTCGACCGATTTATAGATACTCGTTTCCTTCATTATAAATTATCTAAATTTGTCATGAAAGAATCCATCTTGAAACTGATATATTTTGCATGTTTTATTTTTGTAGGTAAATCTTCAGTATTGTGATACAGGTAGACTCTACAAAACATGGAAGAAACAAGTCAACCTGATAAGGAGGCCCTCGATATGAGTATACTCCACCAGGGGGCACTGTGTCAGGAGTTGTGGAACCTGCGGACAGAGGGCTCTATGTGTGACGTCATCCTTGACACCGGCAGCGAGCAACTACGAGCACATCGTGTCATCCTAAGTGCCTGCTCGCCCTACCTGAAAGCCTTCTGTGTCAATCCACCGGCATTATCCCAAGATGGCCTTGTGTTGATCAGTGCACAAGGCTACTCCTTCAAAGTCTGTCTCAAGTTGGTGGAGTTTCTCTACACTGGGAAACCGGTAGATTTTTGCGGAGCCATTTTAGAGGAGTATAAACAGTTGTGTGCTGAGTGGAATATACTTGGTTTAACTGAGGGAGAAAGTATTCACAATGTGTATGAGGAAAGTATGCAAGAGGAGTATTCTGTACAAAAGAATGAGGATTGCGGAGAGACTTTGTTGCCAGATGGGTTGAACGCGCTTGCTGGGTATACTGGTGAATGGGGACAGACTGATTATACGGTACAAGATTGTCACGTTCCATTAGAAGACATAAGTGTTCACAAAGACAACTCTAAAAAAGTAAAAGCAGTAAAACAACCTGCAAAGCGTGGGCGCAAGAGGAAAATCCCCGAAAAGGTGACCAATGGGAAAAAGCGAGTACGTACATTGCGGATCAGACTGCCATCAAAGCGGCAAAAAGCCAATGACAAAACATGCATTCTAGATGACAAGCATGATGATAAAAATGCCAAACAAACCTCTCAGTTGAAAGATTCAGGGCCAGAAGATGGTGTTAAAGAAAACCAAGAAACAACAGAAGATCAATTATATGGGGGAGATACGGATGTTGAAGGGGACATAGTTAAACCTGAGAACAGAAATGAATCAGAACAAAAAGATATAAAATTCAAAACCACTAGGACTCTAGTCAAAACTAGTATCAAAAGGACTAGGACTCGAAGGAAGCGAGTAGCTCAAACTAAAATAATTGATAGTGAGAACAGTTCAGATGAAACAAACCCACAGTCATTACAATGTCGAGTTTGTGGTGTTGAAATGGAAAGCAAAGCTGAACTAGACAAGCATAAAAAGAAAGAACATAAGAATAAGCGCCAAGCATGGTGCAAGATATGTAAAACAAGGTTTCCTGATAAAAATCAGTTAAAGGCCCACGAGGTCGCAAACCATTTCAAGGAAGGTATGGAGATGCCAAAGCTTTACGCTTGCCAGGTTAGTTTAAACATGAACCAATGCACATTGTATATGATCTTATTTTTCATTATTTAATAATTACTGTTAATATATATTTGCAAAAATATATGTCATTGAATCAGAAACGGTACCTTTATCCTTAAAGAAAGAATTCACGCGAAGTGTCCCTTTCTCTCAAATCTGCAGATAATATAACCAATATCTCTTTGAATTTCTTCATAATAATGTTTTGTAATAAACACCTTATATGAAGACAAGTTGTACTTACAAACATTGATAACTTTCCAGGATATTTTGTATAGATGGCAAAATCATATTTTTCAGGAAGAAGGTTGCAAGTACCAAACGTACAACCGCAAGTCTTGGTTTGGCCACAAGAGCTTCGTACACCAGCCCGAGCGGAGTATCTGTGACCTGTGCGGCAAGTCGCTCAAGTCTGAGGCCTCGCTCAAACAGCACAAACACCTGGTGCACGTCATTGCGCTGTCCAAAGAGTATCCATGTGACTCCTGCGACAAAATCTTCAGATCAGTTTGTGGACTACAGGTAACTTATTGATGTATTTTCATGGTTTTTTTTCTAATATATATATTTTTTATTGTGTTTATTCATAGGTATAGCTATAAACCTGTTCTTCCAAATATGCACGTCTTGGTACAAATCAGGCACAATATCATTTTGCATATAAGGACATGGCTTTTACCACTCGACCAACAAGCAATTCAAGTAAAGAAAATTATTAGATATCATCAACTTATATAGACCACATAAGTAACCACCCTAAAAATCAGAAAGTATATATTATATAAGATTATTTCTAGCCTGTGATCTAATTATTTGATTCCTAGAATAACCTGTCTAATTCTGAAAAACAGTATAATTCAATATACAAATTAAGCTTCAGGCCCGTAGCCAGCTTTTCTCAGTGGGGGGTTCGTTTTATGACTATTATCTTTTTTTCCAGGGGGAAGACAGGGGGGTCATTTTCTGAATAAAAGCACATTTTTTCTGATTTATTATCATATTTTACATTAAAAATTAGAGAAATGTTCCTCCACGTACGAACCCCCCTGGTTACGGGCCTGAGCTTTTGTATTAAAAACGTTAAACCAATATGAACGCTGTATTTGTAAATCTTATTGGTATTTTTTATTTGTAGAGGCACAAAGTGAACATCCACTCGGAGTCCAAGGTCCGGGAGAAACACATCTGTCCCCACTGCGGCCTGACCTGCCTGAACCTGTCGACGATGACCGAACACCTCTACAAGAAGCACGACCTGCCCCCGCCCGCTGGCAAGACAGGGTAAGGATAGCATGGGCCTATACCACGGGTTATACGTACCTCGTTCAGGGCACCAACCACACAGGGAAAACAAGGAAAATTGCAAAAAGAAATCCCTGACAGGGAAAACAGGGAATTTGGATATTTTGCCAAAACACAGGGAAGACACAGGGAATTTCATTTGGCTAGGTTGTCAAATTCCTGATTCTCAAGATATTAGGTATTCAGCTTTTTGTTGTTGGGTTGTCCAAATTTTTTCTGCATGGAGAGGCTTTTAAATTTCAACAACTTGCTGGATATGACACAGGGAAAAATCGCCACGGGACAGGGAAATCTCAGGGAAAACACAGGGAATTTGAAAATGGAATTTCGGTTGGTATGTTTAATGGAAACTAATCAAGGATTTAGCGAAGTTCCTATTCGCTTACGTTGCAATCATTGCCGATGGTGATTCACATTTTTCTTCGGCAAGTACCGGAGCGTATATGGAAGGAAAATCTATATTTTAATCTTTTGAAAGGAACACAGTTAAATAAATAAAATAAACAAAGTCTAGCGATGGATGGGAAACAACTTTTTATGGAAAAAATTGGTTATAGGACGCTAATTATTACAGTTGGAGAGAACAACACTTTTGGGAATTGGAGTAATAGTCGAGGTTCTCCATGATTCTGGAAAAATTCCTGTATTAAGAAATATTTGATCTAAATCTAGCATCTCATGCCTTAGTATACCAAATGCATCTTTTAAAATGAAAGTCGGCATCAATTCCATACCTGAATTTTTTTGTATATTTATTTCAGAAATTTGTTTTTGGACAGTTGACATATCAATTTGTAAGAAACTCTCACCATCAATTTCATTGACCTAATCATTATCAATATCATCACTGATGTGACAACCTGATATCAATTTAAATCCAATTGTGGCAAAATGTTTATTTAGATATTCAGTGCTATTATTATAGTCAAGGGGGATATCATTCTCATCATGTAGCGATGTAGCATTTGAATCTTAATTTTTGGGGGATATTAGAGTATTGTTGTGCCCCTGGATTACCATTATCTATGTATTTTAGAGTATACATGTAGTTTCACAGAGTATACATGTAGTTCCTTATACATGTCTTAGAATAGGGCCTATCTTGTGTGCTTTCTTATACATGTAGGTTAAAGGGGGCCAAACTTCTGACCACTGGGGGTCACTGAGTGTACATTCCCTGGTCAGAAGTCTGTCAGAACTCTTGTCAGAACTTTGGGGTATATATAGCCCAGATGTTGGGGCTGGGGGTTCAGTCTGTTGTAGGCCCTGGAGTAGTTTACACCATGTGTATTGTAACACTGGATTTACCCATAGTATTCTCATAGAATAAAGGACTATATATTCTTCCTACAAGAGATTCATTATTTGGTCTTTGGGGATTTACCCTGGGGACCTAACACTGGTGGCAGCGGCGGGATGAGGACTTTAACATGCAAAAGGATTTTATTGTGGATTACCAGCTTCCAAAATAAGGACAATTAATGCAGACATGGGTTGAATTAGGAGTGACCCTGGATTTATTGTTTGTGACCTGGGATTATGTTTGTTTATTGTGAGAGTGAATAGATATTTTGGAAAAAGGATGTGACACTCATTAGGATTATGTCACACCTGCAAATGACATCTGATAAATACTCTGATGTCACACATGAAATGGAATATCACAGCTACAGGGAGTGTGAGACTTGTGTTGTGGGTGTGACAGTTGTATGGAGAGTGACACCTGCAGGGAGTGTCACAGTGAGAAGAGTGTCACAAGTACATGGAGTGTGACATCCTTGGGGTGAGTGTCACAGCTACAGGGAGTGTGACACCTGTGTTGTATGTGTGACAGTTGTATGGAGAGTGACACCTGCAGGGAGTGTCACAGTTAGAAGAGTGTCACAAGTACATGGAGTATGACATCCTTGGGGTGAGTGTCACAGCTACAGAGAGTGTGACACCTGTGTTGTATGTGTGACAGTTGTATGGAGAGTGACACCTGCAGGGAGTGTCACAGTTAGAAGAGTGTCACAAGTACATGGAGTGTGACATCCTTGGGGTGAGTGTCACAGCTACAGGGAGTGTGACACCTGTGTTGTATGTGTGACAGTTGTATGGAGAGTGACACCTGCAGGGAGTGTCACAGATATAAGGAGTGCGACACCTGTAAGGAGAGTGTTACAAGTACATGGAGTGTGACGCCCTTGGGGTGAGTGTCACAGCTACAGGGAGTGTGACACATGTGTTGTGTGTGTGACTGTTGTATGGAGGGTGACACTTGGAAGCAGTGTCACAAGTACATGGAGTGTGACACCCATAGGCTGAATGTGACAGCTACAAGGAGTGTGATGCCTATATTGTGGGTGTGACAGTAGTATGGTGTGTGACACCCAAGGTGAGAGTGTCACAAGTGCAAGGGGTGTGACACCTCTGTGGTGAGTGTGACAGTTGTGTGGAAGTGACAGCTGTAAGGACAGTGTCACAAGTACATGAAGTGTGACACCTATGTGATGGGTGTGACAGTTTTGTTTAATGTAATGCCTGGAGGTCAGGGTCACAGGTGCAAGGAGTGTGACACCTAGAGGACAGAGTCAGGAGTACATGTGACACCTATAAGAGGAGTGTCACAGCTATTGAGAGTGTGACTCCTATAAAGTGAGTGTCATAGCTTTTTGGAGGGTGACTTTTTAGATAATTTCACAGTTTGCAGGAGGTGTGGCTTATGTCAATAGCATCACAGCTGAATGGATTATGACACCTACAGGACAGTGTCACAGCTCATGGAGTGTGACATTTAATGGATCATTTGATCCTTATAGGGAGTGTGACACCTACTTGGGAGTGCCACAGCTGCAGGGAGTGTGACACCTGCATGGATCTTGTGACATCTGCATTGAGGGTAATACTCTAAGAGAATGGGTGTCTCAAGTGGAGAAAGTGTGACAGTTGTCCCAGAAAGGGACTTGCGATTTGAAGATGTGACAGATAACAGTGGAATGTGACAGTCAGGTGGATAGTACAAGAAGCCAGGTGTTGAAAGCAGTGACATAGCTATGATGGAGGTGTTATGGCTACTGCATGGCATGGTGACAGTGTTGACAGCAAACGAGGATAGGCTGTTGACAATGATTACCTGGAGTGACAGTAAGTTGTTGGAAGAGGAACCAATGGATTAAGTGGATAAGTGCTATGGAATCTATGGTCTGTGATTAGAGTTATGGTGTAACTTTAGAAGAAGGATAGGCTTATTGGACTGGAAGTGATACAGCTATGTAATTCATGGAAGAAGGGTGCCTGAGTGTGTGAAGTGGCCAAGTGAACACAAGATGTGTTAAGGGGGAGTTCAACTTAGGACCTTTTAGGGAATTAGATTGAATTGAGAGCTGTTGGTGACCAATATGTGGCCTTGAAGACTTCTAGTATGTTGCATAGGAGTAACTGCTGATACAGAAATGGAGATTCTAGGAGCACAGAATGGATGTAAAATCCACAGGAAAGATGCGGTGGTGGTACAGGAAATTGTGTTTTTGTGGTGTTTAATCCTGTTTAGGAATGGAGGCTTAGTTTCCCCATCTACATCATGTAGCCCTGTATTGGCACCTGGCTGTAACACTGGTTCTGAGTATGGTTACAAAGATTTGAGAAGGAGATCAAAGCTTGGTAGAGGATCCTCATCAGACTCTAGATCTGTTGATCCTCCAGACTTTACCAAAGGACAATGAAGAGGGAGAGAAGGACTAAAGAACTGGTAATATCCCTCTACCACAAGGCTCAACTTTTTGGGTAGAATACTATAGTTGTTTGTTGACATTTCCACCAACAGCTGAGTCTAATTTACTCATGTCATGGAAGAGTTAGCAGCTGACCTCAGGAGGTCACTCTCTGACAGCTGACCACAGCTGTTGATTGGTGTCCAGAGATTAAGCAATTTAAAGAAAACAGATTAGTGTCAAAGATTAAGTGATTTATAGAAATTGGATTTTCAAGAAGTTTTTGGATAACCTTTTACAATGTTTCTAAATGTTTTGTAGATTGGGCTAGGATACTAAATGTCCTGAGATAAGTTTTGATTTAACTGAAAGATGTAGTTTTGTATGTGACTAGATATTTGTCTGTGTGATTTTAAATGTGGTTACTAGATTCTATAGAGAAAAGGAAGGAACAGCTGTGTGAATTATACATGTGCCTGGGCTTGGATTACAAATAGCCCTACAATGGAGAGACTTGCTTTTATTCAAAGACTCTATTCATATTGGAACATTTAAGGACCATTATCAAGGACATTATTTGAGCATACTATCAGGAGATAGTATTGACTTGGTAGGGGGTAGTGTTGTGCCCCTGGATTACCATTATCTATGTATTTTAGAGTATACATGTAGTTTCACAGAGTATACATGTAGTTCCTTATACATGTCTTAGAATAGGGCCTATCTTGTGTGCTTTCTTATACATGTAGGTTAAAGGGGGCCAAACTTCTGACCACTGGGGGTCACTGAGTGTACATTCCCTGGTCAGAAGTCTGTCAGAACTCTTGTCAGAACTTTGGGGTATATATAGCCCAGATGTTGGGGCTGGGGGTTCAGTCTGTTGTAGGCCCTGGAGTAGTTTACACCATGTTTATTGTAACACTGGATTTACCCATAGTATTCTCATAGAATAAAGGACTATATATTCTTCCTACAAGAGATTCATTATTTGGTCTTTGGGGATTTACCCTGGGGACCTAACAGTATTTAGTTGTCGCCAAAATTTATAGGAATCAGAACCACATTGTTCCAAGGAAGATTAAATTTAGCTTTCTTTAGCTCTGTTAATGAATTTATTGACGGTATTTCTCAGCTTTCTTGCTCTTATGAGTAGAGAATTCAGCCACTGCTGAGTCACGATCATTTATCAATTCTGTTATCTCATGTGTCCAATTATTTCCAGGTACAAGTGTCAACACTGTGATTTTAAAAGCCTTAAACTGAGAGAAGTTAGGAACCACGAGCTCCGGCATTTCCGTAAGTATATAACTCAGGGTACTGTACTAATGGCTTAGTACTTTTAATACATTGTCATAATATATAATCCAACTAAGATCAGGCTTAGCAAGTCTACTTCTAGTCTACCTCTAGGAGAAATATCTTACGCTCCTAGCGCCACCTGTTAACCAGTATAAAAGGCGCTGCAAGGTAGGGAGCGAGCAGTTAGTGAGTTAGTTGGTTAGAAGAAACATGTTTAACCAAGGAGTTATACCTGGAGTAAGTACATCGACTCCATGTAACAGACTGGAGTTTACCAATATCCACTACCTCGGACATAGGACTGTGTTAGAGCTAAATGCTAGAATGGTCTAGAAGGCGTTGGAGCAACTCGTGTTCTAAATGTGGTTGATTGCTGATAGGAGATGGGAGGTGGACTGATGAAGACTTATACATGGTGGCTTTGACTCGGGATGAGATGTTTATTGAATAAAACCCTTTCATATTAAGAAGCTCCCTCATCGTTCATTTCTTTTGAACTATTGGGAAGTGAATGGACAAACTTTAAACGCGGTCTGAATTACTCAGACATTCTGGAAAGCAACTTACGAAGACTTGGATATAAACTGATCTTACGCAGTCTTAAATCAAACATTAACAATAGTTCATTTGGTGGAGAACCCGGGTAAAAATTAGAAATAATTAAAATTAATAAAGGAAATGAGCGGCTTCAGAGCTGACCGCCGTCGAGGAAAATAAAATAAAATAAATAAATGAAAATTAGTCTTGACCGCCGTCGTGGCGCTAAAAGTATCCAGGTCTCCGCTCAACAGTTGAGCTGAAGAGGGGGGACATGGATTACTGATTCCCTGATGAACAAGCTACAATAAACTTGGTTGACACCCAAAGCTAATAGGATTACCCAATCTATTAGAAAGGAGATAAAAATTCTAACTCTGTCTTTAGCACTACCTATCCCTGCCCGGCATGCGCATAGTTAGGATAAGCTGGGGGCGGAGTCTTTTCAGGAGTAGTCTTGACTCTCCACAAGAGAAACGGGCATAGACCTGAACAAGAAAACGGGTTTAACCTTGTACTGTACTTCGGTAAAGGCCCGACTTACTAGGTGCTGTCTGGAAGTAAGTGATCTAAGGAGATGCATTTACACATCTCTATAATTTAAAGGGGGTGTAGGCTGCATATTAAAAAAAAAATATATATGCAGTCTGCTCCCAATTATAGCAATGGAAACTCGGTGCTACCCATTCTGGTCCTATGAATGGGAAAGTACCGACAAACCACGTGTAACTAATAAGGACCGGGAATCAGATCAGAAATGAACCTGAATCTGAGACCCGATCCTCTAGTGATAACTAAGCAAGGAACGAATAATCTCGACCTCCCTTGTACAGTTAATACTTAATGTCCTTTAATGACATTTATACCTCACGGAATGAAAACGCTACCCCACCGCTAGTCATGTGGTTTTTCCATATAATGTAGTGTATACGGTAGACAATGAGATGTTACTGGTAACATAGGTATAATAATTATTCAGTGAACTGTTTGGAGTTGGTGGCGCACCCGTTTGCATTATCAGAAGGGCGCCGCTACCCAATATAAAGTGGAACTCGGTCTTCAGACCCCAGGCTGAATGTAGGGGGTGAACGCCGAGCTACCACCTATAACTAGCAGAAAGAGAAGGAATTTTGTCGTAACAAAATCAATCAATAAGAACAAAACTGGGGTTTTAAAGCGGATACTTCACAAAATGGAGTCAAATATGTTAGAACAGGTGTCGCCCTTGAAGGGGGTGTTAACTTGTTTGCGTATAAATCTTTGGAGTGTGTTGGGTAATTATTCTACCACACTGTACAGAAAGAGTGTTATCAAGAGTATTGAACCTTGTGACCTCTTAAGGTAAATCACCAGGGATCCAATTCCTATCATTATTCTTATCTCCCCATGAGGTCGGTTAGGGAATCTGAGCGGGACAGTTTTGCATCACCTCTCGGGCACTCATGAAACCTTTGTAGGTGGATGTTCTTGTGACGGCTCAGTCTCGACCTGTGAGCATAGGCTCCCACTCATTCATCACAAGGATATCACTGTCTGAGATGTTTGGCAATCTCGGGCACTGATAAGCGTGGCTTCTGCGTTCAATGGAACGGCGCCTACTAAGGCCTGATCTATGAATGTACGAACTCCCACGGTGTACACACATGTATCTCTGCTTGGGACGCTTGATAATCTTTGTGGTGTTGGTGCCTTTCTAGCTCTTGATAAGAATACCATTCCTTCTTTCATTATATTCATACAGAATCTTCATCTGGGAGTTCATTCAGTGTCTTAGAGACTTCATCTCGGTCTCCTCACAGTAGTATTTTTTCCTCTTCGAGACGACTTTGACAATAATACTCACTCTAACACTTATTCTAACACAATGACACTGACGAAGTCTTGCTGTTAGACTAAAACATGGGATGGGTATCTGTGGCCTTCGCCACTACATCTCAAACTTACCTTGGAGTCGCCAACAGCTCGTTGGACGGCTCCACCTGTGGTGTCGCCTTACGTGGCCGACACGTCAATCTTTCCAGTACTCTGTAAGGGGGACAACTCATCAAAGAATTCTGTCACAGCCAATCTAATGCTGGGAAGTCTGGACCAAAATACTTGGTCACCTACTGTCACTTAAACTTACCAGGGTGAACACCCTGGGAGGCGCTTGTTACCTAGGGCACCCCATGTGAATTGTTTCCAATGTAGACATTTACACTAATGTTCTGTACGTATAACGACTAAACAAAGAATCCTGTTACAGCAAATCTTATGTTGTAACTCTCAGACCAGAATCTCTGGCCACCCATACCTGATTATCATGTGCAGTGTCAGTCCCCAACAGTTAATAGTATCAAATAATAACAATACGATACGAATTACCCACACTCCAGAAAACCTACTTAGATCGGTAATGTCAACAAACCGCTAGTCAGAAAACCCCCTAATATCGCCCAACCACGCGCGAAGTAAAATGCTTGATCATATTAGTCTAAACAATCCGCCCACTAAAATTATATAGCCTGACGCTTTTCAGTGCCAACCGTGTCACATTGCTTCATTTACATCACCCTAACATACCGCAGGACCTGGAAAAGATAATAAGTTTAGTACGCAGGATCCTAGTTCTCAGCCCGCGTCCACCATCTTGAGATCAAAAGTAAACACTAGGTGGCCACCCACGCTACCCGTTACTAAAATCACCAGCGAAACACAGTTTCTGGTTCCGGGAGTGACATCAGCTTCCGGAATACAACCACGTGAAGGCGAGCCGAGAACCACCAAGAAGAATTTGGCCAACAATCTCCTTAAATCCTACGGGTTAGTAGCCTACCTAACATGCCAAGAACTGTAGAAGGGAGGCGAAACTTACCCGATCTCGGAGCGGTGGTTTGAAGGTCGGCTCCACGAGAGGGGCGGCACCCGGCAACGGGCGAGGGAAAAGAACGTCCGAGGTTCCCGTATAAACAGTCCGGTGATCCGTGTCCCGTAGAAACAAACTGGCTGATGCCTCTTGAATATAGAAGGGTGCAAACAAATTTAGTGTCCTAGGCGTTAACTGGGAATTGATTAGAAGAATCACTCGGTGGGAATCACTCCAAGAAAATCACTATGTACAGGGGAGTACCGGCGGCCTACCGCGGGAGCGGCAGACGGACAACAACTCGGCCCAAGGCCCGGGCCCAACGGCGCAGGACTCGGGCGGAGGGAGTATAACCATCCAAGAGTTCCCTAAAATCACTCACTGTCATTGTTCCGTCTGCTACCGTCCTAGACAGGTGAAGAGCGTAGCTAGTGTTGACAGTGGGGACCGAGTACCAGTCGTTGGCACGCTTAACTTCCCGACAGATCCGCGGGATGAGTCGGTTTATCCATTTTTGAAGAGAGCCATCGCTATCCGTGAGTGGCCAACTCCGGGCGTCAAACCCTGAGGGGGTGGCCAGAATAAGGGTAGCCGGGATGGGATGTGCCAGGATGTTTAAGAACGCCCGGTTGAAAAGTTCGGCATAGAAGGTCACAACGGCGTTTGGGTTGATGAAAAGGGGAATATAAAGATTTAATTCCCGGTCCCAAGTGAGGACGTCCAGTAGGTTGGTTAAAACAATGAGTACGTCCTCCGGGTATAACATGTGATGTGCAAAGGCGTGCCCTGCCAATTCTGCGGTGGTCGCCTCCTCACATGGAAAGATCACAAAGGTATGATCGGAGTTGTTGAGGACCAAATCGGGGAAATCCTGAATCCCGGCTTCTCTCTCCGAACAGAAAATGGCCACTCGGACCATTGTGACTGGATAAAAATGAAGCTAACAAGACAAAGAAAAAAATACACGTCCGTTCTCTACAAAAACGACCGCCGGTACTGATTAAAATGACGTCAAAACGAGGCTAATTTGGAAAACCCCTTTTTGATCCAAAAGATCCAAATTCTGAAATCGGCTAGCATGATCAAAGCATCGTATAATTTCTTATAAAATCTGTGCTAAACTAAAGTTTAGGTCCCCAACCAACATAATCAAGCGCCAGAATTAATTCATATCGGCCCAAAATATCAGGTCGAACAATCAAACTTGAAAGTTTGATCGAAGCAGAAATTTGCCATCCGGGCGCTTCGCGCCCGAAGGATCCAAATCGAGGTCAAACCTTGGGGGGGAACTCCAGTCAAGCGTCCCGCTAAGTACACGTGTACTAAGTATAGCTGGCGGACGCGTGACGGGAATGGTGGTATTTTCTGGTTCCAACTGCTCGGTATTACTAAACCTGATACAGAGACCTTGTATTTATTGTAAATAATGTTGTTCTGGTTGAAATTTGATTGAAATTCAACACGCATTGTATCATGAAAGTCGTTCGTTCAAAATGTCCGAATTCTCTGAATTGACTTATGTTGTGTTAATTTGTTCTGAAAATTGGATTTGATGTACACTTGTTACTCTTAGAAGTTTAAGACAACCCTACACTGTATATATGTTGAGTTCTGTTGACTTGTGTTACAAATCATAAATATCAGAAACTGTACACGCGCGTACTAAGTCAAAACTGAATTTGTCACCTTATGCACGGGTGTCGCAATCTTTGAATCTTAAAATCAGCTAACGATGCTGAGAACTGACTCTAATGTACAAGGCACGTACCAAGTGAATACCTAAAGATGACGAATACTTCATCCTCTAAAGTTGACTTTGTCATTTTGTAACCATGATTATGCCATCATCTACGTTATTATCCAAATAATCATGTTATCAATTTTAACACTTACCTTGTCATTTTATGAACGAGTTCTGCTAACCTTGAGCTTCAAAGTGTGGAAAATCAACTCAATGAATAATTTCACTGTGAATTTGTGTTGAAACTGGATCTACAAATCTATTGATACTGTGTTGAATGTACCACGAGAGTCAGGGCCACCCCACCATGGTTTAACAAATATATCCAATCATCAAAATTGGGAGTTTGTTATATTCATTTGGTTTGAGCTATGTCGTCCACCTCCTTAAACTCAAACACCTGACCGCCGTCGAATGTACTAATGGCTTAGTACTTTTAATACATTGTCATAATATATAATCCAACTAAGATCAGGCTTAGCAAGTCTACTTCTAGTCTACCTCTAGGAGAAATATCTTACGCTCCTAGCGCCACCTGTTAACCAGTATAAAAGGCGCTGCAAGGTAGGGAGCGAGCAGTTAGTGAGTTAGTTGGTTAGAAGAAACATGTTTAACCAAGGAGTTATACCTGGAGTAAGTACATCGACTCCATGTAACAGACTGGAGTTTACCAATATCCACTACCTCGGACATAGGACTGTGTTAGAGCTAAATGCTAGAATGGTCTAGAAGGCGTTGGAGCAACTCGTGTTCTAAATGTGGTTGATTGCTGATAGGAGATGGGAGGTGGACTGATGAAGACTTATACATGGTGGCTTTGACTCGGGATGAGATGTTTATTGAATAAAACCCTTTCATATTAAGAAGCTCCCTCATCGTTCATTTCTTTTGAACTATTGGGAAGTGAATGGACAAACTTTAAACGCGGTCTGAATTACTCAGACATTCTGGAAAGCAACTTACGAAGACTTGGATATAAACTGATCTTACGCAGTCTTAAATCAAACATTAACAATAGTTCAGTACCAACCACACAGGGAAAACAGGGAAAACAGGGAAAATGGCAAAAAAAATTCCCTGACAGGGAAAACACAGGGAATTTGGAAATTTTGCCAAAACACAGGGAAAACACAGGGAATTTCATTTGGCCAGGTTCTAAAATTCCTGATTCTCAAGATATTAGGGAATCGAGTTTTTGTTGTTGGGTTGTCCAAATTTTTTCTGCACGCAGAGGCTTTCAATTTTGAACAACTTGCTGGATATGACACAGGGAAAAATTGCCGCGGGACAGGGAAATCTCAGGGAAAACACAGGGAATTTGAAAATGACGTTTCGGTTGGTACCCTGATAACTATTTCATGAATATATCTCAGTGTAGAATGTCATAAACCTTCTTTGTTTTGTTTTTGCCTGCACAGTTTGCAGAAATACTCAGAAGAAAAGGTCATATTGTTTGAAAGATTGGCGTTTATGAGGTATATATCTTCTCAGGTATGTGTATATAAGAATAATGAAATAACCATGTGTGATAAACCCTTCACTAATCACTTCCATCGTAAAATGTTACACCTAGTTAACTTTGACCTCAACTGGAGGTTCCCCATGTAAAAGAAATGAACTTCACTCTTTATTATGTACTAGTGATGATGATAATACTTATGTTTTCCAGCCGATAAGCAGTTCTCTTGTGACACCTGTGGACGGAGTTATCCCACAAAACGTGAACTCAGCCGACACAATCGACTTCACTCGGACAGTAAGCACATACTAAAACATATTTTACTGGGGACCTGTACATTTATCTCAAACTTATCTGAAACTATAATCAAATGAGTTTTAGAAAAATACATAAATGTCCTAAGATATTTCTTCAAGTTTTGAATGTTACTCACATTCTTATTATTAAAGTTATTGGTTAAGGCATGTGACTGAATCAATATGTTTTGAATGATAAATGTTGTAATTTTAGCTCTAACAATTGTCTATGATAAAAATTAGGTGAGGCATACAATGGAAAAAAAAGGTTTAAAATCAATCCATAAAGACCAAGAAAAGTGATAATGCACAATAGAACTAAAAAGTTCGAAATACACCAAACTCCACAACAGTGTTGATGGACAATGTAGATATTTATTCAAATAGACAACTGAATAAATGTGCGGATGATCGACATGTTTCGACTTTTGACAGTCTTCATCAGGATCACAATAGAACTAAGCATGTATTCAGATAAATCTGGCTATTAACACAAAATTTTCTTTTTTCTTTATGAAGTTTTAATAGAAGCCATACATATATATGTTAATTTTGTTATTTTAGCTTACCAGGTCCACAAATGTCCCCACTGTGACTACTCCACCAAGTACGGGAGGGGCGCACTCCGCTCCCACATCCAGGTCAAACACGAGGTGAGTTACATAAAACTTTAATTCAGGCAGACGCAGTTCCTATTTTTCTTGTATTTCATGCACCTGCAGGCTAATTTCGGTCCATTTTGCAGACAAAAATTGAAGAAAATCAATAGGAATTTTATAGTTTTTGGCTAAATAACAATATCTAATGAAAAATTATCCAAACTAACATAAGAAATAGTAAGAACGTACAGGTACAAAATGAAAAAGAAAAAAACAAATGCTAAATTTCAGAACCTTCAATAACAGATAATAGTCAATAATGAAATGTTATATGCTAAAGGCTTGTGAGAGGATATGGGTTTGTCAACATATTACTCACAATGCACCTTGGTTTAGCCTGCAGTACATCAAAATGCAACAAACCAGAGAATCGCGTCTAGGGCAGCCTTAGAGGGTACCAGAATGTTTCGTGCTGATCTCGTCACAGCCGAAAAAAAAACAATTGTATGATACTTCTATTTAAACTGTTGATTCTGCTAGTGATAATTAATAATAAGACTGAGAACTAATTGCAAGACTTTCGTTATTGAGTATTCATGATCTGATTCAGGACAATTTGATAAAAGTGCAATGAATGGTAAATGATCCTGGTGTGCTTAAATTTTTTGCGATGCAAAAAAAGAAACAAATTAAATAAGTGGATAATTGAATAGGGCTATAGGACATACAAAATCGAGATAAAGCTCGGATTATCTTAACGCGGGCCATATTTTCCTTACTGATTGGGTTTGTTGGTCAATTATCAGTGCTTTGTAATTAGTGTCTTAATTTAGTGTTTAAGCATGTAAACGCAACTAAGCAATCTCATAGCAAAATAATAATATCAGAGCATGATTATTTTCAGTAAATACTTTGTGTGCAAAAATAGAATTGTAATGAGATAATGATATACTGATGAATGACCGGTTAGCCTATTCAGTTAAAAACGGACTTAGATGTCATTACTATAACGAATATATTTGTATGTTTTCCCATCAGGAGGGCCGCCCCTGGGTTTGTTCCATCTGTGCCTACAGGACCAAGTTAAAGGGCAACCTTCACAAACACATCAGAAACGTTCACAAGTGCGAAGTCAAAACCAACTGGACGCTACCCAAGTTGGTGGACGGTTCAAACACCGACAGATACAACGTATCCAAAGGGGTAGCCTTGAAGAGCGTAGAGAGCATTCAGAAAAATGAGAAAAGTACCCAAGATGATATCAGCGATACTAATATTATTCCAGAACAGGTTTCGCAAACGAGTAGGAACCCCCTTGTTCACGGAGACTTAGAGACTAGTGCTGACTTGCAATCCCACCGAAATGCGCAAATTCCCATAAGTGTTGAACAAAGTCACACAGATGCGCAAATTCGCTCAAGTGCGCATAGTCACGCATTAAATTTGCAAAGTCATATAAATTTTGGTTTGGGACATAGTCATCCGTTGAATATTGTGCAGCCTCCTATTGAAAAACTTGGTAATAAAATGGACAATGCTCAGTTTGATATTCTGACGTCCTTGGCAAATGATCATTCTTCATTGTCAGGAATTCCAAATGACCCTTTATTGTTTGGTAATATGAATATCTAAGTGTAAAACTAATAAACTTGAATTTAGAAGGATTTTAACAAAACAAAGAAGTTTGAAACGAATATAGGCAACTTGATATGGCCAAGGGAAAAAATGTTTTGTTCCGGTAACTTGATCCTGAAAATAGGGTTGGTAGATCCGGATTTTGCAATTTTCTTATGTCTTATAGTCGAAAAAAAGGCCACCCTTTTTGATATTTTACAGAACTCTGTTATTTTTCACTAAAACATCTCTTAAAAAAACTTCGAGTCGGGGTCAAAATTAAAGAAGATCCAGTTACCAAAACTTTTTTTTTCGAAGGCCCAAGTTAATTTGTTTAATATAAGTGTAGGTGAGGGTAAAACTTTCGCTACGGATACTAGACTGTTCTGCCATCACTATGAACTAGTTGTAGTTTATGAAAATTGAATGCTGTCATGTATGTAACAGGTCAGCACGTTGTGGTCTTGTCCTGGTAGCTGATATCTTCTATTTTTTGTTCAAATGCACAAAATTATTATTGGAGCACAACATCAAATTGATTTGGGCCAAGCAGACAGGTTTTGGTTCGTAACTAGATCCTTAACTATAGATATACATTTCCTTTATTTTCAAGTTGAAGCGTTATGCATAATAGATTCGCCAAGGATTATGTACATATACATGTATTCATGCCTGCATAATAATTATGTTCTTGAAACTGTTATCAAAATTTGACGAATTGCTCTTCACAGTATTTTCTTGTCTTTCAGATTCTTGTCTTAAAAGGAACATATCTAAATTCTTAAGATAAACCTTTTTTTAATTGACAATTCTTATGATTTAAAAAATCGGACTAATTATGATTGTGTATACATTTACCGATAAATAACAAAGTCTTTGATCTACCGAATACTTCCTAGTCTATTTCGATGTGATGTAATATATTCTTTTGGAAATTGAGTGAAATAATACAATAGATTTATGTCAGGCAGAGCACTCATTTATGTGAAGAAGAGTTTATATGCTTTGTAGCAATATTATAAATGTGATATATATTTATTGTACAGCTCAGCTCTATTTTTACAAAACTTTATCCATTGCCTGTGTACATAATTATATTCTTATATCTGTATATTATCAAATACTCGAAATATGAATAAAATTTGAAACAGGTTATGATTTTTGTGGTTATCAAAGTACATGAGATGTAGATCTAGATAGATGTTCTAAACCAGGAATAAAAATCGTCCCACAGATCTAGATATCTTTAATGATTGTTCAGACCATATGCACGTGCAACCCCATAAACTGTAAAACAAATTAATAAGCTACTCCCATACTCCTAGACATGTTTTAAAATCATTCCACAGCCTATCTACCTTTTATCGGAATTATTAGGTCAAATTATTACCAAAATTTAATGATTTTGAAGATTAGTGCTTGCAGGGATTTTTTTTTTTTAAATTGTTACCAAAATTTAATATTAACAAGATTCAGATAATTAAATAAATAATAATTCTAATAATAACTAAATAATTAGTGCTTGTTGAAGGGATTTTAGAATTTTATAAGCAGCTGATAAGAGATAAGATAAAATTAAAAGTAAATCTGAAAAAAAAGGCGCGGAAAGAACGGTACAAGTGCGCCATCTAGTGGCAAGTTTGTAGTTTGATCATGAGTACTCCGAATTCCCACCAGAGGGCGTGACTGTCTGGCTGAAAACAGACTAACCGATGCGGCAGGTTCGTTTATTTCTGTTTGCTTTGATTATCCCCCAGGAGGTCTTTTAATGCCAAACATAGTTGCATTTTATTGAACATTTCATGCTTTGTTATGTACAAAAGTTACAAAATACATCTCACACTACGAATAGCATATACAAGAAAACAGATGCAGTCTTTTATGTGTTGAGCGATAATAGGGGATTTATCCATTGAAGCTACTATAAAATAAATTCAATTTTGTATGGTTGTGTGTATCACTTCTATACATGCTACAGAGTACCCATGCAGAAGTTGTGTCTTATTTTGGGTTTCACTTCTGTAGACTCTAGTGACATGCTCTCTAGAAGCTGAAAGGTTTTGAATTTGTGATCTGAGCTCTCAGGTAGGTACTACTGTGGCGACCCCAGGTATTGATTGCCGACTTTTAGGGGGTTTGTCCTGCCTTCAGGGGTCCCCTATGTTCCCTTGGTTTTTAAAGACTTAATAGAGTATTTCATTCAAAAGTAACATGTTTGTATGATGTGTATTTCATGATTTCTAGGTTGAAAGTTCTTTTTATCTTGATGTAACTTAGGATTTGTTATTCTGTGTTGTGGCTCCTTAGATTGGGCTAGTGTGAACTTTGCTCACTAGGTGGCAGGTCAGTACTGGTAGCAGCAGTAGTAGGAGTAGTAGTAGTACCAGTAGGAAGAAGTAGTATGCAGATGAGGGTTTGGGCAGTGGGCCAATCAGGAGAGTTGGCCAATCAGCTGAGGGCAGCTTTTCATAGAAAAGGGGCTGTTTCAGCCTCAGAACTTCACTCTTGTGGGGAGTCAGGTGGGAGTTGGAGCTCTTAGCTCAACCACCTGGCTCTACTACCTTCTGGGTGGGAGCCCTGGTTTAGCTCCTCTTTTTCCCTTGATAGAAGGTCCCACTTGCCCCTCCTATTTGGAGATGGGCTTTTTCCCCCCTTGTGGGAGGCCCCACCCTTGTGTGGACCTAGGCCTTTTGGGAGTTGTTGGCCTCTGGCCTACTCCCAGCCTATGGTAGTTGGGTGCCTGTGTGGAAGTTAGGCCTTTTGGGAGTTGTTGGCCTCTGGCCTAATCCTAGCCTATGGTAGTTGGGTGCCTGTGTGGAAGTTAGGCCTTTTGGGAGTTGTTGGCCTCTGGCCTACTCCTAGCCTATGGTAGTTGGGTGCCTGAGTGGAAGTTAGGCCTTTTTGGCTATTTCCCCACCCTTCCTATTTTATAGGGAGTTCTAACCTTTTGAGATGGGTTGCTCCTATATTATAGGATGTGGTTGGTGGGGAGTTTTGGCATGTTAGCCAGTTATTGAGTCTTGGATTTAGGCTCTTTATTTTGATCTACCACTTTGTAATTTTGTGTAACTTTGGTTGTATTTTGACTGCTTTGAGCCCTATTGTAGAAGGGATATTTCATAGTATTTGTAATAAAATTATTTTAATTTAAGATTTATTTTGTCTGGTTTTCTGTCACTTTTCTCCAATCCTAGTGGTCGACTTGGGATTTTCCCCCTGTAGCATGGCTTGTTGCCCCCTGGGTGCGCTACATTTTCTGGTGCCGTGACCGGGATTGGAGAGTTGTGATAGAGACTAGTTATTTTATTTGGAAACACAACGAGAGGTCAATTTTGCTATACCTTCCAGATTTAGTGAAAAGTTACTGTTTTCTGCAGTTGCAAGGTGAACCTTTGACTATTTTGGAAATTGATTACCTGAAAATGAGTTCTGAAATTTTCTTAATGATTTTAATGTTAGTATTCTGTGAATGTTGTGGGTGGAAAGATAGGTTCTTGAATTATGAAAAAGTTATTGATCAGTTTGAGAGTGTGAACCAGGAGGGAGATTGTCATGGGAATGTTTATGCTATCTCACAAAAGGTGCTCAAACACAAGATGGTTTGCTTTAAAGAGCGGTGCCTAGAATTTCGAACAGAGGGTCTGTTGTCTAGGAAGCTCACGTATCCTGTAAGGACAGTTGGCTGTTCTCAACTTGATCAGAAAGGGAGCTGGACCAGGGAAGTTAAGGCAGGGGTACTGTCTTTTGGTCGCTCGCATGTTCCGGAGGGTTAGTGAGAGGATCACCACCCAGGATGGAGAGGGGGTTACCCTCTAAGCTGGATCTCAGATTGTAACAGTGTGGCTGTTGACTGGGAGGCTTACATGTTCTAAAGGTCTGGTTGGAGATGTACTGTTTGATCCGAGGAGGGACTTTCCCTCTCAGCTACATCAGGTAGATACGGCAGGGGTACTGCCACCTGGTAAGCTGGCATGTTCTGGAGTTGTGCCTAGAATTTCGAACAGAGGGTCTGTTGTCTAGGAAGCTCAGAAGAGAGGTGGCCCTCTAAGCTAGATTCCGTGTTTGCAACGGGTACTGTTGCCCGGGAGGCTTACATGTTCGGAAAAAACAGAGCCACTGCTGTTTGGACAGAAGTATGCGTAGCCCACTTTTTGTGTTTTGAGTTCACTGAGTAGTGAAAAGGAGATGAAGGCGAGAGCAGCCTATTGGGTGACCAGCCTTGCTTGGAGCACTGTCTGGGACCCCTTGAGTGAGCTGTGGGCCTGGAGTTTCCCATGTCAGTTTTGCTCTAGGGTGATGAGCTTGAATGTTGTCTTGGGAGTCTTTAATTGGTGTAAGGTATGGTGACCTGGAGGGACTTGGGCGAACAACACCTGTAGATACTGAGCTGTGTTGACAGCCTGGCAGGAGCCTATCTACAGCTGCAGTCATGCTGGTTGTAAAATTTGGTCTCTCAAGTCTCTCCAGCAGATTTTGGAGAGGATCCTATTATTTGGAAGTGAGATCTATACTGCGTATTTTTGTTTACATGAAGCTTATATGTACCATGATGGCATCATGCACTTGGAGTTTGTGTGTATTTGAGTTATGTGTGTTCAAAATGTGTACTTGAAATTTTGGATGTATATCGATTGTATGTTTAGATTTTATGTAGTACAATGCGAGGGCGCATTGGTCCAAGGAGGGTGGAGTGTGGCGACCCCAGGTATTGATTGCCGACTTTTAGGGGGTTTGTCCTGCCTTCAGGGGTCCCCTATGTTCCCTTGTTTTTTTTTTTTTTTTTTTTTTTTTTTTAAAGACTTAATAGAGTATTTCATTCAAAAGTAACATGTTTGTATGATGTGTATTTCATGATTTCTAGGTTGAAAGTTCTTTTTATCTTGATGTAACTTAGGATTTGTTATTCTGTGTTGTGGCTCCTTAGATTGGGCTAGTGTGAACTTTGCTCACTAGGTGGCAGGTCAGTACTGGTAGCAGCAGTAGTAGGAGTAGTAGTAGTACCAGTAGGAAGAAGTAGTATGCAGATGAGGGTTTGGGCAGTGGGCCAATCAGGAGAGTTGGCCAATCAGCTGAGGGCAGCTTTTCATAGAAAAGGGGCTGTTTCAGCCTCAGAACTACAGTTCCCTCCCGACGTCCGATGAGAGCACATGTGCATACCATCACGTTGAGATCCATCTCCTACTCTGAGACCTCACAGTCCTTTTCAGGATAGGGGCCCTCTGGTTGTCTCAGCCAATTCAGCTACAACACATTTTAGACAGTTTCTGTCCAATTATGATCTGATTCCTAAAGGAGTCACATTCTACCCCAAACAGGTTCTGGGGCTAGGACTTGGCACGGTCACCTCAGGGCCGGCTTGTCCTGTCTCATCTATCTGTCCTTTCAGTTAATTTTTTGGCTCCCTCATCCATAGCTCCCTTTTATTTTTGTCTTGGCTCTTGGGTGTTAGAACCCAAGTCTCATATCTACTTATTATTACTCATCACACTGCCCCTCTCAGGGGCAGGTATAATTCGCCCCCCCACACTTGTTGTGGAGGGCACGGGACCCCCTCAAACTTATCCAGACAATCTGGATTGTGTCACCCCCAAGGTTAGGTGGACGGCCTACGCCAGACAGGCAACCCCTACCCCGGCCCCTATTTACACTAGGGCCAACGTCACACAAAAGGCCGACCTGTCGGCCAGTGGTCCCCCTGCCGCCCACATGGCGGATGGCAGCCAGTCCCCTGCGGTCAACCAGGCTACCAAAAGACCCCTTGACGTCACAAACGACGACGAGGGTTCTACTACTACACGCAACCGCAAGGTCAAAGTAGTTAGCGCCACCACTGACTCTACTGACCCATGCCTCTCGGTGGACCAGCACCAAGAGGAGATGGAAGTTACACTTCCGGAGATGGCGCCGTTTATTATAAACATCAAAGAGTCCCCTGCGTGGACCTCAGAACACCTTGTGCTCTTACAACTACAGGCCCACCACCCGACCCTGGACATCACGGTCAAACGCTCGGCCAAGGGTCAGAGCCTCCTCGTCCCCCGGTCCCCGGGGGCAGTAGATATCCTACAAAACCTCACAGTTCTACACGGCCAACCGATAGCATTCCTCCAACTAGGAGTGAGAACCCCCAGGGTCACTGGGATGATAGACAGGGTCCCCACAACAGTTCCCCCGGAGCTGGTGGGGAGTGTCTTAGACAAAGCACTATCGGTCACCAGATTGACCAGGTGGGACAGTACCACCAAGTCCTCAGTTCCGACCACATCCCTCAGGGTTGTATGGGAGGGGGAGGAGTTACCCAAGAAGGTAACCATAGGCTTCATAGGCACGTACAGGGTGAGGCCCTTCGTACCAGAACCAATCAGATGCTACCATTGCCAGAGATTCGGCCATATTGCAAAGGCCTGTACAGTGGACAAGCCAGTCTGTGGTCTCTGCAGTGCAAACCACAAGACGGCAGAGTGTGTGGAGAAACGGAAGAACCAGCAGGAGGTGACACTCAAGTGTCACAACTGCCGGGGAAACCACACCACAGCCAGCAAGAGCTGTCCCAAGAGAATGGAGCTCGTCAAGAGGCTTCACGCCAAATCAGCTGCACCCCCAAAAAAGGCCCAGAAAGTCCCTACCCCCGAGGACTTCCCTCCGCTCCAGTCGGAGCAGGAGGTGGCCATCAAAGATACAGCCTCGAGACAGCTCCAACCCAGCCCACAGGCGGCAAAGACCCCACCAAAACAGACTCAGTCTGCCAAGGGCAAAGGCAAGGGCAAAAGTCTCAGCAAAACACACCCTCCCCAAACCACAGGTCCAAAGTTTTATCCGGCACCCCTCCCCAAAGAAAATGTTTGGGAGAGAAAACAGCAGGGCAAGGCAACCAACCCAAATCCCAAGGACCGCATGCAAAGCAGGCAGGGAGATGTCCCCAAACCACAGGGCAGCCAAGCCCCAGTGGGAGCCAGTCCCCGAGAAACACTGTCTATGGTACAGGAACTCCTGGCTTCACTGCAAGAATTGACCCCCAAACTCCTAACAGACCCGAACCTATTAACAGTAGTCCTCAATGTACAGCAGACGGCTCTCAGAATGCTGGAGATGCTGTCTGCACATATCTGAAATTTGTTTCCTGGAATGCAGAAGGAGCCAATACTAAAGTTGCCACAATCATACAGACCGTTCTTAATGATAATATTGATGTCCTGGCCATACAGGACACCAGAATGGCCACCAGACAAGATGGTCGGCCCCCAATCAGGGTCCCGGGTTACACCACCTTTCACATCCCCAAGAAGGGTGCCAACCCGGGCCTTATTACCTTGGTCAGACGCACCATTCCAGCTGACCTGGTCGACCTTCATCTAGACCTGGGTTCACATACAACCATCCTCTCTGTCCTGGCCCACCTTGAATCGGGGCCCACCTATATACATAATGTATACAGGCAAAGACATAAAGACCCTTTTGATGTTACCCCTATACTTGACAGGCCCACCCCAGCAATCCTTATGGGTGACCTCAATGCCCACCACTCTGATTGGGGTCCTTCAGAAGTCACCACCCACCCTGCTGGCAGGCAGTTGGCTGCTCAAATTGATGCGCTACCATACTTGGTACTCAACAACAAGGTAGCCACTCACATCCGGGGTTCGGCACTGGACCTCTTTATTGTCCATAGTAGTATTGCTCCTAAGACCCATTTCACTCTCGCTCCACACCTGGTTAGCGACCACTTTGCAATACAACTTCACATCCAAATCAGCCCCCCCACTCTCCCTGCCACTTTCAAACCAAAATGGAATGTGGATAGGGCGGACTGGGACTTATATGCTTCCACCCTCAAAGCTGTTGCGGCTGAGGACATCCAACCATTAGATCTAGATGAAGAGGCAGAACAACTTGCCTCCTTCATCCTTCGGGGTGCTGAGGCAGCAATCCCTAGGACTAGACCCTACAACCCTAGGAAGTCCCATTGGTACAGCAATCCTGAGGTCCGAGCTGCCAACAGAGCCCTTAACAGGGCACTGCGCAATTATAAGAAACAGAAAACGGGTTCTAATAGAGACCAACTCAAGATAGCCGCCAAAGAGGTCTCCCGAGTTTCTACCGAAGCCAGGTATGGATCTTGGAACACCTGGATCTGTAAGGTGAACAAAGACACCAGTGTTAAGACTCTCTGGAAGCGTCTCAGAAGGGTCAAGGGCTCGGATCAACCCCCTCCTTCCCACCCTAACCCTGTGGCCAGAGCGAACCAACTGATCCGTCAGTTCGCAGACAGAACCAGCCCTGATAACCTCCCTATTGAAACCCAACAAAACCTCGCCCGTCACCATATCAGGAGGGTCGAGGTGGTGGATCAAGCCATTCTTAGGCCAGCCACCACTGACACCCCCATCACAATGTCCGCGCTAGAAGCTGTCATTGACTCAACCAAAGACTCGACTCCAGGTGAAGACACCATATCATATATTATGATACGAAAGTCACCAGGTGTCATCAAGGAACTCATTCTACGTCTTTGTAACAACTCTCTTGCCCTGGGCACCCTCCCCACTAGTTGGAAGACCGCTGACATTGTCCCCATCCCAAAGCCGGCACAACCAGGCAAATACAGCCCTATTTCACTCCTCTCCTGCATAAGTAAGCTTATGGAAAAGGTCATCCTTAAACGCATCCTACATGCGGCTACCCCTCTCCACCCACACACTCTTGGGTTTAAGAAGGGAGTAGGCTGTGCCGATGCTGTAGCCATACTTGTAAATGACCTCTCCACCCACAAGTCTAACAAGTCAACTGCAGTTTTCCTCGATCTGGAGAAAGCTTATGAGCTAGCTCCTCCTACAGCCATCCTAGAGGCACTAGCAAATGCAGGGATTCAGGGCCACATCCTCGCCTGGATACGAGACTATCTCAGCGAACGCAAAGCAACTCTCACCTTCCAGGGTGGGAAATCTGAAGTCACTGACTTCGCCAATGGTACTACACAGGGAAGTGCTCTCAGCCCTACCCTGTTTAACTACCTCATCAATCAGATACACGATAGAGTTCCCCTCCCTTCAGGTATCAAAATCCTCATTTATGCGGATGATATTGTTCTATACCAGGCCTACCCAGGGAAAGGAAGAGGCAGACTACAGGGCCCCATCACCAAAGCTCTAGCTGCGCTTGAGGTAGCAATCCAATACATTGGCCTCAAGGTCTCTGTCGAAAAGACCAAAGCGGTTTATTTCTTCTCCCGCCCACCCACATTTGACCTCACCATCAATGGTCACCAGGTTGAGTGGGTAACGAAATTCAAGTACCTAGGGGTATACTTGGATCGTGGCCTATCTTTTGTTCGCCATTCAGAGCATGTGTGTTCTAAGGCAAGAAAGAGATTAAACGTGATGAAAGTCATGGCTAATCTTAGCGGGGTCAATGCCACTGTCCTCTATGCCTTCTACATAGCAGCCATCCGACCAATCCTGGAGTACGGCTCCCAGGTTATGGGCCTAGCTTGCAAAACGGCCCGTCAGGCCATAGAGAGGATACAAAACCACGCCATGCGCCTCATAACGGGTGCCCACAGATCCACGGGCATAGATGCCCTCAGACAGGAGCTCCACATCCCTCCTCTTGTGGACAGTAGATTCAGGGTATGCCAGGCCAGATTTGCTTCCAAGGTGGTTACCTCAGCGGACCACCCTCTCCACAAGACCCTCACAGCTGCCCTCCCAAAGGACCCCCGTGTCTTTCCCTCTACCACCTGGAACCTCCAGATGGCTACAAACCTCAAAAACCTCACCCCCCCGGGCATGGCCTTTGACCCAGTCCCCTCCTCTCCCCCTCCTCCACCCTGGAGGCCACCTGGAGCATACACTATCATCAGTCATCCCTTCCAATCCAAGGCCGATGAGCATCGTGAAGCCCTCCGCCTGGAAGCCGAGAGGCAAATCCAGGATGTTGAAACAGCTGATAGCCACGTGTACTACACGGATGGCTCCGTCGCTAATAAAAAGGCCTCAGCAGCCTTCTACACAGAAGGCTACACCAAGGGTATCAGGCTCAACGATCAAGCATCCATCCTCCAGGCAGAGCTAGTAGCTATCAAGGCCGCCCTTGAACATGCTGCCCTACAGGGTCCAGGCCCTACAGTCATACATACGGACTCCCTCTCAGCAATTCAGACCATCAGTAGGTCTCAACCTAGAGACAATCACGGTCTCCTAGGCCAGATCAATGAAGCCATCGCCAATCTCCCAGCCCTCCCCACCCTCAATTGGGTGCCCAGTCATGTGGGCATCGAGGGAAACGAACGCGCCGATCAGGCAGCTGCCAAGGTACTTATTAGACCTCACCCTGACATAGTTATCCCCCCTAGTAAGGAAAGTATTGCTGCGGCTATCCGTAGAACAGCCAGAGATATCTGGGAGACCCAGCAAGATAACCCCAGCAACCCCACCAGCCACTTTAGATGGAACTCCCTTATGGGACATCATAGGGACACCCGTATTGCTATTCTCAACCTCCCCAGGAACCTCCAGAAAGAAGTCTTCAGGTTAAGACTAGCCAGCGCCCATTACACTGCCATCTATGGGGGATACGCTTGCCCTCACTGCCTAGATGCACCCAGACACCAAACTGTCCACTTCCTTGCGGAGTGCCCAGCCCTAGAGGTCCCCCGCTACAACCTACTCACCAGTAGGCTTCCCCCTGCAGTTCGCAATGCTACCCCATATGATCTGGCCGCAGCCATAATGGCCGACCAGGCCACCACTGGTTATCGGCACCTAGTTGACTTCATCTTCGCTCCAGATGGCCTACCCTAAACCTCTGCCCCTTCCCTCGACCCCCATACTTCCCTACCTGTCCTCCCCATCCCCCCGGAGCCTCACACAGCTCCTAAAACAAGGTGGGTGTCCATCAGGGTCTATCCTGGTGGGCACGGTATAAAGAACCTCCCCAACTAAAAACTCACAGGGGAGCTCTTCTCTCACACCACTTTCAGGAGCCAGGGATACCCATCCCAGGGCTCCACTGTTCCCCTGGGGACAAAAACCAAAAAAAAAAAAAAAAAAAAAAAACTCAGAACTTCACTCTTGTGGGGAGTCAGGTGGGAGTTGGAGCTCTTAGCTCAACCACCTGGCTCTACTACCTTCTGGGTGGGAGCCCTGGTTTAGCTCCTCTTTTTCCCTTGATAGAAGGTCCCACTTGCCCCTCCTATTTGGAGATGGGCTTTTTCCCCCCTTGTGGGAGGCCCCACCCTTGTGTGGACCTAGGCCTTTTGGGAGTTGTTGGCCTCTGGCCTACTCCCAGCCTATGGTAGTTGGGTGCCTGTGTGGAAGTTAGGCCTTTTGGGAGTTGTTGGCCTCTGGCCTAATCCTAGCCTATGGTAGTTGGGTGCCTGTGTGGAAGTTAGGCCTTTTGGGAGTTGTTGGCCTCTGGCCTACTCCTAGCCTATGGTAGTTGGGTGCCTGAGTGGAAGTTAGGCCTTTTTGGCTATTTCCCCACCCTTCCTATTTTATAGGGAGTTCTAACCTTTTGAGATGGGTTGCTCCTATATTATAGGATGTGGTTGGTGGGGAGTTTTGGCATGTTAGCCAGTTATTGAGTCTTGGATTTAGGCTCTTTATTTTGATCTACCACTTTGTAATTTTGTGTAACTTTGGTTGTATTTTGACTGCTTTGAGCCCTATTGTAGAAGGGATATTTCATAGTATTTGTAATAAAATTATTTTAATTTAAGATTTATTTTGTCTGGTTTTCTGTCACTTTTCTCCAATCCTAGTGGTCGACTTGGGATTTTCCCCCTGTAGCACGGCTTGTTGCCCCCTGGGTGCGCTACACTACCACAGGAAAATAGAGTGACATCTGAAGAGGTTTAACTATACTTAGAATCAAAGATCATGACATAAGAAACCTAACATTTTTTACGGAATGTTTCTAGCTTTCTTAGTTAAAAAGTTATTCAACATTCCATGTCGTTTTTTCTGACTAAAACAGTAGACATCTAGATCTAATCCCATTGCATCCTATTGTAAATCTTTGTGACCTTTCCAATAGGGAATTTATCTGATCAAGTTTTGAATAGTTTTTATGACTAAAACCAAGATATCTCTGGATATAATGATGGTAGCTTCACTCTGTAAAGTTTGTCTGACAGCCCTTGACGAGGACTTGCTAATCATTATTATGTCTCATTGACCTAAGATTTAGGTCAAGGTCAATAAGGTCAAAGGTCAATCTATATGTCACCCAGTAATTGGTGGAGGAATTTGGGGGGCCATTTTTGACAGTTTGGGCATAGTCTGTGGTAGTACCTATCTCAAGTAGCTAGGTCTAGTAGGGATCTAGGCCCAGGCCTAGGCCTAGGCCTAGCTACTAAGCTAGGCCTACTACCCGCCCTAGGTAGATCTAGATCTATGTAGTTAGATCTACACTATTACTAATAGGGACCTTCCATAAATGAAGACATGCTATTTTTGACCCCCCCCCCCCCCCGCCGCCCCCTTGTCATGTTTTGTCATGCGGACCCCCCCTCCCCCCAGAAATGACAGATCTACTGAGTGGCCCTGCCATGCCAAATTGCAGATAGACTACAGTCTAGATCCAACGAGCCTACAAGATGACATTGTGTAGCTATGATATTTTTGCTAGATCTAAGCAAGGATGGACAAAGCAGATAAGAGGCTCAGGGCCCCAAAATCATTTTAAATCAGGCCGGGTGCCTTGATTTTAACTAAAAATAGAAACTTCAGAATTCCAACATAGATCTAAATAGTAATTTTTTTAGATCTAGTTACAGACTGAGAGTTGTTATCTAAACAGTTTATCAATATATATTTACTTGGTGTAGGTCTATAAATAAACAAACTAGACTCTAGTAGATCTATTGTAGAGAAAGTAAAAGTCAATTGCTGCCTTTTTTTCCTCCAGTAGTTCAAAAAAATAAGGTTGAATAAGGCTGATAGAAGCTTAGAAAATGCCTTACTTTGTCCTTTTATGTTTGTAGCTGTAGAGAGCGCCTTCAGGATGGAGAAGGACGTTGATTACGCCACTCACCACCAGAGGGCACTCTGTGAGGGGTTGTGGAACCTGCGGTCGGAGGGAACCATGTGTGACGTAGTTCTAGACGTATGCGGAGAGCGTCTACTGGCACATGGCGTCATCCTCAGCGCATGCTCGCCCTATCTGAAAACACGCTGCACGCATAACGGAACAGACCCCAAGGACAGCTTGACTGAGATAAAAATCCAAAACTGCTCCTATAAAGTCTGTCTCAAAACCTTGGAGCATCTTTATACTGGGAAGGTGGTGGTGCTCTCAGGGTCACTTTTAGAAGAGTTTGATAATCTTTGTGGGGAGTGGCAGTTGAAACAGCCTCTAGTTGCACCATTCAACAATATTTCTGATTTGAAGACTGGCAATGAAGTTGAAAGTGTTCCTTCTCCGTCTATATCTGATCCCTCCGAAGGAAACGAAAACGATGGATCTGAGTCGGAGGAGAAAGGAAAGTCTGTTTTATCAGGGGAAATTCAAAATAGAACTCCAACGCCTGAACCAAAAGAAGTTGTTGGAAGGAAAACAAGACTGACTCAAAAAAGAAAAGCCGCTCCGAAATCTACAGGTGGAAGGGCCCCAAAAAGGCGAAAATGTGCCACGTCAAAAAAAGCTGTAACTAACAATGTTGTGAAGGAGGAAGAAAAAACTAAAGAAGAACCTGAAAAAATAACCGCGGTACAGTCTAATTCAATCTCAGATGATAATTCAAATTTAACAGACGATGCTGAATCGTCCAATGACAATGACAGTTCCTGGGAAAACGATTCGAAAAGTGAGAAAACTCTTAAAAGAAATCAGAGGAAAACTTTACCAAAGAAGACCCCAAAAGTAAAGGCAGAGAAAAAAGCCACGACGGGTCGTCCGCGGGGGCGACCAAAAAAGTGTGGTCAGGGGCCCCACCTGTATAGTAATAACGTGAAGAAGGGGCGAGCGTTTGTATGTCGACAATGTCAGGTTTGTATTACTTAAGTTGATATACATATTTCAAAATTATCATTCAATTCCGAATATTTTTTTAGATACGACATTATCTTCAGGGAAAATTAAAAAACGAGAGTACATTGCTCTTGAGTACAGATGAAATCTCAGGTTACGGAATAATGATAAAATATACGTAGATGCAGATATGTTCGGGCAGAGAAAAAAACTATACACTTCACCACATAGGTTTTTAAAGGAACTTGCTCCGATACGAGCTATTTCATGTCTAATTATGCAATCATTTTTCCAGCTCTTGTGCTTTCATTCAAATTGAAACACAAGTGTAATCTAACTCATAATATTATCTAACTCATCATATTCCTCATAAGAATGTTACTTGTCATTCCCATGAGATTATTGTGTGTATGGGAAAAAAAGAATAAAAAAATTTCATACGCACAATAATCCCATGGAAACCACAAGTAACATAATTGTCAATGTGCAGTATTGGAAAAATTAATAAAATATTCTTCATAAGAAATCCATATAATTTTCCATTAGGTAATAAACTTGTTTTATAACCCAATAACAGGCAGAATAAACTATTATCTATACCTCAATTACTCATAACCAAATAACAGATGGAGTTCGGTCGGCGGGCGGAGTTGACGCAACACCGTAAGGAGCACCACCGGGACGGGCTGGGATGTGACGCGTGTAACATGCAGTTCCCCGAACGTAACCAACTGTTGGCCCACAACGTGGAGCACCACTGGACAGAAGGCATGGAGCTACCTGAGATCTACTCCTGCCAGGTAGGTGTTTGAGCAGAGATATTCCTAGGTGTACAGAATGCCAGATTCTTGCACCAGAAATGTAATTTCCACACTGGGAAAAAATGGTTGGGGCTACTCTAGAATCAATATTTTTCTAAGAAATAGAATAGTGATTAAAAAACTCCTTGAAAATTTTACCTTGGGGGTTTTTGATACCTGAAATATTAGTCTAGGAATAACCCAGGGGGAGAGGGGGAGGTAAATGCTCCATAGTTGTGGCATCATTCTTTTTAGATACCACTATTCATGGAGTTAAGTCGTGTTAAAAATAAAGACATCCTCTGTACAATGACTTGAACAATCTCGGTAATTTAAGAAGTATCGGCGATTACATCAAGATACAGTCTGAGTGAGTTTTATTAATGCTTTGAAATATTTTCTTGGCAAAAAATTAGGTTGGGGACAACAATTTGAGTAGGTCCAAGTACTTGAAAAAAACATTTTTTTGTTGTTGCCTTGTCAAATAGTAATAATTCTGTTTGTAGTGATACATACAAATTATAATAAGTAGATACACAGAAATATGATATCTTTTGATACATTATTACTCAATAATACTTTGAATAAGATATATATTTCAATATTTACCAGGTAGCAGGCTGTAACTTCAACACCCACAAACGGATGTCGTGGTACAACCACCGGCTTCACGCGCACCCATCCGAGTGCAGTATCTGCGACATCTGTGGCAAGTCGCTGAAGAACGAGCTGACGCTACGCCAACACAAGGCGGTGGTGCACCCGACCAGCCCGCGTAAGGTGTTCGCGTGTCCCTCGTGTGACAAAGTCTTCAAGACAGAGTCAGGCATGCAGGTAAAGTACTTGTGATCCATTTATAGGTTTGAATGTTTAAGGTTTTTGTTGTTGTTGTTGTCATTTCTCGGTCAGTGTTACCTTGATTGGCTTAACAAAAATCCTCGCCTCCCCAAGGGTAAGACAAATAAGGAAAGAAAACATACAGAGCTTTAAATGTTCTATCCATAAATCATAGGATTTTTTGAAAAAATAAAATCAGAGATGCCATTTTTCTCGTTTTTTCCAATTTCTTTATATTTTAGGTGATTTTAGATTACACAGATTATTTTTTCTACAGCTCTCTGATCTGCTCGTTGGAGTATTGTTGTTCAAGATTTAAACCTTTCAAAAGCAAATCCTAAGCTAGGACTCTATTATTTGAAATATTCTCCTCCCATTTTAGTGCGTAAAATACTACATTTTATACCTCACAATTGAACTACACGTATACTTTTTCTCTGAAATATCACAAATACCTTTCACATATCACACTTTAAACGTTTGTTTTATTGTTCAGAAACACAAAGACGTGGCCCACCGTCCGTGGACCTCGGAGCGGGAGAAGTTCGTGTGTCCGTACTGTGCCCATACGTGTATGTTGTCGGAGAGCCTTACTGAACACCTCTACAAAAAACACGACATTCTACCAGCCTCCAAAAAGTCGTACGTGCATTTCTTTGTATAAGTATAATGGTCTCAAATTGTACCGATCGCATTTTGTTTGATATCAAAAAAATATATATAACGATTTTCTCAGTATGTATACATGTGAAAAAAAAACGAAAAAAGTATACTGAAGAATCAAGTTTAGGATCGATAATGGCAGATACCCAGCAGGGCTTGACAAATCAATTTGAAACCAGGTTGCCCGCTGGGCAACTTGAGCCCAGAAAGTGGTTGCCCAGCTAGATAAAGTGGTTGCCCAGTAACATTTGAAAAGAAGGGAAAATATATAGATGACAAATAACTTAGGATTTAGACAAGGTTGATCAATTGAATATAAATTTATCAAAACTTCAAAAATCATATTAATAATTTCCAATCCCAAATTTTGGAGTTTGACTCTGGTTGCCCACTGGGCAACTCAGGTTCTCATTTCAGTGGCCCAGTATGACTTTTTTGTGGTCCTGGGCCACTGGACACCCGATTTGTCAAGCCCTGCGGACCAATTTGATTCCTTGTGTGTCATTCATTTGATTCATTAGTGTTGTTGTGTCCACTTGTTTCAGATACAAATGTAAGCATTGTGACTTTAAGACGACGCACATCGCAGAAATAAAGAAGCATGAAATAAGACACAAACGTGAGTGATTGATAAATCCACAGATACTAAGACAAGAACGCAAACAATAAGCAGATAAGCGGAAGGGGTAAAAGATTATATGCATTTAGAAATCCACCTGTCGACGATGATGTTTTTGAAAACGATGTTTTTGTTAAATGATATTAATCTAGACTGGAAATCTTGCAATATAACCGTTGGACATTTCAAGTATGAATAATAAAAAAAAATTTCAGAAATCAATCAGACTGTTAAAAAATACTAATAGCCGCGGTCTGATTAATTTTCTTTAGATAAGAACAGTGTCAACATTAAATATGCGCATTTCTTTTGTTTTTTTAATATTTTGGAGCAATATTTACATATGAAATATTCTCTTTTCTCAGCGGAAACAGAAAAGCCCTTCCATTGTGACAAGTGCGACAAACGGTTCGTCGACAAAGGGTCGTTAGTATCGCACCAGCTGAAGCATGACGTTGGTAAGGAATGTTTACTTATTTCAAGATACTTTTGAATAGGCAAAAATACCAAATAAATGGCCCACCCTGTAGTGTATAAGTGCCCTCAATTGTTTATATAGGTATGTTTTTGAAGAATGCTATCGAAAAGAAATCTGAAAGTCGAAGTAAATTTTCACATATTCTTGTACAGTTTGATATTTCTTTGTAAAGAGAACTAATCGCGTACACAATGATATATATGAATGTTAACTAAATTAAAAGAAAAACTGAACATAAGAATATTACAACTTATAAATTTTAAACACTTCAGTAACCATAAGGGAAAATATGTATATTCTTTATCCTGACTAGAAAAACCTCACCGGTTCTCCGAAATTGATTTTTTCTACTTACATTAAAAAAAATTGTATGATAAAAAAAGTTTTTTTCCCTTTCCTCAGCCGCAAATCGCTTCAATTGTCCACACTGTGACTATTCCACCAAGTACACCCATAACCTGCGGGCCCACATCCAGGTTAGGCACGAGAATAAGGTGCGTATGAAGACTTTTTAGAATCACATAGTTATACAAGCACTGTATGTACAACGATGATCTGAAAACGATCTAGCAAATTAAATAAAGCTATATTATGATATAGAGTAGCCTTAGAGGGATCCCCCCCCAAAGCCTGATGGCTTTTAACGGTAGCATACATTTAGCAAGCATATCTTAGGTGTGTTTTCCTATTGAAGAAAGGCTGAAGAGATTATGCAGAAAAACTGAGAATTCTTGGAGAATTACAAATGAAGCTCCGACGATAATTATCCTGAAAGTAACTATAATGGTAGAGTAACAACTCTCTATCAAAAATTCTACTGAAATGAATGGAATCAACTAATGCGTGTTCTTTCCATTAGGATTACAAACCTTGGGAATGTGACGAGTGTTCCTACCGCTGTAACTCCAAGGGGAACCTGTACAAACATTTACGAAACGTTCACAAGCGGACGGTGGAAACAAAATACATGGTCGCTCGAGTGGGCGATCAGCAACCACCCGATGCACCACCGCCCAGCGGAACCAAGCCCGCGATGACCGACAAGACACCGGCCGGAGTAGTGACCGAGGATATAAGCAGAGGTTGGGATGTTAGCGGGAACAATCCTGAACCCGCTCAGGATACCGGGTTGTGGACTTTGCAGGTGGACCATAGTGAAGGACCACAGTGCCAGCCTACACCTATGCCAAGTATGCCAGGGAAGCTCCAGCAAACCCCAGTGACTCCCCAGTATGAGTTTATACAACATCATCAACATCAACAACAACATCAACAACAACATCAACAACAACACAATCAACAACAACAACAACAGCATCAGCAACAACATCAACAACAACAGCCCATTAGGCCTGTAACCACTCAGGAGCAGGCCCAAGGGCACCACCATTCACCCCATCCCCCACCACCATCACTACCACCACCACCGCCGCCACCACCACAGCAGCAACAGCAGCAGCAACAGCAACAAGTCCATATACCTCAAAACGTCGACATGAATTTATTATACACCTACCCAGGATTCTGAGCTTTAAAAAAATCAATTGTCAAGAGTTGTGTGTGTAGAATTATCAATCGCTGTTTTTTTTATTTCGTAAAATTGGGATATTATTTCACGGTATTCAAGAACATTTTATTATACACTTACCCAGGATTCTGAACTTTAAAAAAATCAATTGTCAAAGAGTTATATTTGTGTAGAGTTATTAATGGCTGTTTTTTTTTAATTCGTAAAATTGGGATATTATTTCACGGTATTCAAACAATCAGTTGTCAACGATTTTAATGTGTGCAGAATTATAAACCTGTGATTTATTTTGTAAATTTTGGATATTATTACAGGGTAATTAAACAATCAATTGTCAACGGTTTTTGTGTGTGTAGAATTATAAACCAGTGATTTACTTTGTAAATTTGGGATATCATAGGGTATTTTGGATTCCAGAGTGCCAATGAAGTACATGTATACGTCTATTTATTTACCTGTTTGGTAATTATGATAACATGCCTGTGTTAGTTAGATTGTGCCGTTAGTCTTTTCGTTTGCTCTATATGTATTGCTTTTGCATGCATGCTAAGAGCCGTTTAGCGGTAAAGTTGAAATAGTAAAATGAGTTAAAATTAAACAATCATTGAAATTATATACAATCATGAGTTATTCGAGTTTTCTAGGTTGAACCTCAACATTCCAAATTTTATCTAGCAAGAACGTGCTTGCGTGTAAATCCTATCGTTGCCTATGCTTCCATTAAACAGTTATTACTGAAAATGAGCGCGTTATGAATAGATTCAGATAGAATGGCAGAAAACTATTAGGTTGTATAGAGTATAGGTGCGATCTCCAGTGTTATTTTACTTTTTTTTGTTTATCGATACGTTTAGAAATATACAATAATGGCAGTGCCACCTTAGGCCAACATGCATTTTAACTTATATTTTAGAAACTGACATATTCTTTAGTGAGTTGAATCAAATGCTTAAACTTGTGCCGAGATTCGATATAGAACACAATTAATTCAAAATATTATACAATGATCTGCATGAATGCCTTTACACTAGACATATATACATTGATGTTATACCTTTATATTGGATAATGACAAGGTAACCATTGACAAAAATCATAATAAATGAAAGTTTATATGTTGTTTCTGAAAGCCAACGTTGCTAAGATGTTGAATTACGATATAGCTTTAACAATATTACGATAGTAGCTAGTTTTTGAGCTATTTGTAATGCTATTTATTTGTACCTGGTAAGTATGGATTATACAAGAGAAATCTGGAATCGTATAGCTTTTACTTGTCTAATAAATGTAACAGCCTAGCTGTGAATTCCGTTTTCTTTTGATTCTAATTCTTTCCTTAACAGAAGATTCTCTTTAGTCTTATCAATATTGATTGAAATAATTAATTTGGTAGGCCTTAGATAATTAGAAAAAATGATTTGAAAATAAGCATACGCGTTTCTTCTGTTACAGTCCATTGAGAAACAAGTCTTTGAAAACCTGCAAGTCAGCAACAAAATATTTCTTAAAGCCCTTCATTAGATGCCCTTACCATTTTGGTGATTCTCATTCGCAGTAGGCACGTTTTGACGTTTAATTTCGTGGTGATTTATTTTTGTAATCTGATCAAATATTCTCATAATCAACATGTTTCTACAATACTGCACTAAAGGTGGGTCTCAAGCTATAAGAGTTATTACAACTCCTGAGAATAATAGCTGTTATTTTCATTTTCGCCAACATTTATACGACCACTCATCGATTCCAGTCTCTTTCAAAAAACGTTGTGATATACGACATGTACTATACATTCGCTTGTTTCAGTTTCCAATGCAAGTATAGCCAGGTCAGGGCCTTTCTCCGGCCACTTCTTACTGTATCCACTTGGAAAGGTTTACAACATTCCTCCATGCCACAGTTGTTAACACTACCTGGCCAATATGAAACTGGAACTGAAAGTCTACCCTGGAGGTATGGCCAATCGGCGGGGGGCATATGATATAAATATTGATGCTTTGTCCCTAACTAAAGTTCTCCAGAAAGTACGGAGTTCCAAATGTTATAATTCACTTCCTCTTCATAGTCTTTATCTCTCGCAGTAAACTAAATAATCTACCTATAATTGAATAAAAAAAAAAAAATTCAAATGAATACCTTATAGTGTGTTCACACGAAAATTCCAAATGTTAAGTTTACTTCCTCTTGATAGTCTTTTTCTCTCTTGCAGTTAACTAAATAACCTACCTATAATTGAATAATTATTTATTTTCAGATGAATTCCTTATAGTGTGTTCATACAAAACTTAATATTGTATGATATAATGAAATAATTATTTACCATTTTCAAATAATATCCCACAATTACCCATACCATTTGATTCCTTCAAAAAGCTGTCATAATGAAATGAATGCACTACATTATGATTGAACAACTATATATTATTTTCTAGTTAATAATTCAAATACCAGGGTAGCTGTGAAAGAGAAAGTGAGTTCTTGAACACCCGGTGACTATTCTCCAGTGAGCCAGTAAATAGTTTTAGAAAGTACGTGTATGGTGGGTCCCTGGACAGACCTGGGAAACAGCAGGGGAATTCATTTGGGATTTCCCTAAGTGTTTCACCCCATCGGTTACTTACGAAACGTAGCCGTCTAACAAAGAACTTCGTGGACTGGCCTACCTCTTTTCCAAGGAAACTTATCAAAACATTATTAAGATCAAATAAAACCAACATTTACATGGAAATTTGCAAATATTGTACGAAAAACGTGTTAAAGATGGTACGATACATTTATGGGGTGTATCGATTAAATTTCAATCTCTCTCTCAGTTCATGAATCATGCTGTGGTTTTTCAACGAAAGTTACTTAGGAATTCTTTAAAAACAACTCATTGTGAACACATTGTAAAAACACTGCACTCTACATACATGAAATTCTTCGATTATGTTCAAATACAATTTTTCTTATGAAAGGTCTTTCGATTTTGAATGGACGCCCATAGCTTACAATTCTCTTTTATGAAAAGAATTCGCATGTTCCGTTGACCTGAAAAATTGTTAGACTATGCATGATGAAAATTTTAAAAATTTCGAAACCATAATGTAAGAATGAACTGTAATCGAATAAACCTGAATTTTCATTCGGAAGAGTAATAAATGTACAAGTTTTGTAGAAAATTAAATAAAAAGTAGACAAAATAGATTCAAATGCACATTGTCACAAATTCTTTTATTGATGTGCCATACATTTTTTTTTTAGCAATTTGATTGCAGGCTCATTCATCTTTTTTGTATCCCAGTTAGAAAATATAAGTTTGCACTGATTTACCGTCACTCTAGCCTTTAATATCAGGCCATTTGTAACTACCTTATATGAACATCACAAAAAACAACTTCTATAGACGTATTAGCTTTGTCAGTACAACAATAATACCCAACATTTGCAGCTTAATATTCCCTTTTTCCACAAGGGGGAAAACATCAAAGATATTCTAATATTTGCATCCCATATCAATTAGCCACAATATAAATGCAAATAACACTTTTCAGAATTTATATACTCCAGTCTCAAATATGATGGCTGGCTGGAGCTGAGTGCAGCATTTCTTTTCACGGTAAAGTAAATAAATAAGAAAATTGTACCTACATAAAACAAGAGATTCGTGGTCTCCATAAGTTCTTAAAAACTTGAATCACAATCGTTAATCAAGTTATTGCCCATCTGACATCATTGCTTAACATTAACGCACGACCGACTTTTCAGGAAATACAAGTTAAAAGTATTACGCGCAACACAGTTTAGCAACAAGCCCAACTCGAACCATACATGATATTATGGTCAGTTTATACAGATCAATCGTGGCAGTTCTATATTAGGACTCTGAATTCAATAGTATCAGTTCCTGGTTAAAAATACATGTGGTAAGTGTCGGCCAAAAAGTAGTTATCATTTTAATGTAAGCGCTGGTAAAGTATTACTCAGCCCACAGGCTATGCTGTATAGGATTCCGAGCTGTAAGTTCAATTGGGCGAGTTGGTGAGGGAGTCGATCGAGATGACCTTCTCGGAATACGCGCTCTAGTCTGAAGGCAAGTATAACAGTCACCAATGGGAGCATAAACCAAAAGGAGACATTCGTGGTGAGAACGGCGAACATGATGTATGGTACGAAAAGCAGCAATGCAAAGAGTGCATATGACCCCTTCTCGCCAACCAGGATTGCAAGGGTCACTATTCCAGCCTCGGCATCTGTCTTCATGTCTCTGGTGTTGTTGCTATGTAGAATGGCCTCAGTGTTAAGAGCGACAGGGAGGGCGTAAAGCAGAGGCGTCCATGACAGTTCCCCGCCTTGGGAGAGGTACGCGAAAAGCACTGTAATTGGCCCGAACGTGAGGAAAATCACAAGGTCCCCTAATGCCAGGTATTTCAATCCCAACCCTCCAGTATACAGAAAACTCCCAGAAAGTCCTCCAAAGTAGATCAGGGCCAGATGTTCCATACGGGCAGGCGACAGGAGGACTAGCACAAGAAATCCTAAACAGCCCATAGTATAAAACACCCCGCCCAATGTCGCGACATCATTCGGCTTCAAAATTTCATCGACCAACGTCCGATCATCACTTTTTTTGCTGTCAACTCCTTTAACATAATCAAAGTACGTGTTCACCAGATTTCCTGCAGCGTGAACGGAGATCGCTGTCAGGCACGTGGCAAGGAAGATCCATGGGTTAAAGGTGCCGAGAGTTTTGTAGACGAGGACGCTACCGAGGACAACAGGAGTGAAGGAGGCACTAAACGACCATGGCCTCATTGCCACCAGGACGCTCGAGAAGCGGTTTAACTGGGCCGGCCCCCGCTCTACCTGGACGGGCGGGCTCTCGGGAATACATCGTTCCTCTTCGAATGGAGATGCTGCTGTTTCAGTCACTGGAATAGAAAAGAAGAAGGACGTGATTATCTAACAGTTGAATCTTTAGTTATTTGAGGGAGAAGTGTTTCAAACTTTGAGAAGTACTGGTGACCATCCATAGTTTCTTAGTGGTCTCTGCAACTTACATCTTGAAGCGAAACTTGACGCGCTTAACATTCGTCTAATGCATCATTTGCTTAATACAATGTTTAGGCTAAAACATAGGTATGGAAGTCAGCCAAACGGCTTACAGACAAGATCTATGGATGCATCCCGTTGCCTGTTAAAGAAACCTAACCTTCATGTTTACCAGCATAGCTAATAGTACATAGGTGCAAAACTCTGCAGAGTATAAACACACTTTTTAGTTTTAAGTGAGACATTAAGGTTTGGGTTAAATCAGTACTGACTTAATTAGTTAATGTGACTATCAGTTCCCAGGCCGATCAATTGTCAATTTTCGTGCTGGTGGCATAACCTCATGTCCGCCAGCTTGAGTTGGTACTGGTCCTATGTAACCTCATTATCATGATTAGCAGTATCCTTCGTGGCTATCACTTCTATCACCAGCATTGTTATATACTGTTTGATTTGATATACGTGTAGGTGATATTTGTACTGGTGGCAGCATAAACTCATGCCTGGAGATACAATATTTACTCTATTACGAGGTCCTGATAATTTGATTTGTTCCTTGTACCCCTTGCATGACAATTGTTATGATAAATTCTCTCTATACCTACATGGAAGATCACTAATGTGAATGTGGTTCAATAAAGAAATAAAAAATAGCAGCATACATATACTATAACATGTGTAGGGTGTTCAATAGGGAGTATTAGCAACCCTGTATCACCACGTAACGTAACGGTAAGCGTCACGTATCCGTATCGGTAAGCGTAACGTATCTTATCTCATCTCAACAAACCTGCATGAGACTTGATTAAACAAAAAGGGTGAAACATTGTTATATCAAAACCATTAATACCTATCTAGTTACGTTTCCGAGTAACTGCATAGTTTGTCCCATAAAAGATCTGAATGTTCCGAGATCACTGGCAAGCGCGGATTGGGGAGGGGGGTGCCAGGTTTTTATGTAAAATTCTTGGATGGGGGAAAATTTTGCAATAGCACGCCCCCCCCCTTTTTTTCCCCAAAAAATCCTGGATCCGCCCCTGGCTGGCGGATCCAGGATTTCGAAAAGGTGGAGGGGGAGGGGGGGTGCTCAAGCAAGAACCTAAGTGTAAGCCATACAAGCTAACTGGGAATTGATTCTCTGCTTTTAACTGAAATCTATTTAATGCTGAAAATATCAAAACCACCTTATTTCTGAACCTTTAAAGTATAGTATATCGGCCGGACTTTCTATAAGTTGTAAATATAGAAACAAATCTTGACCTAATGGCAGAATATGTACCTCATCCGAGACAAACCCGGTATGTTATTTCTTCAACAAACTGATCCCTTATCCAAGGCCATATAACATGAGGACCAATAAGGTCACACACACAGTCAAAAGAAGAACGGATACGACATTCCAAATGCACTGATGGAGCCAAACAACCCGGGGATCTTCTGGCCATAATAACACATAACAATCATCCCTCTACACGAGAACTATACAATGTCAGGGTAGCTATAGCGTCCTAATAAGTATCCGGTAATAAAATAGAAGGGTCAACCGTATGTTCTACACGGGTTAATGCTAAATGTAAACTATTATGGGTAAACCATAGATTATGTAGGGGAATAACGCTATAAGTAATAAAGTGTGTGTGTGTGTGTGGGAGGGGGGTATGTTCTAAAATGTCAATATTAGATACTATGGCTTTTACTTTATTTTAAAGAAATTTGTAATTTTGGAATAAATAGCAATACGTGGTATTACATGAAATTTAGTACCTTACATCATGCAACCCATCTAAAATGTCAATATTAGGTAATATGGTCCTTTCATTTAAAAACAGAATATGTAGATTTGGAAGAAATAGCAGTGGTTAGTCCAGTTAAGTTTGAAGTTAATTACCATGACTAGTTAGATACAATACTCAAAGGATTTTATAAATTATTTCACATCATAGGGATTCCCCTATAATATAAAAAAAACAATACTCAAAGGATCCCTAAGAAAATGTCCGTACGAAAACATATACCCAACATCACGCACCCAATCTGATGTCGATGAACAAGCATGAGAAACTTGATGTATTGGAAAATTGGAAATGTTACCGCACGTACCTTTCACTCCATAAACACGCGATCTAAAACAGCTGTTCTCCATGTTTGCCTTTACAACAGATCTAATCCCAAACGACTCAATGTTTGTATAATAGTTAGTGTCAGCGAAAATTGCCGGACATTGAGTTAGATCTAACTGAGTGCATGTGGCTAAACGACGTACAGCCCACCCGGCGAACTGTTCCTTTATATACTAGTATCTGTGGCTTATATTAAACTGAGTGGTGGTTTTACACTGAGATCACCAGTTCTCGGCTGATTGGTCAGCGAACAGAGGTGAAGAGTGCGCATGCGCCGCTTGTGAGCCAATGAAAAACCTTGGATTTTTGTTTTATGTTGAAAGGAAAATAGGAGAAATTTCCGGACCTATGTTTTAAGCTGCCGCTTTCACTTTCCAATCATGTGTATCAGCATGTTCACTAGCACCCTAATGTATTTAAAAAGTGACATGTATTTTATTGTTTCACCAAAAACTAAATTAATTGAATAAAAAAAAAGCCATAAAAGGGGAGGGCACATGAAACATTATCGTATATTTTACGTAAATGGCAAAAGCCTAGCTGCCAACCACAACTTAAACACGGGTTGTCGTTGGAGTGTATATGTTCAGATGCCACCTTGAATTATATTATACTAGGAGATGATTAAAAATGAACAGAATCCTATACCACTTTTTAGTTTTCTATGTTATCACTGCATTGAAATAATGGTCAAGTATTACATTTGTTTAAGGTATTTTAGTCTAAATTATAAATATTTCTTTCATATTTACATTTATAAAACATTCACTTATACAATACAGTTATTGTTCTTAAGCTTGGAAAGATGGGTAGATTGGTTAGTACGAATGGAAACCTTAGAAGTCCGAACCTGTCACTTGGATGCAGAGACTAATCTATTTGCTGAGGAAGTACACTCAATGCCAACTTCAGGATGTGACACAGGGGCCATCCTTACAAAAGACATTGTTTCCTGTGTATCGTGTGGCCGAAAGTACGGCCATTGTGGTGACCAGAAATCTTTTTTCCCCTGGTTTATTTTTTGGGTAAGTACATTACAAAAGTGTTTGAGAAAAAAATCTCAACAAGTTTAAATTTGTTAGCAAAAATAATCTTGAATCATCACAATTCAATTGCTTTACTTATTATTTTTGTCATTTTCATCTCTACCTATATATGCTTTTATGGAGTTTGAAAAGATAAGTAAATTACCTGCATCTGCAATTTTAATAAGAAGTGGGGAGGAAATGACTAATGATGTCACATAGGCTCTACTGAATTCTAGTTGGGAATACCCAATCGCTCTACTGAATTCTAGTTGGGAATACCCAATCTGAAGTGACTCAATACGACCGCATCACAACATGGTTAATGTGATAAAACCATGAAAGTTAGGGAATCATATATGAAACATAATCTTCTTAGTCGGCACTGAAAATCCCAGTCGGGCGATACACCAGAAACAAACTTTTGTTAATGTTGGCCTGGCGCCAGGATGTATTTATAGTACCAAGAGAGTTTCAGATGAGCTAGGACGACATAGGAGTGTACGGTTTGTAGGTTAGGTGCAAATGTGTACGTCTACAATTTCTATGAATAGATGTTTCTTCTGTTGCATTTCCCACGCTGATTAATTTTCCGTTGGAATAAGAGATCTACTCAGTAACTGTTGCATAATCTAATAACGGAGTACACTGAGCAATGACTATCAGTAATACACATGAATATTTTATTCCATATAAAGGAAAGTTTCCTTCCCCACCCCTACATTAAAACTTACAAACGATTTATTTTGAGCAGGATGCATTGCTTACCATTTTCGGATTTAACATCAAAGAAGACCATTTTAAGACGACAGTGTTACAGGTTAACCCCTTCAACCCTCTATTCCTGAGGATAATAGTTAAAAATGTGTGTGAACTACAGAAGAAATGCTTTCTAAAGCTGCAAACCATTTGAAAATATTCCTTTCAAAAGCTTAGATATGGTCGTTTGAACTTCCCTACTTCTTGTCAATTGAATACCTCCAGTTCTGATAGTCATCATTGTTTCCATGTTACGGTAACTTTAACTTGACCTTGTATATTTAAGAAAAAAAAGCATTTCTTATTCAGAAAAATGTTTAAAATGCAATAACTTTTGATTGACTTGGTCTTTTGTCTAACTGTTTGGAATATAAGGCAGAAAAAGATATTTCCTACATTACTCATGAAAATTGTTCCATTGCCTCTAAATGTTCTTTTTTTCGTAACCATGGCAACCTAACAACCTTTTTATATGACGGATTTATGAGAAAAAAACATTCCATTGCAAATTTCCCATAATGCCTCATTTCCAAAAGATTGATATTTCTATGAAAATTGTTGAATTCTCAGGAAATTTCTATCTAAGTCAAACTTTTCCACAAAATTACATGAAAAATAGTTTTTTCACCAATAATTCCTTAATTAATGCTTTCGAGAGGCTGATTTTCCAGAATAGGCAGATTTGCCCTATATTGACCATAATGTCCTTAAAAAGTGTAATGTTCCTTGGAACTTTGGGAATATTTTGATATTTATCTCATGAGTGTAGGTGAAATACCCAAGCTATAATCAGAATATAATCCTAAAAGAGGTGCCAATTTATGGGTAACACTTATGTGGTGGCCAAATATGGCCTTATGGGGTGGAAGGGGTTAAGAAAAGGGTGTTTTTTTTAAAATTATCATGGCATTGTATATCACCTAGCAGCTCTACGAAACATTGCAAAGTGTTGATGCATTAATAACGGAGATGTCCTTTAAAAAGATCTCGGAAATCTTGATATTGTTGGGGAATCCCCTTTTCTACAGGTGCCCAATATACCCCGTCTATATATCTCCTGTGCATTATGAAAGAACAGGAATTCCCCTCAGCCTCAGACCCGAATATAATATATTCATTCATGCCATTGTGGTCGCGTCACATGATTTTTTTGATTTAATGACAAAAAAGAGCAGGGTTTTCGTATTCTTATTTTGATTAATAATTTCTTTTTTGTGTGCCATTCCCTTTCCAATATGTTTGATCCGTCACTAGATATTAAAAGCATACCCATTTGAATGCCGTGCAGAGTAACGGCATAACATAAGAAAACTGTCCAGATCTTTTCCTATTGTTTTATAGTCTACAATAACTATACATGCATAGGCTGGTGGAGATGGATTATTTAGATAGAGATAGGCTGATAGAGATGGACTGAGTCCAGTTGCTAGGGACCAATTATAAAACGCATAATAATAATAAAACTGCAATACTCAATATTCATGGGATTAAAAAAATGTTTTGAGATCTGGGGGCCAGTAGGGCCCCTAATTTTAGAAATATTAACAAGCTAAGCCGTCACGGCTCTATAGAGCTGTAAAGCACAGCTCCAAAAATAGGCGATCGCAGTATATGACCATGGTAACAAATGTCACTGTCGCGATCGTAGATGCCCCTGTAGATCATATATGGCGATGACAGGAGTGAGCCAGCACTGACACAGTAGTTATTGGGATTCAATTCCCAGTTGGTGCTAGGCTCACTAAAGGACGAGGTATAGCAAAAATATTAGTATTCGGTCTGAATGTCCTTCATTATCCCTGAAAGGGGAGTCTTTGGGTGATGACCACCAGTGTAACTGCAAGCATAACCACAAGCATAACGAAAGCGTGGCCTCCAAGCGTGGCCTCCAAGCGTGGCCTCCAAGCGTTGCCGGAAGCGTCGTCGGAAGCGTCGCCGGAAGCGTCGCCAGAAGCGTCACCGGAAGCGTCGCCGGAAGCGCCACCATAGGCCTCCATAATAATAAGCAACCACCGGGAGCGTCGCCGGAAGCGTCGCCGGAAGCGTCGCCGGAAGCGTCGCCGGAAGCGTCGCCGGAAGCGTCGCCGGAAGCGTCGCCGGAAGCGTCGCCGGAAGCGCCACCATAGGCCTCCAAGCGTGGCCTCCAAGCGTGGCCTCCAAGCGTGGCCTCCAAGCGTGGCCTCCAAGCGTCGCCGGAAGCGCCACCATAAGCCTCCAAGCGTGGCCTCCAAGCGTGGCCTCCAAGCGTGGCCTCCAAGCGTGGCCTCCAAGCGTGGCCTCCAAGCGTGGCCTCCAAGCGTGGCCGGAAGCGTGTCCGGAAGCGTGTCCGGAAGCGTGGCCGGAAGCGTGGCCGGAAGCGTGGCCGGAAGCGTCACCGGAAGCGTCACCGGAAGCGTCACCGGAAGCGTAAGTGTAGGCCTCCTTTGATGCCTTGCTTACACTACATTTATATCATTATATCTTTGCATAGCACAAGGCATCAAAAAGCGTCGCCGGAAGCGTCGCCGGAAGCGCCACCATAGGCCTCCATAATAATAAGCAACCACCGGGAGCGTCGCCGGGAGCGTCGCCGGAAGCGTCGCAGGAAGCGTCGCCGGAAGCGTCGCAGGAAGCGTCGCCGGAAGCGCCACCATAGGCCTCCAAGCATGGCCTCCAAGCGTGGCCGGAAGCGTGGCCGGAAGCGTCACCGGAAGCGTCGCCGGAAGCGTCGCCGGAAGCGCCGCCATAGGCCTCCAAGCGTCGCCTCCAAGCGTCGCCTCCAAGCGTCGCCTCCAAGCGTCGCCTCCAAGCGTCGCCTCCAAGCGTCGCCTCCAAGCGTCGCCTCCAAGCGTCGCCTCCAAGCGTCGCCTCCAAGCGTCGCCTCCAAGCGTCGCCTCCAAGCGTCGCCGGAAGCGTCGCCGGAAGCGTCGCCGGAAGCGTCGCCGGAAGCGTTGCCGGAAGCGTTGCCGGAAGCGTCGCCGGAAGCGTAAGTGTAGGCCTCCTTTGATGCCATGCTTACACTACATTTATATGATTATATCTTTGCATAGCGCAAGGCATCAAAAAGGGTTGAATGAGTCTCCAATAAATAATTGTCAATCAACAAACAACCCCCAGTGCAGAGCCCTACATTTCCCCCGGTGATGCAAGACCACAATCAGAAATCCTACCACATTGCCTCCCACAATCCATTGGGAACTATTCTGTGTGGCTGCCCCACCCACCAGTGAAAAACCCAACATTTCACTCGCTGATGCAATACCACCATCCAAGATCCCCACACATTGCCTCCCAAGATGCTGTAGTCAGTACAACACTTTCTGTACCCAACTTTCTGTGCCCAACTTTCTGTGCCTATTTCTCAGCAATGACTCATAACTGAAAGCGTAATGTCCTTCACCGAAAGCGTCGCCGGAAGCGACGCCAGCACCCAGCTGACCTCATCCCAAAATAAAGGTGACTCAGACCTCACGCTCCTAGGTATTACAATAGAATCTGAGATATGGCTTCGGACATCGTCACTCAAAGGAACTAGGGACGCGAGTCTCTTTTTAAGCTTCTTCCCCTTACACCAAGCACTGCCATCTAGTGCCTTTGAAGTTTCAGTTGATGCTTTTTTATGTACTGATTCAACCAGGTAATACCAGTATATCAATTATTACTTTAGAGGTACTATTGGAGGTCCCTGGTCAAGATGGTAAAATCTTATGATTTTACCCAAGGAACGTTGTTAAGATCGAGAATAAGGATCTGCATTAATTTCATAATAACTTTTTTGTAATGGAACTGTATTTGAAATTGAGATATTCTTTATAGAAACGTAAGATAATAAATAACTCTATTATCATGGTGAGTACGAGGCTAGGTCTCTCTGCTGAGATGTTACCGCTGTGTGAGTGGGCCCTGGATGTCAGGCCTGCTCTGATTGACAAAAAAAAGAAGAAGAAAAAAGATCCCTTTTATTCTCAATCTTTTAGGCGAAGAGTCAAAGCTGAAAAACGATCAATTTAGATTTTCTTCTGGTCATGCATTCCTGATATATTGAACTTATTCTGACAGACTATGGAGAAAATGTCACTGGAATGTAAAATCCCTTTTGATACTACGATAGGTATAAATTTAAACTCGTGACAAATAGTGGTTTGCCTTTCAGCGCATTGCCAATTTCCTATCACTTCTAAGGCTTGACAATTAACTTTCTAAACTTGTTACCTGATGGTCGACCATACTTCAGTAATTACCAGCCTAAGAGCTACAAATAAACGTGGCCGATTGTCTAGACGACTGTAAAAACCTAGTATATATACTTCAAACACCAAATCCTGATTGAGAACTATCGACATCTATAAAAGTAACCTAGGAGCATCCATAATTTTATTCATTCTTTTTTAAAGAAGAAACTATTTCTTACAAATGTTTCTCCTTGCCCGTATGCAGGTCTAAAAATAGAGCATCGCACGGCAAAATCGGTTGGTGGTGCTTTTAACATACGATCATATAGGAGAAAAACATGTTATTTCGCTCTTACTTTTTAAATATCACTCCAATCTTCAAACAGTAAACGAGAAAAAGTTTGAAATTAATCCCTGGAATGCGACACAATCCTTAAAATTTTAGCATTTTGTCAATTTTTCGCATAATTGTGAAAACTTGTGTTTTCTCCATAGACGCCAATGCTAAGTAGCGAGCATACAGAGCCCAGAATTTCACGGCACGATATCGGAAATGGCGAGGATACCACTAAACCGTTTACTCCGTATAAGAGGAATGGCTATCAGGAAACAGTCCCTGTCTGATATTTCACATAGCCTGGGACATGTGGTCATGCGTTAATGTTATGCCCGGCGAATACAATTCTTAACGTAATTCTTACTAAACTTACAGGCTTGCCTGGATCAAGATGCGGACAGGTGTGTCATGAAAAACACACCTGTCTCCTGAGCGTGATGTTGAGCACAGTTTTGAACCGTAAGGCCAAAAATAAAAAATTGTTGTGTTCAAGTAAACCTACCTATCCTAAGGTTTTGGCCCTACCCTAACTTTTTTGTGGAAATTTGTAATTATTTTTTTTTGAAAATCCAAAAAAATTGACCTAAAAATGCATGGAAAACCATAAAACAACATACCAATGCTCAGGGCATGTATTTTAAATGCTAAAAATGTTTTTAGAGGATATTTGGGAATTATCTTTATTTTCAACACTGGCCAGGTCTCTTTGGCAAGTAAAAAAAAGGCAAAAATAAAAAAAGATTTCGACCTACCTACCCTATTTTTTTCGACCTATGTTACCTGAACACAAAAAAAAAAATTTGGGGCCTAAAGATGGTTCAGAAGAGAGGGACCATGATATAGTCTATCTAGCTTTAATTTTTTCTGTAAGTGATATTGTTCATAAGAATATAAATGGTAAGGGGGAACTGATTCTCACGGGGGGATTGTTTTTCACGGGACACTTGTGTATGTTGTATAGACAAGTTACAAGACTCAAACATAAACATTATCGATAATTTATTTTTGGCATTGAGGTATTTGTGGTTTAATATGATGGAAAACTAGTGTTGCATAATTTATCAATATGTAACCATACATATTTAATACTTTTTAGGTTGTTTCGAAAATGTATTCATTACAGATGGATAAATATATAGCTAAGATTTGTTTTTATAGTTTTCTTCGTATTACAGAATTACTCCAAATCAACCTGCAGACGCTTTGCATACAGTACATCAGCCATCCGTGGTAGAGAGAATTAGACCATTTTTAAAACTGCAAATGGTTACTCTGTGATTTAATTGATTAGGTCAATCTTTATTTTATTGGAATGTATGGATCCACGCTTGTCTCTTCTGAATAAACACATCTAATCACTGGATACCCTGAAGCATTTATTTAGGAAATTAGGGGGCATGGGAAGAGTATAGATAATAGATATCATAATGTGGGAATTTATATTTACGGCTTGCCACAAGAAATACTGACATTTGAATTTTAATGCCACTCATGAGTAAAACAAGAAGCAAATGACTATCAAAGTTCCGATCGTTGGAACGATCGATGTTCGCCCTTAACTAGAAATCAGAAATCTCATCAAAGAGGTGGGGGGTGTCCCAGTAGTGTCCATTGGGCAGTGCAGCTGTCCCGGGCAGCTGTACACTCATTGGTCAACCTGATTGACCAATAGGACTCCCTCCTATATCACTGTCCATGCGCCCAAGCAACCATGACCCCCCCCCCCCTCCTCCTCCCCCTACCCGGCCTTGCATACACTGACTGCCTAGGTGCCAGTGGCTCAAGTACTGGTTATGTAACCCACTTCTGGCTTCTCAAACTGCACCCTACCCCACCCCCACTCCTTGAACTGAGTTCAAGGAGTGGGGGTGGGGGAGGGTGAAAGGGAGAGGCCTGCCCACTCAATTACACTTGATGCACACTAATTGTCCTGCTTACAAATGCATGCCGGTGGACAAAGGCCTGTAGCTACTTGTATGTAAGATTGTGTAACCGGGCAATCAGATCAAAGCCCAAATACCTACAAAAGACATGACTGATTGAGTGAGCCCTTCCCATAAGCTACAATACTAAAAACTATAATTAAGGGCTCACAAAAAGGAAACCAAAAAAATATCAATAATAATGCCTATAACTTTGGAACCAATGCAAATAAACAAAATTTAAGCATATTATTCTACACAACAAACTTTGCTTGTTTTAACATGTTATGCTTCAATGTGTTATCTCTACATTTCAATTATTATGTAACATTTAATATTTTTTACGAAGGCTGGTAGGCCTAGATCTAAATACTCACTCATTTTGGTTGTGTTTTGGTCCCCACTGTAAATCTCGTGGAGTCAGACGTGGTTATTTTCGCTGCTTTCCCCTGTGGCCTTTAGAGTTGTTTCTTAGATTAGATGTCACCTATTCGTGTTGCCTTAGTACAAGTCTTGTCCAGGGTCCCTGGCAGGGAGTAGGATAATAGTTGAACTTGTAGCCTGTAGGTGACTGAAGACTTGAATTGAAAGAGTCCTTGGCTTGGGCTTGGCTTTTCAACCTTCTAAGTCCAAATGTCTCCAGATTTTCCAGTGTTCAGTTTCTTTCCAGCATAAATAAAGTATCAATCACCGTCAAGAAAGTACATCATGTAACAACAAGCCAGTCTTACTTTCTCAAATGGACTTCTGAAGTGATGAAATAACGGAATAACATCGAAGTTCTGTTGTGAAACCAGTTTCAATGGCAGTGAGGTGACCAACTTTTTGAACACCTTTTTCTCGTTCGACGCCTTTGTGGTCCCTGTTAAGGCTTAATGGTCATGTAAAAGAATGGAAAAACCTTTAAGTTACTTTCAGAAAGTTATTTTCGGTTCATGATGCACGACCTGATGAAAGAGCAGCATTTCTTGACACGATAAAATGTGTTTGTCCTCTTTTGCACGTAAATGACCGGAAGTGGATTGCCGGTGACTGCGGACCTGCAATAATGGTGTTAAATGTTTAAAAATACGTTGTAAAAATAATCTTATGTTACCAAAATAGTATACATATATATTACCAATTTATCAATTAATCATCTATCAGTAAAACTATTAATACTATTTTTAGAAGCAACAGAATATTTTTTCGACCCGCAGTGAATATCAGCCTAAAATGGTGGACGGGGTGAACTTTCGACCAGGCATGGTAGGTGATAAAAATACTAATTTTCCTGATAACACATGTTTTGTTCATGAATTTCATTGTGCTATTTAATACATAGTGTATTGAGTTTCCTGTTGTAGAATATGCATATGTAGTTAACCGTTTTTGAATGAGTTCATTTGAGTTTCCTAAATAAAACATGGGAGTTGTTTACAACCTGAAACTGCAAGGTGAGGATGTTGTCTGCAACTGGTTCTTGACAAGTCTGGCTCTTGGGCCAAAATACACAGTTCATTCCTATTCTCCTTGCCCTCTATAAATATAGAATGTCTGGGTTTGTAAGTAGGGTGGCTAAAGCCGGTTCCCAGGCTGTCCTGAGCGTGGATTCAGGGGCAATCCCAATACACTTAAATTTGGTCAAGCAAGTTGGTGGGTTTGAGTCTAAAAACATCTAGGCCTAGATTTAGAATTGCGCATCCCCAATCCCCGAATTTTCTCAGTTCGAGAATCATATCTGACCATTCCATGCCTAGGTTTGAAAAAAATCATGCATTATATCAAGACAAACAGACAAATTGCAAATTATTATTATTTTTTTTATTTTTTTTATTTCTGAATCAATCTTCAGGGGTAACCCCCCTGGTCTATAAGAAGAAAATTCCCACTAAAATGGCTGAACATTTGCCTACTTTCACCTTACCATCCCTGGTGGATGCATTGAAACTGATCAGGGCGCCACGTTTGAAAACAGATCTATTTAAAAATTTAACAATCTTATTCTAGATATCTGAACTTAAAACTTTATTCTAAGTTGGTTCCCCGCCATTATTTTTTTGGTTCCTAAGGTTAAGGAAACCCAAATTCAAGTGATAAATTCCCATTACCGGTGCCCCGCTAGTTAGACTAATTACTACCGATCTGAATAGGGGTTGCAGGCATGCCCTCTGTAGCGAACATCGGGAGCAGGAGGAGGGGATGTAGCGCAGGCTATAGTCCCCACTGCAGATTCGCCTTATTACAGTTCCCCATAATCCCTCGTGAATAAATATTTGTATGTTTATATTGAGAGATGTCTCCAGAATCAAACATCTCTATGTCTATGTACCAGGGGGTACCTGTAGACATAAGAGACTTTTTAAAAAAAAAAATTGAAACCACTTCTTACAAGTTAGATCTTCCATCAGTTATTGACCACCTGCCATCAATTCAAATTCTCCTCATTGAAAATTCTGTCATTGTACTTTCCAGATTCACTGTAGGATATGACCCTCACTTCAACCTGACGTAGAAAGTAGAGTCAACCCTGAAGTAGTGTGTCTCGACATCTACCTCAACAACCACCATGACGTCCCAGCTTATGCAGCAATTTGTCTCCGGCCTCAAGAGTCGCAACGAAGAGACGCGACTCAAGGCATCTCGCGACCTCAACCACTATGTGTCGACCGAGCTGCGAGAGGTGTCGCTGGAGGACCTGGGTGTCTTCATGGATGACTTCAACCACCACATCTTTGAGATGGTCTCCAGCCCAGATGTCAGTGAAAAGAAGGGAGGGATTATGGCCATAGGTAAACTTTTTTTAACTTAAAAAAAAAACATGAGGACATTTTTTTTTCAATTGAGCAGAGCCCCTTTTATTTCAAGAACAAACAATACAATACATAATCTCTGCTTCAAAATTAAGGAAGATTCGATAAAGATATGTATTTTGAAACAATGTTTTCTGATTCATATTTGATTCATATTTCTTTGAAATTGATAAAGATATATGAATGTTCAAAGAAAATTGGTTTGGTAACGATCCAGGATTCATCGTAATGCTTATCAGAATAAACAATTATTGATCGAGGGATGATTTGAGCTTACGAGCTGCTGGGGTTCGATCCTGGCTGAGACACCACTTTGTATTCCCCCTGTGACAACAACAGGGAAATAAAAAGCCTAGTCCCTCCGGCTGTTGTTTGCGATGCTCAGTCTACGGCACACTGCTCATAGATACCATCATTTCAGAGATATGATCATCAAAAGACAGAATTGTCAAACCCTGTTGTTGCCATGGTATGTCCATAGATGTTGATAAATCCTCAAACACCAATAACCAACCAACTTATCGATAGATTTTACTGTTCTTTGCTTAACCGCTTAGTTTGATATGGTGTATAATATCATTTTCCACATGTTTAGAATTGGAAAAATAATATCCTTTTCAGTGAGCCTCATAGGAGTAGATGTTGGAAACACCAGTACTCGGATAAGTCGCTTCGCTAACTATCTGCGGAACCTCCTGCCTTCAAGTGATGTCAGCGTTATGGAGATGGCGGCTAAGGCCGTCGGCAAGCTGGCGCTGGCATCGGGTACCTACACGGCTGAGTATGTCGAATTCGAGGTAAAGCGAGCCTTCGAGTGGCTCACTGGGGACCGTAACGAAGGACGTCGACATGCTGCTGTGAGCTACTTGATAACATTGTCTCTTTATTGTCCTATTCATAGAACAGCTGCATGAGTGTGTATTCCCCTTAAAACAAAAAAATTACACTTTATTTTCACAATTATCGCAGTTATGGTGATAAGGCCAAAAAAGAAAAAAATAGTTCCGTTCAGGTTTCATGCCTAAAATAAAATTGGGTCGGTAGGTCGGCTTTTGTTTTCTTAATATTATTTTTAACTCCAATGATATACTGGGGGCTCATTTTAGCCATATTTTAGTAAATTTACCCCAAATTTTCTTTTAAAAACTGTAGGGTCGAGATAAAATAATAGGGACGGTCGGAAAAATGGAACACAGCAATTTTGATTTTTTGACCTAATGATATCCAGCAGTGTCCGAAATTAAGGGTGTATCCTGCCCCGACGTTCAAGTCATGGCGTACGGGTATCTAGATGTGTACCCCCAGTGTGTGCACTTATAGTTTATAGTTTGAATAGCAATTATTTATCTGTTAAGAGTGTACAGAAAGGGTGCCAGTTGCACACTTTTCAAAGCATTTCAACCGCCAAGTACATACATTTGAACCTAAAAGGTTAGGACATTGTTCTTTATATGAAAATTATGGCAATATATAAATCGTATAATTATTAAATATATAAATAAAATACAAATATTGTTTTCTTGTTTCTTCAGGTGCTCGTTCTGAGGGAGCTGGCCATGTGCACTCCCACCTTCTTCTTCCAGCAAACGCAGCAGTTCTTTGACTGCATCTTCAATGCTGTGCGAGACGTAAAAGCCAACATTCGTGAAGGGGCCGTGCGGGCTTTGCGAGCTGCTCTGGTGGTCACTTCCCACCGAGAGACAAAAGCGCGCGAAAAGGCCAGCTGGTACAAGCAATGTTTCGATGAGGCGGAGAAACCATTCGATGAGCAGATGGCCAGGGACCGGCGGATGAACCGGGACGACTGGGCGCATGGGTCGTTGCTGATTATTAACGAGCTGCTTAGATGTAGTAATGTGGAGGGCGAGCGACTCCGTCATGAGATGGAGGAAATCACCCAACAACAACAGCTCCATGAAAAGACCTACAGAGTAAGGAGCTCTTTCTTATGACTTTTTGCAAATGGTAGCCCTAGAATATTTTCATTTTGTTTGATTCCCCATTTCACATATTCTGGGGAATATTTCATAATGGAATGGTTCAAATTCCAAGGGCATGCGGTTTTACCAAATTTACAAATTAAAAAAAAAGATTATTAGTGGTACGTGTTTTGATATTATCATCTTACTTATCTCACTCTGTTACACTCTAATTGATGATATCTTACAAGGTTGGTTTATTTTTATTGCGTTTAAAAGTCGAGAGCAAAGACGAATATGAAGCCCAAGGTAGGTATTATTTCGGGAAAAAGAATCGTTAGATTTCCATTCCAGGATCATTGTGCGAAATTATAAAGAGAACTTGTCAACATTTGCCCAAAGAATAAGTATTTTCTGTAAGGAGAGCTTCCGACTAACCAGAATTTAGCCTATTCAATAAAATCCTATGGCTTTTGGGGAGTTCTCATATTTTCGCATTTTGATGTGCCCTTTCTAGTCGCTGTTTACCCTTTCAACTGTTTCTTTGTTGTCTCATACAAATTTTAGATTCCTTCCGTATTTTCTTCATACTGTATCATTGATAAACCCGGTATCAAGGACCTTATTTTCAGTTGTCTTACTTTGTGAAAACTGCACCGACCTTGCAATGCACTTGACCCTATACCCAAATATTGTATTTTGAATAAGGAATATGATTTTAACCTGTTTCATATAGGTTTTTGTATATACAGTGTTTAAAATTAATTAGGATTTATTTCACAAAGTACTAAAAGAAAAAGTGTGAAAACTCCCGGCACAAAATAGATATTATCGAAACAAAATAAGATGGATATTCTAGAAATAGAAACTTGGAATATTTTACTATTTTGGGCTGTACGAAGTGGATATAATTTACGATTTAACTCTTGCTCTCCAGGTATTTCCTTGGACGAACCTAATGCACCCTATATTGTTAACATTGGTAATAGTGTAGTGATGTAGAACACCTAGAGAAACGGTCCTGGGGAGCAAAGGGTTGAATACTGTGAGGTCTAGGCAAAAAGATAATAGATGCATTCAGATTAAATTTACATATAAAAAGTATAACGCAGGAAGGATGGACATGTTTCGTTTTTTTATACCGCTATATTTTTATTGTCTCTGGTAGAAATAAAGAATTCCTACACACGCCCGCTTCACAAACTTTTAAGGCCTCAGTTTCTTTTTGTTTTTCCCCCCATTCTTTCATTTAATCAGACGTAAAATAAGCTTTGGCACTTGTATCCCTGTTGAGTATTCTTTTTTGATAATAATTTGAAAATTGGTCATGGAAAAGGGTTTCCCAAACACAACTACTTGTTCTTCAATCATCTTCCCATCCGGGTAGTTTTGAGCTTTAAAAGTGGAAGAGCAATATTATATGGGCAATTAATTTAATGGACAGCTATTGGCCATCTAACCTCTAAATTCACAGAGAACCTAAAAAATCAACCTTCTTATGACAGCCATATCTTACATCAATTGTTAGGATTATACCTCGTTTATTTTAGCGAATAGAATACCGAAGGTTTCTCTCTCTTTGCAACGTGAGGATTTACCACCTGAGACTCCTTCTTTTTTACTATGGTCTCATTTTTGAGTAGTTGCTGGTCTATCCTCGCTTCGCTTAAATCCATAGGTTATTCCTCTGTTCTCTCTTGTTCTTTATATGAGATAGACACGGGTGTGCCAGTGTTCGTGTGGGTTGCCTTTAAAGAAAAAACTCACGATTTTAAGGATTTTTGTGAAAATTCTGCACATTGGTATGAACTGAATGTGTCAAAATAAACATTCTGTGCGTTGTATATTTTAGGCAATTTCATGAAATGTAAATATAGGTACTTGATTATTTAGGTTATTGATAATTCTTTGTTTTTATCATTTGCAGGACCTTCACTCTAACAAGTCCAAGCACCATTCTGCATCAATCCTGACCCAGATCCAACACAAGGGTTCCCCACTGTGGATGTATGGTTCGGCCGGCCGCGCGCCCACCCAGAAGATGGGCTTCTCCGAGAGTCGTACATGTAAGGAACTCATGACCGAGAAGTTTGACAGTGTGAGTAAATTTTGGATGTTTATGCAGAGTTGACTTTGCGTTCCATGATTCCTCCCTCAATAAAATCTTTTTTGAACGCAACTAACAATTGAACTCAGACAAAAATGACTTTGATATGATTTTTTAAATAATTGAATTTGGAAAAGAAACCACGTTGTAAGTCATGTCTTTGGATTCTCGTATAACGCTTTTTTTAGCGGTAGCATCTGAGAAGACATCCTAGCCACCTTTTTCACCCATTTGTCTAGATTTTCCGATAGACCGAAACACAGAAATATACTATTTCGGCTTTGTATCGGGGGAGAAAAAAAGTACCTTTCCAAGTAAAACATCTTTGTGTTGGCCTCAATTTTACTACCATACATAACTTGTTTTTGTTGTTTGTTTTTTTCAAAAAAATGGTTATAAATGTTCCCTTGTTATAGTTGTGCCTGGTGGTGCTGAGTCACAAGACGAGCCGTAACTACCTCATCCAGCAGACCCTACTCTTTGTACTCCCACGACTCGCCGCCTTCCAACCCAGAATATTCGTCGCCAAGTGAGTAAACAGTTACCTACTAAGGCCCATATCTTCGTAACTAATTTGGCTGATCAGGGAAACTTTGATCAGGGCCTCAAGATCAGCAATTTTGTCATTTACCAAAATTGATGGTATTATTGCAAAAAAGTATCAAAGAGGGATACTCAGATGTGAAATTTATTCATGATAAACAGAATCTCTAAGCGTGAAACACTGATCAAGATTTCCCTGATCAGTCAAATTAGTTACGAAGATATGGCCCAGGACTGCGCAGGCCTGTATAGCTACCAAATAGATTATACAACGCAGTAACATACTTAGAATTTGTTATGGGCTGCATATTGCATGATTAAATGGCTTTGGAACACAAGCGTTCCGTTTTCTGCAATAACCAGTGTCATAGAAAGAAAATTGAAATGAGAAGGAAGTATTGGTGTTTCTGATATGACAGTTTCATTTCAGTTCCTGAAGAAGAACCGAAGCTATAGTATCAGTAGTTTATAAAACAATAGAAGTATAAAAAGATTAAAACTCCCTGAGATAAGTGTAAATTTGTAGCCAAATTACATACCTATCAAATTTGCGCAAAAAAAAAAGTTAAGTCCATCAATTTTAATGGATATCATATTTTTTGAATGGACGAAATGATTATGATATAATGTATGATATAATCAAATCAAATATTTTCTTCAAAATATATTTTGTTCAATGTAGTTTAACTATGTCAGAATTCAAATGTCATATGAAGAACAAATACAAAATATATGAGAACCTAATCTGATTGATGATATGTATGTATTCCTATCCATTATATTTATATCCTGATGATCGTCTTCATTGTATAATTATGTATTATAATGTAGCACAACTGAAAAACAAGGGAAACCTTGATGTTGGTTACCAATGAACCATTTAAAAAACAAATAAAAAAAACAAACCATTTTTCCACCCACTCCAGGTATCTTGAGGAGACGATGGCCTACCTGCTGGGGTGCCTGAAGCGGGACCGGGAGCGGTCGGCCGCATTCCAGGCTATCGGCCTTATCGCTGTGTCCATCCAGAGCGACATCATCAAACTCTTACCCCGTATAATGGAGGTCATCCGCGCCGCACTTCCCTCCAAGGACCTGCCCCAAAAGTAAGACATTTTGAAGGGACCTTTTTCAAAGTTTATGTGTTTGGTATATCGTTATGGGGCATACCTTAATTCATTTATACAGTGAGTGTCGCAAAAAATCAAACATCCAAAAAGAACTGGCCTGCCAGTGTAAGCACTTTTTAGGCATTAAAATACGCCCCAAAACTGTTTTTTGCTTGTTCTTCTTGCACAAAAGGCATACTTTGTAATGAAGTGAGTGGTTAAAACTCTCTAACTCAACCACAAATCACCTCTACTAATTGAAATTCACACTTCAAAATATTTTCGTGGAACCAAACAAAAAATGTGAAATAATTGTTTATACTCATTGAGAATACACTTTGAACACTGTGGTTTGTCACAATGTTGGTGCTATTTCTTACATCTTTCTCTTGTTTGTGTTTGTAGAAAAGCCAAGAGCTTCACGGTCGACCCGACGGTGTTTATCTGTGTCAGTATGCTGGCCCGGGCAGTGGGGCCCTCTATCGGCGCCGACGTGAAACAACTTCTCGATCCCATGTTAGCCGTGGGCCTCAGGTAAGGAACTTTTAACAAAACAATGTATGTGGACGTGTAAGGGAACTTTTGGTTCAATTCTAATAAAACAGCTGACTTAAAAAAGGACATGTTTAAAATTATGAAAAATCAAATAGAGATGCGAGTTTGTACGACAAACTCAGTCTAAAGATATTGCTTATTCTTTGCTCAAACCCCATCATAAGGCCTAAGTGTTCGGTCTTGTTCTGGTTGTTGACATTTAATAAAGAATATTTTGTAAAATTTCTGAAGAGTATAATTTTGAAAAGGACTTTCTCTGAAATCTTCGTTTTCTGAACTTGATTAAAAGTTTCTTTAAGTGGTAATGCACAATAGAGGCATATTACCATACTCATAATGAAACGATTTTGAATTGCATTACAAAATCTGAGATGAAAGAAATGTTACGTGTATGTTACCTCATGCCTTAATCCCCATACCCACTAGGCGATTTTCTTCGAACCGGCAATGGGCGACTAGCAGAATCGCCGGTAAAATGATCACTGATTAAGATCACAAGTCAGTATTTAATATTGAAATAAACCTGTTTGATATGAGTCAGCACTAAAATCAACCGACTCTCCCAGTAGAGTTGGCCGCTTTTTACTGCCGATCTGTCAGCCAACTCGGTAAAAATGCCCTAGTGGGTATGGCGTTTTAGAGTATCTTTAACTCCAAATTAATTATTAAAACTCTACACACCATCCACAGCCCTGCGCTGACGGCGGCCCTCCGGGACCTGGCCATGCAGATCCCACAGTTAAAGCGGGATATTCAGGACGGTTTGTTGAAGATGTTGTCGATGGTGTTGATGGGCCGCCCGCTGCGCCACATGGGCGCCCCGCGTACCGCGTACCAACCGCTGCCCATGTCGAGCTCCTCCAGTAGCCTCACCGACCTCTCCGATGTGACCAGTATCACACTAGCCCTGCGCACGCTAGGCAGCTTTGACTTTGAAGGTAGGTTTATATTCAAGGTATCGGGTAAGAACAAATATTTGGGCTCCTGTCAAGTCAAGGGACAAAATTAAGAGTCGCTCCTGTAACTCTTGATTTTAACTTTTTGACTTGTGTAAGACAAAAAAAAGAAATTTTCTTTTCTTAACAAAATAAAATTCGTGAGACACTAGTTTAAGTTAGAAATACCGTTTTAATTATATCTTCCCCTTAAATTTGATTACATTTTTCACCTTTCATAATTGTGTACATCGTCATAGAATTCATACATGCTATCGCTGGAACCTCAGTCCTATCATGATTAGTAACTGTATAAATTACATTGCTTCAAAAACCATCAGAATGTAACTTAATTGTCTTCTATACAAAATTATTACCGTATGTTTAAAGATATCACATCTTTGCCTTAGTGGATATTATATGTTATCGAAAAAAACTATTTAAACAACAATTCTCATCGACTAATATTATATTTTCCTCTCACACAGGGCATTCCCTCACCCAGTTTGTCCGTCATTGTGCCGAGCATTTCTTGTCGAGTGAGCACAAGGAGATCCGCATGGAGGCAGTCAAGACGTGCTCCCATCTCCTCTCTCCTGCCCTCACAGTGCGTACCTTATACGTTTATAAAATCCTATGAACGTCTGAATTTTCATTTGAGCTATAGGATTCATGGCTAGTTTCAAAAAAAATAATTATGAACTGGTCATAGTTAATACCGAACAGAAACAAGTCCATGGATAGCGTTCTTTTCTGACATTATATGATGTCATTATCTGAGACTTCAACATTACGTATCAGCATAATCATAAAATTAGACCAAATTGTACATTTCAGAGCTCGTACGATAGATTTACTGGAACTTAAACGTTAGTATTCATTATTAGTTATGTGCACATAAAAATTAGGTTGTGATCATGCTACGAAAATCTTTTAGTCCTTTCTCAGTTTTATAGATATAGTAATATGTACAGTAATGGTAATAACCATCTCGTTTTGCAGTTACTGGCAGGTCATCATGGTAACGTCAGTACCACAGCCATGAACACCGTCGCAGATGTTCTCAACAAACTTTTGGTCGTCGGCATCACAGACTCAGGTGTGTAGACTACTATTTGACATACCAAATAATTTAAAGGCTCTTTTAATCTGATAACCATTAGTTTCCAAAAAGTTCATTTGAAGGAGATCTACAAATTTTAGCGTGTTTAGACAGCCAAGCGGATAGAATCGTGTAAACTTATTATTGAAAAACAGGTCAGTATAAAGTGAGGGTATAAAATTGGAAATTCTATATATTCAGAAAAACTGCTATGTGTATCTTAGCCGAAATAAAATACTACAGTGTTTTAGGACTTAGTGCCTCTAAAATGGATACAAACTGGTTAACATTGAATACAGAAATTGATTTCTTATTTGTTTTCAGACCCAGACATCCGGTACTGTGTCTTCATGTCGCTTGACGAGCGCTTTGACCCGCACCTGGCTCAGGCCGAGAACCTGGCCGCGCTCTTCGTGGCCCTCAACGATGAGGTGTTCGAGATACGCGAGCTGGCCATCTGTACTATAGGTCGGCTGAGCAGCCTCAACCCGGCCTACGTTATGCCCTCACTCCGGAAAACACTCATTCAGGTCAGAATGTGCATCATTTGTGCTAAAATATGTGTTGGGCCTCGAAGACGTTTAAATTTTTTTTTAAACAGAATAAGAGTTCCGGTTGGATATAAGGTCTGTAACAAGACGAAATACGCCACATAGATGTACGCGTTTTCTGAATGTTTTCTTTTTTTGGAATGGTTCAAAATCCCTGAAAATACTCATAGGATTTTGGCTTTTAGATTTATCAGAATTTATTGCGATGAAAATGATACAATTTTTTATCGTTCGTCAGGAGATTTTTCATTACACTTTCCATATTTCCATTCCTTCAGTTACTTTTTAACCAAAATACATCATTCAGTAAAACTGCAAAAAAAAACAACTAAAACTCTATTTCAAGGGACCATATTACTCAAGTATGTCTTGTTTTGGAGGTCATAATTGAACTTGGCAAATAATTAGACTTTATGTCGTTTTCCAGCTTCTACTTGAGCTTGAGCACAGCGGAGTTGGGCGGAACAAGGAGCAGGCAGCACGCATGCTCGGTCACCTGGTGTCGACCGCCTCCCGCCTCATCAGACCCTACATGGAACCAATCCTTAAGGTAAGAAGGGTTGACAAGTTTATTCTTCAGGGTGCCCACGCAGGTCTTAAAAAGCATTATAAGGTATTATTTTGCTTTTGCCATTTATAAGGCTATTAGAAAGGTCTTATTTTGGGTCTGTCTGAATTTATTACAAGATGAAATTTTCCTCCTGTCATTGTCATCTTTATGTCTTTATAGTAGAATGTTTAAAAATGTTTAAAAACGTGATAAGAAAAGTTCCAAAAATGTCAAGAAAAGGTCTTATTTTTGTACTGAACAAGGTATTATAAAGGTCTTATTTAGATCTTATTTTGATTTCTGAAAAAGCGTGGGCACCGTTTATTACCGACATATGCTTGGCTTTGATCCCATTTAACTTAAGTGACTGCACAATTAAAAAGAATTGCTGATTTTGATCAAACTTAAACGAAACATCTTTAGTTGCATACTAATGTAGAAAGCAGTTTTTCGTGAAAAAACACATGTAATATGTTTTGAACTTTGTCTGCAAGTGCATGTTTTCATGACAAACCTTAGCCCTGGGTTAAACTTTAATAAGGGGAAATGTGCTTTGAATAAGATAATAGAGATATTCCATTAAAATAGCTAAAACGTCAATCCGACTAAAACCCTATTTCCTAGAAGTCAAATATCAGAGAATAAATTTAAGTAGCTGAAACCTAAATCCTACACTGACCCATAAAACCATGCTTTCCGCTCGCTTTAGGTGCTGATCCCTAAGCTGAAGGACCCTGACCCGAACCCGGCAGTGACCATCGCTGTGCTCGCTGCGATCGGTGAGCAGGCGCAGGTGTCGGGGTCGGAGATGGACAAGTGGGTGGACGAGCTGCTCCCCATTGTACTGGAGATGCTCCAGGACTCCTCCTCCATTCAGAAGAGAGAGGTGGGTTGGCCAATTCAGTAAAATTTTCCTGTTTTGGAAAATTTACAATTGTAAAACTGGAAATTTTGTAAATTGATTTTTGTGTATTTGAAATTACAAGGTTGCCAAAGTGCTGGTTCTCAGGAAATTTCAGGTTTTCAGGTTTTCTTTCTTGTTAAAATTTTAAAAGTCGTCGTTTAATATGAAACTAAATATTGCACACATATAATTTTCCTTGATAATGGAAACAGCTCAGGCTTTTTTCTAAATACTGACTGGCATCCCCGGACTTAATCATGAGGAAGTACTTTAAAGGACGCAACATGTCAATGTTTTTATAGTAGACAAAAAATATTCAACCTATTCCTTCCACAATGTTCAAAAGATAATATAACCTTAGTCGTCTTAGACACATTTGGGTATAATATCATAGGGTTTGTTAAAGTTGAATAAACAGTGAAAACTATTATAAAAGGGGAGTTTCACTATAATATGTTTTACCATCTGTAGGTGGCGCTGTGGACACTGGGGCAGGTGGTGGAGAGTACGGGCTGTGTAGTGGAGCCGTACAAGAAGTACCCGACCCTGCTCGACGTCCTCCTCAACTTCCTCAAGACGGAGCAGGCCTCCAGTATTCGCCGAGAGGTGAGCAACAAGTCTTAGTTTCTACTGCAACCTTCAGGGTACTTGAAATATAAACCAGTATTGTGAACAAATAAATTTTCGCGATGTACATGTTTCCACGAATTCCGCGCATTGTTATCAATATTATGACAGTGAAAAAATAAATTACAAGGAACTATATAGGGATAACTACAAAATGGGCAAAATTATCAAAGCCCTAAAATAACCTGAAGTACTGAGCGCCCCCAAATTTAGCAGCATGCAAATATATTTGTTTACAGTATAATATGATATACAACTATTATACATGTACATGTATAACGGTACACTTAGCTTATATTAAATTCTGTTTGTGTAGAATATCTTTGTAAATCAAAATAATTTCATAATATATCTTCTCTCTCCCTGTCTCGGACTATCTGCATACTGGTCCTGGATCAAATACTAATAAATTCATCTCCTCTCTCCCTTTCTCAGGCTATCCGTGTGCTGGGCCTACTGGGGGCTCTCGACCCGTACAAACACAAAGTGTTCCTGGGTCAAATAGACAGCAGCAGTGACTCGGGCGCCGTGCTCAGTCAGTCCGACCCCAAGCCGGGCGAGGACCGCTCACAACAGGGTGAGAATTACATCATGAACAGTTTGTGGTTGGTTGGTTGGTTATTGGTTGCTTTACGCCCTAATTAACAGCCAGGGTCATATCAAGGGCGGTGATGGTGATCGAATCTATGAGAAGGTAGAGACCATACCCCTACACTTTTACCGAGGCAGGTGTTCTTTAATGTGCATGGTCCCATAGACAGGGCCACACACACAACAGCTGGTGGTCTACTAGAGACCTTTGATATCCCAGTTGTTGCCACTGGGAGACATACAGAGGGGAGCAGTGGCCAGCTCAGCCGAGAATTGAACCCCGGCCGCCCGCGCAGCAGACAGACGCCCTAACCACTACACCACCCCACACGCCTGAACAGTTTGTGTAATATATAAACAGCTATGCCGAGGTTACTGGCCCCAAATAAAATCAATTTAAAAAAAAAATCCAGCGTTAGCCATGAACAGTGGATAGGTCATGGTTACAAGTAGTCAAAGTTATAACACTTGTCAGAAAGGAACAAATCAAGGAAAATTTTATTCAAAATCTTTATATTTGGTATATGGGTGGAAGAGGTAAAAATCTGGCCATTTCATAGTTTTCCTAACAGATAACATTTCCTGATATTCTAAAGTTTGGCATACTGAAAATGAAATATTATGAATCAATAGAAATTAGAAAATGCGCAAAATTATCATACTACATGCCAATAAGCCCATCCCACTTTGGGTATATCATGTGGTTGGACAATGGATGGACAAAATAGACATATATGCTATACTTTTCTCCAAGAATTGGGATTACTCAAATAAACAAGAATTATGTTTTTCTATATCCCCAAGTACTGCTAAAACATTAGCATTTCTTACATTTTATCAATTGACAGATCTGCAGGTTTGCCAGCCAATCAAAATACTGTATTTCAGGGGAAAATAGCATGGGACATTTTAGGTTGGACTGACAGGCTTTAACATTGGTTCATATGGGAAAAGTCCTAAATGTAAGTTCAAATTTTAGGAGCAATCTGTCAACCAAATTGCTTTGGTTAGTTTTGTATTGCACACTTCTCTTCAGGGAATAAGCACAGAAGCAATTTGAGAACATTTCATGGTAAACTTAATTGTTGGTATAAACTGGGATGGGCTTAATTAGTACCATATGCGCAAAAAGAGAACCAACGCAAAAATATATCAATTTACGCTATTCATTTGCTTGATATTTCCCCCTCCTCCAGCCGAATACAGTACCAGTGAGATGCTGGTCAACATGAGCTCGGCCACCACCCTGGAGGAGTTCTACCCCGCCGCCGCCATCGCCACCCTCATGAGGATCATCCGTGACCCCTCCCTGAGTCAGCACCACAACATGGTGGTCCAGGCCATCACCTTTATCTTCAAGTCACTCGGCCTGAAGTGTGTGCCCTACCTGGCGCAGGTCATGCCCGCCTACCTGCACGTGATTAAGACCTCCGAGCCCAGCTTTAGGGAGGTGAGAAATTTAGTTTGAAATTAATCAATTATTAAAAGAAAAAGTAATGATTTGAAAAGTTAAGAAAATTATTTTGAAATAATATTTCAAAATAATTTTCTTAAGTTTTCAAATCATTACTTCCGTGACATATTGATATTTTGCAATAATATTAAAGTTTAAAGTTCGAGATAAATATAACTAGATTCGTGGGGACCAGTTAGAACGATTAGTTATAGCATGTCAGCGAATGACAACTCCTCTTAGGGTTGTATCTTACTTTCTACCTGTACTTCCCTAAAATGAAACACAACAGCACTCTTGGCTGGGGACTCCCACCTTCTTTTTAGTTCATCATGGTATTTAAAATCCTTTATTGTGTAAAGTCGCCGAGAAGGTAACTCTAATGTCAATCAGACATGGATACTTCACGGTGTAAAAATTTACACTCAGTTATTTGCTTTTCCGGGGTCTTTTGAATTATAAAAATGGTCTTTCTTCTTTGTAGTTTCTGTTCCAACAACTTGGTGTCATTATTGCCATCGTCAAACAACACATCCGCAACTACCTAGACGACATCTTTGAACTCATCAAGGTAACCTGACTTTTCTTCACAAACCTTGTCCAATAATGTTGGCACTTCAGTTTGATGTCAACGAGACAATATTAAGCCATTCTTGTATTAAGTTTGTATTTTCCCAAAGAATATAGAGATTTGGGAAGAGGTGTTTTTGTCTAGTCTGCCACCTGCCAATTCCCATTGCATTCTGTCGGCATTAGCCACTGGTGTCTTTCCCTCCCTATGTGTAATTATAAAGAAATATTTTTGATTTTTTTATAGGACTACTGGACGGTGAACAGCAGCATGCAGAACACCATCATCCTACTGGTGGAGCAGATCGTGGGCGCCATAGGCACCGAGTTCAAGATCTACCTGCCCCAGATCATCCCCCAGATACTGCGGATCTTTATACACGACCTCAGCCCAGGCCGCAGTGTCACCGCCAAGGTCTGTAAATGTGAAATTATCCCTTGAGACCCCACCTACTTGGGATAGACCCCGTGCCAGTCACGCCGCCACCCCGATCAAACGCGCTGAGTGAATAGCGAGTTTCGAACTTTCCGGCCCGTAGGCGCAATGCTTAAGAATTAGTTTTTGTCTCCCTGCTCCTCTTATCTCCAGTTCCTAGAAAAAAAATGTTGACAGTTTTGGTACCTATGGCCTTCATCTATGAAATATTAGAAAATAAGAATTAATTTAGGAGAAATAACTAAGAAAACCAATGTTCTTTGCCCCCTCCAATGCTGAAGCATAGGGCGGATGTCAGGAATAGGTCCGCAGCAAAAGGCAACTGGCACTCGGTCTGTAAGAGGGGCTTAATTCACCCAGAATGTCCTAATATTTCTATTAATATTGGACATTCCAGCATAATTGAAATGTTTACCAATGTTTACGACTTTATCAAGAAAAAGAGAGGTTTCCTGGTGGCTACGTTTGGATTAGGGCAGCTTTGGCTGGATTAGGATTTAAAGAGTTGTCTTTGAATACTTTGTCTAAATAAAAGAACAGCTATAAATTCGAGATTCTTGTGTGGAGGAGTGTACGGGGATTGGGCATCTAGGGTAGTTATGTTACTAATAATAACCCTTGTCGAATTATAAGGATGACATGGAACAGAAAACTAGTATGATAGATGGGTGATGGCAAATTTATTTTTATCGTTGCTTTAGGGATTGAAGATTAATGCAAATGAAGATGAATAATACTGAAAAGAAACTGAGATAATTGTAAAAATGTCCTTTCTGTCTTCTTTACATCAAATCCAGAGTCAGGCAACAGATATAGATAAAGTACCATAGACTCCTTAGATAAATAGAATTATTATCGCTGCGTTCGATATTTATCCTAAGCCTCTGATGTTTTTCTTCCAGCTTTTAAATGCCCTTCAGCAGTTTGGGCCTAACCTTGACGACTACCTCCACTTACTCCTACCTCCAGTTGTCAAACTGTTCGACTCACCCGACATCCCCTTCGTCGTGCGCAAGTAAGTTGATGTTAAGGGGCGATCCCCCAGGAGCCCCTTACTAGCCCTTGAGTGACCCAAGACAGAAAGTGTAGTTGTGATGTCACAAAAGACCTTTTTGGACAGTGGTTTTCCTATAGTATTGGCTGTCTGTAATGTCATTTTGTCACCAAATTCGGAGGTAAAGTTTACTGTACAATTTTATTGAAAACATAAAAGCACTATTGGAAAACACTTCAACGTTTGAACTTGGGCATACTGAAACTAACTATTTTCTCACAGCATGATAAATGAACCTTTTTTGTTAGTGAATTTAAATGTTCTTGCTGCTTTTATGTTAGCATTTCCAGGTTTCAGTAGATCAAAGGCCCAGACTGTTTATCAACAATTAGGAAGGCATGTGTGTTAATTGATCTGGCACATGATGCCCTTGGGGGCAATTGATCTGGCACATGTTGCCCTTGGGGCATGGGTGTTTTACTGATGCTTACACTGTTTATCTTATACAAACAATTACCCTAGTGAATGGTCATTTGGTAAACATGTATACTGAAAATAACTTAGTTGAGACAACCAAATCAACCAATACTGTTTACTTATCTAACTACTTTGCATGGTTTTGACATGTGAAATTTTTGGGTTGGTTCTACTTTTTCATAAGTTCTTTTCTTTGCAAAACTAAATTTTGCCCCCCCACACACACTTAAATGAGTCAAATTGGTATATTAAATGGTGAGGCTGATACTAAGAGCTGGATCGCCCCTTGGCTTGGGGAGCTATATGCTTGTTATATTTGTATTTGGAAAAAATACAAGATAAAGATCTGGGTTCAGGCTTCTAAACATGAGACTTGTTGATGTGTTTCACTAAATGTGTTAATATGCTTCATACTTTTTTCAAAAATCCACATTTGCAAATACAATATGAAAGTTTTAAATAACGTGGACGAGGCTAGGTCTCTCTGCTGGTGCTACCGCAAAAAAAAGATGAAAAAAAAGAAATATGAAAGTTTAATAAGGAACTCCTAGATTTCTTTCAAATTAAGGTTCTTGTACGATAATCACTCATCATGAAGACTTGATCTAACCAACAATAAATCAAATAATGGAAGATATAGTTTTGCATCGATTGATATCTATTCATACTTTAATTAATACACCACTTTAAACCCACAGAGCTGCCCTGGAGACAATCGACCGATTCTCTGACTCGCTCGACCTGACTGACTACGCGTCTCGTATCATCCACCCGTTGGTGCGCACACTGGACGGTAGCCCTGAGCTGAGGACCGTTACCGTGGATACCTTATCAGCCCTGGTGATGCAATTAGGCAAGAAGTACACCATCTTTATCCCCATGGTCAATAAGGTGATGGTGCGACACCGCATCTCACACGAGCGGTATGACACGCTTCTTTGTAGGATTATCAAGGTAAGGAAATGTACTGCAATATAGATGTTAAGTTTTAATACTGTGTTGGATTATTGTTTGTCAGTATATCAAGCTGGCCTTACATCAAGACAGGAACACCCAGGGTCCGCACTGCATAAGGAAAACAGGGAAAATGGGGGAAAACGCTGTCGGGGAATACACAGGGAATTTGGAAAATTGATCAAAAGAAAGATCATGTATTCCTTGACTAAGTAAGGCTACAACGACGCAATACAAGACGTTGCGGTAGATGATCATCGATCAAAATATAATACAGAGAAAACACCGGAATTTTTTTCACCAGTTTCTGGATTTTCTGATTCTTAAAATTCAGCATATTGCACTTTTACAAGAGTAAAATTTATATTCCGAAAACTTATACATCTTTAACAACTATTTTGAACGTTAACACTTTGAGATCTGACAGAACAAATCATCGGAGCAATGACGGAAAATTAAGTGTGGGAAAGGGAACCTTCCCTACATCGTGTTATAGATGTAAAGCGCACTATCAACTCTAACACTAGTTGCAATTACTTAGAATTTAATTACCATTTGACAGTATTTCGATGGATGCATTAGGCGCGTTTCTATAGCCCTAATCATCCCTGCATTTCAGAAAATCGCAGTAACCACATCGAGTTCTCATAATATAAAATCTAAGGTACTAGGACAATGTCAAACAGTGACTGTTATGTTTATTGTCATAATTTTCAACGTTATGTTACTCCGGCTTTCAATATTCACAATTAATCATGTTCCTGTTTTTAATTACAATATGTGCGATCACCCAAAAATAGGGGGGGGGGGGGGAAGCTTGGACCGAAAAAAGGGTTACCATAATGTATCAGCTTTTACAAATGAACTAACCCTTCCTTGATACAAAACTCTATTGCTGCTAAGACCACTCAACTATGGACAACGTGACTGTGTTGCTAATAACACAGGTTATATATCTGTTTTCAATGCGTCAAATTGCATCGGTCATTTAATTAATCCTTTTCCCAGGGTACGACCGTAGCAGAGGAGGAACACGACCCGGTTTTGTCCAAACAGCGTCACAGCAGGCAGAAGACGTTTGACATGTCGGCCGAGCAGGGGCGCGACACAACACCTTTCAAGAACCTGTATGTCAGTACGGCCAACCTACAGCGGGCCTGGATCGCCAGCAGACAGGTGGGATTACGTTACATACTCTACACAAGGGAATTACAGTAAAACCCTAATTTATGCCACGGCTTAGATAAGGGTTAGTTTAAAAAATGAGAGCCAATAACAATAAGGCCCCCACTATGAGGTGCAGCTTAATTTAAGGGTTCATACAACCTTGAATAGAATGACACATAGGGAAAAAATATACTAAAAACGGAGATGTAGATTTCCTACTTTTTGGCGATCTTGGATTGTGTGACTGGTTGTTCCTCCATTACTTAAATATTTGTTTTAGAGTATTTTTATGTAAGCTTCAAGCTAATTGAATACAATATCAATTTTTGATTTATGTTCTTAAAGGTTATTTCCCACCTAGTTGCTTCTAGAAAAATTATGCATCACATTGAACAGGTTGGGGTACAAAGAATATAATAAAACTTAATAGGCCCTTCAGCTAAATTACCTAGTTTTCAATGCTGTGTCCAGACACAGCATATAACTATGACATGTGTATCTTCTCTATTCACAGGTGGCAAAAGACGACTGGACCGAGTGGCTCCGGCGACTCAGCATCGAGCTGCTCAAAGAGTCCCCGTCACCCGCACTCCGCTCATGTTGGGCGCTGGCTCAAACCTACAACCCGCTGGCCCGCGACTTGTTCAATGCGGCTTTTGTGTCATGTTGGACCAAGCTGAGCGAGACCCAGCAGGACGAGCTGATACAGAGTCTGCAGCAGGCGCTCACCTCCCAGAACATCCCCGAGATCACGCAGACACTGCTCAACCTGGCCGAGTTCATGGAGCACTGTGATAAGGTAGGGAGAGTAACAGCTTTATAGTTTCTGTCCCGAAAATAAGCACCGCTTGTCATGCGTGTGGGTGATCTAGGGTAAAAATCCTCATATGATTATCAACCATTATCATTCAGGTCAGGCCTAAATGCACAGCCCTCAGACTGAAAAATACCACGGATTGTACTCAAGTTCATAATAAAACTTGGGCGTTTACCTCTTGTTGAGCGGGGAGGGTTGGTCCATTGGAATGAATGAAGGACTTCTGAGCAGTGGGCTTGGGTTCGATTCCATGAGGTGTCTGTATGACCAACCCTCTTTGCTGTTGTTCTAGACCCCATAGATTCGGTCATCAATACTTTGCCCAAAGCGAAAAAGTTTATTGGTCCCGATATAGCTGAAAAGTTGTTAATCGGCCCTCAAACTCCAACACATCATCATCACCCTCATGTTAGCCTACATCTTTTTAGAATACATGTATTACTAATCAAAGCTATATTTTCCGAATTTGTTTGTCAGGGCCCCCTGCCGCTGGACTCGACCCTGCTGGGAGACCAGGCCATGAAGTGTCGGGCCTACGCCAAGGCCCTTCACTACAAGGAGGAGGAGTTCCACTGTGAGGCCACCACGCAGATTCTGGAGTCACTCATCAGGTGAGGAAAGATTGTTTATATTGTGAAGTTTGTGTCTATTTGTTTGTTTTCTGAAAGAACTGAAAGGTTAACTGGGTACTAATGATGGGAAGAAATGAATTCGCAATTTTCTTTATAATATATTGATACATTGAAAAACATTTTTAAAAAATGCGCCATGTGTTTTTGTTTTTTTTAATTAATGCGCCCTCTTGTATTTGTTTGTGTTAATTTAATGCGCCATTTTCACATTCGCCCTGCTCTGGTTTGATTCTAACATTGTACTGGTCAGAGTGGTTACGTTTTTTTACAGAGACCAAGTTCAATTATAGATCGTATATTTACAGCATGAAGATAAAAAGCAGGTGTCTTTACAATGTGCATGCTTTCTTTCAGTATCAACAACAAATTACAACAACCCGAAGCGGCCGCGGGAGTACTTGAATATGCGATGAAACATCACGGAGCAAACTTGGTAAGTATACAGCAGTCCGACTAAATAGACCAAGAACATTAAGATATACTTTAACAAGTCATCATCGTGTTCATTGAATTTATCTAAAAACAAACTAAGGGACCGTTCATTAATTATGTACGCACCAAGGGGAGGATAATGGGAGGGGGAATGAAATTCTTGAAAGTTTGCGAACGTCAGTGTACAAATCTAATACGTACGTCAAGCTAAGGGGTGGGGGCCCAGAATTTAGAAAATGCGTTAAAATATGCGTACCTAATTGATGGACAGCCCCTAGTTTTCACACTGACGCTTCCAAATTGCACAATTTAATATCAAGAAACCTTTTCCTGTTTACTCAAGCTGAACACATATCTAACCCATTCAAAAGAAAAACCACTTAACTCTGAGTTTATAATGTTTGTGACAGACCGTCGAAGAGCGGTGGTACGAGAAACTCCACGACTGGACCAACGCCCTGCAGGTGTACGAGGGGAAGTACAGCCACCAGCCCGACAACACCGACTACATGCTCGGAAAGATGCGCTGTCTCGAGGCGCTCGGAGAGTGGTGAGCAGCTCAGTTCATGATATATCTATTTGTTAGTTTGTATGAAGTAGTTCAGTCTGACGGTGCACCAGGGTGAATGGAGATTGTCCAAGAAAATGTGTAAAGTTTTTTTGTTTTTTGTTTTTTTTCGTAAAATGTGTAAAGTCAGCACAAAAAGTTATGACTGCTTGTCCAAGAAAATGTGTAAAGCTAGTACAAAAAGTTACGACTGACTTAAAACAATGACAATTGTGTTAGAACAAGTGCTTCTAAGAAGCTCTCTTATTGCATAAAGGCGTATGGAGCTGTTGGTGTAATTTATTATTGCGGAATTTCTGTCCCTTAATAACACCAAACATGAAAAATCCGTCAACAAAATCGTTTCTTTGATAATCAAAACACCACCCTAGACCTCTTACATCACATTATCAACATACTTACTGTTTTTCTTGATCTTGTGAATGATAATAATATGAAATCAAATTACCGACCTGGTATGTCTCTTATTAAAGAAAAACAATCGCTTTCATATACATAAATGTAGTTGTGAATTGTTTCACTTACCATTGTATTTTTTCCCCTCAGGGGTCATCTGCATCAGTTCGCCTGTGAGAAGTGGGTGATGACGACAGATGACGTCCGGCAGAAGATGGCGCGCATGGCCTCTGCCTCCGCCTGGGGCCTCAGTGAGTGGTCCATTAAATAATCAAGTCTTTGTTTCCTCTGAATGAAAAATGTTGAATACTTGCAATTAAAAAATGATTATCTGAAAGAAGAACAGTTCAAAACAAAATATTGTGCAGACGTGGCTACGTGATCACTTTTTGGTGATCACCATAACCACTTGGTTATTGTGATCTCCAAATCTAGAATATATGATTTTGAGTTATGATAGTTGTCAAAATTATAATGTCTTGATTTTTTTGTGTGGTTAAATTGGTTGAAATTAATTAACGGGTCATATCATCTAAATATCAATATTAATTGATCAACAATGAGGCACCTAGGCCATTTTTAGGAGATGTGACTTCCGCTGCACAACGGCTGTATGAAATGATGAATTGTCTTATTACCGGTACATGTAATTTTGTATTCACCAAAGCCTACGTCAAATATCTTAACTTTCTGGAAGAGTTTAATAACATTAAACCTTTCACTGTTTTTAGCATAGTTATCTAGAAACAGCCTATTATCCTCGCTTCCTCTATGTATATTAATCTACATCTACTTTCAATTGCTTAGGTCAATGGGACAGTATGGAGGAGTACACGTGCATGATCCCCCGGGACACGTACGATGGCGCCTTCTACCGCGCGGTGCTGGCCCTACACATGGACCAGTTCCAGCTGGCCCAGCAGTGCATCGACAAGGCGCGCGACATTCTTGACACCGAGCTAACAGCTATGGCTGGGGAGAGCTACCAGAGGGCCTACGGGGTAAGGCAAACAGTAATTTTGAAAATAAATGAAGGATACGAGGCTAGTTCTCCCTGCTGATGCTGCCGCATTGTCAAAAAAAATATAAAAAAATAAAAAATAAAAAAATGCAAATGTTCTGATAAAAATGGAAAGAAAAGAATACGACGGAAAGGCATGAAAGATGCATAGTAATTATCCGAGTGGCTCTTTTGAATGTGTGGTAGAAGTTCTTTACAACTTGACACTAGAAAAGTAATTAATGTTACTCCTGAGGCTAGGCAGGTGGTGCAAGTGCTTTCCCAAAATGATTATTTATAATATAGAAAAAATGTAGATGAAGATAAGATTAATGGACATTTTTCTGTAGCTTTCTACTGTGCATCCCAGACGTTTTTATTATCCTTTATCCTTCAAAATGTTTTGACAGTATTAGAAATTCAAGGAAAAGAACTGACATTTTTTCCGCACATTACAGTCATTTCCTCGAAAATAAAACAAGTCTTCAAAGAAAAGTCCGTGAATCTTGTTCATCTCGATATTATGGCCAGCCAGATTTATTTCTAATCCCCACTGAACTTTGCTCTCCCCGTGCAGGCGATGGTGAACGTTCAGATGTTATCCGAGCTGGAGGAGGTGATCCAGTACAAGCTGGTGCCCGAGCGGCGGGACGCCATCCTCACCATGTGGTGGTCGCGGCTCCAGGGCTGCCAGCGGGTCGTCGAGGACTGGCAGCGCATCATACAGGTAAGGGACGATCTTTTTTTCTTTTTTTTTTCATTTTTATTTGGGTATTCAGGTTCAGCATAGCATTTCTTTCACCTGCTCCCAAGAGTACATTACATAAGGTTAGACAACTGTTGATAAGAGGTGTTTTGGGATGGTTGTAGTAATATTCTCTCCATTTTAATATCACAAATACCATATTCATGTATCAAATACCACTAAATAGCCAAATGAAAACATAACCTATTGATATAAATCGTATAGAAATATGTGTACTCTTGCCAGTGTAAGAGTTCTGAGAATAAGAAAATTTCACTTTTCATGTCTATTTTTGTTGCGTTGGTATATACAACTATTGATGGTCTAGGTATTAGTGACCAACGCAACCAAGGTATAGGTCCGTTTTTGAAGTGGGTCTATTGTTGTGGACCAGTGGACCGTGTAATTGTTTAATTGGTGCAGCTGTCCCGGGCAGCTGTACACTCATTGGTCAACCTGATTGACCAATAGGACTCCCTCCTATACCACCGTCCGTGCGCTCAATCAGCCGTGACAAAAGTGGCGGCTGGTGGTGGTGGGTGGTGAGGTCGGCCGACCAACACAGTCACCACCGTCCGTGCGCTCTGGCGTTCTGAGCTGTGGTGATGGTGGTGGGGGTGGGGGGGGGGGGGGTCCTAATGGGAGCTGTACACGCATTGGTCAACATGATTGACCAATAGGACTCCCTCCTGTACCACCGTCCGTGCGCTCAATCAGCCGTGACGAGCCGCACAGCCAAGTGGTGGCTAGCTGGGGAGGTTGGAGGTGTCGCTCCGGGGGGGGGGGGGGGGGGTGGCTGGCTGGCTGGGGAGGTTGGAGGCGCTCCTAAACCACCGTCCGTGCGCCCAATCAACCATGACGAGCCGTACAGCCAAGTGGTGGCTGGCAGGGGAGGGCCTCCACCGCCGGGCCGGCCGGTCCTAATGAGCCACTGTAGTGGGGGCTGGTAGTGGTGGGTGGGGAGGTGGGTGGGGAGGTGGGCCGAACGACCAGCGGTGGTAGCAGTGGGAAGGGGGGGGAGGGGTGGGGAGAGGGGGAGGCGCCGCTCCGGCGGCTGGGCTGGTGTACCACCAACGCAACATCGGCCAGTTTCTGGCCGACAATCTTCAGATTTCTAGTTTGAACAAGGATATCTCACTTTTACTTCATTTATGTCATTAGAAAGATCAAATTATTACATTTCATTTGATATATGAAACGATGCTGTATCTTATCAATTAAGAAAATGAGAGGAGATAGTGCAAAAGACGTCCTGCCAACTGTTGTCTATCCTTAAGTATCATTTAAATGATTTTAATTTTAAAAATTGTCAGCGAAAATTAGTAAATTGAGTAAAATTTCCTTCTGGTATTCAGAGATTTGTTTCTATTTGTTTCTTCTTTTTTTGGGGCAGATGAGATCAGTGTTTGATACATGTATGTGTTATTTTTTAACCTTGGCGTTTCCCAGGTGCGGTCGCTGGTCGTCTCGCCGCATGAAGATATGAGGACGTGGTTAAAATATGCCAGTCTCTGTCGGCGGGCCAACAGGCTGGTGAGTCATGCATAGCGAATATTAAACATAGAATTAAATAATCGTAATTCTTAGATATATATTTATCAAGTACGAACCTTTTTTTACCCCATTTGGCTGGCGATATAATGGCATCTATTGTTTAGACGAGATGAAAAAGTGATGACAGGGCCATCCTTTTCTTGAAAATATATTTTGGATATGTTTTTCATTGGAAAAAGAAATTGGGAAAAAGGGAAATTTGGACCTACCTGACAGTCATTCATGGTCGGACAAGGAGAGAGTTAGCACCGTCACCCTCTCATAATGTAAAAATGGCCCTAAGTGTTTTTTGCGCGGAAATCTAACAGCCCAAAGATATAAATAATTACAGTACATTTTGAAGGAATTTTGACTCAATGTTGAGATGTTTGATTTTCCCAGTCGCTGTCCGAGAAGACGTTGGTGATGCTGCTGGGGACCGACCCGTCCAAAAACCCCGGTGCCCCGCTACCGACCACCCACCCACAGGTCACCTTCGCCTACATCAAACACATGTGGAAGAGTAATACTAAGGTGAGTGAGGCATCGTATACGTCGATTGTTTTAACTCTTTAACTTTATTTTGTATAGACCTTGTGAAAGCGTGGTCATGTGAACACATTTTGGTGATCACCACGTGGTTCTTTAAACCATGCGGCTATAAAAAGAACAGAAATTTATAAGATCTAAATTATCAAAATTGTTGATAATAATTCTCTGAGTGATAATTATAATAATTAAAAACAACTTCTGAATACCTTAAAACTGAAAATACTTAGGATTTAAATCTGATCACCAATATGGCTGCCAGTCTTTTTTGAGAGGTGTGACGTCATCTGCAAAATGTCTATACGCTTCTTCAGATTCCCCTGATCTTCCAGAGGCAGTACATTAGGGTAGAGTGGTGTAAATATGTAATAGACATAATATTGATCTAGAACAACTAAGGTAAATATTATTCAAATATACATCTTCAAATCAATTTGTGTACGTAATTGCCTGCCAGAAAACCATTGATGTTGAATAAACATGCATGAAGTTTAATGGCAGTATTATAGGTGTAGTGTATGCAATTTATCTGACTCAGTGGGTTCTTAAGATTTTTAAATGTAAAGAATACCAAGTAGAAAATGTTTGGTTGATTTTAAAGTTTTAAAAGAAAATGGCATATCTTGGTATCTTTATGGGTGAAGAAAATGTCGAGTCAAAACCATGGGACTGAAATCTTGCTCGTTAAATGTATTTAACAAAAATGTTCGTCCTTTGGTATTTTTTTATCCAACAATATTGTTTGTTTAAAAAATGTGCAAAGATGTTGAACTTTCCATAACCTGCATTTGGTATATTAGTAAAAAAGGAAGTATAAGATAAAAAAAATTACATAAACATCAAAATAAGTGAAAATTGGCTAGGTTGTGCTTTGATCGATGCTACCGCTGTAAATGCCCGGATTAAACAAAAAAAAGGAAAGAAAGATAACATCAAAATAATTTCTGCTTAGGTGGAAGCAGTGAAGCAGCTTAACCAGTTTGTGTCATGTGGGCTCGAACTCTCGACCGGAGAAGACACATCGACTGCACAGAAGGCTGAACTGTCCAAGCTTCTTGCACGCTGCTACCTGAAGCTTGGAGAGTGGTGTGAGGACCTGGAGGGGATCAAGGATACCTCCGTGCCGAAGGTGAGGAGTTTTTTTTTTTTTTTTTTTTAGTAATTCTAGTTTATGGCAGTGAAAATCTTCTTACATAAGAGAAATTTAAGTGTATGAACCATTTTAAAGGTTGAATCTCTTTAACAACAAATTTCAAACACCCACTGATAAAGCTGTACCCCTCTTACACGACACATATCATGGGACTGTATGAAATTTGATTCATTTTGAATCTCTTAGCTCCTTCAAGGTGTTGTTCACATTGTGAAAAGTACAGTGTATTTAACTTCTATAATTCTTTCGCATTACCTTTCTAAACCCTTTGCAAAACCATGTTATAACTGAACTACGTAATAACATGTAAATTGCAATGTTTCTCGAATCAGACATAGATGTACATCTAGAGTTCTAGGACATTTTGTATATGATAATTGTGTTATGATTTTCCAGGTCCTCAAGTATTACAAAGCAGCAACGGAACACGACAAAGATTGGTACAAGGTAAGATACATAATAGCCATCTATTGGATAACCAGTTTTCAAGTTTCACTGATTTGTAATGCATGCAATCAGAATCATTTCCAAAAAAAAAGCGAATATAAAACCTGAAAAAGCAGAGGTTTGATAATCACAACCAGTGAATTAAAATAAAGGAAGACTGATATATATTCAAGATGATTTTCTCACACTTTCATGATGTAGAAACTAACATCATAATTAACGTTCCAATGTATTTTCCTTCTGTAGGCGTGGCATGCCTGGGCCTACATGAACTACGAGGCCGTGTTATTCTACAAGCAACAGCGCTCAGCGATGGAAGCACCGCAGAACCCGGGCGACATCGGCCGCACCTCTGAGTCCTCAGAGGGCGGTAGCGGAAGTGGGGCGAGCCGACAGGACAAGGAGCGAAACTTAGTCCAGCTTCACCAATACTGTAAGCCTGCAGTGCAGGGTTTCTTCCAGTCCATCGCGCTCTCTTCAGGCAGCTCGCTGCAAGACACGCTCCGCCTCCTCACGCTCTGGTTTGACTACGGCCAGTGGCAGGAGGTGTATGAAGCGCTCAGCGAGGGCATCAAGAACATCCAGATTGACAACTGGTTACAGGTGAGCTGCTCTTTTTGTTTTATGTTTTTCCGGACATAAAATTAAATTCCAACAATAAAAATTTCATTCGGTAAAACCGTTGAAGAAGATTTGAGAAAAAATTAAACTCCAACAAACACCATAATCATTCCATTTAACCTTTAACATCAGTCAACAGAAAAAAATACATGTATTACCTTATGAGCCATCAGTGTACTTTTCACTTAGAAATGTCTGTACCTTGTACATTGTGTGGATTCGACTTGAAGTCGTTATCATTGCTGATGCATCGAGGAATGAACATATGACACAGTATTACAGTAAGAACGAGGAAAAATAGCTTAGTCACATTATTCATATAGGGGGGAAAAACAGTAATAACCGGTAGTTTTTATGTTATACGTGTATCTCTACCAGTAGAGTTCTTATTCTTCATTCACTTCTGTACGCAAGCTGTCCACTCTTGAAACATTGAACCATGCCATTCAAATTCCAATCATAAATAAACCCAAACAACTGATTATTCACGACCTTCATCCCATCCTCTCTCCACTTCAGGTTATCCCACAGCTGATTGCTCGTATTGACACGCCTCGCTCGAATGTAGGCCGACTGATCCACCAGCTGCTGATCGACATTGGTAAGCAGCACCCTCAGGCCCTGATCTACCCGCTCACCGTGGCCAGCAAGTCGAGCATCCCGGCCCGCCACGCCGCCGCCAACAAGGTGCTCAAGAACATGTGTGAGCACAGCAACACGCTCGTCCAACAGGCCATGCTGGTGAGTGATTTGAGTTGCTCAGGGTTCAAGGAGTTTAAAAAATGGTTAATGTGAGTTATGGATTGGCGAAGAAAAGAAATAAAAATGGGTTGTGTGATGTGCAAGTAATTGATGTCTTGGAGAACCCAGTTTTTGTCTTAATTCAATCCACTTAGACCATCGAGATTTTTCTATAATTTTAATGTGTTTAGCAGATGTTTTTTTTTCTTTTCAATAACATGGTAATTTCTCAGTGTGATAAGAAATGTTACCCCTGGTAGACGTTTTTCAACTGATTTTATTTCATGAAGGTGCATTATGCTGTTGCGGTTGGATGGCAAAAGTTCTGTTCATGATGCTGTCGTACCTGTCCATATATGCCAGTTTTTAAAGGAAGTCCTTCAGAGATTCTTAGTCATAGATGCAACCATTATTAAAGGAGTGTAAAGGCCATATTCCACTTTGCGTTAGGGCCCACTTGCGGCCGCTACTTTTAGCTGACGCAAGCAATTTGCGGTTTGGATACCAACATGTTGGTATCTGTTGCCGCAAGCAAACTGTATAAGATAGCAACAACTGCAAACAATTACCACAAACAACAACTGCAAACACCTATATTCCACCTTGCGGCACCCTACCGCAAAAAGTGGAATATAGCCTTAAAATAGCAAGGGCCGCAAACAGGCCCCCTACCGCAAGCAGGTTTGCGGCCGTTTACTTGCGTCTTTTCAGGGTAGCGCAAGCAGCTACCGTATAGTGGAAGATGGCCTTAACCCATCATGATAGAAGCTCTGGTTGAATACACAAACAAACACACACATAGAAACTACTAACATAATATTCATTTCCCTCCTAGGTGAGTGAGGAGTTGATCCGGGTGGCCATCCTGTGGCACGAGTTGTGGCACGAGGGTCTGGAGGAGGCCTCCAGGCTCTACTTCGGGGAGCGTAACGTGCAGGGCATGTTCGCCACCCTGGAGCCGCTCCACAACATGATGGAGAGGGGTGCACAGACCCTCAAAGAAACCTCCTTCAACCAGGTAAGGCTTAAATTCCCCATGTCGTTATATATATATATATATTTAAATATAGTTTTGACCAAATCCCTGAAATATTAACTTTGAAGCCTCACTTGATCATTGATAAGGTCCTGGACTAAAAAGGGTTGTAAACTTTGAAACTCTTTTGTAAAGAAGTTAGTCTGACCTCAAAAATTTATCCGCCTATATCACTTACCCAGGCTCATTTTATTAGGAAAAATTATGTTGCAATATCTATAGAAAAACATTCTGAGGATATGGTTCTTGGAAAAAGGTTAGAGTTAGTGCTGTAATTTACAGTGTAATCTTATATCAACATGTTAACACGTTTTGTTCTATTCTAGGCCTACGGGCGTGACCTGAACGAGGCCCAGGAGTGGTGCCGTAAGTACCAGCGGTCAGGGAACGTCAAAGACCTCACCCAGGCCTGGGACCTCTACTACCACGTCTTCAGACGTATCTCCAAACAACTACCTCAGGTAAAAACAAAACTACTTCGTGTAATGAAAAAATATAAATAAAACTACCTCAGGTAATGTATTTACTAACTATCTAGCTTAAGATTTTTTATTTGATCTGGAAGACCAGGGGGGTTACCCTGAAGATTGATTCAGAAATGAAAAAAAAAAAGATAATAATAATTACATGTATTATGTTAACTGATTGAGATAAGACATGGGCCATTCCCATATCAGAAATTAAATTCCCAAAGTGGGTGCACTGCGAAGTGGCCGTTCCTGAATTAATATTTTTCTTAAAAAAAAAAAATTGCCAACAGATTGCGAGAAAATGAGCCCATAGAAATTCGCCCTAATGAGCTATTGATGCTCAAATATACTTCTATAAATACCCCTGCAATAATGTATTCTCTCCTTGTCAGATATGATTTATTGTAGAATATCTGGGACAAAATACAGACACAAGAGGTAACTTAGAAATATAGGAATGAGGTGAAACATACTTGTACATAATTGTAAAATATGTTATACATCGATTGTTAGATCAACGTTGTGAAAAGCGCATGAATGTGACAACGTCAAGTTCAATAAAAAAAAATATATATAACATAATGAAAATAATTTGAGAGTAAAACTCATAACTTTTCGTTGCAGTTGACGTCGTTAGAGCTGCAGTACGTCTCGCCCAAACTCCTCATGTGTCATAACCTAGAGCTGGCCGTTCCCGGCACGTATGAACCTAACAAACCTATAGTTCGGATACAGCGGGTCCAGAGCTCTCTACAGGTCATCAACTCAAAGCAACGCCCCAGGAAGTTCGGCATCTTTGGTAAGATTATACTTATATCTTAATATATATTTATATAAAACTGGTAGGAACAAAATAGACAAGGACATACATATGCATTTATATAGGTAAATATTGAAGTTTAGTAAGATATTTTTGCAGTGTGTCAACACATTTGTTTTAAAAAATGTTTTTCTTGAGTGTGTGAAAATTCCACATATTCTCGAACCCATTGACTCTAAAAAAAAAACATACGGTCATACCTTGCCAGTGTAAATTGAACACATTTTAACATACACCGATTAGGGTTTTGTGTATCCTTCGAGAAACTTTGTCCTCTCCCCCCCCTGCCCCCCCCCCCCCCCCCCACACACACACAGAGTTCTGTTTTAACACTAAACTTCTGCTGCTATCTATCCCTCAGGTTGTAAGGGCCATGAGTACATGTCCGTAAACCATCTGTCATTCTCTTCTCTTTTCTTCTTTTTTTTTAATTCCTTAAATTGTGCAGAAATCGTGCAGCACTTAGCCACGTATACTATACCATATCCATCCATCTGTCATTCCCTTTCAGGTTGTAACGGCCACGAGTACATGTTCCTGCTGAAGGGACACGAGGACCTGCGGCAGGACGAGCGGGTCATGCAGCTCTTTGGGCTCATTAACTCACTGCTGCTCAAAAACGCCGAGACCTTCAGGAGAAACCTCACGTAAGTTTTTAACTTTTCTTTTACACTTAGATATAACTTTTTTGTTACACTTAGAACTGCTCGAAGAAGGTCTGGTATGTTTAAGGAACTGGTTGAGTGGGGTGGGGTTTATCTCATTTAGAATGAGTTAGTTTGATGATTATGAGCGGAGGTATGGGAGGGAGGAGAATAGCAATATGGAAAGGTCCCTAACCTGCTTAAATACGTAATCAAAGGAACGATGGGCGGGTTTCTTACAAAAATTTAGGAGATATTAATTAAGCTTATGAAGCTGATATCCTTTGAATATCTCAGATTAATACTTGATGGTCAGTTGAGTAGGGGAGGTAAATTCAATTATTACATTGAAAGGATTTATTACATGTCATACTGTGTATGAAAGTAACCTGTTCCATCGTCAAGATCACCATATCAACCTGAGCACAAATAGCAAACCAACCTTTCTTCCGTTGCCAGGATCCACCGGTTCTCCGTGATCCCGCTGTCGACCAACTCGGGCCTCATCGGCTGGGTGCCTGACACTGACACGCTGCACTCCCTCATCAGGGACTACCGCGACAAGAAGAAGATTCTCCTGAACATTGAACACCGAATTATGCTAAGGGTAAGTTCGGAAAATAAAAAAGAAACACAACACAGGCATTTAATAAATGTGTTTTCAGAATATAGATGTTTTTTGTTCAACCGCCCTGCTTCTATTTGAAAAATGTGTTGTGGTGAAGAAATCGATTTAGAGTTATACCTCTTTTACATAGGTCTATTATTAGCAGCATAGTATGCCTCATAGTAAATAACAGTCGAAAATGTTCTATTCATAGATGGCCTCCGAGTACGACCATTGACCCTTAAGTAGAATTTGGGGATATTCGAAAAATATAGACAGGTGATAAGTACCTTTTCCCTCTCCAGCTTGCCCCTGCCTACGACCACGTAACCCTCAAGGGAAATTCGGGGGTGTTCGGAAATTACGAAATGCATAACTGCATTCTTCTTTTCCAACCACTCCACAACTATTGCTCCTGACCCTCAAGTAGAATTTCTGTAGTGTTCGAAAATTAGAGATGGATAATAACTATTTTTCCTCTCTGCAGATGGCCCCGGACTACGACCACCTGACCCTCATGCAGAAGGTGGAGGTGTTAAAAAGAATCCTGAATAAATAATAAACAAAAATCTGAATAAATAATAACCACTTTTCCCCTCTGCAGATGGCCCCAGACTACGACCACCTGACCCTCATGTATAACTTGGAGGTGTCAGAAAATTCTGAATAAATAATAAACAAAAATCTGAATCAATAATAACCACTTAACAAAAATTCTGAATAAATAATCAACAAATCTGAATAAATAATAACCACTTTTCCCCTCTGCAGATGGCCCCAGACTACGACCACCTGACCCTCATGTATAAATTGGAGGTGTTAATAAAAAATCTGAATAAATAATGACCACTTTTCCCCTCTGCAGATGGCCCCAGACTACGACCACCTGACCCTCATGCAGAAGGTGGAGGTGTTCGAACACGCCCTGGAGCACACCCAGGGCGACGACCTAGCCAAGATCCTCTGGATCAAAAGTCCCAGCTCCGAGGTCTGGTTCGACCGGCGTACCAACTACACGCGCTCACTCGCTGTCATGTCCATGGTCGGCTACGTGCTTGGGCTAGGCGACAGGTAAAGTAGTTTTGAACATATTTGTACTGACTTGTTATCTGTGATCAAAAGTCCACATAAAACTGATATTCTTAGTGAGCATAAATCTGACATGGTACTCTTGTTAAATATTTGTAGAGATATCAAAATCTCAATCTCTTCTGACCTGTTCTTGACAATTGAAGTATTAAAGCGGCTTTCTCGTCCGTGAGGACGTCGTTATTTGATACGGTGTCACTGCCGTTCACGACATGACCAATGACATAGCAGGATTACGTTCTAACGTCACAAAACGCGTCGTTAGGCTAACGTCAGCGGACGTTAGCCTAACAACACACGGACGAGACGAATTTAGGTCTTCTGAACTAACAACCAGAAGGTAACCGTGGCATTACTGCCTACAGAATAATTTTATATGGACCACAGATATGTGCCACATAATAATTCATCCCCCACAAACAATGCTGTAAATGAGGCCTTCCAAAAAACATTTGACTTAAAATCAATTCATATGAGAATGTTATCAATTAATCTGAAATCTGACATGCATATTTCCATTTCCTTCAGACATCCCTCTAACCTCATGCTTGACCGTATGAGTGGGAAGATCGTCCACATAGACTTTGGTGACTGTTTTGAGGTAGCCATGACAAGAGAAAAGTTCCCAGAGAAGATCCCCTTCCGACTAACGCGCATGCTCATTAATGCAATGGAGGTAAGATAAAATCTTATCATGGATCATAGCTGAAGTAGAACAAACAGATGATATTAAGCCAATCCCAGAGTTTTTCTTCCCAGACTTAGGAGAAAGAATGATAAAAACTAAAGACTGCTACTCGCATAAGTTTCACTTCGCCAGAATATTTAACAAAATTGACACGCACTTTTTCGAGGAACACTTAGAATAGGAAAGATATGGACTGCAAAATCATAAGAATTATTACGTCATACATATCTTACAAAATTGTCGTTCCTATGAAATATCATAACAAACAGGAAAGGTATGGAAAGCTGAAAACCTCCAGTGTCCATATTTTCTGTTATCATCATGGTTCTATAAATATATCCTCATGGTTGATAGGAGACGTCATATCTTTTGGTTCCTATGTAACATAATATTTTTTGGTTGCTAGGTAACTTAATGGTTTTGGTTGCTAGGTAATATCATTGTTTTTGGTTGCAAGGTAACGGGCATCGATGGTAACTATCGCAAGACGTGTCAGAGCGTGATGTCGGTGTTACGTAACAACAAGGACAGTGTGATGGCCGTACTAGAAGCCTTCGTCTACGACCCCCTCCTCAACTGGAGGCTGATGGACGGAAAGGGTAAGGGTAAGGCTCACCACAACGCTTATCAATCTTTTTTTCTTTTCAAAAAATAAATAAATAATAATAAAACAAAAAAAATGTTATCGTGAGATAATTGATTGTTTATACTCAGTTGCCTGGAACTCGTCCAGAATGTACGGTCTTGGTTTATTGTGTTTATTTGGTTCTTATGGAAATAACATTGTTGGAACTTTTTACTCTTTCATCCCTCCCTTGGAAGTTCTTTTACAATTGTAAGAAACAGAAGAAGAAAATTTTCTTCTGACGCTGAGACGTTACTGCTCCTGTTTTGCACGATGCATGCATTTGAAGTGTCCCATAGAAGCGAATTAGTGGATAATGAATTAAGGTGCCCACTCTAAGGAAAACCAAAATCCACATGTATTTGTAAGACAAAATCAGATACATCCACATCTTGCGAGTGATGCATCATCTTGACAATCCGAAAATCCTATTTAAAAAAAAAAGTTTTCAAACATTAAACAGCAGTTGTAGGAAATGATATATAGAAAACGAACAAATGGAAGCATCATATAGTAGACACCAACTCTTGTGTTTCCGCGGACAATGACTCGCTCCGTGCTTTCTTATTTTCCCTCGTATATTTAAGGATATATAATGTCTGGTAAATAGATACTATGATTCTCCTCAGATGTTATCTTACAATCTACATAGAAATACATTCTGTAGCATGTACATAGTTATAGTCTTATCCGAATTGAACCGGATGCTTATAGGCACTTTTTGCACCGCTATCTTGCAATTTTTATTTATTCATTTTTGTGTATTTTTAGCCAATACCAAAGACAAGCGAAGTAAGCATGAAGCTTACTCGGCCAGTGGCGACCAAACAGGTCAGAACACGATACATTATTTCACAATCAAAACCTGTTTAGCACTTTGCTAATTTTCTGTGATAGAGGCTGGTTCTATCTTGTAAAATTGCGTAAGTTATGCAAAGTAATTAGAAGCGGAATATTTTTTCACTTTGCTATGCAGTCATGGCTTAGTTACTGATTAAATTATTTGCTTCTGTATAGCACAAAAATATTTGTTGTGGATTAATATTTTGGAGATTGCAATGATTTTAAGAATGAAAGATAAAGCGCTTTAGGTTGCTGGTTCAATCAGCATGTAATTTTTTTTCATTCCCATGGAATCTTTTTTGTTATGTCATTTGAATGAGTTAAAATTCAAAATTCTTTTCTTGTAGCAGATTCGTTGTCTAATGTCGATGTCAACCCACCAAAGAAGGCTCCTGGGGACGATCCAACCTTAGGTAAGTAAAGAAGGGAAAAAAAGATTATATTGATAGCACATTATCAAAATAAACAGAACTGAATGGACGAAAACATGAAAAAATGTATGGCACAGTTTTCAGTTGAACAGCTGTAAACAAATAATATTACAAATTTTAAACAAAAATAAAATGGACGGGAAAGTAACTTTTCATTGTCAAATTTTCTTTGAATTATTCGATAGAATTTAATAAAAAAACATGTTAAGTTATGACCATCGCTTTATTCCCTACAGAACCAGGAAGCCAACCTGAAGCTCTCAATAAGCGAGCTATAAATATCGTACACCGAGTGAGAGACAAGTTAACAGGTCAGTAAAAGCTAAACTTTGGAGCTACCAATTTTTCTGGTATAGATAAAAGACGAAAAACGCGTAAGTCAGGACTCTAATTTGCTCTTACAAACAGATCCAAATATCTCAATAAACGTGCTAGCCGGCTGGACTCTTGTCACTCATAATTGTAATTGTAAAGACTGTATTCCACATAGCTGTAAAGACTATTCCAAATACAGATGAATGAAAGGTTTGCTGCCAATGAACTCTCACAAATGCAGTTATATAATCGCCGGTATTGGTGTTAAAATTTACCAATGGAATTGTATTTTATTTCTTGCCAATTATATATCGGCAGCCAATATAACAAGTGTAAATGGACATCCAGCACTTTTGATGCACTTTCGGTGCACTTGTAGCACTTAAGAATCACCGAAAATGAGTCCTGTCGATAGTGGGTGTTCCATTAGTCTCCATGAAAATTACCTGCCACTAAATATTGGCAGCCAATATGTTCGGTATATAGAATTCCAGTTTTAATGTGATACTTTATATGCTACAATGCACTTCTCTCTCTTACCCCATGGGGGTTCTGGGGTAGAATAGGCCCCCAGTAGCCCCTGCTGATTGTATGAGGCGACGATAGAGGGACCCAGCACTGACCAAGTGGTTCTTTGGGTTCAATTCCCGGTTGGTGCTGTGGTTCACTAAGGGATGAGGTACAGCAAAAATTATTTCCAGGTTTTGATCCCCTGCTGTTTGCCTGCCCTGTCACCTTCATCTCATAGATACGATTACTAAAAACAGAGTTCATCCTAATCTGTTTTCGCCATGAATATGACCTTAGTTGTCGAAATGGCATAAAGCATCCATTACTCACTCACTTCTCTCTCTCCCCTCAGGTAACGACTTCCCCACTGAGGATAGTGTGGACGTAGCCCGCCAGGTGGAGTTACTCATTCAGCTCGCCACATCCCACGAGAACCTCTGTCAGTGCTACATTGGGTGGTAAGTTTACGATCTTTTCATCCTTAAAATTAAAACTCTAAATAAATGAGATATCATACTACTTTCCAGAGGCATAACTATGGAAAGATCAAATGAATCTATTGTAGAAATAAAATAAATTCGGTTGTTCTGGAAGAAACTTTGTCACTTAGTACACGAATTTACTGTAATTAATTCGTGTTTGTATATTGGATTTGAATATTGTGAATAATATTGTTAATTTACTCTTAAAATATTGCTAATCTGACGGTTGAATAATGCCATGCATATAGGATACTGCATAACAACGGAAAATGTTACCCAATAAATTAAACTGAGCTTAAATATTTGTTGAACTTTGTCTTCTTATGCAAACAATGAGACACAAGATATCTGGGAGGGAAAAGTCATTAAAATATAGTAAGCACACCAATGTGTTTATACAAAAATATTGTCTTCATGTTATCTTTTTTGCTCGTACCCAAACATGTAGTGTACATATGTTATATAATAACTTGATATTTTCTGTCTACTCTAGGTGCCCCTTCGGGTGATGTATCTACATCCTGGGAGTCAAGGTCCGACTGATAAGCAGTTATAACTTGATATTTTCTGTCTACTCTAGGTGCCCCTTCTGGTGATGTATCTACATCCTGGGAGTCAAGGTCCGACTGATAAGCAGTTGAAGAAAGATAAGAAAAGTCCGCTTGTCACCAAAGAAGTAGAGGATTGGAGATAACAGTGAAATACATGTCTGCGGGGTACTAGCATTTGAAAAGCTTCTGAAATCTGAAAAAAAGAATGAATGTAAAATATTTTTGAAAAATTTGATTACGTTTGTAAGATTGAAGCAATTCACCGATCATATGTTAAAAAATGTATTAACCAATGAGGGCACCCCTTTCCACGGATCAGAGCGACTGGCAGTTTAAGTTGGGTGATGTCCTTAATTAGTATATATAATGTCCTCAATTAGTACATGATGTCCTCAGTTAGTACATAATATCCTCAATTAGTACATAAAGAGTATACAGAAAACTGTATAATACAAAATATTTTTTTCTTCAGAAAAAAAGTTGCTTTTGTTGGGTCTTAAATATGTAAGCCTAATGAGGCAATCATTGATAATTTAACAAATAGACATTGATATACAATTTTGGTTATTTGTAGATAAATCTGTATCCGAGATTTCTTTATCTGAAGATTGAACTGAAAGTACTGTGGCCGATAATATTCAATATTAAGTTACTTCTACTACTGATGATTGTTTTTCATCATATGAAGGGTTTTAACCACTTGGTGCTTTCATGGTGATTTGAATGGTCAGTGATGTTCTTACTTAGGACGTAACAAGTATACAAAAACTGTATAGTGAAAGAAACTGTTTGTCTTTAAAAAATAATTGATACGTTTATAAGATGCGTTCGTCTGTTTTAACTACTAAAGACAAATTTATTTGTTAAAAGTCATTAAGTATTCCTCTGTAAGCACATCCATTTATAATACATTTATAATATACTTTTATAAATGGAACAAACTTTGGAGGATTTTTATGACACTTGAATCTGTGTCCATACTTGATATTTTCTTATTTTGCCAAAAACACAGGCAAAGGTGTGTTGATATGAGATTTACCTTTCGAAAAAGTAAAATGTATTGAATGGAAAGTCCTAAAATTAGATGAAGACCTTTGAATTGCAAGGATCATGTATTAATTTTACAGGTAGAAAGACAACTTGTTTAGTTAAGCTTCAGGCCTATGCCTTATGTATATTAAGAACAGATACTTCACTGAAAGGAGCCAAGTAAGCACATTGTAAATAGTGTATAAAAGGTGCTTACACTTATATATAGACACATGTTAGTGATGGCTTTTTAGAGCTGAGATATGATTCTTAAAATGAGCAAATTGTATATAAACGACAGCTCCTGATCAGATTTCAGATTTCTACGATTAAAATGATTTAATCCCAAAGAAAAGCAGCAGGTTGGCATAATGTTTTCCCTTGTTTCTAGCATTCCTTAAGGACAATCGCGCTATTTGTCCATGCGCATCACAGCCGCGCAGCCTGTAGGTATGGGTGTCCAGTGGAGCGTGACGATGAGTGACCTCAGCAGGGTGCCTATGGAAGGCAGGGAGGGGGTAGTGCAATAATGGGTGTAACTTTGTTAATATCTATCCAATCTTCACACAGTAAGCAGTGACACAATCCTTATGATATAGGGATCAATATTAGAATACATTATTTCAGGATATTTCATATTTTGATAGGTTTAGGGACCATTAAAACAAATAGACCCGGTGGATTAAATCCAGACTTACAGGTAGATAATCATTTTTTCTGGATAAATTCATGCGGTGACCCCATGTTTTTTTTGTTGAAAATGAAAGCTAACAGTCCAATGCACATTATGTCTCATTTTTATTGATTTTTCAACTTTGATTTTTTTTATGTGGACTTTCTTGTCAGAAATTAGATTTTGTCACTAAACTGATTTGTAAGGAAAATAGATTGAAATGCAGTGATAAAAACATATTTTTTTCCAAACCATGCATAAAGTCTGTGAACATATGTCTTGGCTTTAGATTTGAGTGATTAATTTATTTATTTGAGGATAAGTATGAAAGTTTTCACAAAAGTTGTATCTGTGAATAGTGCTCTACAAAATCTCAATTTTGAGGGAATTATGCACATATTATTCCCCCTGTAGATAAAAAGTTAGCATGGTGACCCCCTAATTTTTTTCTATTTTTGGACTCTAAACATATTTATCTGGTATTTCTCTGAGTTTTGACAAAATCTCAACTTTAGATCTAAAATGGCGCCATTGCCCTTAAACGGACAAGGAATATGATATACTGTAAGCCGACTATTTTATTGTAAATATTTCATGTTTTTTCCAGAAATATCTTGACTTATGCTACATTGGTGACGCGAAACAGTGTTTCCCTGTTTCCGAATGTGACCTACCCGGTAGTTAAATATCAGTGTTTCTGTGGAGCATGACACTGTACCTTAAGAATTCATTCTTAGTTGCGGGAAACAGTTTTAATACCCTAGTGCCTTTGGCAAATAACTGCGTCATTAGAATGGACTTCATTTTGAGACTTGTCAGAATCTATTGAGAGTAAAAAGAAAGAAAGGTCTTGCACCGGCGATAAATCTCTCCCTCCAGAATCAAAGAGTTTTCTGCTTGAGTTTTTTAGTAAGGGTCAGGAACGTCTGAGCAATAGATTCTCTAGAGCTAATCCCAAATTAAATAAACAGAGCTCTTACCACCAGTAGTGTATATAGGTTCAACTGCCTAAAAAAATGAGACTAACTGGATGTATAATGATTTCGATGATGACAGTGATTCTGTTATCATGCTGGAAATAGTGTAAAATAAAAGAATATGTACAAACTATAGTTGATTGTTAGGTTTCATTTATTAGTTCGTTTCCTGTTTGGGTTGTGAAACATTTTTATGTAATACTTGCATTGTATAAATCCTATAGTAAAGAAGATGATTAAGTTATGTATGCCTAGACAATTAAAACAAGTAAAGGGAATTCTATAAATTAAAAAAAAAAGTAAAGATTTTTGTTAACAGGTGGCTTATACGGGAATCAAACATCACTCAAACAGCTCTCATACCATCCCAGATGGGGAATGATAACAGCAGCCAGGGACGGATCCCGAGATATTTCAAAGGGGGGGGGGGGGGGGGGGGGGAGGCCCTCATTTACAAAATTGAGGCGCCCCATCCATGGTTTAGAATTCTACGTTAAAAATCAATTATGGCAAAAATTAGGGGGTCGTGTCGCATGTCGAATTTAAGAAATTGAACTGTATGATTACATAAACCGTAAAACGTTTTGAAATCCATGACATTTTGGACAATATTGGTATTTTGGCAGATTCCACTAGCTCGAGGCTGTACTATTTTATCAATTAGGCCTACCTCGTCAATTATACAGTATTTTTGGGGATATAGACCCTTAAAATCGAGACTACGACAGGACCTTTTTTAAATTTGACACGACGACAGGGCCCTTTTTAAATTCGACATTGGACATGGCAATCAAGGGACAAATGACATGGCCCTTTTCTTAAATTCGACAGGGGACAGGAGCCTCTTAAATCAGAATATATCACTATTACCAATATAGTTTCATTATTTCAATGATTGACCAATATTTCAAATGTACTGGTACATGGAATATATGGATAATTTAAAGTATTTTCTTTAAGTTTTTTACAAAATTGCTGAAACTGTACCGTTAAAGGCCTCAAAATCATATCATTCATTATTTTTTTGAAAATGTTACTGTCTGATGATGTTAGGCAGGATGTAAGGATGAACTGGGATTGAAAAAATTACTGAAATTCATTGAATATCAACAGAATTATGCCAATTTAAAATTTTCAGACACATATGACCGAAATTTGCATTAGGGAACAGCAAAGGGTTAAAACGATAGTGACAGGGGACAGGATTAATTCTTAAATTCAACATGGGAGAGGCCTTTAAACTTAGATATATAACGACAGGCAACAGGGCCGTTTTTTAAAGGGAGGGGCCAGTGTCTGTAAAACAATATATTGTCATGATCCCTACTGACCAGGGAGTGTCCGTGCCAATTTTTATATGCATACCTCTAATACTTTCTTTTTTATTTACATTTTTCTAAAATTTACAGACTGGTTTGTGCCTGCACCTGATGCACCTTGCACAGTGCATTTGTCTGTGTGTGACGTCACAAACAGCCAAGTTACAAATTTTCAAAATGCAGATATAATACAATTTGATTATTTTAATGTTTATTACTTACTTCTTTATGATTTTTAATAATGAAATAGATTAATTTAGACACACCCCCCCCCCCCCCCCATCTAGGGGGTCTAGATGGGGGGTCCCCATGTCGCATGTCGATTTTAAGAAATGGGCATGTCACCTGTTATCATATTTTAAAATCCTCTGTCCATGTCACTATTGTCTAAGGTCCATGTCCCTTGTCGAATTTAAGAATTGGCTCTGTCGCCGTGTCGAATTTAAGAATATCCCCTGTCGCATGTCACTAGGCTGAAAATAGGCCGTGTTGCAGTGTCGATTTTAGGGGTCTAGACCCATATCTAGATCTATAGAGTCTACCCCCATTTTTCTTCAGATCTTTACATTTACAGTCTATTCATAGATCTATAAACAGCAAAATATTTGAACTAAGAGCCAATTGGACGATATTAGAATTCAATTTGCATAAGAGTATCCAAGAGTCATAGAGGCTGAACGCACCGGATAACATGAGCAGAAAAACAAGGCGGGAAAAATCTTGCCAGAAACAAGCAGAGGGCGGACACGGTGGCCCGCTCTGATTGGTCAGTTTGCCGGAAACGTGTTATCCGGTCGAGAAAAGTAGTTCTGAAGTATATTTGAGTTTAGAATTTAAGAAATAACATTGACAACCAAGAAAGTTATCAAAACATATACAAATTAATATTTGAAACGACAGAATGGAAAGAAATTCATCGGAATAATCTAGTTCATAAGTCACTACTTTCTGTGAACGAAGCCATATTCCTACGCCCAATACACATCGCGTCAAACAGTTGTCAACATGGCGAGCAGGATGAATCTCGCAGCCGGCTTTATGGTTTTATTTGCTGCAATTGTTTCTGCAAATGCCGGCGGAAGAACGCTTGTGCTTGTAGACAACTGGGCCGTCAGGGAGACCCATTCGATATTCTTTAAGTCGCTCAGAGGTATGTACTTTTCCCAAAATTTGGTGTCAGGAGAGCCGGGGGGGTTGGTCCGTCGTCGCCGACTTGACACGTTGCACCCCCGGCCCAGGGGCCGACCGGTTCAGCCTTCAGGTGGTTGTAGTTGTGGTCTATTTTAGTATATAACTTGTTCGCATTGTTTGATCGCATATGCATTTCCTAATGCTTAACTTGAAACACACGCACCTTTTTCGCAGAAGTGTCGATCACTCAGAGTTAGACTGTCAAAGACACAGTCAAGACTTTGTTTGGTGTCACACTCTCACAGTCTCAGTCACAGTGAAGACAGTCCCACTCCCAGAATCAAGTGACAGATCCACTGGATAATTGTTGCTTGTTCAGATTCTACAGTCATAATAAATTAAAAGGGACGGGGAGATGACCCCACGGCCATGCCCTAACGTACGTTAGCTTACAACTAGCCGAGTGCAACGACGGTACTGTCAACAATGTACCTTCTCGACCATACAGATCACAGGAGAGACGGCTGTCAGAGCTAGCTTACAACCTGCTTAACATTAGAGTAGAGATCTACTGTAACGTCAAAACTGAAAAGAGAAAGAGGGTTGGGTCCCCAGCTTCAGACAGAGTCTAGGTTCACTGGACCAACGGTAATACACATCAGAAACTAAATATTAGGGGCCCCGCTCAGTCTACTGGTCCCCAGAAATTGATATTTACAGCTGTATTTGGAATAAATTCCTCTTTCAAGTCTTTGGTCTAATATTGATTTGCCCAAACCATCCATGACAAATGTATTGTAACAGTATTATGAGCCTAAACCATCCATGACAAATGTATTTATAAGATCTAGATCTACCAGTTATGAATATTCAAAGACAAAAAGAAATAATTGATTAGGAACTTCACATTGATATATTATTTTAGCAGATGTTTATTTTAGCTGGCCTAAATGCGACTCTATTTTGATAGAGCTTTGTAAAAAAAAAAATCTGAAGACATGCATCCTTATAAAACTAAAAATAATGAAAACCTGCATGTGAGAAATCACTTGACTGTGTGTGTGGGGGGGGGGGGGGGGGGGGGGAATTGGAAACATTGCTTATCAGTGATAATAAAGAAAATGAATGTCGATCTTTTACCCTCTTTTTTCTTTTGACTTATGAACCCTGAAAGAATTATCCGCTTTTAATTTGTTAGAGAAAATAGAAAACAAATGTCGACCTACTTGCCCTCTTTTTTCTTTAGACTTATGAATCCTGAAAGAATTATTCGCTTGATTTTCCATTTGAGAGGGGCAGGATGGTGTAGTGGGTTAGGTTGTCGCCTCTCACATGGCTGGAGCGGGTTCGAGTCGTAGCCCTGTCTGCTACACCACCTTGCCTTACTGACATTTCCACCCCCATCGCTGCGATCACAGTACTTTGTAAAAGCAAAAAACTGAATTGGTCCTGATATAGCTTCAAAATTGCTGAGTGGACGGTGTACCTCCAACAATCATCATTTTCCATTTGTGATTGCAGATCGTGGGTTTGACCTGACCTTCAAGTTGGCCGATGACATCTCCCTGGCCCTGGTCAAGTATGGCGAGTTCCTGTACGACCACCTGGTGATCTTCTCCCCATCCGTCGAAGAGTTTGGTGGTTCGATCGACGTACCCGCCATCACCAGCTTCATCGATGGCGGTGGCAACGTACTTGTAGCCGGTAACTCCAACATTGGCGAACCCATCCGTGAGTTGGCCAGCGAGTGCGGTGTGGAGTTCGATGAGGCCAAGACCGCTGTCATCGATCACTTGAACTATGATGTGGCTGACCAGGGAAAGGTAAGGAGAAGATTGATAATAAATCTAAATCAATATCTCATCAGATCTGCTAAATAAATGTCATCAAAATCTAGGATGAGAGCATTCTTAATATTATTTTAGACCTTTTTACAGTCAAAATCATATAGGTACCATCAGTTTTCTTTCATATTTTGATTCATTCAGTTTAGTTTTTGCCCATTTAACTTGCAGCACACTTTGATTGTTGCCGACTCTGCAAGCCTCATCGACGCTCCAATGATAGTTGGAGACAAGGGAAAGAGCCCCTTCCTCTTCAGAGGCGTAGGGTAAGTTTGTCAGATATTTTTTTTTGCAGCCTTTTGCCATTCATCCCAGGTAAATAAATAAATACGTAGGGAAGAAAATCAGACCTGTATTTTTATCGACTCAGACTAGTTGGGAAGCTACTCTAACGGTCAATATCTTGAAGATCAATGGACGATATAATAGATGGATTTAAAGTTCAGACTTTATTGTGCCCCAAATAATATTTTTCTGCACTCAGAAAAATCGGAAGTACAGAGATAAAGTTTTTGGAACTCATCTGTACGGTATAGTGTTTCCACCAAAGCAAGTTCTTATGACAGAAGTTTGTAAAGGGGATTGCTTTGGGGAGATCGGTAAGTCGGAACTTATTTCTTATTTATAGGAATTAGTTTTACTTGGATGAAATCAAAAGTATTGAGTAATATCAAAAGTTTTCCTCTTTCAGTATGGTCGCTGACCCCGAGAACCCCCTGGTCCTCAGTGTGCTGCACGCCTCATCCACCGCCTACTCCTTCGTCACCGATGAGAAGATCAGTGAGGTAAGAAAAAAAAGATCGATAGTCCTTCGATCTATTAATGTGCAAATAAATGGACCCGGTCAAAGAAATTGCCAAATTCTGATTTTATATGCCTAGGTTACATACCTAACAAAATCTCTGAATAAGTTCTAGAATAGTTACAAAACTTCCCTTTCCATTATGTTGTATAATCAGCTATTCTGTTTATCTATTTGAATACAGGGGTGGACATAAGTCTAAAAATCCAGGGGCCAGTCGGGCCCTCAGCTTTCCAAATCTAGGGGCCCGCACCAAAATCTAGGGGCCCTCATATATATATATAATCAGATTGTCTTTGAAAACATTATGTTTTATTGTAAAATATATAGAAATCTGTAATTGTTATCCAAGATTTTCTAGGGGCCATTCGGGCCCCTTGGCCAGAAAATCTAGGGGCCCGACCTGTTTTTAAGGGCCTCGGGCCCCCGGGCCCTTGGTTCAGTCCACCCCTGACTGAATATATTGGTGAAGCTCTTTCCGGGAGCGTTACCAACTGTTATGTAAAGCTTCATCAAAAAGATTGTTGTACTAAATAAATGATCTGACCAAAGTCATAGGTACTTACAGCAATTCTATTTAGAAAAAAAAAAATCTATTTAGAAAAAAAAAATCTAGAAAAAATGTATTTAAAAATAAAATAGAACAAAAACAAAACAAAAAGCGCACACAACTCTAAATTTATCCTACTTTGTGCGCAGTACCCTCATGCGGTAGGAAAGAACACACTGCTCGTGGCGGCCCTGCAGGCCAGGAACAATGCACGAGTTATGTTCTTCGGCTCACTGGACTTCTTCAGTGACGAGTTCTTCACGTCAGCCGTGCAGAAGGCCCATGGTGGAAACAGGTGAGTAGTAAAATCAAAAATAGTATAGCTTCCTTTGTACTATCGTTGGTAAAATTAATGATCAGTTTGAAGAAAAATCATTAGTGAAATAGGTGTGAATAATCGAGGTGCATCTATTGCATTTTTTTTCAAATACATATAAAGGAGTATTCTTTAATGATGTCGTCATCCTTGTAACTAGGGATCTCGAGCTTTAGAGTTTGAAAAATTATATATTAAATAGAATTTTTTTTAAAACATTCAGGACAATGGTCATCAATAATCTTAGGGTTTTATGAACATAAATTTTATTTAGATTTCTAGTGTTGTAGAAAACTTTGATGGAAAAAATGGAACTTTCCGTTTCAATAACTAAGATCTTTAAGACGAATTCAATTTTGTAATACTTTGTAAGTTTCTTAACCAAAATTTGAAAAACCTAACAAAATAAGGCCACGCCACAAAGACACGGACAGAAATCAGTCTTAAAAAATCAGTTTTCTAAAATTGCTGAAATTTAAATAATTAAAAATATGAAAGTTGACATCAGACTTATCAGTAACATTTACCCATGTATTTCAGATTCGCTCAGTCCGGTAACCAGAACCTGGCGGTGAGCCTCACCCAGTGGGTGTTCAAGGAGAAGGGTGTTCTGCGAGTGGGACGTGTCAACCACCACAAGGTGGGAGATGCCCAGCCCCCGCACGCCTACACCATCCTCGAGAACGTGGTACGTACACTGATTTGTTCTTCTTAGTACCAGTGTACTCAATCATTTTAAAGTTACAAAACAAATGTCTGGATCTGGCTTGATTATATCATTTTACATGGAAATAAAAGAAGTGCTTCTCCGAAAGAAAAAAAAAGAGAAAAAGTTGAATTATTTAACTAGACTAGAAAAACCCATAACCTTTTCACTGCCACACAGTGAATAATTGTATACGGTTTTGAGAACAGCAACACAACTTCGCAGAAATTGGCAATTTTCATCACAAACAGAGAAACTAAATGAGAAATATAATATTCTGAGTGGCTTTTTTCCCTCTCACCTGCCGGAGAAGAAATTTAGTGTTAAATAAAAAGTTTACCGTAAGTGTGAAGCTGTGATAAATATACTTTTTTAATAAGGAAATATTAAGTTTATTTTGCTAATGGACATTGTCTTATTTTTTGTAGGAATACACCATCCAGATCGAGGAGTTGAAGAACGGAAAGTGGGGTGTCTTTGAGGCTAAGGACGTTCAGCTGGAGTTTGTCAGGATCGATCCATTCGTCCGCACTGTTCTCAAGAAGAAGAGTGAGTCTGATCTTCTTTTAAGTTTGTTTAAAAAAAAGAGGACAACACAGAAATCAATAAAATTAAGCTTAGTGATTTTCCCCTTCGCAACCATAATCATCCCAGTTTGAATGCGATTATTTTAACCTTAGCAAGCATAATTGGGCCAGTTTTTAATATGCACCCCTACCTCAGACAGATTCATTCCCAAGAGTATTACCTAAGACTGGGGCGACCATTTGCTCATTTTAGAAATCAGATATAGGGTCTGGGGCTCTCCACTGGTAAGTCAGTCAGTCAATCAGTACTAAGTTAGTATTTTATGGTAGTGGCTGTGTGCATAATCATTAGCACAGCTTTGGGTAGAGACCCCCAGAGTTAATCTGGTCCCAGTGGGACCTTGCTGCTGACTCTGATGTTATGACTAGTTTATTCGGAGCAGAAGCTAACCAGTCTAAGGGTGTATGAATAAGCCTAAAGATTTTCCCCTTAGCAACCATAATCAGCCCAGTTTGAATAAGATTAAGCTTGAAGATTTTAACCTTAGCAAGCATAATCAGCCCAGTTTGAATACGATTAAGCTTAAAGATTTTAACCTTAGCAAGCATAATCAGCCCAGTTTGAATACGCTTAAGCTTAAAGATTTTCCCCTTAGCAACCTTGATCAGCCTGGACGTCATATTTGATTTGGTGAAAACAAATTATAACACGTTAGGACGTAATATATCAATTAAGAAAGCCATTATAGGCCGAGGAAAAAAATCAGGTCAAACTGATGGAAAGTGATTTATGTTTGTAAGCAAAGCTGTAAAAGGTAACATTTTCTCTTTACTTTTGTTATCATTCTCATGCATTGTTATTCGTTTTTCAGATGGTCACTTCTACACTAAATTCATGCTCCCCGACATATACGGAGTATTCCAGTTCAGAGTAGACTACAACAGAATAGGCTACACACATCTTTTTAGCACAACACAAGTAAGTACACCATTATCTCTACCTTCTCAAAACTTTTTCTACAAAAGTTTAAACATCATCACTCATCTAGAAATTTGACTTGTTATCTTCAACTCTAAAGGTTCTTTAACTTTAATTCGACTTCTTCCCTGAACATGATATTTCAGCTACAAAGATGAAAAATGCATGCAAGTTTAGAAAACCCTAGGTAGCCTAGCCCAAAAGATTGAATGAAGAAGTTACCATCAATATACATTTGTCCAAATACTTCAGTAAAAGAAATTTGAATTTCTCAAAATATGTCCTACATATCTGATGAAGGACGAGGCTATGCGTGCTCTTCCCAGCAAAAAAAAAGAAAAAAAGTTTCCACTTAGTATTTGCAAAATATACGCCTTGTCATCTAAACTAAAATTACAATATAAATTAATGTCTCTCCTCCCTGTTGTAGGTATCGGTGAGGCCGTTACAACACACACAGTACGAACGGTTCATTCCGTCCGCCTACCCCTACTACCTCAGCTCCTTCAGTATGATGTTCGGAGTCTTCATCTTCAGTCTGGTCTTCCTCCACTACAAGGAGGACACCAAGGACAAGACGGAATAAACCCAACAATAAATTATGTAAAAATTAAAAAATGAAGCATATAAGATCTAAATAACATCGTGTTGAACGGCGAGTAATATAGAATCATCGTATTACGTTTATTAGACTTTTCCGTTTGAAAATAATTTGGAACAAAGCAAAGCGTTTCTGACAACGTTAGAATTTTGTAAATCTTATTTCGGATGTTATCAGTTTCTAGAGTCTACTAGAATATGTTGTGTGATAACTGTTTCTGTAATATTGTTTTACAGAAGGGATAGATATCTAAGACTGAGTCTAAGAGAGAAAGTCCTTATAAATCATGGCAAAAAAAGCGTCGAAAGAAGTGGCATTGCAGTTGAGGACATTCCATGAATATTTGAGTGAATGTAAGATGAACCAAGAATGTGCGGATTTTCACAATAAAATCTTATCCAACTAAAGGAAATCTTATCGTTCTTTGTCTTGTACGAAAAACTGCTACCAGTTTCAGGACGTGTAATTACCATAATCATAGAACGCGAGGTTATTTCTACGAATAGACATGGAATTGAATAAGAAAAAAAACTTTAAATTCTGAAATCAACAACTTTATTTGACATGCTTGCAATAGAATTATTTTGAACGTCATGTAATGTCGATGTACATCAATATAAATACAAAGGATTAAATGATTATACAGAACCATGTAGATCAACTGACACCAAATAATGAAGTTTCTGGTAAAATACATTGTAAAAAACAACAATTGCTCTTAGGTATGAATATTGTAGCATTGCTGCCCTTCAAAAAACGCATCTAAAAAGTCTCCATGACTGATTATTCTTTGATTTTCTCGGTATTTAGCTTGAGCTATGTTGGATACTAACACATTTTCTTGCAAATTTTTAGATACGTTTACTCGTGACAGTGCATTATTTACTCGCGTATGTAATTTTGGAGACGTTATTTTTTAAAGTCAACCTTCAGGCCCGAGTTCACCTCTATGACCGAGTGACACCCAGAGTAAACTTTCTGTAAAATGATTAATATAACAAATTCAAACATTTAAAAGGCATAGATTCATAAAACCAAAAGAAGAGAGCAAATCCTGGACCCGTTTCCTGCGTATATTTATACACGCAAAAATAATAAAATATATTTTCCATTACGTACAAATATCCTGTAACTACTCCCGGGAAGCTAAGAGAGTTCATACAAGTATACAAAGACTGAAAGTAATACCACAATTATTGGCCCACTAGGACAAAATACGTATGTCTAGAATGGTCAGCCCAACCTTGACTCATCCAATAGCCAGGTGGCGGGCATGGGCCATAACGTGCTTTCCTTCGCTTTCCAGTCTCATTATACATACATGGACTGAGTATGATCAAGGTAATATACCGCGATATGACTCAGAATACCAGTATATATATATCAAAGTCTTCTTTTCCCACCTACATTTGGCAACTGTTCCTGGGAATATCAAAAGTCACGATCCCTTCATCCGAGGAACTATAAACAATTAAAAACCCGTAACAACACCACTACATCTTCTGTGTTTACATAACAGCATAACACATTGGTTTTTTTGAGCGTCCACATCTTGATGAGAATCCTGTAAATAACCTAAAAAGGTTCATATCACATACGAATAACCAGAAATAATGGTAACAGAAAGTCCATTTACAAGTTCTGTTGTATTCCTCCAGGAATAACAGTTTTTATATCCAACACCGGTTTTAACGATTTTTCAGGTAATATATTTCGATATAGTGCTTACCGATTTCGGATTTGTTAAATAAGACCTTATCATAAGGCCAATTCAACATCACAGTTTAACATATCAAAACCCTATATCTAGGGCAAGGCTAGCTATCAGACAACTTCTTTGAATAACTGAAAACTACAGGACTTCAACATAAAAAGGAGTGTTGCCCAGACTCAAAAAATTGTTCTAAAAATAATTTAAAAAAATATTTAAAACCACCTATAAATTAGTTTTAATAATTTTTGAAGACCTTTAATATAGGGTATAAAATCAACTCGTAACGGTTTAATGAGCACCCTAATTAAATAATCTCATATCCTAAGGCTCATTCAGGTTATCTGTGCTCCAGTTTGAAGGTGTAGAGTGGTGGCGGGGCGAGGGTGGTAAGGGTGAGGTGGAGTATGACTGCAGTCAGTCCCCAGATTCGATGCGGTCCACCGAGGTAGACCGGTAACGTGTAGCCGGGGCCCGAGGTGAAGCGCGTATAGCCCACGTTCTCTGGCTGGCACAGCGACTCCACGCTGCGTGTAAACACCTCAGCCACCTGTAAGTTGTTTATAAAAAAAATCAAAATAACTATTTTTCCTTTTATTCTTTAGGGATGTAAGTCAGGATTAATGAGAAAATCTGAAATCCCAGAAATGAAATTTGAGATTTTCTTAAAATGGTATAAAACGTGTTGTAAGAAATTAATTTTGAAAACTATTATTTTAGTTGGTGCTTTAAAAAAATTGAAATCAGACAAAAATCTGAAAGCTTACATCCCTGAATTATTTCTTAAATAGTACACATGTTTCTTAATCTACTTTTAAATTGCATAGCATTTTCTACCCTTAAAAAAATCAACCCTTTGCTCCCCGAGGTCGTTTCTCTAGGTGCTCCTCAGAGTCTCTCATACCCCCAGTTCCCTTAGGGGGCCTCCAGCCAGGGGTGGGTCAGTGTTTATTCTGAAAGGCACCCGAGGTCATGTAGTATCTATTAATTGTACCCTAATAGTACACAACTTTCTACTCTTAAATAGTAGACAGTTGTCTACTCTTACATAGTACACAGCATTTGTTACATTAATCCTAAAAGTTTTTTTCCCTTTAAGAATGGCTATTGTGATGCAATAATAACTTGGTGTGTGTGTGAATCAAGGCATCTATGAGGTAAAACCCCTTGATGCTCTTTCTTAAGTTACTTTTAATAATTTAGTATGGGTGATATACATCGCATCAAGACTTATCGTTAGCTCACTCTCAAATATCATTGATGATGATCTACTTTATCAAAGAAACATCATCAGACCAGAATGTAAGTTTGATTCAACAGAAATAATCCAATTCAATATTGTCCACATTATTAAATTCGTTATATCGTCCTGTTAAGTATGACACAAAAACAGGACGAATGTAGGCGTCTCTACAGAATAGCAATATACAAATCGGTCTCAGAATAGTAAATGTACCCACCTCGTCCTCATTAAATTTTAAACTGGCGACATCGACTTCTCCTACGTTAGCCAGCACCGGGGTGATCATGGATTTAAAGTTCTGTAGGAGTAAAGATGATCATGTACATTTTTTGACAATAAAACAGTGGTCAGTGTGCCTTCATTGATTTTTTCTCATTGACATGTGCTCTCCATAACTACATGGCTTTGGTATAGATACAAAATCTATCATCTCTTAAAGGCAGTTTCTGTTAATTATGATTCCATTATTTTGTTTATGGTAACTTTGGCATACACAAGTATTCGACATTTTATGGAATCGTACTTAATGATCATTTTAAATTGATCACAAATTGATCACATAAATATGGCACCCAACTCTGACATTTTGGGAGATGTGACGTCATCTGCACAGTGTACAGGGGTAGATACAGGACTTCTTAAAGGGAGGGGGTCGTACACAGTATTTTCCCCTCTTTTTGTAGTTCGGGGGTTCTACCAAAACGGGGCAGGGGCGGGGGGGGGGGGGGGGGGGGGGAGAAGGGGCCTTTCTGGATCCGCCCCTGGCGTCTATATACTCTAGTTTGAGCGTACCTTTCCGGGGACAGCACTCATCCGTCCCCAGACATCGATGCGGTCAGCCGACAGTCCAAGCTCCTCCTCCGTCTCCCGCAGGGCAGTGTGCACCTCGTCACGGTCTGATGGGTCTGAGTTACCTCCAGGAAAACTGAAAAATATGCAATAAATATCCTCATTGTCTTTTAGTGCTTTGGTATGAAGTAACTTTTCCTTTCTTTTTTCTTTTATTACTAAGCAGGGATGTAAGTTTTCCGATTTTTGTCGGATTTCCAGATATTTTTTTTCTTCCAGAAAAAACTGTTTTAAATAAGATGTTCAGAATACGTTCTAGATCATTTAAGGGTGCATTCAGGTTTTCTTTATTCAATTTCCGGTATGTTCACTCTCCCAAACTTACATGTCTCTATTAGTAAATTTCAAATGGGAGTTTACATCTGTTTGGAAAATTATGCAAATCTTAAATCTTTACTCATAAGACTGTAGATTAATCAAATTTATTTATGTTTAGAATGTTATATCTAAGTTCTTTAGATACGTGCCAATAAGCGCACCTCTTTTATTGCCTCGAAACGTTTCTTTTCATTTGTAGATAAGGTTCCCCTTATAGAGATTTTTCAAGTTTATTTCAATTCTTCAAAGACACTTATCCCTTACCTGACTTGCCCTTTATGGGATGTTAAATTCGTGGATCTCAGTGTGAAGAGGAGGGACGGAACGCCCTCAACGGTACAAAGAGGAACTAAAACAGCCGCCGTTTTTGTGATCTTTTTCTTGTCACCAGGTTTGAAAGATCTCACTGGCTTTCCATGTCCAAGACGGCGGCAAACACGTTCCTTATTTTCTGAACCGAATAATTTCTCGAAGCTTTCATGAGGTTGTGAGGCAAGTCCACGTGAAGCTGTAGAAATATAATTGAGTTTTCTAAAATATGTTTTTTCAGAAAACAGCACTTGACTTAGAGTCTAATTCTGTAAACTATGAAATCAGCACACATATATGGGTATTATAATCTTTTATGCAAATAAAAATGAGAAATGAAGTTTTCAGGTAAGTTTAGTTAGTGCTGTGTAAAGTAGAAACAATTATAAGGTAGATCTAATTCTATACAAAGCCCACTTTACATAGATGTAAAATTGGATGGAATTATTAAAAACTTTCATAAAGTGCCTTGTGATAACGTTACGTCAGGGTGCTTTTCACATACTCTAAATTTGGCAGATGCTTTTGGAAAAATGATGACTTACCCTTTTTGTATGAATTAAACAGTCTGCAGAGGTGAGAGACTTGCTTGTCGTAATTTCGGTACATGTTGACGAAGACTAGGCCTAAACATTGCCCGACAACAGAGCTGGAAATAAATCAAATCAATCTTGGTAAGTTTGCAGATGATTGTGAACTACATCTATAAGAAAACAAAAGCAATGATAGTTGCTACCAGTACCAGGGAAAAAGGGCATTGTCCTATCGACCACGCCCACTAAATTCACTGTGGGAAATAGAAAGTTAATGTGTATTCAATAAACTGAAGAAGGCAAAACCAGTGGTGTATCTGCAATACAATGCTCCCCTCTTGCAGTACCAACAGCTCCTAATTTTGACTAGACAAGGCCTACCATTGCTCCATTGGCATTGACATTGCTAGTAGGAGTAGGACCTTCTTCTTAAGTTAAATGGTTCCTTGCACATAAATTTTCAATAGCCTTTTTTTTTAAATTCCCTTATTTCTGTGCTCTCATTCCGGTCCTTGCAACGTCATAATAAAGAGGAATCCCTTTAGAAATAAATTGGAAATTTCAGGTTACTGAATATATTTAGAGCAGTACAATAGATCTAAATGATAGCTTGTCTAGGACTAAATAGAAATATTTTATGCCTAACCTCAATTTTCTTTCTATTCATTTTTCAGACTGGGGGATTCCTTATGATTGATCCATGGGATTCCCCAATAATTCACCATGTGACGTCACAAATATGGGGGTTTCCCTTGAAAAAATTAAAAATGCAAGTTTTTCAATGTCCCCTACTTGTGTCATAATTAGAAATCCCCTACTTGTGTCATAATTAGGAATTTTTAGAAATTTTCTTTAAAAATCTTTTCAGATTAATAGTGTCACTGTCTGCTCTGTTTTCATTAAAAGAAACTAGAGTTTACCATGTATTTATGTGCAAGGTTTCCTATTTGGATTTAGTAGATCAACTGATTATCAAACTATCAGTTCAGTTATGTAGATCTAGATCTACAGGGAAGGCTAAGCCTAAGCCTTAGGCTAAGGCAGAACCAAACTGGTAACTTACTGTTGGCAAAGATTTGACCCACACCAGGCAACTCCTGACAACTGTTTCCGAAGAACGACAAATCGAGACCGGCGCAAGCTCTGGTTGTGATATAAACTGTCTTTAGGCCTGAAGCCTTGATAATATTAGTTTGACTTTGGCTGCAGTGTGGCCTCTTGCATGGGGGCTGCCATGTTGGATTTCCGATTTCTACCTCAATCACAAAAGAGTTCCAGATCTTTAGTTCGTATTCTGCTCACCAGAGGTCAGAGTAGACTGTTCCCGCCACAAAAGCTCCTGATAGGAACCGGGTACGTTGATCAAAATCAATAATACTTGGGAAGGTCTGACCAACGATTGTACAAAGGATTGTGTGTAGCTATATTACTTTTGGTCTGACCTTCAGTAAAAGGCCACATTTGTGATAATTTACCTTCAATCCAAGTCTTGGTAGCGCCAGCTGTAAGGGTACTAGCAGCAGGGGCGCGGTTCCAGGAACAGCTAGGGCAGGGGTACATAGCAATTATTTTATTTATTTACTTATTTATTTATGTACTTATTTATTTATTTATTTATTTTATTGGGGGGTGGGGGAGGGGTGGGGGGTAGATACACACGTACACACATACATGCACGTACACACACACACATTTATATACAAGTTTCCAATGTTTATGTTTTTACTTTATTTTTGCATTATAGAAAGGTTACAAGAGAAAAAAAAATCAAGATTTAAGAGAATGATTCAAGAAAGAAAACTCAATTTGGGAATTCCCTAACTTCCGGATTGTCCTATAGGCCTACTCTCCCTGCTACGTCATGATAATGGGAATTCCCTTCCAAGATGACTTTTGAATTCCTGGTTATTAAATAAATTTATGTTAGTAATAAAATAATGATAGTCTGAATGGTGTTGATAAGAAATAATGCATGATAAAGCTCAATTCTCCCTGCAGCGGATGCAAGCTAATTTGGACTGAATTTGTAGATACAATCCCTAGAACAACTAAAGAAAATAACGAATGAATGTTACATATTTATCTAGAGTGAAAGAATGCAAGTGGAACTTTTGCTTATAATATCAATAATTTAAACCTAAAAAGGGGGTGGCGAGGCCCCCAAAGTGGAACTTTTCACAATTTTCTTCCAATTATTCATGTTTTTTACAACAATTCATGAAAGCCCCATACCCACTAGGCGATTTTACCGGCGACTGGGGACTGGCAACAGCAGAATCACTGATAAAATCGTCAGCAATTCAGATCAAATGTTAGCATGTAACATTAAAATGTTACATACTAGCATGTGATCTGAATTGGTAATTATTTTAAGAGTGATTCTGCTGTTGCCCGTCCCCAGTCGCCGGTTAAATCGCCTAGTGGGTATGGGGCTTATGGGATAGGTGGTTCTTTTTAAGAAATTTCCTCTGGGGGGGGGGGGGGGGGTTACTGATTTAGAAAATATTGCATCATGGTTTAGACTTCTAATAGGGCCTAATGGAATGATTAATGAATATTCTATATCCTGCAGGCAAAACTCAAGAAACTGGCTATCCGTGGTTGGTAAAATTTCCTTTCTAGATATAGTTTGTTTTGAGGATGGGGGATTTCCTTTTATTGAGATATGGGGATTGCCAACCCAATTAGTGTCCTTGTGATGTTACAAATTTGGGGATTTCTCTTAAAAATACACAAGATTGACAAAGTCTTAAACCTCATAAATCTGTCCACACTTGCAATATTCTCAAGATATCTCTAGTGCTCATTATTGGTTCTTAATCCAAATACTACACTTAAAGAATTTCAACGGAAATATAAATCCTGTAATCATGCGCAAGGTTTTCTTTAGGGAAGGAGGGTATTAGCAGACTTGATAACACCAGATCAAGGGCCCTTAGATCTAGGAAAAGGGAGGGGAGGAATTGTCCTTAATTACTTTCGGGCCGAATTTTACATTAAAAAAGTTTAAATTTGGACAAAAAAAGGGGGCACCCTCTCTAAATCTGCACTGCCTATTTTATAAATATATATAATTGTTTTACCAAAGAACGAACAGCAATCATTCATGAATGCAGTTTTGTAGCTTAAAGCTACTGCTTCTTTTCCTCTTTGAACAGAATCTCTGATTTGTTCATGCAATACACCCTATAGGGTCTGTATTTGTTTCCCCCCTCCATTGGGGAAAGTGAATAACCTTTCCCCTATTTCAGCAGAGGACGCACACCAAGTTGTTTGAGGGTCTTTTTGTATATTCAGGTCACGATTGGGCTAACTTCATATACAACACTATCCACTCAGATATACAATATTCTTTTCCCAATTGACCACTGAGGACTCTGCCTGGAGCTCTAGAAGGATGTATGCCAGTATATGCGGCCACTTCTGCCTATTTTCTATGCCCTTATTCTTGACCCGAGCGCCACCTGTTTCATTCCTCTGATATCTCTCTGTATCATTCCAGACGTAGCTCCCTAGATCTAGGGAATAATACTCTATCTATGACCATTGACCAGCAAAAAGGAAACAGGCTCGTCCAGCCCACTCAATCAAAACGACATAGGGTAAAGGCCCGGTCACATATAGAGACCCAACTCAACTCAACAGTTGAGTAGAGTTGGGTCTCTTATAGTCTTGATTTTTGACATAGGGTTAAAACTGTAGTTTTAAGATTTTTCAAGACTGATCAGTCTGGTCTCAAATCTTGAGATGTTGAACATTAAAAACTGGATAATCTTGAGTCCTTAGCAGTCTTAACACCCAGTCTCAATATGTGACCGACCTTAAGACTGGATAGTTTTAAGGCCCAGTCTCTATATGTGACATAACTTAAGACCCAACTCAACTGTCTTGAGTCCATTATCCAATCAGATGAAGGCAACTAGACACACCTCTTTTGCCTGTATCAGTATGTCATTGTGTTAATACACAGGGGTAAGAAGATTAAAGGCCATATTCCATTTGCGGTTGGGGGGGGGGGGGGGCGTTTGCGATGACCACCATCTGCCACTGCAAGCAATTTCCATTTCAGAAACGAACATGTTGGTTTCTGCCACCGCAAGCACTCAATAGAAAACTGTATGGAATCATTGTATACTATAAATATAAAATCATAATAAAATCATAAAAATCATAATAAAATCATTACACATTCAAAATTGGGGCCAATCACCGATAGTAAAACACCCACCGCAAGTAAAACGCCGCAAAGTGGAATATGGCCTTTAAGGATAGACAACACCTCAGAGTTGCTTCGGTGTTCATTTGCGGTAATGACAATTGTACCATAACCAGAAAAGCTAAACCAACGTACAGTACTACTAAATTTCAAATGAAAGGCACATTAATTTTTTCTCTATCTTTCAGAACATATTTTGTCCTCAACATGTTACAATTCGAGGAATTATCCGTGAAAAACTATTTTTATCACTTTTATTTTTTTTAATATGCAATTAATTAAAAAACAAAGGGAGTGCTGCGCATTGGCTGCTGAGAGGTGTTGTCTATCCTTAAGACTATCCAGTCTCTATATGCACCACAGGTCAGTTTTTCATTAAGACTGGTTAGTTTGCAACCAGCCAGTCTCAAAACCTTAAGACTGTTTAGTTGAGTTCAGTCTCTATATGTGACCTGGCCTTGACCATTCACATGTTTGTGTCTTTCTGATGCGTTTTAAGGGTTAGATATTCAAGGCAGATGCGTTTAGTCTTAAAGGTGGACACACTTTATATAAAGACTGAGCATAAAGAACCGTCAAGACTCTGACTGAAGATTATCTTCTCTTGAAGCCAGTGATACATGCAAACTTGGCCTTTTCAGACCTGCAAGATCCTTGGAGATTACTTCACTAAAGACTATATCCAGTCCTAAATCTTCAATTTCCCAAGATAATGATAATAATATATTTTATTGACCACTGGAAGTCTACAGCGGCTTATGTGTCATTTCAATATCTATAAACATCTATAGCATTATTAAGACTAAAATTCACCACACTACAGCTACACATGAGTGACAACATGTTATGGGAAGACATAATTATATACATGATGTACATACATTCAGATACAGTAAAAGCATACACATGGCATAAAAGTTGGGGATCATGCAGCGGATTATATTAGGTTTGTGCTGCTTACAGTTATCCTTTTGATTTTTGGCTTGGGCATAATTCGTATAGCATCATTCAGATCTATGATTACTCTATTCATCCCTGAGGGAAAAAAATGCTGTAGGCTAAGCAAGAGCATATAGGTAGCACCATCCATTCAACTTAAGTTCTAACCCCAATCGCATATAACATCAGCTGCCTCTAAATTCATCTTAACCGTTCACTTGAGTCCAATCTCCTAGTCTATAGAATAAACTGGCCAAAACTTGGACCAGACAATGCCACGGTGCTTTACCCCTCCCACCAGATGGTCAAGTACCTCTGATCCTGCTCCCTAGTGCAGAAACCAAGAACCAACCATGAAAGTCCCCTGCACCAGAACGCCACCACCCCTCCACATAAACCAACCACCCTTCATTCATACCAGAGCGGGCCCAGTATCACATATGCCGCGGCACGGAGAGCATCTGCCGGTCAGAAGGACGTACGTGCATGTCGGCCTCGTTCTGGACGTTACCATGGTTACCCAGAAACGAGGATCTCCGCGGCTTGTTACTATGGGATTTGGCGAGACGCCACCCACCCACACAGAGTTGGAGTGAGTAGAGTGAGGATCCTGTAGGCGTGTGAGGTGAGGTGAGAAGGGACTGGACGCCTGGAGTACTAGTAGTAGTGGGAGGGGCTGGCTGGCTGGTTGGATCTTGTCCTACACACATGGGATGGATCTTCCAGGTGCGAACGGGATCAGTCTGCGGAGTGCTTTCAAAAAGAAGAACCCAAACTGGAGCTGTGTATACCTGTGCAATTACCTTTTGTGTGTGGTTGGGCCAGCCGTTGGCATTTCAGGTAAGAACAATTAATAACAACTCAAATACGTTAGTAAATTATTCCATTATTGTTTTATGTACGTAGAGGGGGGTCTATGTGAATTGCATATAGAATAGGCACCTCTCCTGATCAGCTGATAGGGATTTTATTTTCTGTCATTCCTGCAGAGTAAGCCTTAATAATTGATTATATTTATTGGTGTAATTTAGAAGGACACGGTTCGTCTGGACTAAACCGGCAGTGGATGGGTACCTCCTAAAATAAAAGCGTCACTTCTATGAGACAAGAGGGTCCAATTCAATAATAGTCTTATCAAAATGGTTTGTTTCCTTCTGGTTCTATAAAAATTATTCATGTAGAAAATATATCATCCAGTCAAACCCATGAGGGGAACACTTGTATTACGTAGGCCTATAGGGCCAAGACATTTCTAACATTCGTTTGTTGTAAACACTCATATGGTTCTGTTGTTACTAATGTTAGGTACATTCATTTTGTATCAGTCACTACTGATAACTGTCAATAGGTATCTCATATTAGAGTTTAGGTTTTGAGAAACGCACTCCTATTGCTGCTATGAAACCCGCCTATGCACTGGAGTTGATAACTAGATAGGTTTAACCCATCTACCATCTGATTGTTACGTATAAAGGCCTTGCATTATTATGTGGAATGAAAAATACCTTAAGTTATATTATGGCTTAGCAACATGGTAGAGGTAGGTGTGGTATGGGTGAGCGACCAGACCAAGTAAAAAGACGTTAGACGAAGTTGACTCTATAACTTTTTTAAATCATAGATATCTATTTATAAACTAAGGGAAACAAGCTTGCACCACTTACCTGGAAGTAAGGTAGAAGAGGTTTATGGCCGGTGGCGAAATATGGCTGGGCGTTCCCAAGGGAAACCAAGGATGAAACGTATATGTAGGAATATATGTTTATTTTTGTGTTCCCGACTTCTAGTTTCTGTGGTGCTCACTGATATCACTTTTGATGCAAATTGGATCCATATGTAGAAACCTAGGAAAGCACTACATGTACAACATAGCCTCTAAAGCAAGATAACCGCAACTATGAAATAAACCCTGATCTTTTTCCCATCTAACACTTTACATATTCGTGTTGACTGCAGCATATACTACTATATGCATGGTTGTAGACGGGGGATGGTGTGGGCGAGGTGATTTTTGGATTAGTCCATTAAATTCAGGCCAGCGGGCGTGATACTAGATAGGCGATGCATCCATCTTTTTTCCTCTTTATCACGTGCAGCTTTTGAAGTCCTGCTCTCGGGGGGAGAAGAGATAAAGCTTACTACTGAGATAGTGTAGCCATTGTTGAGAGCTGGCTTATCTTCAGGGCACTGATTGAAATGACGAGCTACTGTTGTGTCATTTTCTGTATTTATATCATAAATATGGCCCTGGAAACGAGTTAATAGTCTATTTTTTGTTTGACCTACATATTGTATGCCGCAGTTTCTACATGATATTACATATATCAAATTCGAGCTTTGGCAATTTATTGAAGTCATGGAGGAGAATATCCTACCATTTGTGTGTGACTGTATTTTCCCCGTCTTATTGAGATTCGGACAGTATCTACAAGTACTGGATCTATTGCAGGGGTTTCGCTCGATGTTTTTCACGGTTGGCGAAATGGTTTTCGTTGAGGCCCGGACTAGTTGATCCGATAGGTTTTTGTTTCTTCGAAGGCCAAAAACCAATTTAGCGTCTGTTATACTGCGAGTAGTTCTAGACTTTTCTAACAGGGGCCAATTTCTTTCGATAATTTCCCTGACGGGGGGATTCGAAGGATTGTGAGTTGTAACTTCGCCGAGATTCTACCAGATGCCTATGACATGTGGAAATCATATCGGGCAGCCGCTCAACGCGAGAGGCAATGCAGAGTACGGGCAGGTTTCTTACGATTCCTAGCCAGAACCAACCGGTTCCCAAGCTGGACCGCTGGAATGATGCCACCTCCAGGGCTCATCACTACCGTGGAATCCAGCATTAAACTGGTTACGTTCCGCAGGCAACATGCCATCAGCTCGCTTAATTTGGTCGCCGGAATCCTGGAGGACAAAGCGGCCGCCAACCAACGCAATGCAGACACGTACAAGAACGGAGTGAAAGAACATTACTCCAAGTTTGTCCCCCCAACCGGATCGACAATCAATTATAGCTACCAAACTGCTATCGCCACAGCGACTAAGGTGATCGAAAGGGACACCCATGAGCTCAACTCCAAACTTCAGAATGAACTCACTGAACTAAAAGCTCTCCCAGAAGCAGTACTTTGGACGGGGATACCCAACTCCCTCCGCCCCCGTGAGTACAATAACAATGCCGCCAACCAAAATCCACTCTCCACAGCGCAAAATGCACTGTACAGCGATATCCTACAAACCAATACCACTAGACAACCAGGCAACTTACAGCAAGTGAGCCCACTGACCATCATAGACCAAGCAAGGTCAGCTGGTCAACCGGTTTTTCAGACGAACTGGGGACAGATGGGACCCCAACGCCAACAGAGGGGCAACAATCGCCGCCGCCCATACAACAATACACCACACCAGACCAATGCCCCCCAGATGCAATCAGCTGCCCAATACCAAAGGGGACAAGGCAACCGCAGACGCCAACGCCGCGGAGGCCAGATTGCGACGGGAAATCGCCAACAGCAACCGAACACCGATGTTCTGGGCCTACTGAGACAGATCGTGGACAGTTACCAACAGTGAACTTAGTCCCTACTGATCTATACACCAGACAGCTCAAAGGAAACGACCTCGGACTAACCCTCCCGAACAACGACCTCAACCTCTATTTTGATGACATTGACTGTTACAATTCTCTTAAGAATGTTCACTGTGAGTTTTTACCACAGCTGTTTAGTCATTCCAATGTTAACATGAATGCCAATTTTGACTGTGATCTTGGTGAAGGCAGTAATAATAATCAAGATTCTTTGATGTACACTGGTGTTGTGAATCTTTCTAACCACATACTAACAGATAGTGAACTAAGTCTCCTATCTAAAGGTTTAACTTTCGTGAACACACCGTCTACCCCAGATCCCGGCACTCTAGCTGAGGATCTGACCAAATTTCACACAGGCATCAAACGTAAATTAGCAGTCGAAAAATTCCAAAACGATAATAAATTATCACCCGATGAATTGTCGACACCCGGCCCTACTAACAAACCATTCGGTCACACTAAATTCAAGAACCCTTCGAACTGGAATCCCCAGTCTCCTTCCATCCTTGAATATATGACCTATCTAAATCACTCTGAACTAGAAAAAGAGCCACTCCATAAACCAACTAAGAATAACTTAACAATAATGGAGATTCAAGCGCTAAATAATCTTAAAAGAAACCGGGACATAGTCATCAAAAAGGCGGATAAGGGGTCAGCAGTAGTACTACAAAACAAATCTGACTACATTAAAGAAGGCTTAAGACAGCTAACTGATCCCCTTTTCTATGTTGAACAAAATGTAGACCTCACTGAAACTCATCAAAAAATAGTTTCCGATTTCGTAGGCGACATGTTCAATAGAGGCGAAATCGATAAAAAATGCAGCGAATATCTTATTATCGATAACCCCCGAACTGCGAACTTCTATCTACTTCCCAAAATCCACAAAGGGAAAATACCACCCCCAGGTCGACCCATAGTCTCAGCAAACGACTGCCCGACAGAACGGATTTCACAATTCGTGGATCATTTCATCCAACCTTTAGTCCCCGAACTAGACTCGTATATAAGAGATAGCGGACATTTCTTGTGGATAATTGATCAGTTACAGTTACCTGATAACATCCTTCTGGGCACTCTAGATGTCACTAGCCTATACACTAATATCCCAAACAAAGAAGGTATAGAAGCAGTTAGACAGAAACTAGCAGAGAGCAGAAGCCATTGGGACAACCCAACAAACTACTCAATCTGCAAACTATTAGAGATAGTCTTGAGAAGCAATAACTTCCAATTCGATAACAAACATTTCCTCCAGGTGGGAGGGACCGCTATGGGCACCAAACTGGCCCCATCTTATGCCAACATATTTATGGGCTGGTTTGAAGATAAATTCGTCAAAAGCTATCACTTACAACCGCTGGTTTGGAAAAGATACATCGACGATATTTTCTTTTTATGGCAACACGGAGAGGATGAACTGAAGAAATTTCTCACGTACCTTAACGGTCAACATGAAAGCATCAAGTTCACCATGGAATCGTCTGAAAAAAGTGTAAATTTCTTAGACGTAACTGTAATCAGGGACGAATCCCCAAAACTCAAAAGCACTCTGTATTGTAAACCTACAGACAGTCATAACTACCTACTATATTCGTCAGAACACCCAAGGCATTTATTAAGAGGGATCCCGTACTCACAATTTCTGAGAGTACGCCGAATATGCTCAGACATATCAGAGTTTAGACGGAATTCCCTCATGTTAGCGACACACTTTAGAAGACGAGGTTATCCTCAACATCTAATAAACAAAGCATTGCAAAAAGCTGAATTAGAAAACAGAGAAACACTCATTCAAAAGAATGCACCCACTAACCAGAACACCACCAAACAAAACGTAACACAATCTAAGAAAGATGACACAAAGACTTTCTACTTTGTTACAACTCACAATCCTTCGAATCCCCCCGTCAGGGAAATTATCGAAAGAAATTGGCCCCTGTTAGAAAAGTCTAGAACTACTCGCAGTATAACAGACGCTAAATTGGTTTTTGGCCTTCGAAGAAACAAAAACCTATCGGATCAACTAGTCCGGGCCTCAACGAAAACCATTTCGCCAACCGTGAAAAACATCGAGCGAAACCCCTGCAATAGATCCAGTACTTGTAGATACTGTCCGAATCTCAATAAGACGGGGAAAATACAGTCACACACAAATGGTAGGATATTCTCCTCCATGACTTCAATAAATTGCCAAAGCTCGAATTTGATATATGTAATATCATGTAGAAACTGCGGCATACAATATGTAGGTCAAACAAAAAATAGACTATTAACTCGTTTCCAGGGCCATATTTATGATATAAATACAGAAAATGACACAACAGTAGCTCGTCATTTCAATCAGTGCCCTGAAGATAAGCCAGCTCTCAACAATGGCTACACTATCTCAGTAGTAAGCTTTATCTCTTCTCCCCCCGAGAGCAGGACTTCAAAAGCCGCACGTGATAAAGAGGAAAAAAGATGGATGCATCGCCTATCTAGTATCACGCCCGCTGGCCTGAATTTAATGGACTAATCCAAAAATCACCTCGCCCACACCATCCCCCGTCTACAACATTTATTACTTCAGCCAGTGAGCCCGGTGATTTTAGGGAACTACATGACGCTTAAGTCATGCGGACAATGTCCTACCACATGCTAACCGATCCATTTGCATCCACATTCTATCATTTAGCTTTAGACACAGGATGCATTGCTGATAACTTATATCATCAATGGAAAGGAACTTCTTACAAACTTAGAACTGCATTTACAATAATGACACCAATTTCACCTAAAAGCAACTGACATTACTCTACTTAAGAGCAGTCAGCTGCTACAACTCATGCCTGATGAAGACACTCAAGTCGAAACCACTCTAAACCAATAAGTAATACCCTGTTGATCACTATTTAAGTGACAACTAACATGGCAAAAGTTACTGTGTATCTAGGCACCCAGTTGCCATGCCAGTTACTAGGGCCCAGATTGTGATCACTCTCCAGTGATGACATCACAAAGAAGTATCCTTGGTTACATCTCAACTGTCAACTGACAGTGAAGTGGTAGCATCCAAACAGTGGGGAGAGCCGTCTCTTCCGTTCACTTACTATATGCATGGTGTAGAGTGACGCCCAACTGCTTCTGTGGAATTTAAAGTGGACTAATTGTCAGTCTTGTCATAAACTATATCATTATAGTAAAAGTAGTACTGAACTTTAGTAAATGCTAGTTTTTTTCTGTAGTCAGGGATTCATTGAACACAATTTTTAATAACATCTTTTTACATGGCATCTCATTGCATATATAATACCACGACCACCTATCCATATGGAAAAGCATGAGACTGTAGGAAAGTTCTATGATAGTCCAAAGGCATTAAGGCAACGATATTTTGCCCTTTAGGCGCGATTTCCTATTGTAAAATTACAATAGGTATCTAAAATCAAATACCCCATTCTTAGGGAAGATAGTGCATACAATGCGTTAGGCCTATCTTGTCTCAAATTCGATGTTATCTATGTATCAACAATCTAGGTACATGGCTATCTCTACCATCTCTAAATCAGATGGGATGCTAATACATGTATATTGAAACCTATATAAGAAGGACACGGAGATGTGGGGCGTAGCTATTGTAAAGTCCATTCACCCAGGTCGACAAAGCGTAAAAAGCTTTCCAAAGGCATACCTAGTAGAAAGGAGGTCAATACTCAGCCATGCATTGACATATTCAACTGTATTCAGTTTATTTTGGGAGACGAGCAGAGAAGCGTTTTAGAAACAGAGGAGGAGGAGGGCTACTGTGCAAATATAATCTACATGAGGGGTATGTGACTGAGGCTATTATTATAATGTCGTCTTATTTCTTTTACATTAATTTTCTTATATCAGTTTTTCGATAATTATCAATGTCTCTAGTTTATGTTATATATTGAGATCTTCAAACTCATAATGCTAAAGAGATGAGCTACGAGTCTAAATCAAGCAAGTTGTAAAGCATTGGCCGTGACATAATTATATTTCTATAGTTATTTAGTTATTTAAATTCACAAAATGTCACCTTTGAACGCTACAATTCTACAAGGTATAGGTCCTGGTACTACTCATGGTGTAGTCAGTCCTAACAGAGTATACTTTAAATATTAGAAGGGCTCAGAGACAGAGAGCATGAGTAGAGCTTATCACACTCATGCTTCCATGAGTTCCAATTTATCGAACACAATGTCGAACCAGACACAATATACATTATTGTTATATACATACATATATAGAAGTTCAACATTTTAAAAATTGTACGTGCTTTACTGTTATACGTGGGCAAACAATGTCACCCTAGTGCCCACCCTAGCGCCAACCTCGAACCCCCAGTGCAACGCCAGTGTCTCCAGTGCCACTGGATAATCGGGTGAATTTTGATTATTGTTTCATTTATATTTTTATCTGTATGCAAATCAAAGTTACTGCACCTAACCATTCCTTTTCGAGGTAATATCAAAATTACATTGATTCTTTTGGTAGCATGGAAAAGGAGGTATTATGAGACACTAATCAAATGTCACCTGATTAGCCTAACCACTAAAATCAGTTACGGAGACATGGACCAAGAACCATTCCAGTGCCAACTCCCCTAGTGTCATTCCAATGCTATATCACCTCAGTGAAACCCCATTGCCAACCCCCTCCAGTGCCACCCCAGTGCCAACTCTTTACAGTGCCACTCCAGTTGCAACCCTCCCAGTGCCACTCCCAGGGCCACCCAGTGCCCCCCCCCCCCTAAAAAAAAATGCCTTCCTAGGGGAATACCTGCACCACTCCAATGCCAATCTCCATGGTGCCACCCTAGTGCTCTGCCACCTGAGTGCAGCTCCAGCGCCAACCTCCTCCAGCGCCACGCCAGTACAACCCTCTCCCCTATTGCAACCCCAGGGCCACCCAGTGCCAACCCCCAACACCTTCCCAGTGCAATACCAGCACTACTCCAGTTCCAACCTCCCTAGTGCCCTCACCTCAGTGCTACCACAGTGCCAACTGCCTCCAGCACCACCCAGTATTCCCCCCAAATTCCACCCCTAGTGCCACCTCAGTGCCACCCCAGTGCCACCCCAGTGCCACCCAAGTGCCACCCAAGTGCCACCCCATGCCACCCCAGTGCTTCCCCCGAGTGCCACCCTCAGTGCAACCTCAGTGCCAGCCCACTTGAGCACCATCCTAGTGCTTCCCCCAGTGCCACTCTCAGTTCCTACCCCCAGTGCTACCTCAGTGCCACCCCAGTGCAAGTACCTTCTTTCCGTGCTTTAAGTATGCAAGGCATCAGGTTCGCCCGTCCTTGTTTAATGGAGCAACAATCATTTATCTTCTCCAATGAACAGCAGGCAATGAAAAGTGAACGATGTGTTGTCAGGTACATTCTACAAGAATGCTAATCATTCCGTTCTCCCTCGAACTATTTCTGAAAGAAAAGAAATTCCTTACCGAAGTACCTTCCATTGTGCAAAGCATAATGAAATAAGATTGATGAGAACCAATTCCAAATGCTTTTCTATAGGGTTTAACTCAAGTTTGTCTTTTCTTTTCTATTTATCGTCTAATTTGATGACATTTCCAAGCGACCAATTTACAACGAAGAAATTGTATTCAGGGATGGATCTAGGGGGGGCAAACGCTGACCCCCCCCCCCTTATAAAAATGAAAAATAAAAACGATTTACACAGGTCTTCTAATTTTAAGATGCCAAAATTTTGTCCCCCAGGTCTAAGGGGGACAATTGCCCCTTTTGCCCCCCTCCCCACCGGATCCGCCTCTGGTATTGAATTATCTTATGTACAAGAAAAGAGTTATCTGATTAGACAGTTATAGCTTTGTAATACAATTTGCCCATGGGTTGTGGCATGATGGCAGATATTGATAGTGATACGTAACATAATGCAGGTCCATAACCATATTCTAGCCAAAATGAAAAAAAATGTATATTTCCACTTTAATACAAGCGTAACAATCACGGTGAGAGACAACAGAGTTGATTTTCAATAATTGATTTTCATCGTTTCATTCATGTCCTATATGAAAAACTATTTTGTTGTCACTGATTATCAAATTAGCCTAGGGCAAAGTTTGGCTAGATGAGGATGTTGAAATATGGGACTGGTCTGCTTAAGGATAGATTAGGGAGATGAGCTCCCCGTTTTTGTTGTTCACGCTTAAATGCTTATAACTCTCTTAATATCTAAGATATCTTCACATATCATATACCAAAAAATAGCTGCTTTTTATATCTATCTCGCCACATAATTAATATAATTATAAATTGATAAGTTTGTAAGAAATATTGCTTCAAAGTGTAAACTCGAATTTTTCTATTTTTATTTTTTGAACAAGGATTTCTCACTTAATAATGAATTAACAGCAATGAAACTTTTCAAATATGTTGAAAACATTCCTCTTGAGGGAAGCGTGTCTCAGAATCTTGATTTAGGACCTGGTTAATTTTTTATAGAATGTTGAAATTTTCTTTTCCCCCAACAATTTTTACATTTTACACCATAAAAAATTAACAAAGCCCTAAATCCAAATTTTGAGACACACTTCCCTCAAGAGGAATATTTTTAACATACTTCAGAAGTTTTATAATCATTGAGTCAATGGTAAGTAAGAAATCCATGTTCAAAAAATTAAAGTTTAAAATTCAGTTTTGTACATTCTTTGATTTATTTTGGGATTAAAATATAGTGTAACTAAATGAAATATAATATCATTAGATAGCTTAGATATTCAGCTTTAATTTGATATATGATATGTCTAAATTGAGAAAGAAATAGCAGAGTTATAAGCAAACACGCACAACTGTGGCAAATTGGAAGCTGATCACCCTACTCTAATTTTAAACGCTTAATAATGTAGGGCTACCTGCATTAGAACGATGAAATATTTATAGACCTGCAGACAATTGCGGTTATCAGTCAATTTTTATCTACAGACCTATCGGGCGTATGCAGAAACAATGTTGTTTTGTTCATTGTTGTAGGTGAAGGTTGTACATAGTTTAGTTGTGGTATTTCAGAATGGCAATGTGACATTTGATAATACTATATTATTGATCCGACTTTCCAAAGGTGTGGCATGGATTATTACTATGGGCCATTAACATTGGAGGACTCTGTTGGCATGCAGATATGCCAGCGGTGACGTACTTTATAGTTGAAAATAGATTTCTATAGAATTTATAATCTATAGAGAGTTTAAATAGAAATATATTGTTAACAATTTAAATAGTCAATTTGAAGCATCCCGTATGGTACTCTCTCAATAGAAACATGCCTTCTGAATGAGGATCATGGCACATACAATATAATTTAATCCATCATATTACTATGATAGTAGTATTGCAAATGCAGAAGGGATAATTATTTCCAATGTATTGTCATCCCTCAATGGCCGCATCCCTATGTATTACAAATTCAAAAAGAGTGCTAAATCTAAAGTGCCTCGGAATAGATATAGTAATATAGTTGTTGATCTTAGGGTACTTTCATCAAGGTTTTCTTCTTTTCCTTATGTTAGAACCCAGCCAGCTTGTAACATAACAGAAACGTTCTGCAACCATACTTTTTTTTAGTCAGCTTGTTACTTACTAAGATGGCACATAACATTTACGTTATTGATGGTGAGGTTGAAACCTCACCAAATTAGAATGCTATCATAACATTATTTTTTGGTGATGTTAGGATGAAGCCAAAACAGAATGTTATAAGAACATTCTCTTTAGGTTGAAGAACATAACCAGAATGTTATAATAATGTCGCAGTGCAATGTCACAGCCATAGGTCGCACCAACATAATTGAGAGTCCGGCTGGGAAGCGAGGATTTCCGGCCCTTTCGACCCTCCCTAGACTTCACTCTACTATTTTAACAGAGATAATCTCTCCTTGGGGATGCTTTGCTTTGACCATTTTTCCAAGATGATATCTGTGGCGATTATGTTTTTGGCAGTCTGTTTAATTTGTCCTGTTTGTTTGTCAAAACTAATATGTCCTGCAATCTTTTTTTTAACTAAAATTTAGTCCTTGGGGATTTCAATAATTGTTTCAATAGGCTTAGTATGTTGTTGGATTTCCTCTCTTTGGCCACAACCCTTACAGATTTCGTCTGGATACAATGTCATTTTACATATAGTTTCCTTTTGTTTTTTGTATTCTTTCTCTATATTGCGATGTGACTAATTTTGTAAAGAGTTTTAGTTTTACTGTTCATAGTTGTCAAAGTGAGTTTGACACATCCCGCATTGTACCCTTTCAATGGAAACATACCTTCTCAATAGAAGTCATAAACTTTATGAGAATACAGTACATCAAGTACATACATTTTTGGCAACGTTTCCATCATGTAAACACACACACCATATCTTGTAATTGATAATTCCACGTATTTCTGGCAGTTATACTAAACTATAGTAGGATAATTATCCATTAATGTTAGGTTTACATCAGTAGTTGATTCTTTTATGGATAATAGCTAGCTCCTATCACAGTCTCCTCCTCATTTGACTGCTGTCATCCAATACATAATAATAGGTCATGTATTATGTAAGACATAACATTCACGTGAAAGGATGTTCTTTATTTGTTCCTGTGTTATTGTATTTCCATGACAAGATCTTAATTGACAATGAACAGCTCCAAGGATGGAATCCACTCCATCACACTCAGTCAACGCTCCTGCCAACTAAACAGTCTATCAGCTTCTATTCCAATTCCAGGACTCTTCTAGAACTCAACCTTTCCAGGATGTTTTACTCACAACTACTTTCAGCTTACTCTGACTGAGCACCAGCAGTGAAAGCCCTTATGTATGGTGATACAATACACATCATAACCTAGGCTCCTCCTTACTCCAAGACTTTTGACAAGGAGTTATAGCTAAGGCGTGCGTTGGTGTAAACACTATGCTAAGCTTACAGAGCATGGACTGACCATCGGCATCAGTACAATACAACAAAGAGGAATACTCTGAGCACACACATCGCTATGCGTAGGCCTAATTACGACTGAGGTGATCTTTCCTAAGACCTCTTTCAACATATTTGGCGCACGGCCACTGTCCATCTGACATCTTTATCCAAGATGGCGAGTAATTAGAGTCTTTGGTTATTACCTCTCGGCGGGTGGGTGGGACAGGAATCGTAATTAGCTGTAATTGTAAGAGAACCTTGACGTCATCGGGTTATTTGTCGAGGTCAGAATTGCAAGGCAATGTGTGACGTCACAGATCTGTTTACTTGACCAAAATTGGACGAAAGTAGCGTTACACGCCTGTTTACTGGACCAAAGTTGAACCTAACACAGGGTACCAACCATGCAGGGAAAACAAAATCCCTGACAGGGAAACACAGGGAATTTGCAAATTTTGTCAAACACAGGGAAAACAAAGGGAATTTTAATTGGTCAGGTTCTGAATATCCTGATTCTCAAGATATTAGGGATTCAACTTTGTGTTGTTGATTTGTCCAAATTTCTTCTGTATGTAAAGCCCTTTAAATTTGAACACCTTGCTGGATATGACACAGGGAAAAATTGTCACAGGACAGGGAAATCTCAGGGAAAACACAGGGTATTTGAAAATGAAATTCTGGTTGGTACCCTGCTAAGTGACGTCACACGCCTGTTTATTCAACCAAAGTTAGACCAAACTGTGTGAATTAGACTCCTTTTGGATGAATGGCAGGTTGTCATTTAGCAATTGAGGGGTAATTGGAGGGTTCATATTGGATGGATATTACTGAAAACGAAGAACTTTCCAATAATTCCCATTTCTTACTCGAAGAATGGCTCAGATTTCACATTGATAAATAAACTAGGTATCTGTATGGCAAATGTATTGTTGTCCATGTATTTGTATGTTCCATTGGACACCAGTATTGTCAAATAGTTCAAATTTGTATGCGCTGTTTATTAATGCCTCGGTAATTGTTGCACGTGCGACCTGAAATATCCTCCTGAACCACTCCACAGAATGCATTTATGGGGGTGCCTATATTCCGTCAACAATGGTACAATGCTGAAGAGGACCATCCAGATAATTGTTGCTAAACTCCTGCTGACATGAGAGGGGTTTCATCCAGAGAGCAATCACTCCAAGGCTTTTGCTTCAATGCCACATCGTATACATCGGTAGGATCTGCCCAAGCTATACAATAAGGATTGCAATTTCAAGCTAAACGATATGACGTAGCTCTTACAATAAGACAATCATGAATGTCAATAGAAAAACAAGAGCTGTTTTAAAAAGGTATAGCTATCTATCCAAGTTAATGAGTATAATATTCATCAAACGACAACTGCGCAGGCTTAAAAGATATCAAAATGCTCAAAATTACAAATACAGTGGTGACATTATAGAATTATCCGATACCTTTGACAGGTTTAATTCCGATTGATGTATTTCTGTGAGAGTAAGGGAGATTGGAAGCTATAGAATGTAAAAAAATCCCATTGGGTTGGACTCAACGCACTGTCCCGATCGATAATCTTTAAGGGATGACAGCAAGTTCAGAGCATCAATAGATAGACAATAGCCTGGGAAAGTGGCTTAGGAAAATCTATAGGACGTGGTGTTGTTGTATTGTCAGTACCAATAGAACGGTCTGGGTAACTGACAGTAACTAACAATGCTTGACAGGAGCCACAGATGCTGAATCAGCACAAAACATCGCCTGAATACTGACCCACATGGGCAATCAATGGATGGATCTTTTGGTGTTTTGTTGCATTGAGGCGACCGTCCCGTCTGAAGCACGGAGTTTCTATCAATATTTTCATCAGGTCAACACATTCAATCACTCAGAGTGAGTTACAAAAAATGTACACTTTTTGTAATCATTTGCAACTGATTGTCTGGGGTAATACTTTTTTTGTGGAATGAGAATTTACTAAATGTGTTGACATATCCTTTTAGCTATGTAATTTTCAAGATATGATAAAAACAACCTGATGATGGAATAGCTAACTGCAAATTGTTCAAATGTTTCATGTTTTCATTCAGTCAGACCTCCTTAAAGGAACGAAAGGAGTATAGATACGATAGAACAATCAAAATCAAAGTTAATGATCTATCATTCTGACAATTCAAAAGTTTCAAGGAAACTAAGAGACTTATCTCAATTATCTGAGGATCAAGTGATTCTATCCATGTAATATCTAGATAGGTTGACATATAAACATACCAGACTCGTTGTTGGGTAAATGGAGATAAGTATCCTATATCTATCCCTACAAGATAATTTCCTTTTTTCTTTAGTTAGATTAGAAAGCTGTGGCTATTCCTCACATACTTGTACTTACAACCCTAATCTCTCAAGGCTGTACACCAAGGGGACCCTGGTAAGTAAATGACATCCCTGTTATCTAATCCCCTTCCCGATCCTAGAATTACCCCATTAGCATATATCCATTAGCTTCTCCAGGAGGAGCCTGGGAGGTGCACAGCAGGGTGGATTCATTAGGTATACCTAACAAGTTCTGTCCCTTTAAGGTAAAGGTAATATCTAGGCTGCCAGCTGTAATATGGGATGAGATTCATTCCTTCCCGAACCGGATTTTCCCAAATTTCAGTGATATCGTGTAGTGTGAATATAAAATAAATAACAACTGTACAGATTTCGATATTTTGGGTGCTCAACAATAACAATTGCAAAATTTGGCACTTATTATCATTAACACATCAACCATTTCAATTTGTTAATGGATGGCGTCGACGTTGTTTTGTCCAGGTATAGGAGAGTAAGCAACTCCTTTGTTAATGATAACTACTAAGTACAGTGCAACACTTTTTCCTTACTTTCCTTTATCATTTTTAGTTTTGTTTTTTGAACCACAATCATTTTTCAATGTTCTTCCTTGTAGGTATTTGAGAGTAATAGTGTTACCTCAGTTCGACAATTACATGATAAATAATTAAACCTATTATCTACATACACGTTACTTATATTACAGTTATTTATTATCACTAACTTCTGTAAGAACATGGGATTTATGTGAAGATGTCAATAAACGTTCTAGAACTAAAAAAAGAACAAACGATTTTTAAACTATATTTAATGCAAATGATGCTTAAACTCTATTTAATACAAATTAGACTATTCATATGATAGATTAGCATGTACTGAGGCTTAGGGAATCTATACGACTCTGGTATTTTTTATGATACCAGTAGACCAGTCTGGTTGCTTACAAGCACCTAATATCATTTGACAGGTGCCACTAGGGCTACGTCAACACGGTATATTGCCTTAATACTGACCCATGGCCTGAAAAGTTTTTTCTATGTAATTTACCCTGCCTGCTTGCACCGCTTGTGAGGGTTCTGTCAATTCAGCAATAACCGGATGTCAGACATGAACGTGCAATCTTTAATATCCTTGTGTGAGCCATAAATTACCCTTAATTCTATTAAGCTTATTATTCCGTTATGATACATTCCCAGCGTCGTCAATTCTTTTCAGCTCCGTATATGACAAACCTCTGCAATATTTTATATCAGATTCTTATGTTAGTTGTTAGATTTAGATATGTTAGTTGTTAGTTTTTTAATCAAGCTACATAATTCCTTTATGGCAATTTGCCAGTGTCGCCAATTATCTTCATCAAATAATCACAGAACCCTGCAATCCTTGGTACCTTGTGTTGGCTATTAGTTATCCTTCCATCAAGTTATCTGCAATGTAAATGGATATGGGGGGATAGAGGGGTCCTCATGTCGCCTTGTCGGATTTAAGAAATCACAGTGTTCCATGTCATTCTTTTACAATCCCATATCCCATGTCATGAAGGTAACACAATGCTCGAGGGGGTGTCATAGTATGGGGATGGGTTGTCATTTTTAGGTGCTGGTGTTTTTCTGCATGGCTTTATTAAATGGTGACATATATGCGAGGTGATATCACTGGCGGATCCAGCAATTTGAAAAGGGGGTGGGGGACGCTGTTGGAAAAAACAATCTTTAACAGATCTTCTTTTTTTTATTATCAAATAACACAAATTTGCAGGAAAAGGGAGCCGCTCCCCGTGCCTCCCGCCTGGATCCACCCATGGATATAACAGCATTTATCTCAATTGGTATTCTGTGACTTTGGCTCATTCTGTATTCCAGGGCGGCCAGTTTTAAAGCCCTGGAGCCTGGGTAAAGATTTGAAGCAATGCTGTTTTAATATAAGGAAGGTAGCGATTCCCATTCCAGGCACGTCTTGCCCATCCCCATCTAATCTACAATTTGCCATGGGTCTAATCCGGAAGCCATAGTTGATCTCATTGTGGACATCAACAAGCAAATGGAGGGGATTGGGTTGGTACTCAGTCTTGAAAGGGGCATCCAAAGCATCGTAATGTTGGGGAGCTGTGGCTGTGATAATAATGGCAATGTATAGCTTATACAAGGAGCATTCAAAGCAGCAACAAAATTTAGTTTTTCGGAGATTGTGGAGTATCAAATGTGTAGATATAATGTCAAAGATCGGTGATATTTTTTTTTAAAGTATTGTTGCCAGTACTCTTAATGCACGCAGCTTTACATAGCAATGATTACTTGATAACTAAATGTGCATGATTAAGAGGCTGAAACAAAAAAGAACGTTAGGATCATTCAGTTTTAGTTGAAAACTGTAACCAGAGCACTCCAATAATGTCACAGTGTGACGTCACAGCAGTGTAATTATTGCAACAACTTTGTCAGGAGTCACCAAAATAACAAAACAAAACAAAACAAAAAATGAACCTGCATCGTTATGATAACATCGCATGCTTGGTAGGGTTGCCTTATGAAATATAAGGGACTTTTACATTGCAGTTGGTACTCAGAGAGTACCCCTCCCTCTCTTTCAATGGCAATTATCCTTGATGTCGGTTATCTCACGGTTTCCCCCCTTGGGGTTCCAGGGTGGCATTTCCCACTGGGACTTCCCCTTGGGGCTCCCTGGGAAGAACATGTCTCCAGTATCCCTATTGATTGTAAAAAGCAATGATAAGGTTTGGACCCAATACCAACTAAATGGACTTGGGTTTGATTCTTGGTTGGTGCAGGGTCCATAAAGTGAGTGACTGGGAACAGCAAAAATGACGTCTAAATCTGTCACCCTGTGCCCCCAAGAGGGTCAACAAACACTGAATGTGTGATGTCCTTTCCATGGGACATTGCACATAAAAGATCCATTGTCACTCCAGAAGAGAAGGGTATAGATCTAGTGATCCTGGTGGTAGGTTTCTCCTGAACCATCTCATAGATATTATCATCCAACGCTGAAAAGCATTACCTTGTACAGTCTGGAAAGAGCCATGAAGGCTTGGATGTTAAACTACTCCAAGAAACACGGTTCTCCAGTTCCTCTAGAGGTCAGATATAAAAAGGTCAACGGTACCTTGACGAGACAAGCCTCTATCTGAAGTCTGCAGCTTGTTCCTGCATGTAGCCCTTCAGGATCACTGCACCTCATATCAACTCAATCTAAGCAGGATGGGTATCAGCGAACAATTTGTTGGATGGCGATAGGCAAAAGGTTCATTGATAGAACTGTCCCCGATTCTTTCTTAAATGTTTGCTTTGTGATGTGATTTTGTTATTTTATCGTCACTAACATGAAGATGGACGTCTAGACCTACCATTCAGTGATGGTGCAGGGGATCAGATAACAAAAACTGAATGCTTTATCCCTATAACGGTAGCCACTGAATCTTCTGATTAGATAACAAAAGCAACATGCTTTATGGTGCATATTTCAATTGCTAATACTTTACCCACAAAAAGCCTTTGAACAACTTGATATTTTAGTATTTTGCAAAATGTAATTTGTATGATGTGTAGCTATGAATACCCTTACAGCGTTGCCGATCTGTGAAACGTATATAGGATCATGTTTAATCAGAGGTTAGAATCGATGCATAATTAGATTAAAAAATAACTTATATATATATATATATATATATATGTACTCATACAATGTTGCTAATATGTGAAACGTAGGATTAATCAGAGAAGGTTAGAATGAAGGGCACAATTAGATTCCAGCAATAAATTGCCTCCTTCTCTTCCCAAGCAGGAATGCAGCGTCATGGTAATATTGCAGCAACGTTCGGTGTAATTCTGCTTTGGTTCTTATTACATTATTTTGATGGCACCTAAAAACGTCCTTAGAATCTAACATTGCCACGTTGCTCTGTGGTGTTATTGTCACAATTTGGTTACATTCTTGCACCTAAAGATAACATTATTATAACATTCTGTATGAGTAAGGTCTTAATCATTTAATATCACTAAAATGTTGTTTTAACTTATATCCTCTTAACCTAACCTGAAATAACATAGCTGTTATGTGAAAATTTGACAAGCAAAGGACTGACCAAAAAAAGTATGGTCACAGAACGTGTCTGTTACGTCGCTGCTTGCCTGTGCTATCTAAGGGGTGTATCAATTACTCTCTGAGCTAAAGCAAGAAGCTGAAATGAGGCTAATTTCCTGCTCCTATCTCAGGCTCCTGAGATCAAACCACTGGAGGTTTTGACTGATTACAAAAGATATCGATCCGCCATTTCAGGAAAAAAGTAAAATTGCAAGAACCGGATAGGCCCATTACTAATCTAAACAAAATCCTAGATAATAGTTGGCCAGGACCGTTGCTTGTAGAATCGATTTTCTTTGTTATATTGAAATCGATGACCGATTGGTTGTTGTCCAACAATATTATTTTTGAAAAGCATTTTCCATTCCCATTTTATTTTACAGCACAGGAATTCAATGACTCCAATGTCAACTGAATGCTAAAAAATGAAAACTATCTAAATCTACCCTCAATAATACCAACTTCAACAAACCTTACTGACTGTATGCAATCAATTTATGAACATTATGCTTTTTAATAATCAGATTTCATATATAAGCCAACAATGCACGTATCATGTCAACATTCTTGCTAAGTAATAAGAAGCGTGGGTGAACTATAATTATATAGGCTATTTCGGCTTTTACATCCAGATTTGCAGTTGGTTAAGTACTCCATGGAACTATAATACAGTGGATGTATACATTATTTAGGAATTCTTTGATTATATAATCATTGTGGTGTAATGATCCATCAATCGAAATGATCTGTTTCTGTGGTGAGCCTGCTGGACACGTTAGCTTCCTCAACACTATTTTGAGTATTGATTGACAACCATGCCAAACTCAATCATCACAAACATACTTATCTCCCGGAAAACCTAGTGCTCTTCCACAACAGCACAATACAGATAGCTGTAAATGGTCCATTGGCCTTTTTATTTAGAAACCCTTTTTCAGACTATCCTGAACGTTGTTAACCCAATGATTCGCGATACAACATACAGTCAAGTTATTCTTTCTATATTTACATCTCCTGCGCATAAGTCTAGATATATGTTTTGACTCTTAATGTCTTGTGTAATATCTATACCATTTTGTTGAAAAGTTAGAAAATAATCAAATATTCAATATGATACACTACCTCAGGAAGATGTAAAAGAGTAGATGAATTAGCTGAACATAAAGTCCCTGGTAAAGATATACGAATAACAAATGAATTATTAAATTCTCTGAAGAGATCTTTCTCATTGGCGTGGCGTCCAACTAGAGAAATACGCAGACACCGATGTAATGAGATATGGATTCCTATGGGCACAGGATAAAAGTTTTGATCAAGGCGTCACAAGGATTGTTTGAATGCGCAGACGTTCGAAGAAGGTTCCGAAGAGAGTTCCGAAGAGAGTTCCGAATTCAGTTCAGTATCGCACCAGAATTGCATCGTTGATCATTGCCTTTACAGCTTGGCTGAAGCATGGGATTAATTGTTACTCCAGACCCCAAACCCTGTTGTTATCCTTATCAGTACGATTCGTCTAGGATGAAAGTAAGAAGCTATGCCAACAGCTGTTGGGGGCAATAATTTCCTGCTCTTATCAACCCACAGGAGGCTGGTCGAGGCACGTGACCAATGACGTCACTCCTTACAGACTCTATGGTTTATCGCCTGCTTAGCGGTCGTTATTGTAAGATCTCCTCTGATTGGTCGACTCCTCAATCATGTAGGTATGTGCTGAGGAGTGTGCCTGAATGATGGGAACAAACATAAAAGATGTTCTTGCAAAGTTTGGAAACAAGGTTTTCAGGTTAAGTCAACTTTCTGGACTTTTTATACTGAACACTTTTGAATGTGAGTTAGTGGAACATAAGTCATGGTCCCTTCAGACATCGACTCCCAGTTTCAAATTCTATACTATGAAATTTCACAATCCCTTTTAAGTATTCTGCCTTTTCCAAGCGAAAGGTCAGTCCCCACGTTATAACACTCAAGTGTTTGTCTTCCTTCCTTGATAAAGCTGCCAATAACTAGTACTTTTTGTCAAAATCCACATTTTAAAATAATCATACTGTTACACATAAGCCATTTAATCGACTAATTTGTTTTCTTTTTGAGATCATACATTTTATATCGGCCTCTATATGATTTTTACAAAGGGAACGTTTTCAATTTGGTTACATCATGTTTTCATGGCCCATTGTATTCGTGTCATATTTCATACATTTTTACACGGGGACATTGTCTCCTCGTTATATCAATTTCAACTTCATAATTCTCCCTAGAAATTGAAGACATAAAACAATTAAAGTGGGCATAAAACTAAGACAATGGTACATGGTTGTATTCAGACTCACTCATAAAAGTCTCTACGTCTGTCGTTATCGGATATTAACACCCTGTTGCAGCACATAATCCCCATTCTGCAGCAGCTGATTTACTACAATCCCTTGGCTACAGGCCTGAACATGATACTGTTGCTTGGGGCACCTGCTTTAAGATCAGATAACTTATGGGCCGTCCGCCCTACTATTTGTGAGAAATCACTGCTTTCAGTTGGCCAGTGTATGAAGCTGTCAAGCACCAATGCATCTTTAGGTCGGCTGGCCCAGCAAATGCCAACGTCTAGATTTACAATTCTAAAGAAGCACTCAGAAGGGAACCACTATTCTCCCTTAATATCGCTCGGGGCGATGTACCTTGTCTCCTAACTTTAGATCTCAATGCAAGGATTGCAGTAGAAATTCAGAAGGGCAGATAGGGAAGTTGAGACTGAATGTAAAAGAGACTACTTGTAGCGAAATTTGAATTGATTTCAGGCAACAGATAGGAATACTTTCTTTTGCATATCCCTATACAACGGTTTAAGTCAGTTAACAAAACCTCGTAAACGTTAATAAAACCAGGGATTGGTACCAAAAAAAAAGATCAGAGAAAAAAACACGATGGAGCATAAATTTCTCCAACACCAAACCATATAATGTAGTGCATTTGTCTAGAGGTGCTGTGTGCATGAAGGATTTTCATTCGATGTGAGAGAAACAACTGATCATAGTGTATACTCGCCCTCTCCACACAGCAGATTTACAATGGGCATACTTTTGAATCACATTAACTGGTGCATGAAAGTCCAGGCAAGTAGCAATATAACAGACACATTTTGCAAAATACCTATTTGCTCAGTCTGTTGTACTTGCTCTATTTTCATGTAACAGTTTCCTATGTTATTTTACTTAAGGCAGAGGCTCACCAAAATATAGTGTCATAATAACATTGCCTTTTAGTGAAGTTGAGACCTTACTAATAGAGAATGTTATTATAACATTAGGCCTATCTTTTAGGGAAAGAACATTACCAGAATGTTGCAATATTGAATAACGTCACAGTGCAATATCACAATGTTAGCTTCTAGACAGCTAGATACATTATTGAACGCCATCAAGACAACATAACAAGAACCAGAACAGAATTAGACAGTTACTATATGCATTATGTTACTACACCGTTATAATAATGTTGCATATTTGCCTGAAGCTTGTCTAATATCAGACTTGGGGATTCAGCAAATGAATCAATGGTCCCTCTGTTTCCTGTAGTACACTGTCTAGAGTATCTGTCTGTCTATCTATCTATCTATCTATCTATCTATCTATCCCTCTGTCTATACCGAAGTCGGGAGTTTAGGTCTGCGCATGCGTGCTGCTTTGGCGCCAATAGATTTCGGGGGTCAAGCCGACCTGCCAGCCAATGAGGAGTGTTCCTTTGTACCACGTGATACAACATGGCGGCCCCCACTGCGAAACTCCCGATTGCGGTATATATAATCCACTGATTATTTGACATGTTAGTTTGTGTATAATCTAGTGATGTAAAGCAATTTGGTACTTAAATGTCTGTCCTTAGAATGACTACCCTGGGATTATACTCCACAGTCGTTGTTATATATCAAAGAACTCTAACGTTCAGGTAGGCTTTACACATGTGACTTGAGCTGCACCACGAGCATGATAAGACACCAACAAGTCACACACAGGAGTGATAATCATTATTATCACACATGTGCAAACCCTCCTGTATCACCGAGGGCTAAATATGTAGCATAGAGAGACATAGTGGTGCCTACTAGAGCAATAACATACAATGTTGCTGAGCAATGTCACCACCCCAAGTTGAATATGATATTTATATATATATAAACAAGGCTGTACTTTATCATGCTTAGGGATGTTGCATGCTCTTACGTACGATCGGGCTCGCTTTTGAATTGTAGATGTACTCCTGGGCCAATTTTGATTCTCTAAACAGTTCCATAAACAAGATATTTAGATATAAAATCCCAGCAAATCTCAGTTCAAAAGGAGCATTTTAATTGGAGAACTTTGATGCTGGATTTCTGTTTAACAGTAGTGTTTTAGCAACACTATCCCTGACTGTTAAGTGAAGTCTATTGCTTATGTGATGGCCACAGGCCGTCCAATTTCTACGGGGGAGCCATACTCTGTCTGACAGGGCCATCTCATCTGTACGGGAAAACAAATGATCACAGGAATCCACATAGACAAATAGAGATATTACTAAACAAACCAAGTAGCATAAAAAACAAATGATCAATGGTCCCAAAAGATTCCTATAGATAGACATGGAAATAAGAAAAAAGAAAGAGAGGATGGAGCAATAACAGCAGACAAAAGTAGCCCGAGAGAAAATTGCTCATGGGGAAATTGCTTCGAATACCTGTATTTATCAGGCAGCCAGACGGTTATTACGCTAGAGACCTCTAGCTGAGGCAAGGCTACAATGGTACAATGGCAAAGAATAGAGATTTGACTGAGAAATTGCATGCTTTTATCTAGATGACGTGGTTGATAGTGGTAGATATTCCATTGATAGTGCATGCAGGTAGTCTCTCAAGTTCAGCACTAATGGAGCAAATAATCAACAATGAGTAAAAGTACTTTGGGCCAACGACCTAAAGCTCCATCAGTGCTTGACAGCTTCATACAGTAGCCAACTGAAAGCGGGGATTTTTCCCAAAATTAATAGTGAGATGGCCCATAGGTTATTTGATTGTAAAGCAGGTGCCCCAAGCAATGGTCATTGTACAATGCCAGGGTATTTTGTCATTGGTTTCTGTTTTGGCCCCAATTGACCTATGGCTGGTACCCAATGGCCACATAAGTTACGTCTCCCCATGAGTAAGCAAAATACACAAATAGATGATTCATAAAATAACTCTCACACTCTTTATAAAAGTAACATGAAAACATTATCTTTTTTGTGCAAAAGACAGTTTGTGATTATCATAAATAAAAGAAAAGTTACGGCAAATTAAAAATCATGTCATTTACATAAATTCACCCATTTTTCATGTTTTTTTAATTAGTATGGCAAATTCAAATGTAAGTACATTGTTTATGGTTCTCGAATCTCAATTCTAACATTTTTGGGTGGCTTGATAGTCCAATGTTCAAATGCCTGTATCTCTGGTTCTAATTGGAATATCAGAAAAATTCTTTCAGATTCTGAAAGCATAATTTGCATTCTTTCAATGGTGTTCCTATGGGATTTTACTATATATTACTATATATGAGGCCTCTGGCAGTGAAAGGGATATTATATACCTACTGTATATTTATACATGTATGAAGTGGGTACCTACACTCTGACATTGGTCGCCCTAAGTCATCACACAACTAAGCAAGTCAGTAAGTGACAATGAATATATGTATGTGCCAGGAAATAAGTAATTAAGCTTTAGGAACCAATAAACCACTGATAGATGAGATGGAAGGGGATAGCCTGGAGGAAAGCCTGACCATTCAGACTCGGATCAGGGGTGTGTGTCATACTGATCAGATGGTGGAATTGTGCAGGCAGTCTAAAAGGTTTGCCAGACTCTGTGCCAAAGTGACCGTTTAATGTGAGTAAAACTAGCCCGCCAGACAGCTAATTGTTGAGTAGAGTGGGGCTAAAAACAGCCAAAAAAGAAACACTCATTGCCTGCTAAATGAAAGTCCTTTTGCACAACAGAGTCCCATTAGAATTAAAGGGAGCCAAAAGAAATGTTGGGTCAAAATTTTGCAAATTCTATTAACTATTGAAATATATTCCATGGCCATAACCTAGGCCTTTGGTAAGATATAGACTGTCAGTGAAGACTTAAACTACATCAACATAATCAAACCTTAAACTACATCAAGAATTAAACTACATCAAAACTGGTCCCTGGCCAATTTTGGTGACCGACCGAAATTGGTTTGGTTACAAACATTTCTGTCTTCAGGCATAAATGACATGACATAATATTATGGAATTCCCATTGAATTAAAGTAAATTATCATGATTTTCTTTTTTTTCTTTTCCTTTTTTTATTAACCATACTCACTTATAAGAATGATCTTCCGTATAGGTACAAACAACATATTTATAATAAAGTACACAAAGTAAAGTTAGTTATATCTCAATTTACTATGTCTTGATTTATACTGTACCAATGGCTAAAGTTAGACCCTTTGAATGTATTTTCATAGTTATTAGAGTTTGCAAAATTTTGTCATATCTTGACACAATGTCCATGGACCCCTCCCCCCCTAGATCCGCCCCTGACGAGAACGGTCTAGAATTAACAGCGTCAAATGATATCTCATTTTTAGAGACTAGCATGATACAAATTATGGGCCATTAATTAACCATTATCCCAAGATATACTCGTACATCAAGTATGTCAACTCAATGGCAACACATACTAAACGGCCCAAGGAAGCGGGAATTTATAGTTGGCACACCAGACGATTTATCATAGTCTCACCACCAACACCTGCTGATTTGTAGAGTGACTGGCAACAGGTTACAGTCAAGAAATTAGAGTCATTTATCAAATTGTAACCAGGAAGATATATTTAGATGGTAATTAAGCGGGTCAAGTCTCCATAAGTCAATCAACTGATGTAGGCAAAAATTTAGTTTGCTGTATCACTATCATCAAGTACTACTCAAACATAATTCAACTTCTTTATTAGATTTTGATCAATTGGCAGATTTACCGGTTTTACTCGAATTGGGGTATTTAAAGGTTATAAGGGATCATTTATCAAATGACAATCAGGAAGTTATATTTAGATGGTAACTAAGCAGGTCAAGTCTCCATAAGTTGATTCACTTATTTAGGCAAAAAATAGGTTTTGCTGTATCACCATCATCAAGTACTACTCAAACATACTTCAACTTCTTTATTTGATCAATTGGCAGATTTACAGGTTTGCCAGCCTCTATAACAAAGTGGGGTATTTAAAGGTTTTAAGGGATTGGAAACTATGGGCTGTGCTGATAGGCTATAGCACTCATTCCTGAGGTCGTTGCAATATTATTTTATAACTTTTCATAAATGTCAGAAGCAGTTTGACAAACAAATTATCATGGTTCATTTTGTTTTATTTCCACTCTCTTTGAGGAGTAAATCAAAAAGGTATTGTAATACTAATCAGTGGCAAACACTAATTCTTATGCGAGTTGGGATGGGCTTATCACAGTGCCGTAGGTTATGTTGGTATACGCTAACAAGAGATTGAATCAAAATATCTCAATGCTTTTTTTCGAATTTATATTGTTAATCATATCCTTAGAATAGGATATATATTACTGACTAGAATGTATAACACACAAGCACAACATTATATGGCAGGGGGACTTGTATTCCAAGCTTGATTGATTGCATAACAGCTAGTAGGAATAACTGCAATACAGGTTGAGAACATTTCAGACCTTCCTTCTGGGATTTTAAAATTAAACTTTAACTCAACGGTTGGAAAATTTCACTTTCCAATGAGCCCATCCCAGTGTACATCAGTATCACATTTTACCATAAAATTACACAGCAATTTCTTTCTCGTTTAATCCCCAAAGATAGAAGTGTAAAACAAAATTAACAATGGTGGTTTAGTTGAAAAATTGTTTCTAACATTTGTAAAATGCTGCTTTACATTTTGGGATTTTTCCCATAGGAACCAATTTTAAAGCCTGTCAGCCTAGCCTATAATGTCCAACCCTATTTGCCTTGAAATACAGCATTTTGATTGGCTGGCAAACCTACAAATCTGTTAACTGATGAAACTTAAGAAATCATAATGTTAAAGCAGTCCTTGAAGATAAAGAAAAACATAATTCCTTCTTATTTCAGTAGCCCCAACTCTGGGAAACAATGATGGCGTATACAGTCATTTTGTCCGACCCTTGTCCAACCCTAGGATATACCCAATGTGGGATGGGCTTATTGTACTATATGAATATAGATTCTCATGTAAGAAGGTGAGATATGGTTGTTTGAAGTCCTCATGCAGTATAATACACCAAATCCCATTTGTCCTCGTTGATGCTTTGACACTTTGAATTATTCCATCCAAAAATGACTATTTTCAAAAATCTCCTTAAAGGGTAAGGATAAAAAACAACTCTTAATTAATAGAAATGCCTATTTCCATTTCATTAGAGCAGTCATTCATTCCTATTGCTGCAACAGTTAATAAACCATAGATTTCCTCTGGAGTAATAAGATCGTAGCTGGTTACCCATGGAAAACCTGATCTCAGGTTATTGTATTTCTTACACGGCATTGATGCTGATCGGGAATTTGATTAGTTAACACCAGTGCCTGCCTACAACCAATAGAAATGGCATACCTTTGAACAAACTCAGGTACTGTTGCATGGAATCATTGTCAATAGAAAAGTCGAAGCATTCTTTTGGGGCTGTTACCTCGCCATTAGTATAATGACAATCACGAGCTGAACACACAATTACGTCAAACAACAGATGGTTCCTAATTGCATGAATATATACATGGGACATAATTGTGTAAGAATTAATTAAAATGGCCATTACCAGAAATGGAGACGATGCTTTGATGTTCAACATTCATGAGTGCTGCCCTGGATCAAAATTGCTGAGCTCTGCAGTTTTAATGTTGTTGCTACGGACAAAGCGTATCAGTCCCGTAACGAGAATACTATGCATGGCTGTTGTTAGAAGCAGGGATTGGCCATTTTATCTGACTAGGGATGTAGTCTTTATCTTTACCGATTATCAAAGTGGAGTTTCAGAGCCTTCATAACAATGTTATTAAAAATATGCATGATTATTTTGTGTTATCTATTAATAGAGAATATTGGCTACGTCTTTAATTTATAGATATGGGAGGGACACACTTAGACACCGGCTTAGACACACGTACATTTATATGGACAGAGCTTAAGACATTTTGCTGTAAAGTATATACAAATTATAACAACTCGTATTTTTATCATTGTGATTACAGTTGTTAAAATAGCTATCTTTCTGGCGAGTGAAGCTTTTTTTATGTCATAGTGCAGATATGCAACCAAGTCTGGCGCGGTTATAAACAACTAGTTTTGCACGGAATCTCTTTCAATAACCTGCAAACAACAAAAACAACGAATATGTTATTCTATAAGTGAGACAAGAGGTACAGTATGTTCCCCAATCTTCTACTATCACGTAAAACCTCGTCGCATACACCCTACAGCGAATACAGCTTTACCTTCAACTACCTCTGAGTTCGCCTGGGGATATCCACCAAATAAGGAACAACGTTTAACCCAGGTTGGAAAACGAGGGTCAGCTCCGGCCAACAGAACAACTGAGTGGCCTCCAAGACATAAATCCTGGCCAACCCCCTGGGACGTGATCGTGGGAAAGTTGGCATGCCGCCAACAGATCAATGAAAAGTCTGGCAGGAGGCCGGCAATAGTGGCATGTCTTTTGGTCGTTTTTTGTCTGAGTGTAACGACTCCAGGGTGGAGTTGTAACCAGCAGATAGGACCCCTTACTGGGGGTGTGACCTTTAACCTTAAGGTCCTTAAAGACCTTTTGACGTTTGACCTTATGATGTAGGTACAATGGGTGGTGTTTAAGGCAATTCAGGGTGGCCAATGTCGTTGAGGCATTGGTACCACTTGTTGGCATTGGCACTGCATGGGTTTGAGTCGCATGCAGTGCAGCATGGAAAAGGGACATTTGAATGACTCCTGCACAGAATTGAGCCTAAATGGTCTACAGGACTGCGGTGGAAGAATATTTGATAAAATGAATTCAGCCTGTATAAAAATCCAATAAAAAAATTGCCTCCTTGATTCATATCAAACCGTCGTGTTGGATCGTTTCCTAATGAAAATACTAGCGGGGCCATCAAGTAGTCGTAGCTTGGTAAGGCACAATTATGGTTTTGGTAATACTTATGATGAATAAGATAATAGGACGTTGACTGTATCAAACTCAAACTCCAAGTTGGGTGGACATTGGTTATTTTATTAAATGATTTAAAAGTGTGTGGCAATCAACATGTTTCGGTTTTTCAACCTTCATCAGGATGATGAATAATCATTTAAAAAATTAAAATTGCTTATTCATCTTAAGTATCATACTTTGCAAAAGCGTATGGGGATAACGATGGTATTTTTGACATAAACACTTTCCTTGAGATGATCTTGGCGCAGTTTTTATTAATTTTCAGTGTTAGAAAAAAAGGAAATGAATTTGAAAAAAAGGAACTTCGAAACCATGGAATTATAAATCTTATTACACTTAAGATGATAAGCTCTTTATATGTTAATATATTCACTGTGAATGTTATGGTAGTAGTATAACAAAATGTTCCCCTATGCCAGGCATGGGCAGAATCTGCTCAATATAGATATCCTTCTTTAACTCTGTAGACCCTAATCCAGCTATAGCCGCCTGTGGGCGTCCCCACTGATGCGGCCGTAGAAGCCCGACAATCTCTATCTATTTTTTACCCACAATTTCCAAAGTAAAACGCTCCAGAGAGTAAAAATAAAATTTTCACCTACAACTACGTTTCATAGAGCAAATGAAAGGTTATCCAGTTCTCAACAAAACGTTGAATACCATGCCTATTAATTCTATTTCAATAAGATGTGGTAGACTTTGGGAAGGTAAAATTTCAAATATTTATGAAGAAATTTGCACAAAAAATTGAGAATATCCTAGAGAAATCAGACGTGTAATGTAAGGAACTTGCATAATAGTTGAAAAGATTAATGGTTTTGGTTACGATGCAAATGAGGCACTACTTTGTGGTCACTATCTAAATACCTTCTCCACGCTAACGTAGGTTTAAAATCAAATTAGATGTCGGACATTTTGTTCGTGGTACTATTTGATTTTACATTAATATTCCCCATACAGATAAAAGCAGTCCGAAATTAGATAAATCATAAGTCTAAGTGAGAAATATTCTCTGCACTGAATTCCGTCTAAATAGGATATCAGGGAGAATTGCATACTTCTGGAATGTATTTGCCAGAGCTTGATGTCTGGGCCTCCATATGACCTAAGAAGAGATAAATGCGTTATCCAGAGCTTTAGGAGGAGGCTGATTAGTCTTTGCAATTGGATACTAACTAGATGACTAATCTGTATGAGATGAGGGTAGCCTATTAAGTGGTTAACTGGCCAGCTGGCCTGCAATCAGCATACATGTACTTCAAATTAACTACAGCAATGATGTTAGAGCAATCTGGTATAATATAGTATTATTTTGGGTTCTGAGACCTCAAAATTGTTATTTACGGGAGCAGGGAGATGACGTAACCATTCTGTTGCGTGGTTATGCAGATCTGTTGACATGTGACTGTATAAACTCAGAGCTAACCATTATTTTCAGTTGCTCCCACACCACTGACCTGCTCCCATCATTGAATTTTGAATTTTAGCTTGTTGTAATAGGAGGATTTAAAAAATATTTCCCATATTTATATATGTCCAAACTAATTAGAGTTGTTACTTGTTATACCAATTTAGGCTAATTTGTTAATAATGATCTCGATCCTGTACATTGTATATAATATTCATAATAAGATTGATTTACACATCTGCATTAAAATCGGTGGAAAGTGCTGGTTTTCCACCGATTTATGGGCCAACTGGTGTGGGTATGCCTTACTGACCCAGAGTCAGCCAACTGTCAGAAGCTGACTGTCAAGCACTAAACCATATTAAGCTGTTAAGCAAGGGCTTTAATACATACATGTGTATTATGGTAATGCCATTCCGTCACATCTGACATCGCTACTGTTGTTTATATAGCCCTCTTGATAAATCTTCATAATATTGTATCATATCCCCCTTCGAATTCATTCTTATAAACAGATGAACTTAGTTGGGATGCAATACTGTCATAATCATTAGTATTAAATCAGATTTCGCAGCGTATTCATTTTTGTAGCTATATATATGTATACATGAGGAATTTCATCAGCGCATATATAGGGCATACTTCATTCCCTATAATATTCTTATCATCCCCAAATCATTTTCCCCTTGGCTTCTACTCTCTGGACTGCGGAACATCATAAAAACATTCACAACACCCGCACTATATCACGAACCGTAAGGACAAATAGAACTAATCTATATGCACTAGATCTGGTCAGGAATGCTGCCCATAGCTCTGGAATAATACCACTTTTTATACAGGAGCCAAAGACATTCAGACACTGTCTCGGCTCCCTTACCCCAGACAGGGGCAGATATAATTGATGGATGCAGGCTTTGCAGGGAGGTTATGGCCATGATCCACGTTGCGATTTTGGGCCGATTTTGGGCCGATTTTGAAAATTGTTTTTTTAAATAATCATCTTTTCTTATGCAACATACACTTTTCCAGAGAGTTTAGAGTAATACATATCAAAAAAACTGTATTTTCATCAGGAAAATTGTTTCCAAATATGTGATAAATGCATGAGAAGAAAATCGGTCGGCCCAAAATCGCAACGTGGATCATGGCCTTTACGGGCAAGCACCCGCTGTTGGTTGGGATAAGGCCATAAGATGAAGACTTATAATTCAATTAGGGAAGGTGCCTAATCTGTGATGCTTTGGCTTATGATATTTACCACAAAATTGCCCATATAGATTTTTTTTGGAAATTGTAGACAGAAAGTCTTTATTTGTTACAAAATATTACATCATTTGACAGCACTACTTTTTAGAAAGACTTGTTTTGATATGCCTCTAATGCCGTTTATTCAAGGTTTGGTTATCTATAATAGAAGGAGACAACCCAATTCCCTCTATATGCTATCTACATATTAATACTGATGCGTCAGCAACTTTGCATCTGATATCAACACTTTACAGTGCTCTAATAGGGCTTTACACACTTTATATGCTATAAGACTCCTATTGCAATTCTGTAGAAGCCATTTCTTATAAGCCATTTCAATGAAGAATAAAAAGGTGACTCCGAATAATCAGATATGTTGACATTAGTATGCAGCTTACTGTCGTTAATCAGACACAAAAGGAGAAAGCAGTGCTCTGCTGTTTCCAATAGAGGATAAACATTGGAACTTGGACACAATTTCTAGTCAGCGGCTGTAAAACTGTATACCTTACAATCATCTGTGAGTGCTGTGGGTTGAATTATCAAGCACCTTTTTAAGGAAAACCATTGGTAGAGGAGCAAGGTCGGAGATATAATATACACGCAAGTCTCATCCCCCTCAAACACATTTAAGAGAGATGCTTGGCCTCTTTGACAAAGGCCCTTTGGGAGAAAAGTGTTCTTCATCTCAAGTTTTTAAATATTGGTCCAATATTAGTAAAGGAGAAAAAGGTTGACATTGATCCAGCAAAGGCCATAGACGCCCTCATGTCTTGCTGACTGGTGCAGCTTCTCCCAATCAATAAGCAGTCATCTAGTCCTCTTTTCTTCATGAGCTTTAATGCTTGCAAGACCCAACGTTTCCCATCGCTTATCTCTCTGAGATTCCTCCTCATGCAAATCCCAGTCACGCAAATGCCATACACAAAGGGAAATATGAGCAAATAAAAAAAGTAATTGCTGTAAACAAGCCCCATCTAAGAACGAAAAGTGGGTCATTGACTGTAACATCTTGATAAAGAAGACTTTTATTTCTTTGGCTGGTGAACATTTCGTTCACTATGGGAAATTGACCTATACTTACCTTTGGTAAATGTTTTGTAATGGGGCCATTAATGTTTGTCAAAAGTATATTTAAGGTAATGGAAAGGTCAACTTTGAAAGACCATTACAAGATGACAAAATGCTGGAAAGGTCAACTTTGAAAGACCTTTACAAGATGACAAAATGATAAAATTAAAAGGATTTGTAAAGGTAAACGTTCCATTACCCTTAATGTGCCTCAATGGCCCCATTTACAAAACTCAAAGGTCATTAAAATGTAATGTAAGTCTGCTTACGAGCGAGGTATCACGCAAAATGTTTCTAGTTGGTTGATGCAACCTTTTCTGGGGGTCTACCTATGCAATCACTTCCCACAGCAGTGCATGTAAATGGCAACCTACTTGGGCTGACCATGTTTCAATATCTTTAGCATGTCATCCATCATGCCCAGTCAGGCAAATAGGGGTAGATGGGTTGTCCAATTCCACAATATGGGAAATCCCATGGCAGTGGTAATATCCAGTGTGTACATGACATAATCCCAATATAATCCTTTCCATTATGTATACTAGGCGGCGTGAAACGTATGCTCATTTTCCCTACATGTTGGTTGCAATCTTTTTGTAATATTTAATACAGACTTTTGATATACCTAGATGAGTGTTATAAATTAAATAAAAATGATATGGTTCTTCAGTATTGAATACCGCATTTTTATTGATATTTTTCACGTATTTGATGTCTCCGAAACAGTAGTAATTTGAATTCATAACATAATCAAAATAAATGAGGGGCTGTCCATGTGATTGCAACACACCACTTTTAGTATTTACCAGCCATTTATCTAAATCGTAGACAAAGGGAAAGGTTGTTAGAACCTACTTTGGTAGGAACTAAGTTAACAAATGGGAATTAAAACATTTTGAGAAAGTTAAAAGCCTTGTCGGTTTTCACCTCTCAGTCCATCAGAAACAAAGTTTGATTTTTCTAGGTTAAAAGCTCCGAATTAGAAGCACGCTCCAACTTTTCAGCTATACATCAAACAGCTTTGGTAAAACGATTAGACCTATGTCCAACACGGAGTAAACTTTCTATTAAATGGAATCGAGCCTCATTGGTTATTTTAGAAAGGAATAGATGGAGAGTAGGATGGATCCTGACGTCGACAACTCCAACAGGTCCGGCCCACCCAAAGAGAGGTCACACACCCTGTCTAGACTGTAGTCCCGTCCAAGTCCGCTAGGCGCTCAAACTAGGACTGTTAACCAGCAACCATTTTAGGTGTGAATTCCACCTCATATCCCAGCATGCTTTGGGGCCACTGGTTTATGGCGGGTAGGACCATAAAACAGCCAGCACCCAAATAATCATTAAAGGGGTTCCCCATGCCATTATTAAAAGGAGCCATGGACTCTTGTGGGTGTAAGGACCTATTATGCAAGAGGTATCTAGGTCATGAAAGGACTAACACCGTGTCCCGCCAACCCACTCACGTCACTTCCGGTTTTATTGCCGCCAGGGGGCATTATGGGCAATTATCAGCACCGGTGCTGCCACCCTCATTTCCGGTATAAACGCTGGTTCCTGAAAGGTAGCAGTAGTTAAACCCTGATGGTAGAGAACTAGCAGAGTTGTTTTTCTTGGGATTCTTGATGTCTCGGCAGTTTTGTGTTTTTTTTTTGCTGAGGTAGAGCTTCAGACTTTGCCACTATCTTGTGGAGAATCACTAAAGGTTTTGATGGGCGCTGCTAACTGGCTGGGGCTTCCTCTGTAAAGCAAGGTTGTCTTTAATGTGGTTGCCAGATTAGCTATCCTATCAAGACTTTCGTCGACAAAGTTTGAGTTGATGTTTACATTTGTTATGAATTGTAGACCACTCCTTGATTATAGGCACGAATATTTGAGAAGGCTGTAAGTTGACCATAATTATTAGTAAATGATATAGAATTAATTAATCCCGATGATCAAATTTTTAAAAGATATAGTTAATTAGCCTGTAGAAACAAAATATGTATAATGGCACGAGAAATAACATGTCAGTACGAAAATGAGTAACAAATTCACAAATAATTAAGGAAGCATGTATTCGGAAATAACCCCTGTAAGGGTCAGCAAGATCACATGATTGTAACTGACCAATAGGAAGCCACTTGAGGCCATGGTTGGACCATGGCTAGAGGCCGACCCTGACATGGAAAAGGAACCAAACCCCATTTCCCATCACACATTGAAGAATAAGTAGGGGGATCTGGGGTAATTTCACACGGGTGTCTTATTTCACCGATCACAGTTTTTAAGGCTTGTAAGTTTATGTGAAAACCGATTTTTATACTTCAGGCAAAATGCACTTCCTTATATGTTTCTGTTTTTTGATGTTTGCAGTTTTATAACGTTACAAAATGTCTACCAAATTGATCAAAATTCCATTTATAAGAGCCTGAAAAACTCAGTTTCAATATTTGTAGGAAAGTAGATTTCGCTTCTGAAAGACTCAGACAAGTCTAAATCCTCGGATATTGATTAATACCAAGACGGGGTGGTGTCCGGCGGCCCTAGATTAGATACAGATATGGGTTGGGTTTGCCGAGCGTGTGCAGGCCTCGTTTAGCGAGGTGCCAGCAGCCCCAAACATGATGAATGGGTTGGCAGACTTCAGGGGCAGTTATACATCTTCTTTACATTCTCCTCAGGGCCCACTGCTTTCTCTGTATGCCCACAGTTGTAGTACATGAGCTTTATCCTTGGGGCAAAACCTGGGTTTAGGTGTGACCCTAAGGGCGCCAGCAGTCTGTGGGAGGATTGGCGAGCATTTATGGGTAGATTTAAGGGAAATGTGTGAGAAGCATACATATTTTGGTACCAGAGCCAATGCCTCTGTCATGACTGTAGTGAATAGAATTTAGGACAAATTCAGGGTTTTGAAATGAGAATGCCAGGGTATATATGTTGAGTACTGCAACATTGTCAATTTGAACACACACAAAAGGCATTTTCTCATCTCTTTTGAATATGGAACCCAAACAGATGGATTTGGCCAAAATCTCTCATACTTCTATCTTACTGCTGATGTGCCCATCAAAGGCTCCAATGTTTCCATATATTATGAGGTCAAAGATTTAACCTCCTGATGCCTCACCTCATTCATTGCTGTCTGCGATTCTCAGACATATTTATCCTAGTCACACTAGCTATGCCGCTCCTCAGGATTCACTGCTTCCCCTGTAGGCTCACAGCTATATTTTCAGGGGTATAACCTGGGTATAGGTGTTACCCTAAGGGCACCACCAGTCTGTGGGCATTTAAGGGTAGATTTAAAAGAAATGTGAGAGAGGCATATATTTTGGCAACACAGAGCCAAGACCTTTGTCATGGCTGTATTGAATAGAGTTTAGGACAAATCCAGGGTTTTCAATAGAGAATACCAGGGTATATGTTGAGCACTACCAAGTCGTCAATTTTCACATGCGGACAAGGCATTTTCCCGTCTTTTGAATTCAGGCCTCATGAAAACAGATTGGGTCTCAAAGACCCTCAGAGACCCTTATAGATCCACCCTTACCTGGGATATACCCATAAAAGAGCCTAATATCTTCATATCACATTCAGGTCAAAGGTTTAACCTCTTGACACCCCACCTCATACATTGCTGTCTACGATTCTCACAGACTTTTTATCCTAGTCACGCTAGCAATGTCACTTAAAGACATCTCGTAAAAAGACCTATTGGGCGACCGGGTGTAAATTTGGGCGTGAATGGGTTCTACTGGCGCCACTGGCGCCTGTTCTGCCTACCCTTATACCAAGGCCTCCACCTCAGTGCTACATCCTATGAGGCACTCTGCCACATCGCCTCTCTGGCCATGAGCATAGACCGCACTTTATCCCATATCAGGATTCCAACCCCTATAGCTTCACCGTTCTCCCTCTCAAAGCTAAGTGAATAATCAGAGATATATTGCCCTGGCGGGCAATACATGCTGATCCAAATTTTCTGTTGTCAGTAAGAAATTTCAATATTTTCAGTGTAAAAGTTAAATTTTGTAGATAAACATTGGGAAAAATAAGTCATCATTATTTTTCAAATACGTATGCATATATATACATTTAATATTCCTGAGTTGTTTGAAAATTATTTCAATATGGATGGATATATAACAATTATTTGTTTATTTTCTATAGTTTTTCATTGGGTGTTGTCGACAAAATTAGCCCAAGTTAGCCTGCAGGTGCTTAGAATATTGTAAATCAGCTCTCCGTGGTAGGGTGACTTGTTATAGCCCCAGTTTTCACACACCCATGTCTTGGTCTAAGGCCCTCGATGTTGTGTGAACCAGGGCAATTACAAAAGTTCTACTTCCCCATGGTCTGTACTTTGTATGTAGCTGCCACCTAGTCCCAGCTGTCATGGCCTTAAGAGCACCACAGGACTATTTTTGAGCCACAGCGCGTAGTAATCTTGGCCTACTGGTGGTGCGTTTTCTACCTACATAACAGAGACTGTTCTCACAGACTATTTTGCCAGCTCGGAGAGCGTCTCGTTGTAGAATGTATATGAGCAGGTCCAAGCATAGAGGTATATTTACTCAGTGGCAAGGGTTCAACTAGTCATGGTAATGCAGGGTATACTATGATATATAACTTGTATACTGTGTAATTGTTTATTTTCATAAATAGTGTCTAACCCTGTGCTTTACCTGACTGACGACTAGTTATGGTAATCCAAGGTGTACTGTGATATATAACATGTATTCTGTGTAATTGTTTATTTTTATAAATAGTGTCTAACCCTGTGTTTTTACCTAACTGACAACTAGTTATGGTAGTGCACGGTATACTATTATATATAACTTGTATTCTGTGTAATTGTTTATTTGTATATCTATAAATGTAGTGCCTTAGTTGTACCAAGACTGGCAAGCTTGGAAGATCAGGTTATTTACCTGAAAGTTTTGCTATGAATAAACGCAATAAAAAAAAAAAAAAAAAAAAAAAAAAAGGGTGGACATTGGTTAGAATTGGTTGGTAGGGGTTGTCTGATGATACTGGGGCCACTACCCAAATGAAAGTTGTGACAGGAATCCTGACAGCAATGGCAATAGCCAGTCGTGACCTTAGGTCGTTGTAAGTGCTATGTAAGCGAATGGTTCCATTCTTTCTCATTAATACAGATTGGGTATCTTTTTCTACTTTAGGTTACCTATCTGGGCTCATGATCATTTGTACCAACTCACAGTGATCTATGGTAAAAAAAACTATATTAATTTGCTCAATAAGTTGTGTCAGTTTTGCTTTGTATTTATTTATTTTCAGCCTTATGTTTAATTCACGGTAATTTAACTTGGAATGGTTCCATTCTTTCTTATTCATACAAATTGGGTATTTTTTCCTACTTTATTAAGTTACATATCTCGGCTCATCATTTGTACCGATTTACAATGATCTATGGTTGAACAATATATTAATTTGCTTAATACGTTTGTGTTAGTTTTGTTTTGTATTTATTCATTTCCATTTGGTCTTATGTTTTATTTATAGTAATTTAACTAGAACATTCAAAAGCATTTTAAGGGACAAAGTATTGGATCATCTTATTAATATCATGATATTGGAGCCGATATATTAATTTCGCTGGTATTTTTAAGGATATAAGGACATTTTCTATTTGGACCAAAAACAGGTAGTGAGGGGGCAGAGAAATATTAGGTTTTTATACTTGACAGCTGGTCTAGGACCTTATCATTTTCCTATATCTGATATCTAATATGACCTGTTGATTGTATCCTAACATTACCTATGGAAGACTATTTACCATTTAATCATGGTAATGGATGTAGCAGCCGACATACAATAACAGTGAGGTTCGACAAAGTTGACATGGTTGTATGGACAGGCAGGCATCAATAAAAGCCCGATGGGTAGTACATATGATGGTGTTTCTTGCATGGGCGTACTTATGCCTTTTGCATGGGCGTTCATGCTTTTTCCATGGGCGTATTTACAATGTGAAGTACACTGGATCAGATTTACATTGGATGCTGTAAGGTAACCCCTCAGAACAAACGTCCACAAAACTGTCCAGCTGTCACTTTCCCATCTATATCATATCTGAGGATATTTACCAGCTATTTTCGTAGGATTTGTGGCATTGGATTACTTACAATTTGTTAAGTAAAAGACATTGTTTTAGCCATTGAAGCCATCTAATTCTATGGTATTGCTGTTGTTATTACAGTTGATAAAGATGTTCTGAGTTATATGCTCCAGGAACCAAAGAACACCAAACCGTTCTCGTTGTCGGACACCCAGACTTAACCCTTTCCAACCCTGGCAATTAGTACCTCAACTGGCACTGGGGAGGGAAAGGGTTAACGCTCGACAGCTGACGATGAGAGTTGTTTGTCGTTTTGTGGAAACCCTACTCTAGGTAGTTCCTCTCTTCGACAGACTTTCACACGTGTCACATAGATAAAGTCATCCAATAGACAGCGGATAGATAGATTCTCATGTACAATGAATTAGGCCAAAAAATGGAAAAAAATTTGGTTGTGTTCAATTAACGTAGGTAGAACAAATTAGGGTAGGTAGGTCTATATTTTTTATTTTTTCTTCTTTTTTTTACATACCAATAGACATGGGCATTGTTGGAAATAATATATTCTCTAAATTTCATCTAAAACTATTTCTAGCAGGTCAAATACACGCCCTGAGTATCTAGATGATATCCCATGCTGTTCCAGGCTTTTCTGTCAGGTCTTTTGGATTTTAAAAGATGCGGGGGGGAAATCCCCCCAAAAAGGTTAGAGTAGAGCCAACAAATTAGGGTAGGTCGGGTTACCTGAACACAACAATCTTTTTAGGCCTTGTTGCAGGTTTTGGTCTGCATGGACAGGGCAGATGAACGACCCAAGGGGCCAGCAAATAAAACGCTGCAACAGAATAAAAAATTATCAACACACAATATCATCTGTATAAAGAATTGTGCAATATTAGAATTAAGCATACTCAAAGTGTGTCTCTAAACAACAAATTAAGTATACATAGAAAATAACTAAAGGAGATTTAGGGTGAGGTGGTAGAATGGTTTCCTGGTTGATGTAAAATGCGTGTAGGGCCATAGACCTGAATGCCCTGCCTACAGTGGTCAGTGCATTAGAGATCAATAGAGGTGGCCCAGAGAGGAGATGTTCCATTCACCAGTAGGCACATTCAGGAAAGGCTAGCTGACAGTAATGGCTTTTCAGGCATCAGTGGTATACCACTGATAACACCAAGTGTACTGAGCAGTAGAGCCAACGATTTGACAAAGCTCAGAGATAAGGGTTATGATGGTTAGTACCATAGATTCATTAGTGATGTTAGAACCAATAGAATAGATTTCTTTTTTTTTTCTTTTTTTGATACTTTTATTTCTCAACTGGTTACAATTTAGCCCAGAGGCTAGTTTTCATTGTAATGCCAGACACAGATAATTCACGTAGATATAATCATACATTTTATAAGCATCTTTAAGAGTATGCAGGGGCTTGGTAGGCAAGACCAAGAGCCCGTAAATCCCTTACAAATATAGTAACTAAAGACAAATTACAAGGTTATAGGCAAGGATAAACATATAGAATCAAATACAATAGGATATAGGATAATGAAAGGAAAGTATTGACATAAAATAGCAGAAATAGCAAAACGTCAAATAACGTTACTAGGGCTACAAAGTCTCAGAACATTACCCTGAATCATTTCTTGGATCGGTTGGTCCTATTTGAAATGTTCAGAAGTAAACATATTTTACATTCTTTTGTACTTTTTGCTTGCAAACTTTTCATTTTGCCCACAGCCCAGGACGAGTTAGGCCTAAATTCTGAATGCCGATTTAAAAATTGGCAGGAGAAATAAAGGTTAGATATAGAAATGATATATATAGATATATTTAAGTAGAAAGGTTTTATGATTCTCCTTTGAAAGTCATAAAAGATGGGCATATCCCTGCAATATTTACTAGGAAAAATCAATGAAATACTGAATCGGCAGCATCAAAATCGGCCTGTGAAACCAAGGCTTTATTCCAGCAGACTCCAGGCTATGGGTACACCTTTCCCACACCTAATCTGACCCCTTTTAACGCTCACCCACGTGCAGAGCGGGCAAAGGCTTCTGGGAACAGATCCAGCCAATCGTCTCTGTAAACCCACTTCTGATTGGCTAAGATGGCAGACGAGGTCACGTGGGTGCTTCTACTCGGATGGCAGGTAATGGTACCTGAAGGGGGGGGGGGGGGGGGACAAAAAAGGTGCTTAGGAAGTTTGGGAGACGAAAAGTCCTAACCACTAAGGCGCCAAACGTGTAGTTATCGTATTTAGTTTATCTCGAGTAGAAAGCTGTCTTTGAAAAAAGTGACACAAGTTTTACTCAAAAGAAATACTCATCCCAACGTCCTAGGACTTTATACAAGTGGAGAGGTGGAGGTTTTGGGCCTATATAACTCTATGATACAGGTGTAGTATATATGTTCCTGTATTAGATAATTTAATCGATAAGAGTAATTGTAAGGGAACTACATATTTACCTGTCCCCACAGCAGAAATGTAAAGATTAATTTACCAGGAAACCGGTCATGTCATCGGTAATCATTGTCATTAGTAATATTGATTTTGCATCACTAATTTTGGAAGATGTGTGGACCAAGAAAGTAAAAAATATCACTTTATCTTAATTGATATTTTAGGATTTAGGAAAGTATTTCAATTAGGCTCAAAATATTCTTCCTCTAGTAAGTCATCGTCTGGTGCCTATTCTAAACTTTATACTGCAGATTCTATGCAAAGCTCTATGTTGCCATAATTCAAATGATAACCCCCAATATTTCATTGCTTTGTAAACACACACTAATGACAAATTATTCGGCTTTGATGTACAATGATTGTGACTTCTCTAGGATATTTGAGAATCAATACGAAAATCTCACATGTGAATATCTCACTTTTTCTAAGATATGCTGTATAATTCATGAAAAGATAAGGCCACTTTCCATGTCTATCCGAGGCTACATATGACGAAACTACAATAGCTATCCCCAAACAATGGCCTAAATGAATAGAGCACAGTCTTGGGCCAACGTACGTCAATCGCGAAACTCCCACCCCGACGCCCACTCAGTAGGCAATCCCGACTAGAATAGACTTCAGCTTGGTAAAAGGATACTTGACAGTCGACACGTATCAATAATTCAAACCTATCAAGTTGGGGGAATTCTTTTTTCATTTAAAATTTCTAGATCGTCCGGCTTATACTATGCTATCCAAAGTGAATATCTCCTTTATACATATTGCAGGACATTACATGTTATATACTAAGTAGGGTACAATAAATCGCATAAAACAGAATAGGAATGAAATATACTCTTTGGACTTGTTTTGGTTGAGGTTTATCATGAGATATTTGAAAACGCATTTATATAATGTTTCTGATTGCCACAGGCATATGAAGAGGTATATTTTGTCACTGTCCGTGGGCGGTTGATAATTGTTTTTAGACGTACCACTCACAGGCTGGAAGGTCAGGCCAATGGTTTATTTCTCTATTCTATTTCTGGCTATAAAGTAATTGTTCCTTGTAAAAAATAATAAATATAATTAAAAACTGTCATTTATACTCGATGGTTTCTCCCTACCGTGGATAATAAATTATTTAGCCCTTCACCTCACGGCCTCGGGCAATACAACATCCCAGTAGGTAAAAACCACATCGAACTCGCAGTCTACGATAGACTCTACTCAAGTTAAAATCTTCACTGTGTAAGTGTCTCTCGTACTCTGTTAGGCCTATTCCCAAGTCAGCCAGCTTGATAAAAACAACTCATTAATTTTGTTCCAAGCTGGATCTAGCTTTAATGCTTATTAAAAACACCTGCTGCAATCAATCGCTTCTGTGGCTGAAACATTTAGATTAGTTTACAGACTGACGAATGGTGGACATTAGTGTAGGTATCACAGGGCTTAACACTTGCTTTTATTATCCCCTAATCTGCTATCAATGCCTTAGACTCGTTGAGTCATCTCCTCAATCTCGTACAAGTAGAACCTTTCTCGGAAAGGGTGATTACTCAACCAAAATAAACACAAACTAACTCTTAACTGTCAATCTTACAATCTCACAGCTGTTTCAATAGACCAAAGTCTCATCTTGACTACCTATCAAATTACCACCTCAATGACTCTGCGGTCTCCTGATTTAATTTATCGTCTACATCGCTTTGCACTCTCCAATCACAAGCTGCCCCCTGTCATTAACCTGCTACTTCAGGATACTGAGAATGTGTAGGAGAGTGAGCAGCTCATATACATTAGGCCAGAGACGTGGAGAGGGGGGCATTGACTCTTTGAAGGTTTACTACCCACTGCCAAACTACCGCCTCTACCTTTTTTGCTGACCGCTCCTGTATTTTACTTGACCGGCCCTTATTTTCTGGGAGGGTATACTGACCACCTTTTTGAAGGCTTCCCTAAAAATCTGAATGTCTTAAAGCACCAGGAAATACAAAAATTATCAAAGTGGCATGGGAAAGATTTTGATAAAATTTCTATAGTTTATTCGGAAAATATATTAGAATAAGGCTAAGTGTCAAGTTATTGCCCCTATATTGTTCTATGGATGTAGTTCACTGCCCCTACCCCCACTTTTTCTGCCTATAAAGTATTATACCACTTATAATATAATTCCATGTTCACTGCCCCTGCTCCGCAGGGAGTGTTTGTCAGTTGGTAAATACACAAAACCAACCGAGAAGGGAGTGCGAGGGTGGTTATCACCCTCAGCTTGGACCCCGATATCAGCCTGAGGCCAGGGCCTGAAGAGTCGGCTGAAGGCTGATATTGGGGTCCAGGCGAGGAGTGATGACCGCCCTCGTACTCCTTCGAGATTTATGGTACCTTTTCTGTTAGATCTGACCTCCCAAGGAAGGATACACAGCCATCAGTGATGGTGGGACAGTGATGCTGCACATGTCTTTACATTTCTTCATATAACTTTTTTGATATTCATCAAATCCACAATCAGTAAGCAAGTAAAATGTAGCTAGGAACGTTGTACAGTTAATGCATATGTTAGATTTTTCATTTGAAAATAATTTCACTTTTTTATGAATTTTAGAAAAATAAAAATTTTCTGTATTGCCCTGCAGGATGATACAAGGCTGGTTATCACCCAGGTTTGTATCGCCCTGTGTTAAACTCTTAACTCCTAAACTTGTATCACCCTAAGGCATAATAAAATTTCAAGACCAAGTGCCCCCCTTCCCGACAGCCAGAAACAGTCTGAGTACCACCAGCTCAGCTGTGGTGTTCTGGTCCGCTCCCAGGGGGGCATTAAAACCCTCTGATGGTTCCTGACAAACACCACAGTGAGGCCACTAAATATTTTGGTTCTTTGGGTCTCACTCCACCTATCTTTTTCCGTTTCCATTAGCGAGAAAATAACATGCGTTTTTAATTTCAGTCCAACTGTGATTACCAGCCATTTAAACTGATGTTTTCCCACGTGCCATGCCACAACTGATTTTGATTCGTATAGAAAACAAGCAGTAAATTTGTGGTTTATTTCAACACTGTTGAACTGTTTTTTTTTTAATGTCATGTTCTGTGTAGACATATATATATATATAAAAGGCTATAGGCCTATTCCACACATAGATTTATCTTTATTTGCAGTAATGGACAACTCAGGATCAATACTATGTCCCTTTCACAAAGCTATGTATTCACTGCACTTTAACTACACTTTTGCAGTGATTTTGTCAGGATTCTTTGTGTGGCAAATCTATAGTGGCTGTTCGTAGATAATTCCAAGGGAGTTTTTACCAACATTTTGGTAAAATGTATTGGGGATACTCGTGATTGTAGGCATGTGGGGTGGTGAAGTGGTTAGCGCGACTGTCTGCTGTGCGGGCGGCCGGGGTTCAATTCTGGGCTGAGCTGACTACTACTCCCCTCTGTATGTCTCCCTGTGGCAACAATAGGGATATCAAAGGCACCTAGTGTGCCACCAGCTGTTGTGTGTCTGGCCCTGTCTATGGGACCAGGCACATTAAAGAACACCTGCCTCAGCAAAAGTGTAGGGGTATGGTCTCTATCTTCACATAGATTCATTCATTCCATAGATACGATCATCAAAGACAGAACTGTCAAATCCTGTTTTCGCCGTGATATGACCTTAGATGTTGCTATGGCGTTAAACCCCAATAACCAACCAACCAACTACTTGTGATTGTATAATTATGACACTTTCATGCAGTGTGATATAGCCTTGGCGCTCCACCTACAGCAAAATGGGAGCTACAGTTACACCTATGACAATAAAATATTCAACATATTGTCATTAAGCTGTGATTTTTAAATGTAATCTAATACAAAAGCCACGTGGAAATCTTAGTTTCTGTAAAGGGTTAATATCACCATAGATTTGTGACGGGCCAACTAATTCTGTGCTAATAGTCAGTCTATCTCTGTAAACGAGCAGAGGACTCTAGCTGGGTTAGGCCGTTTACATGTAGATCTATTGGCGTTTGGCAGTTGTCCTAGCTATGTATGCGCACGTCTAGCCATTTAATGGAAGGCTTAAAGAGGCAATGAATTATCTAGTACCTCCAACACAACGGAGAAACGGCCTATCTTTGTCCCACACCGTGGAGAAGTTCCTAAATAATTCACAGACAGAAATGTTATATAAACTTTTTGTGTTCAAAAAAGGCGGTAGTTTCTAAATAATTCACAGACAGGAATGTTACAAACTCTTTGTGTCCAAAAAGGCAGATGTTCCTAAATTATTTATATATAGAGACATTATAAACTGTTTGGGTCCAAAAAGACAGTTGTTTTCTATAATAATTAACAGACATAAATATTATCAACTCTTTGGGTCCAAAAACACCACCAACCAAAAATCGATCAACAATTGCTGTATACTTCCTATAATCATGTGAACGTAAATATCTTATGTGTATTATTGATATTGGGCTTGATATCAAAGATTTTGACATGAGATATTGGATATATTATTAATACAGGAGTTTTACCAGCATCGGTTACCAAGCACAGTCTCTAATAATTAAAGGAAAAAAGAAATGACAAAACGAGAACATCAATGAGCGCTTGTAGGTTAGCATGGTTGATGCAGGGATTTATCGATTTAATTGAGAGCTGCATGTTTTATTCTGTTAAACGTCCTCATTGCAATTAAAGCGAGCTATTTCTAGGCAGTCTCGGGCAAGGCGGGGACCCTACCATGTTATCAACCGACAACCTGTAACATATTTTCAATGAATAGCTGTCCATAGATCCATAATAGCCATTGTGAGCTCGCTGTAGATGATAATTGGAAACTGTGAAGTTCTTAAAGCACCGTGGAGATAGTTGACAATCTAATAGTGGCCTTCACATTGGTTTATTTGAAAGTTATATTTCTGAGCTATTGTCAAGAACTTGGCAAATTGCATTTTCGGTGCATATAAAAGCTGTCAATCAAAGTTGTCTATTAACCCATTCACACCCCCAGATGTCTCAAAGCCTTACCAAGGATTTAACACCTAATGCTTTCAAGCCTGACCATTCTCTCTACACCCAATGCTTTCAATCATTATAGGCATTAGGGGCCTATAATGTCAAAATATTGTACTAAACTTATTTTTGGTGTTAAATTTTACAAGGAATCCTATTTGCCAATTTGAATTAGGAAAAGTTAATTTTAACCATTGTAGTTTTTGTGTGTATGTATTAATGGGTGTGCATATGTGTTTAATATTACATTCCATCAGCTTATAATACCAATATATATAATATAACCACTATTTTGGGGGCAAAAGTTAATAAATATTCATTTAATATTTGCAGGTAGACGCAGCCAAAACCACACCCCAGTGAGCAACATACAGGAGGGCTGTCTGAAGTAATTAATCCCCTATTGGTCAGCGCTGGAGTTGGCAATCCTGTAACACCACCTAACTGGAGCAAGCCTATGTATCCCTAACCACCCTGGAGAATAGGGCCATTGGAGCCAGCAGGCAGAGGTCAGTATTGTGGCAGCCAGGAATGAAGTGGACCGGTCAGTTGTGCAGTCACTGCACCATTGGTCTGACATATGTCATATTGTGATGGGCGATAATACCCTGTTTTGAGACAGCTTTGGCAGCTATACTGGTGTTATTCAGACCCTGGAGGGGTTTGACCCGGATGTGGACCAGAATATAGATAGGATTCACATTCACAGGATGCCTGGAATTCATTACATATAGAGGATTTGCCTTTGGAAGTGATTCCTCCATAAATAAAGAAGGACATTTTCAGGAATCAATTGTAATGTTGGCATGCAGCTCCAAAAAGGACATAGATCTTTAGGGTGGTTCGGAAGAATCCATTTGAGGACTGATAAAACATTATTGGATTTGACAGGTAAGTATTGTGACCATTCATGTAACTATGGATCATGTAACTATGGATCTGAACAGACTATATAAATATAAAGATAAAAAAGAAGACATTGAAGAACTCTATCGTCATAGAATCTGAGCCCACAGGAATCATGATGGAGAATCTCTGTTGTAGCTGATTGCCCAATATGCAGCTTTCAGTTGCTGATGAGGGTGACAATATGACAGATGTTCCCTATACTGCTGTGTCAAATCTGACAGCTGCAAGTGAAAAGGGAAATGACACCATCAATGGACTGACAACAGAGGAGAATCTGACTCTTGTACTTACTCCTGTGGTACTCTTTGTTGGAATAATAGGAAACAGTCTGTCTGGAGCAGTGATGCTCAGAAGGCAATTCAGGAAAACCAGTCTGGGAGTGTACCTCCCTATGTTAGCAGTCGCGGATAACTTGACGCTTTTGTCAAACCGGATGACGCGTGACTGGATTCATATTGTGACAGAGGTTAACCTTCGGACGTACTCTGACGTGTCATGCAGGATGTTGGTGTATGTCATGTATAGCTCATCGACCATCAGTTCTTGGCTCATTGTTGCAGTCAGCATTGAGCGCATGCTTGTCGTTAGCCTACCATTCAAAGCGAAAGAATTGTCAACAAGGCGAAGAGCAGCAATTGTGGCAACCTCCATTGTAGTGATTCTTTTGATCATCCATACTTTCATATTCAAGTTAGTACATTTGAATTACTATAAGCCAACACAGTCAATGGAATGTATGTTTGTTCCTGAGGAGGAGAACCATGGGATAGATCCAGCATTGCCAGTGGAGTTAGTCCACTTGTTTGCCTACAGTGTGATTCCTGCCATTATACTGCTTACCTCAAACATAATCATCATAGTCAAACTCTTCAGGAGTTCTCAATTCCAAAAGAAATCTCAAAAGGGGCTGAAATGCCCTGCAACCAATAGTAGCACTGTGAGAAGGACAACCTGGATGTTGATTGCTATAAGCAGTTCTTTCATCATCATGACATTGCCATTATCTCTTTGTTTACTACAGGACAACCTGAGAGACGTGGCTGCTCCAAAGGCCCTTGAAACTGTTTTATTTTGGGTGAAGGTGCTGAATCATGCCATCAATTTCCTGATGTACTCAATGAGTGGGCCTGCTTTCCGGAGAGAACTCAAACATATGTGCAACTGTGGGCGCTCAAGTACTGTCGATATGAATTCATCGACTGGAAGTCCTTTAATCAACAACAGGTACATTGTCAACAGATCAGCTGTTAACAAAACATACCCCATTGCTTATCTATAAATTACCTAAACATTCACGGGTGTGTCTGCTTTTCAAGAAACTGATCATTTAAAATAGTATTGATTCCATTGTGATGTAATTTATGACTGTGAGTGTGTAGATCTGATATTTCTGGTGTGATAATGTATGAAATCATAATGGGAATGTAGAATGGAAAGTTAGTTATATTCTACAGGTATTAGTGTTCAAGCTGAAGACCATTAAAGTGTTGTACATGCATCAGAAATATAAATTCAAAAATGTATTTTCAGCAAATCAGGGATCAGGGAGCATAGTCAGAGAAGGATACTTTTTGAACAAAAATAATATGAATTGTGCTACATAACACTACCTCGTCCCCTTTGCATTCGCACCTATTTCTCTTTTTTCTTTTAGTTTTTTAGGTTCAAAACAGGGCTGGGACCCACCCCTGATCCGCTCCTGATCATTGTCAGGGATTTGCATATTTTGTTGCAAAATAAGCTACCAGAATTGAAACGCACCTTGATCTTATTAATTAAAAGTTAGTTAAAGTCAGAATTTTAGAAAACCTAGTTTAATGTAGATTTGTTTAGTGTGGTGTTCTAACTTGAGATACGTTAACTTGTTTTCATATTTGTGCTACTAATCTGATATTGTAAATATCTATTTTGTGATACCAATGATCCATTCCAATCTTTCTGCGAATTCTCTCAAACATGGACCACTACTATTTTTATATTGTAATTGCTTGACTGAATTGACTATTTAAGAATCATTTGATATCCAAGCCTAATTCTCTATACTTTTACACATGACACAAGATAAAAAATATAAAAGGATATAACGGCTTTAGGCCCATATATGTGGTGGAATTTGACATATTTCCTTGAATGTATACCTGACTTTGAACGTAGCATTATGTTGTTTGAAATACAGTGGAATAATAGATCGGTGGTCAGGAGAGTGTCCTTTTATGTTGTTGATGAAATATAGAAATCTGGTAAAGTACAAACACCAAAAGGGGAGAGATCAAAATTTACCTGAGTCTGCCAGAACCGATTGCAGCCAGTTGCTATAATACCTCAGGACCCATTATCTTGGCAAAATATTTAATTGTTCTGCAGATCTAATTACTTTTATCATTTGTATTTTGAGTCATTTCCATAACCAACCACAGTATAACATGAAAAGTATGTATACATGCATTTTTTTAAACATCTTAGGGATCTTTGAAATATGATTTGATTGTGATAAATAGGTTTGAAATAAGTTCATAAGGTACTAAGCTAATTTGAATATATCATATCAAGCATGCATTTTGGGAAACATATAAATCCTCATTCCCACAAGGACAATCTGGACATGGGTGATTATATCTTCCTCTGATCTCCCGTCGGTATGGTGTATTGAAATGGGCAATGTTTTATCTGAATCGCCATAATTATTCATTTCAATATACACATGTACAATACTAACGAGCGAACAGAGGAACATACAATCTCTAAGGCAAAAATGTCTTAGTGAGTATGGGGATTAAGGCATTTTGAATTATTATGTAACTGTAAAGCTTAGACATGAATTAAGTTGGTCACAACCTATTGCCAATTGCTGGCTGCGACTTGCTGGAGGTTATACGACTTGGATACGCATATGTCACCCCAAATGTTGGTTTCATTTACCCTTTGTACAGAGATTGTTTCGATGATCATGAATAGGGATTCCTACTTATGCGAAGTCTAACAAGGGAATCTGTGAAGACGATATGTTGAGAGGAGGTTTGGTATGGATGATCCAGTGTTGTAAGATGAAATAAAGTGTCTGCAAAGTGATGTCTTTCTTCGTAAATATTGTTTTATATAGATTCTTCCTATCAATTAACAATATTCATACATAGGATAAAATTACCTTTGATTTGCAGACTGTTGTATTTCTCTGCCTTTAAATATAGTATTCACTGCTGTCTGAGATGTAATATAACTAATAAGTCAAAATAGGAACTAGCAATTAACGTTTGGTAATCATGTCTGGACAATGACAAAATCGCTATAAATATCCAGTTGTGCAATGGTTAAAACCAGTTGTTTACCTATTGCCACCTAGCCCACAGTATGTATTTTTGAACTTCGGAATTGATGTATTAGGAGGATTCAATAAATAATACTCATCAAATAAGTGAATACTAGGTAAACAACTTGTCCAGAACCGTTGCAGAACCGGATATTTATAGTAATATGACAAAAAATCTGCGTAACCAAAGTTACAGAACGACTTGGTCACTTGCAGCCCTAGAAATCAACACGTTCTTGGGCCTCATATTACAAAGTAATTAAAGATTTTTTTCATAACTAAAGCTACAAACTGTGGCTCTTGATATCCAAATAACAGGAAAAAAACACTTTATGGAGCTGTATTCAAACTAAGAAGATCATTTTATCACGATTTCGAAAAAGGTTGGATAAAAACGTGCTATATACCATTAGGGGGGACTTCAAATTCTCTTTTATGATACGTACTATGTATGGGCTCCTATACTTTTCATAATGAAGATTAAAGAATTCCGAATTCTCAGTAGTCAACATCGCCTCGTGGAATACATGCCTTAAGCCAGTGACCCATGATTTTCTTTCTATGCATTTTTCGTCCTTTGAAATAATATATCTAGATTAAAATGTCTTTTCTGGAATAGGAATATTGAAAAACTCTCTAACAAATTACATGTCAAACAAGATAACCAGTTTTTAACCAACCAATTTTTGAAATTGGTACAGAATCAGCCCAAGATTGCATCGTGGATCGTGGATTTAGTTAGACCCTTAAGCAAACTAATCTTAAGGCTAGCTTCAGGGGATAATCTCCCTAGCAGGAAATTACCACTTTGGTTCAGAATTAGGGGCCATTGGCCCACCAAATCTAGGTGACCCATATGTCCAGGGCAATTACAGGCCTGATAACCTATCATGCTATCAGTTGGGGCCTGCTGCCTGCCTGCTAGTCTGTCGCGGTCAGACCCACTGTTTCCCAAAGTGAGTCTGTACACCAGCAACCATTTTAGGCGGGAATTCCCAACTAAATCCCAGCATGCTTTGCAGCCACTGGTTTATGGCAGGGAGGACTATAAACCAGTCAGCAAGCCAAGAATCATCAAAGGGCTTCCCCCATGCCATTTACAGAGGGTCAATAAAAGAATGCCTTGCAAATTGTAATTGACCGATAGAAGCCATGGACTGTTGTGGGTGTACGGACCTATTAGGTAAGAGCTGAGTAGGTCAGGAACGTCACGTTATCAGGGCCGACCACCCTGTGTAAAGGCTGTATGGACCACTGATTGGACGCCACACGCACACTCATACTGCTTTATTGCCTGATGACTACTTGCCTGCTGACCAGCCCACATTTTACATCGTTATTGGCCACAGACTACTTGCCTGCTGACAACGGAGCCAATACTGTTTCTCAAACCTTTAACAGGCCCTTAGCCAGCTTTTTCCAGAGGGGGGTTCGTTTTTTGAATAAAAGAGTGAATAGGGGTATATGGTAACGCACATTTATTTCGTGGTTATAGAACATTGTTTCCTATAGATTCTACAAATTATATTTTTGCAAGGTGACTTTCTGGGTTGATTTTTTTTAACACTATTGAGGAGGGGGGGGGGGGGTAGGATATTTTAGAAGGGGGTTCGTCATACCCCCCCCCCCCGGCTACGGGCCTGCGGCCTTTTGTATTGGTAGATACAATCTATCCGTGGTTAATAGATTATGTTGGATTTTATTTAACGGATCTTATTTTTTAAATTTATATGGCACTCTAATGTATGTATGTCTAAAGTGAAATCGGGATCAATCCTTAAGTCATGAGCATAAAAACATTATTGAATACATTATCTGTAGTCTATTTGTTGTCATGTATGTGGTATTTCATATGCCACGACTGACATACTGTGACTTGGTCAAGCCATATGTGCGTCCTGAGCCAATACCCAATTTTTCTATACTACTCATGTACGTAAATTCAAGTGTTTCACGCGTTTCATTAGTTTTCCACTGCTTAGGTGCTACACTTATAACGTAAACACCAATAACCTAATTACTTAAAAGCAAAATAGATGCATTCTTAGGCTCAGCCACACACTATCATCTCACACGGAGTTTTCAATATGCAGGTGTTCATAATCTTTAAGAAGTTCCAGTCTATTCTCTTTCTTATTGTTCCAAGCGCCTTCTCCATCCAATTGTCGCTTATTCCAATTATTCAACTTATTTGAATGACTGTCAGTTTTCCTGAACATTCCATCCCACTGCTGGGCGTACCCCGTGGACCATTCTGACAGTGAATAATTGTAAAACGAGGACGAAGAATTCCCAAAAGATTATGAATGTTGTTGGTGCTGTTCCCATGAATGTTTAATTTCAAACAAATATTTTGACTCAGAGAGAGCGAGGTCTGTTTTATACAATATTCTAGTAATTTACATATTAATTATATTAACAGTATTTTTTTACAAAAAGTATTTCTTGAATACTAATACATCCTACCGTTCTGTGTTCTCTGAGAATAATACTACATGAAATCTGAACTTTAATGAATCCAAATTTTGTAGATAGGGCAATTAAGGTATTAAAGGTCATATTTTAAATTACCTTTACAAGAGTCTTTCAGGTAAGGTTCCATTAAAATTCTGGAAATGTTACCTTTACAAGATCTCTTCATGACCTTTAATGTACCTTAATGGCCCCATAAACAAAAGTTAAAGGTCTTCAAAGGGCTATTTTCTCACGTTGTAAAGCGAGTGAACGAAGAATAAAGGTGCCAATAACTTGAATAAGGTGCATGGTTTGCCCTGTCTGAGCAGATTCAGTTCAGTCATAGAGCCAGGTTTTGTTCCCTGCCTGGTTTCCTTCAAAGGCGTCATGGATAATAACCAGGCACGCATTAAGGCCACATTCCACTTTACGTTAGGGAGCATTATATTGCACGGTGCTTTGTTACCAATGCATGCGGTTGGCGTCGCATAATATTATATCAACATTATTGGCAAACATGGAAACCCATAGCCATAATTATTATATGCTTTCTTTGGGTGGTGTATTGCCTCGATGCAAGACCTGATGCAAACACATTTCCCACCTTGTGTTCTTTAATGTTCCTTCAATTCCTTCAAGGAATAATATTCAATGCAAGTCAAACAATACTACATTTTATACGAACACAGTTCTATATTCCAACTTGCATTCTTTCATATTTCTTTGATTGGTGTCAATCTCTGCAAGGAATTTACTAATTGCAAGTCGACAATGCATTGTGTAATATTCATGCAAGTAACGTTCTATATTCCACTCTGCATTCTTCAATATTCTTTGCACTGGTGTCGATCTCCGCAAGGATTATATAATAAATGCAAGTCAAATGATATAATATTATAGTGTAATACAGCCTATGCAAGCAAAGTTCTATATTCTACCTTGCGTTATCCGATATTTCTTGTATTGGTGTTGATTTCCACTAGGAATATACTCATTGCAAGTCAAACAATGCATGGTGTAATACAGCCTTTATTCCGCCCGAGCGGTTCGTTCTGTCTATCACGCCCGTTCTGTGACAACGGATAGAATTTCGCCTACTCAGCTTGTTACAGCTAACATCCATCATGTTTATAGGGGCTTGTCAATATTAGTGGGGTTACGACCGAGCAAATTACTAATTTTTGATTTACATTGTAAAAAGGTCCAAACCTCTGCACATGCATATGGTTTTGTTTTAAAGCCAGCAGACCTGTCAAATGTGGACATGCATATAGCTGTTATGCAGAATACATCATAACCAAATGTAGATATAATGAAATAATTCGAACATTCTCTAAAATACCTTCAATAATACAAACAAGAAAGATTTGTTGAGTAAATGTATTCACAAAATATAATTTGTTGAGTGAGTATCACAAAATATCAATTCTATGCTATATTTTACATGTTAATAAAAAAAGGTTAGAAAATCTGTCCAACACATCACCATTGTTTGTTAACAACCCCTACTTTCCACTCTGCCTCTTTCCTAAACAAACAACCAGAGGAAATAAATATGCATAGAGATCTAAACCCCAAACATTGAGTCCTAAATATGAAAAACCCCCGTCTCCTAATACACCGTTTTACACCAGGAAAACCCTACAAACAGGTGATTCAGGAGCCATCCATGGGAGTTTGTGTAGAGGTATTGATCAGCAAGGCTAGGTTGTGTTATGGTAAACAGGCGGCCTATAGATCTGGGACACAAGAAACAACCCAAAATCTTAACATTTTCTGTAACCTCCTGTGAGCTTGTCTGTTCCTATGTTCTCATAAATTCACTGAAATGCAAGTCTACTGGCACATTCAAAGTGTAATGACAATACCTGTCCTGTTGATGTATAACACTTCATATACAATAATATTTATAATATCTAGCCAGAACTCTTAACCACTGCTATGTCACAATAAAGGGAACACAAAATGAGCTGTTTCTTGCTGACCGGATCTATAGTTGTTGGAGCCCTGGGTGAGTGTCCAGTAACCTTATCTGGGGACAGGACCAGGCAATCCCCATTGATCAACTTGGCAGGTTTTCGGTCCCGGACTTAACCGAATCCACAGTGTTCTGACCGGATTTCCCAAACCCCACGTCAGACATAGATCTACTGTTATCATCCACAATGTCTGACGTGAAAGTAGAACATTGTCTGACGTGAGGGGAGAAGAGTGACAAGTAGTTGATCTGAAAAAATGGAAAAAAAATAGGAAGAATGAAAAAAAAGTGAAATAAAATAAAGAAATGTACAGGTCACTATTTATGTTTCATTGATTAATGTGGCAGGATTTTGGTTCCTGGCTTACCTGGGTCCACAGTGGTCTGACTGGATTTCCCAGAACCTACGTTGGACATGGATCTAGGACTCTCATCCACTAGATGTCTGACGTGAGAGGAGAAAAATGGAAAAGTATGTCATCTGAAAAATTGGAAAAAAAGACAAAAGAAGGGGGAAAAATATAATAGGCTATAGGTCTTTGTTTGAGTGTCATTGATTAACATGGCAGGATTTTGGTCCCTGGCTTAACTGAGTTCACAGTGGTCTGGCTGGATTGCATGGCTGCTATATTGGACATGGATCTACGACTCTAATCCACAACATGTCTGACGTGAGAGGAGAAAAGGGACAAATAGGTCATCTGAAAAATTGAAAAAAAATAAAAATAATAAAATAGGCCTATAGGTCCTTGTGTGAGTGTCATTGATTAACGTGGCAGGCTTTTTGTGCTGCACTTAACTGTGGTCTAACCAGATTGCCGAGGAGGAAAGAGAAAAGTAGGTCATCAAGAAAACTGGGGAAAAAATGAAAGAAATAAAGAAGAAATATACGGCATTAAAACAAGGAAATGTATGCTATTATTTGAAGGTGTCACAGCAAATGTCCTCTTTTTGTTTTAAGCATCATCCTGGAATCTGTTAGATATCTAGTTGGTAGGTTGGTTATTGGGGTTTTACACCGCATTGACGTCTATGGTCATATCACGGTGAGAACAAGGTTTTTGACAATTCTGTCTGTTAAATGATCGTAACTATGAGCTGATTATATTTATGAGAAGGTAGAGACCGTACCCCTACGCTTTTACCGAGGCAGGTGTTCTTTAATGTGTACGGTCCCATAGGCAGGGCCCTACACAAAACAGCCAGTGGCCCTCTAGGAGCTAGCAGCCCAGCCCAGGACCAGAATTGAACCCCGGCCACCCTCACAGCCACTTCTCCACCCCACACGCCTAATTAGATATCTGTGTACTGCATATTATTATGTGTACTGCATGTTTGATATTGGATGTTAATGTTACCCAAGGGAAATCAGCCTTCAACAATGTTATGTTTATAGTAGATTTATGATCATGTCCAATTATGTGATACTCTGGGACGTGACGATTATGTTCTGTGACGTCACATCCTTTGGTGGGGTAAACATTTATCATTTCCTGTCTTTTAGCTTCCTCGTTTTGCATGTAAAATTGACTAAATACCATGCAGAACGGTCAGAGGCACATAGGAGGTTAAAGGAAAACTGGAACATTGAGTCCCAACAATAGCTGTTGGCTATTGTGTTTAGTTCTCCAATCCTAACTGACTATGCTAAGAGTGGTTTTGACGACGACATTAATCTAAATCATATCACAGGACCTGAACGATAAAAACAATAACATTGTAATTATATGTATGGAGAAAATATATGCATCGTTCCCTTTATTTTACTTAGAACAGATCTCCTCTATATATTCACCTTTCTTTCAATATTTTAGTATGAAAGTCCTTTTATTTCATTTTTTTTGGTGTATATTGTCATAACGTTTTTAATCGTACACCTTTTACAATCATAATCCTCTCTCAAATATATTGGCATGAAAACATAAACCTCTTCCTGCCATGTTTGTCTCCCTCTTTGTCTCTAGATCTCCCTTTCTGCACATCTGATTTTATATTGACTTCGGCGCAGGTAATTGAATTTTATTGGGAGCCAAACCAGTGGAGACAGATCGACAAGTTTGCGTTTAAATTCATTTGAGCTAGAAGTGCAACGCATGCAATATACAGTCAATATCTCTCAATCAATGAGTTCCCATTCATGTTGACCTAAAAGCAGCTATCAGTCAATCGTTTTGTATTATGCTTAAAAAGGTAAACTTATTGAGGGTCCGACGGGAATATTAATCCACCATAAAATTCCAATAACAGCAAATAATTCATGGACGCACGGATGAAATTTAAAGAGCAGATTCCACGTAAATATGATAATAATTCACTTGTACGTTATCCTGTTTTATTTTCTGTCAGCGCTTTCCAACCTGAAGAGGGATATATTTTTACCATCAGACCTTTCAATGGGTATCAATAAGTAGCAAATCCATTAAAAAACTCTTCGAAACACATCGAAAGTCTTCATTGGAAACCTCATGACTAATATATAGCAGTGACGAATATTTTACAATATTTAACAGCATCTCTCAATGGGAATTTAGCTTCTTATCTATTCTTTTTTTTTTACCAGAAAATCGAGGCTAGGTGGATTTTATAGTCGCACACTATAGGTACAACGTGAAGGGGCAACCCATTGACCAATGGGACAGGAATATTCTGGTTGAATTAGAGGTCGCTAGCAATCAATATCTGACAGGTTTAGATATTTTCCATGTGATAAACTATTTTCCAATTGGAAGTGATGGATTTCTGGACGCATCGTAACACCCCACCGATCCAACTGAACCAACTGAAATTCTGATCCAAAGATTTTCTTGAAGGAATTAGGAATAGTCTAATTTATCAGAAATTATAGAAAACGACCAACAATGACCAAAAAGAGATGTATCCATTGAATGATGCAATCAGAAATATATACAAAACAAGTTAATTGCTTGGAAAATATCTAACAATGTTAGGTATTGGTAGAAAGTAAGTTATAAATCTACTATTGTTAACACGAAATATCATATGCTGTATCATATTGTATATTATATTTGAAATTTAAGTATTAATATGCTTGTTATTTGCTATTGTATTGTTTCAACATTATATCTCCATATTACTATTGGAAGAGCTTTGTACAAGAGATAGTTGAAAATTGAATAACAAAAAACAAAAAACAAAAAACAAAAAAGACTTATTGAACCAGAATCTTTGCATCACATCACTCAATGTATTCCTCCCTTAACAAAATTATTTCTATGGTAGCTAGAGAGGTGTTTCGACGACCATAATTGTTTGATAAAATCTCATCCCTTTCCTTTGCTAACTTTCCCTCGAGCTCCCCAGACCGTCGTGCCCTATCAGTCAACACTGGGTAACCTAAAAATACATCCCAGAGTTAAACCGGCATTACACCTATCGATTTTGATGCTGCCGATTTTGTATTTGTTTGATCTTCTCTGACAAGATGGTATGGAACATAACATCCTAATATATACCATTCAAAAGAAAATTGTAGGACCTTTCTAGTGGTGTATAACCATTTTTTTACCTTTATTCCCACCGCCTAATCTAGAATTTATAGGCTTGGGACTAGACAGGTCTTATGGGAAAGAATCTTATGAGGCTTAATTATCTGGTAATTACTAAGTGGATGTATTGAAATGTGTACAGACACCTAGAGAAAAGCAAGTGACAAACCACTCTACCTGCCAACGAGGGACCCTTAAGCCCTGTTTCCAACAGCCGATTTTAATACCGATTTCAAAAATTGGCAGTGGGAATATAAGTTACTCACGAATATGTCATATACCAATAAAAACATTTTAATTTTCTTTCAAATGGTATGAAAGATATAATCTTTTGTTATAATACTAGTTAAAAGTAATAAAATACCAAATAATCGGAGGTTAAATCGGTTGGTGGAAACAGGGCATAAAGAGCAACCAACACAACCTGAATACCAATGTACAATCCATACAAAATCATCTAAACTAAACTTTGCAACCAGAGTGGAGATTCATTTTCTGCATTTGAAAAGCAATCTGATTATCCCTTCACACATCAATTAATAATTTGTTTGATAGCTGCTTGATTTCCCCAATGAAATTCAAGAAAAGTCAATAGGGACTAAATACAATAATCTGTTATGAAGTTGTTATCTGGTTATATAATAGTGGAGAGGATATCCAGGGGCGGATATTGCCGGGTGAAATATTAGGGTGAAATTACTCTAAGGAATTTCTAGTTTGGAGGTGATTCAATTTTATTGTTTAACTTGAATCAGTTAAAATGGAATAACCAGAGTCCTGAATTTATCACTTTACTAATGATACATTTGGCTATGTAAAGAAATGCATTGCATATATAGATCTGTGGAAATATACCAGAGTCAGCAAGGTCTAAGAATAGTGACATAGTGATATAGTAGGCATGTTTACATGGCAGTAATGTCTCCTCTCACCCCCATCACTGAGACCAGCGACGCCAATGCTTGTGTTCCCAGCACGTCACTGAGACATAGATTTTCTACTACAAGCACCCCAGAAGACATTCTATGAGAGCAATTCTGGGCATGTTTATGAGAGAAAGCTTCCAGTATTTACCGAGCAGACGGATATCAGGGGCAGATACAGGATTTCAGAAGGTGTGTGTGTGGCGGGGGGGGGGGGGGGGGTTCTGCATATAGGCTAAGTACTAAAACATCGCATATTCATATACACACATGCAACGTTATTTTCTCTTTGTTACATTTAAGACCCAACCAAAAGGGGGAGGGGTCAGGACCCCCTGGACACCCCCCCCCCCGACACCAGATCCGCCCCTGGATACTTTAGGTCTGCTATAGTTAAGAAAGGACCAATAATTATTTTGTTCATGTGACTTTATTTTAATAAAGAATCAAAGCGATATGACTATAACACTATGCGTGCTTAAATATACCACGCAGATAAAAGTCCACAAGGAAAATATGTTTGAAAATCTTATATATATTTTAAGCTGATTGCAATTTCATAATGGGAATCTCTAATCTATATTACAGATTCCAGATTCACAGGAACATATTATGTAATTCCAATAAGCTTTTATTACAGGGCATAATACATTTTAAGTTTTAAGTTTTTCGGTCTTTTCTTGGTCAGAAGACCTATAAGGTGTTCTGTCTTTTCTGTCTAGATAGTGGAAATACACCTTCACTGGCCACTGGGGCCTGGTGCAAACAGTATCTAAGTAATTGCATCACTGGTCTCCCTGGTCAATATAGAGTCACCAGAGAGGTGTGTAGATTTATTGGTAGATGGGGAGGGAGAAAATGAGGTGCAGTCCTTTGCTCTTGGTTAGATCTAGATTTACTGAGGGTTGTTAGTTATCGTTTTTATGTCTCATCAAGTACTGTACTACACGGGCTCTAGCTTCCGGAGACAGCCTGTAATGCTATATGGTATTAATAAACAGTCAGGGGGACATAAATGTCAGTTTAAAGAGGCAAGGGGAGTCAGAAGATGAAACTAAAAAAATAATCAATAGGTAATCTCTTTGTAGGATAATGAATAGCATTTGACACCTATGTCAAACTGCACATTCTATCAGTCCTGGGACATTTGGGGCTAAAGTGGAATTTACAAAAAAGAATAATATCAATGGCTGCCAAAGTCCATATCGGTCAGTTATAGTACATGTACATAACTATATCAAATCATTCAAATCTTTGTGTTGGTCCCTAATAAAGGTAAAGGTCTACAAGCAGCGCCTGACATTCGTCATTTCCTTGTTAGTGGACATGGGGTACTTATCTTACAGCCTTCTATATGGTCAGGGTCCTGAGTGGACGGTAGGAAAAAGATCATGAGATAAAGAGCCATTAACCTTATCAAGTTTGCTGAGATATAACTGTGAGGAGTATGCTAGCATGACAGAGTGACACTTATTATTGTTATGTTAGCTGGCTGGACAAATAAAAAAAAACAGTGAAACAGAAATGACGAATGAACTTCTCTTAAATGATTGTGAATAAAAGAGAGACAAAGGAAGAGGGATAGCAATACATTTGTGAATAACTTGGAAACTGGGTAGCCTAAAACATCTCCGCTTCATGATCTGAACGTGTTGGGGTCAAATCCTGATGGCGCCAACGTTTTCACTGAGTTGTCCTCTTTGCGTGTCCATTACTGAATTATCAAAGGCCATGTTGTGTGGTGCCCTGTCTATTGGACACTACACATAAAAGAAGGCATGTCATAGCATAACACTTACAGGGTGTCAGAGCGTCTACCTTCTCATAGATTGGATCATACAGGAATAAGGAATGAAATAAAGAAGTCATTCAAACAAACAAACTTGGAAACTGATAACAATCAATGTTCAAAGCTAAAGTTATATTCTGTCTGTGTAACATTGGAGATGTTGTCTTCTAACAACTTCACGTCCAATTAGTTCATGTTCTTACAGTTCTAGTTACAGATGACGATTACATACAGGTAAGTGAATAAGATGAAAAACTCATGTATAAATATTCACCTACACAAAAATGATAGCTATATTTGATTCACATTAAGGTAATTGTTAACAAAAACAGCCGACTAGCCACTCATTTAGGTCTTTCAGATGTCATATTGCTACTGGAAGAAAAAGAACCATTGTCAGTTAATTTGTAAGTTATTTTATTCATCTTGGCTACACATAACCATAAACAATTGCAATCAGCAAACCACCATGGACTTTAGGGTTACATCTTTTTACCATACACTTATAAATGTGAAGTACAATGAACCCTAAATACCTTTAGGCTTATGAAGAGATACATAGCTGAATATTATATCAAAAGCATAAAAAATGCCGTAACTGGTCTTGATCACAAATACAATTAGACAGCAGAACATAAACATCAGTTCCCAGCTTGGGCATCTATGCTGAACGTTGCGGAAATGTCTGCCTGTTAGTCATGCTGTTTGTTGTTTCAGCGTCTCCCGCCAAGATTTCTTCCCGGAAACACTTGTCGAATGTCGTCTGCTGCCCCATCACGTGACTTGCATCTTCTCTTCGCTGGTTGCGGCAGGTGCTCCGAGATCCGGAGATTCTATTAGAGGAAATTGCTTGTACGCTCATCTTACATTCAACCTTCTACAAATTTCATGGGCACCCACTTCTCGCTTTATTGTATTGATCTCAAGTCTTGCTGAGTGCAGACTGATATGATAACCCTTATGTTTATTAAGGGGCATGAGATGGTCTGCTTATTTGCTTGTTTATCTTTGTTGTAGGATGTACAAGGATATATAATATTTTTTTGCAGACATGGGAATTTAAGCATACACATTAAAGTAGCATTGATATTGTTTAGAATACTCATCAACCAAGGTAGTATTGTGTTAAACTAAAATCTAAGCTTGACTTAACTACCCTCCAACACTTTAACACTTTTGATTAACCTATCATATAGCATAAAGTTTTTAAAATCCCAATTGCTCTTGTATACATTATACAGAAAAATTCAAGTATATCATCAATGGCCATATTTTGAATATTGTCCCAGATGTCATATTATTGTTTAGCAAGAGGACTCAGTGCAAATTCATGTCGTCTGCTTGTTAGTCAATGTTTTGTTTCTGGGCCAGTGATAAATCATTCATGTGAAAAACAGGATTTATCTTTAAGATACATATGATTCCTCTTATCCTCCTGAAAATACACATCTGTTTGTTGCGTGAAACACGTACGTTATTTTCAAATGTTGAAAGTATAAATATTTTTAAAAAAGATTTGGATTGCACATGTTTCCCATGAATTAGTGTATTTTGTGATCTAAAGTTATAGGATTTGATTAAAAAAACACAATCAGATTATGTTGGTCGTTCATTTCTGAAAACATATTTAATCTGTATGGGATGTTACAGATGGACAGATGCACCGTCCAAGGTGCTACAAGTGAATTCAGGAATCAGTATGTAAAATTGAGAAAAATTTGCACAAAAAAAGAAACTATTGTAGGTGTGGATATTAAATTTTGTATGATGAGTGCAGGGGCGAATCAAGAGCCAGTGCTCGGGGGGGGGGGGCTGACCACCCTTACAAAAATGACAAATAAAAACACCATTTTTACACAGATCTTTCAATTTTAAGGTGCCTGAATTTTCTCCCATGAGTCGGGGGTGGGGGGCAATTGCGCCTCCCCCCTCCCCCCTTCGATCCGGCACCGGAGCGTCCAGGCATTTTTACAGTCACTAGCACCTCCCTTTAAGGTTTATGTTCGGTATAATTAGACGGCTCAGCTTGAACCTTTGATGGAATATCCAATTACTCGCCATAATCAATCTGTCTAGTCATCGGGCTACTGACTCGCTGACTCGCCATTGGACCAATTAATTCAAGATCAGAGGACAACTCTAACAAAGAGGACATTCTTGAAAATTGATATGGGGGCCGGAATGGTACAAGGCAGTCATATAACTGTGAAGTAGTAAAGAAGCCGCGAGCTCTCGGCGCGCTACTGGAACTAAAGATGCAGAATTATCACCAACAATAATATCAACTCCTGTTTTCAAGAGCTCAATTCTCCTGACTAAATATCTTTCAAGAATTAGCTTATGGATATGGGGCATGGTTCACACTAGGGAGTCGTAAATGCATTTCTCACATCTCACAAAATTTAAGAGAACATGTTTTAAAAAATAAATAATCTTAACTCTAATAATATTATATAGATAACAACAGATCATGAGTCTGAGACTCAACCATGAAAAAATCAAAATTAATTATCTTAAATAACGATACGATCTTAAAGTTGCAACCAGTGTGACCCCCTCCCCCCAATGAACAAGTCACAAAACAATAATTGCCCTTGAACGTTGTCAAAGTTGCATCAGCCCAGTCGTGTCCACATGTTTATATTCAATTATAAAATCAAACATGTGTCCTGATATTGTTCATGGTCATTAATGTCAAAGTTGGGCCGTAGAATCTTGTTTCCAATTTATAAACCGTCACATGAGTGCGGTTTACCTGGTACTATGCCAATAGCAACATACCCTGACCCCGAACGTATCCTGCACTGCATCCTGTTACATATTACATTCCGGCCACCCGAGGTACTAGAATAATAATCTGGACCGTGACAGGTATATCTCAGGTGATGAGAGATCCCTGTAGGATATCTTCTATCTCTACTCTGTACCTCAGTTTATCTCGACATGGGTCGATGCAATCAGAGGAGATGTCAGTGGGATTTCTCAAGATTGCGTGGGGCATGCAACTCGCCCACACAAGTCAGCGGGTTGTCACTTTTACCTTGCTATATAATATGTGCCCAACGTTCCCCTGTGAAAGTCTTTTATGTAATTTTAAAAGAAGCGCATTGTAAACATACATATGGTTTAATATGCACACATGCACACACATACGAGCACGCGCACACACATAGGCATACATGCGTATATTTACATGTGTCTCCCCACACATGAAGGATGCTCCAAACGGGAATTAAGCATCACAGAGGATGTTTATTTAGTTTGGACTGATGATAATGAAGTCATGTTTATCCAAATGGGTTACAAAATCCACAAAATGTTGTAATTTCCATGGTAACCAAACATCTATTGTTAGGTAATATATGGTGAAAAAATATTGCATTTAACATTCCAAATAGATATAACCCCCCGGGAGCATCCTTTCTGTGTGGGGAGACACAAATGTATAATTCATTAATATGGGAATATATAATCATATATATCACGTTTCTATTCAAACTGAATCCGTATTAGTCCAATATGCCTGTTTTCCCTCAGGTTTCAGTGCATGCAGTATTGTCCATTTAACCATAGACATACATGTATGTCTATGATTTAACGATATGTTGGGATTGATTTGGTGGGGTAACATAACATTAATTGCTGCAGTATAGATTACAATATAAATTCAGAAGTAGGAACACTCTTATTGGGTAAAGTCCTTTAAGCCTTTTAACACTTACCCTCACCGTCACCTGAGCCAGTAAGATTAACACTTTTACGGTTCGTGAATATTGAATTACCCCATAGGTTAGGAACAAACTAGAAAGACCACTTGGGAACAGCAAAGAGGCCCAAGCTTTAAAACGCCATGAATATTTTGTTAGGAGAAAGGTGATCTTTCCGCAAACAAATATTGACAAATAACTGGCTTTGGTTCTTGTAGAATGTCATTAAAACACAAACCAGACGTTTTCTCATAGCCACAGAAATTGTAACAGGCAACTACTTAAAAACCTTTCATTCAGAAACAATGGTAAACAACAGTCACCTGCTTGTGCTTGAATGATTTTTTTGATCATCAATATCTGAGAGAAATTTAAAAAATATTATGCAATTATTGCCTTTAGATATATTGGGAGCTGCATATCCTAGGTAACCATAGAAGCAGTACATATATGCAATGGATTTCAACATGCATTGTCTGTCCAATATCACATAACCCATCCAGGATCCTATGACTAAAATTACCCGAGCTAGGCTTTTACAGCCAACCCACTGTATTTGGGATTTAGGGTATCAAAGGGGTTGTTGAATAATACATAAGGCATTGTATTTCTGGTCAGCCTCCACTCAAAGCCTTATCCACTAGAGGCCATTAAACAGACAATGAAGTACACTCTACCTAGATACTCTACCTCACCATTTTCAGTTCCATCTACTGGTCCTTTCCGGGTTTATTCCAGCATGAATTATTCATAATTTTAACATAGTTTGAGTACTTTAAACTTATGTTTCATATCACTTGATACAAATTAATGCATCTACGGTCTTCGTGGTGAATGAATATGATAGAGTGATTTATGAATAACAAGGAATATGATGGGATTAGTTTAGTCAATAAATATATTATATAATATTGATTAAAATCCTTCTTAGTATACATTTGACTCTATACATTTAAATCCATGTTATGGGAGTGCCGGATTTATGGTTCCAAATTAATCAAAAATCAAAATTTGAACATTGAATCCGGGTATCACCAGGCTAAATAATTCAAAATTGTGAAAAAGCATTGAACAGTGCCGGATTATAATAGTCACATGTCAACAATCAATGTTACGTCACTGTCACACTAGAAATATTTTATTTGTTTCAGGTCATGCTTCATAAAATATTACAATTTCTTTATCAGTATGATACTAATCAAGACATTTTCAAGTGCTGGTGCTTGACGAAAACCAAATAGGCCTATGCATTGGAGAAGATCCAGAATAAACTGAAAAACCTGCGCTCCGATGACAAGACATTTCATGACTATCGAGCGTTTCTCCTAAAATTGTTAACATTACATATTATAACAGCATTGGGAAATTTAGACGAGAAGACCTTTTAGAAATATTCATGAGAATGCACAAAGAAATTGGTCAGGGTTTTTATGTGTGATCTAACTTATAACTTGCACTGCCAATGCCTTGAATTTGTTAAAAGCTCCGTACATCCCACACCAATGATACAATGAGCATTTAATATGGACAGATCGACATATTCCTGGGCACTATTTCAATCATCCATCAAATTAATATCTACTTACTCACAGATTAATTGAAAAATAAAATTACCCTGAAATCCCCAGCATGTTCTGAGTGCCTAATGGGTCAGCCCAGTTGTATTGGCTGTTTCAGTCAGGTTTCTGTCAGGACAAGGCACTTTTTGTTCAATTGATCCTGTTCAGGGCCGTCATATTACAAATATCATTGCCGATATTCAGTGTTTTGTGATGCTGATCGATATCCTTATGGATATTGTGCAGCAAACGCCTGTATTCTACATACTGATCTTGCTGCTGGCGATTTTGTTTATAATCATATTTGAATTTCTCAGAGCATGACACCATACATCTTACATATCATTCAAAAGTGAATTGTAAAACCTTTCTAGTAGACATATTATAGGCATAATAATCCAATAAAAACGAGTTGCAGAATGGAAGAGGCTGAGGCCTCAATTGCCCATGACATTGCAATTCATATTGGTTTGCAGGCAATCTCTATAGGCATGCAGATTGAATTTGATGCTATACATTGAAGCCAGTGTTGCACGAAACCTCTGTCAAAGGGCAGACATTGGATACAAGTCCCAGGCCCAGTACAGACTGACAATTATGTGAGATTAGCTAACCTAGTTACCTCAAGTTAATCTGAGAACGTTTCGGTTCCTGTGCCACCTTTTCTATGGTGCCTCTGGTAGACATAAAGGAGATTTATTGGTCAACAAATTGCCCATCAACTCTTCTCTTTATCTGGTCCAGACTTCTTTTTGACAACTTTGCACAGAAAAAGATGATGAAAAATGCATTAATTTTTAGTGTTTTCCATCAGATCCACTGAAGAAAATATTTAGAGATAGTTCTCCAAATAATCAGACAAACTTCAAACACTTTCATTCATTAATAAGTATTCTTAATACCTTCCTCCATTGGCATAATAACATAATCAAATAAGATATATTCCTTGTCATGTTCTTTCATGTACAGAAAACAATGACATTATCATAAAATTGTGTTAATATGAGGTCTCAACATTGCTAGAATGTCATGTTTTTTTTTAGTGAGTCTCAGCCTAACCTCAAATAACGTTATCAGGTTATGAGACAATTTAACAAGAAACAGGCTAACCAAAAACAGTTTGGACACAGAACATACCTGTTACCTCGCTACTTGCCGGGGTATAGGCCTGTCAGGACTCCCTCCACCAGAACAGATCACCTTATCCGTGAACAGGAAGCTGTGGGCATTCTCTCCGATATTGGACCATTCCGCGGGGGCGGCCATCTTGGCTGATTTACTATCTGAATGAGGCTACTTTGGTCACATATGTGGGATGAGCGGACCCGTTGTTTCCAAGGAAAGTGCCATTTTCTAGCAACCTTTTCTGATGATGGCCTCAGCAAATGAGAAGAATCGTCTTTTTGTGAAAGGTCACATTTCCTGCAACATATAATAATTATACCCAGGACCTTTATATTTATCTATTTAAAAAAAAAGATAATTATATTGTATAATATTTTCTTTCAGTACACCACAAGATGCGCATTTCAATTGTAAGTTTTGTTTCCAGGTTTAAAGACTGGCTAATCATTGCTTTTTTCCTATAGGCCCCTAATATAGCATCATTACCTTTTTCCTATTATGGTTTGTGGTATCTTCTGTAGTTGTTCTAATTATATATAACCATCCAAGACAACGGGTATCCGCCCTTTAACGTGGCTAACTGTGTATTTTTCCTGAGAAAATGCATGCCTTGTAGAAGAGGTAATTGTGCAAAAAGAAAATCTGATTACAAAAGGTTTCATTCGCATATTCTTTCTAAAAGGTTTTGTTGGTTTGAGGAAAAATACACAGCGACATAAGAAGATAATTGATACCTGGATTAGATTACACCACATGAGATGAGCAGAGCTAGCTTCTTCTGCTTTGCCCATTTAATTTGAAAATTATTTTCGACCCATCCAGACAGAACATAGGCCTATCAGTTTATCAATTTTAGACACATTTAAGATCTTTATTGTCAATAATTTCGAATTCAGTTAGAATGTAGGCTTAATCTGTGGAAATTGCTTCCTTAAAACTTAAACCAAATTTCATAGATACCATCTCCAATTGAAAATGCAGTTGTAAGACAAAGAAGCTTACAATATGAACGGAGAATAAATGTGTTATGGAACAACCATATACAAAACCATTTCGTGCATTCATCAATAAGACAGAATATCAAATCAGTCGCAATAGACATCCTCCACACTATATCAAAAATCTATAAACACAATATTTTTTTAATCTAAGAAAATTTATACATCTCTGCTTTTTTACATGATAGAGTGCATGCCGGAACTAGGACCCTGCAACACAATGTTCTAATAATAAAAATGACATCAAGTCCGCACATCTCTATCTAAAGTAATTGATTCCTCCACCCTGGCTACTATGCTCTCTGACAAACGACGGGCTAACATCAAGAGGCATTGGGTTCCTCCAGTGAGAGCACCAGGGTCACTCCTACCAGCTGATTTACGGACACTTGGCCGGCAGTAAAACCATGTATTAACAATCCCCCTCCCCCCATCACCTCCAAACCCCATCTCCTCCATCTTACTCCTTCCCAGGCCAGCCCCAAATCACGTGACCATCTCGGGAATCGGACGAGACTTCAGGGAATAGTTCCTGACTGCGCCGCTAAGTGGCACCCTAGGCAAGATGGCCGACGTCTTAAAGGCCATACCCACTAGGTGATTTTGACCAAGTCGGCTGACTGATTGCCCGTAGAATCAGCCGATTCTGCCCCTAGAATCGGCCGATTTTATTACGGATTCAGATCAAACATCCACATTTCAATAAAGCGTACTGACAGGCGATCATGAGAATCGGCTGATCCTCCCTGTTGCCCGTTGCCCATCGCCATTAAAATCGCCTAGTGGGTATGGGGCTTTAGGTCCTACATTCAATCACAGCTAAGAAATTTCAGTTTATTTGTTATGTTATATTCTTTCAACATTATTTTGTATGGGCCTTTGGTGATGACATGTGGAATATTTTCTTTAAATACGGTCTGTTTTCAAAGATTTTACCACCATTACAGCTTAGAAATTTCAACTCATTTGTTTATATCTTATTCTTCTGTCAAGATTATTTGATTACAATGAGTGATTATGATGTGCTGAATATTTTCTTAAAATCTCGTTTATCTTGTTTCAAGAATAAACTAGATAATCTTTGAGTTCAAAAATGATGTTGAATGTGTCAAGAGCTGTGGTAAAAATGGCAAAAACATCGTTTAAATAATTAAAACAGGACGTGTTAGTTAATACAGGTTGACAAGCCGTGGTCGAAAAAGACGGGAATGAGCTGCATGATTAATCATCTGATAATAATGATTAAGCAGTCCTGAAAGCAGACACAAAAGAACTTGTTATTAGAATAATTTCTGATTTCCAAACAGTCTGGTCGGATGACTCTCGTGTTTCTGTGCTATCTTTGAATAATAATTTATTATAATGGTGAATGTTTTAGTTTACGAGTTGGGGATATCAATTCCAAGTAGGTATTATGAGACACCTTCGGACATGGGATATGTCTGGAATAGCAGAGTATCATCAATAAAGTTTATTATATGAGTACAGAAACATAGAGTGAGGGGCATTGCTATCTGCTCCTGGCTCTAATAACACGTCTGCATCTTTACCACTGTCAGGCAGATTATCTCAGTAATATGAACCGAAGAACTGTGGGTGTGGGAGGCATCCTGTCCTTATTGTTATAACCATATGAGGCAAGGCTTGGGGTCACTCACAGGAAAGCAAAATGTTTATTGGACATGTAGACATCTATTATTTATTTTTTTTATTGATTCATCATCACATACAATCATGTGCTTTTCATGACGACATACAAAGTATATATATAAACATATTTACATCACATTCCTACAACTCGTTTATGTTTTTTATACAAGTCATATATAAATTCCATAGTCAATTTTTTAATAAATTCCTCCCTGACATCATGTTGCATTTCATATGGAAGAAGTTTCCAGTAAGAATACGCTCTATATTTTACATTCCTTCGATATACTTCTAGATTTGGCTTTTCCAAACGTATTTTCCTTCCTTGATCACTGCGTAATCGTCTTACATTATCAATATTCTCAGTATTGTTAGATAACGATTCATTTTGTACAACATCAAAAATCATACATAATAATCTTCGGATCCGTCGGATATACAACATTTCAACTTTACAATATCTATGTACATTTTCTTCATCACTATCTGTTATTATCCTTCCATTATATCGATAATTACAGACAATTTTCAAACCCCTGAATTGCAAATATTGTAAACGTTCTGTTAACAATTTACCACCTCCATCTATCAATACATCCAAATAGTCGAAAAAAGGTAACACCATCTGTTTGTACACCAATAATGCTGCATTCATAGTGAGCAGATATCGTATTTTACTAAAAGTATACAATTTATATGCTACCTTTTTTATAATTGATTTCAAAAAACCATCATATTTTAAGCAACTATCTAGTATTACTCCTAGATAACAGTAATTACGTACTAAACCCAGGGCTACATCATTTAATTTCACTCGCCCAGTGTCATTATCATAAACATTTTCCAAATTTGGTTGCGTGGTAAAGAACATTTGTTTCGTTTTATCAATATTAATAGTCATCTTATTATCATCACACCATTTCCCATATACATCCAATCCATTTTGAAGCCTGTCCTTCAATTCCGACTCATCCTTATCTATAGCAAGTAATACCGTATCATCTGCATACATTATAGCATCTACCCCAGTGGCTCTGTTTTTAATATAACTAAAACAATCATTAGCAAACCATATATAGAGAGTTGGCCCGAGGGTACTACCCTGGGGGAGGCCATTAATAACAGGAATTTCATTAGATAATTGATTATTAAATAAAGTCCGTTGAGTTCTATTTCTTAAATAGGATGTAAACCATTTCATCACACTTGTCCCCAATCCTAATATTGACAATTTTTCCAGTAAAAATTGATGGTTTATACAATTAAATGCTTTTGATAAGTCGACGAAGACACTACAACACAATTCACCCTCATTTAGGCCTTCCACTACCCTATTCACAAAATACTGTACAGCGCCCTGAGTGCTATAATTCTTACGAAATCCATATTGACAACTAGATAATAATTCAGTATTATCAACAAATCTCATCAGCTGCCTATGTACTATTTTTTCCAATATTTTCTCAGGAAAAGGTAATAGATTTATAGGCCTCCAGTTTTTTGCTAATTCAACATTTTTATTTTTAGGGATTGGAATTACCTTTGCCCTTTTCCAATATTCAGGAAATATTCCCGTACCCAAGGAACAATTAAATAAGTGCGTCATATATACGATCAATGTTAGAAAGGCATCCTTTAACACCCTTACATTGATATTGTCCAATGCTGATGATTTATGTCAAATCCAGAGTCAGAGAGTCACTGTGTGCTATATAAGGCAGACGTTTCAAAGTAAGTGTCCGTGCTCTTCCATTTGAAATAATAAGGTTAGAAGAATAAATATTGCAATGCCTGCAACATCTGGGGGAGGTTGTTGGAACTTAAATTAGTTTTCAATTTTAAATCACTAAATTTGTGAATGAAATAATCATGTGCTGTCTTTATGACATTTAGATAAATGATATGTCCAGTTACTTCATCCATTTATGTTCAATATTCCCAAGGTATATTTTAAGGTTTTTGAATTCATTAATTATCTAACAAATTTTGTGGAACCGGCGAATAAGCACAAAAGGAAGAAAATCAAAACTAGTGTCCTTAATGCACCACTTGAATTTGAATTATTACCGATTCGACTGACTATAACGCATTGTTTGAGGGTATATTTGTAAAGCTCTGAAGACATGACTTCAGAGCTTTACAATTATACCATCAAACTAGGGATTATTATTCACACCAAACAAATCTGTAGACCCTATTTTTCATTGTCGAGGCAATGTTAGCAATCCAATATCAGTTTCTAAAACTCCCATAACAGTTTTTTTAAAGGTGCTCTGAACTTGAATTTTGTCCAACATTAATGAAATTCAATAAAAAACAAATCCTCTCGAGTGAAGTTCTCTGCAAAACATATTGACCATGGCCATTATGATTCGCAGTTATTGCCCGAACGTGCATCGATGGGCTTTTTTTTTTTATAAATTTCATGTTGTTTTAATGGGGTAATATGGACACTTGTTCACCACCCACGCCCACATCCTCAATAGGATATCATGCACACACACGACCTACTGCATGCATACAAAGAACTTTTTACAAACATAATTTATAAATCGTGGCTAGATATAGGCCCTCTCTAAGCAATATAAGGAAACAATTAAAATTATAAGGAAACAATTAATAGTATTCACTGCCATAAATTATATCTAAGGGAAATTATGTCTATTCAATTTAAGGTGTCTACATATCATATGTACTACCATCTAATAAGCAAGTGTTATAGGTTAATTGCTTAGTGTTATAGAAAACATGGAAGGTAGTTTTTTTCCCCTAAAGATATGGCAAATCCATGGATTTTGTTTGCCATGGTAACCAAGTTGCCAATTTGGGCAGATATTTGTCAATTTTTGCATAATCTTTCACTGTTTTGATTATACATCTTACAAGATTAATCCCTTCCACCCCATAGGGCCATCTTTGGCCACCACATGAGTGTTAAACCCTAATTATACTATGCGTCGGGTCTCTCTCGCGTTGGGTGGTTTTTCCCAACGCGAACACTTCGCGTTAGGGCTGGATTAAAACTATAATAAATTATTACACTATGCGTTTGTCGCATTGGGTACCAACACGAACCAACGCGAACTATATTATAGTACGCGTTTTTGGTCGCGTTGGGGTCGTGTTGGGTAGCGATAGGTAACTTGTTCGCTTTTTTATATATTACACTTCGCGTTGGGCAATAAAATTCGCGTTTGCTATTCACGTTGACAAAAACGTGTTTGAAACGGCCAAAACGCGTTTCAAAAAACGCATAGTATAATACGGCCTTTACCCATAAAATGGCACCTCTTTTAGGGTTTTATTCCGATTATAAAATGGTTATTTCACCTACACTCCTGAGGTAAACATCAAAATATTCCCTGAGTTCCAAGGAACCTTACACTTTTTGTATTATTATTCTATGATGTTTAGATATTTTAGAACATGTGTTCCAGTAAAGGATGTTATGGTCAATATAGAGCAAATCTGCCCATTCTGGGAAATCAGCCTCTTGAAAGCATTAATTAAGGAATTATTGGGAAAAAACATTTTTCCATGTAATTTTGTGGAAAAGTCTGACTTAGAGAGAAATTTCCTGAGAATTCAATGAGTTTCATAAAACTATCAAATCTTTTGCAAATGATGCATTATGGGAAATTTGCAATGGAATGTTTTTTTCACAGAAATCCTTCATATAATAAGGTTGTTAGGTTGCCATGGTCACAAAAAAAAGAACATTCCCAGTCAATGGAACAATTTTTATGGGTTATGTGGGAAATATCTTTTTCTGTCTTATATTTCAAACAGTTAGATAAAGGACCAAGTCAATCAAAAGTTATTGTATTTTAAACATTTTTCTGAATAAAAAGTGCTTTTTGTTCTAAATATACAAGGTCAAGTTAAAGTAACCATATCATGGAAACAAAGATGACTATCAGAACTGGAGGGTTTCTATTGTACAAGAAGTAGGGAAGTCCAAACGACCATATCTAAGCTTCTAAAAGGAATATTTTCAAATGGTTTGCAGCTTTAGAAAGCATTTCTTCTGTAGTCCACACATATTTTCATCTACTATCCTCAGGAATAAAGGGTTGAAGGGTTAACTGCATGATAAGCACCAGTAAGCACACATCCTATTCAATTCAAATAATACGAATGGAAATCAATGTGAATCTGTCATGGGTAATAGGCATTTCCCGATATATTTCTATTGATTTGTCATAATTATGGTCTAATCTTAAGATATGTCATAAGATTATTTCTCCTCAAATAACTAAATTTGTTTAATTACAATAAAATTGTGACCAGCTCTGCAAATTCAGGGCCTATTAACATACACTATTATGGGTATATCTTCAATATTTACACAGAAAATGACCAAAAATGTTAAAATAAGCCAAATTTTGACTAAAAATCAAATTTTGTGTAGTTTCATATCAAACTTTAAAATTTTCTAAAATTTCACATTCTGTTGCCATGGTAACCGGAATGTTTATCAAACATCAAAACGTAGAATTACTGATATTAAGAAGAATTTGGTTTCCATGGAAACCAGGTCATGTGACATTTATTTTAGAAATCATAAAACATAAAAGTACACCTTTTAAGCTACATGGTGCAAAAAACAGATTGTAGCTATTTTCATTAGAAAAAAATTGGGCGTATTTTGTTTGCATCATAATAAATGTAGATGATATTTTACTCTATATCTAACTGTTTGTAATCCTGTCGCTACAGTCTATATCGTAATTTTAATGGATTTAAGGTGTCTGATGTTATCATGTTCAGAAGCTCACAACTCGGCTTCTACTCAGAATATCTCAGAGATGTTTACATTTTTAGAAAGCCTGAGCCTTGTTCTAAATTCATTATTCATGTCAAGTAGCCCTAAAATAGCAGAGCAGGTCACAAATATATAAACGATCTCATCAAATGACAAACATTGTAATGAAATAGTTCAATTTGTGTTAATTTTTCACTTCTGAAGCAATTTAGAAGCAATTTAGAAATTAACCCTTACACTGCCACAGGCCGCATATGAGGCCATATAGTAATAACCCATATAACAGGAACACTATTTAAAGAGGGAAAATTCAGCTTTCAAAATCTGAAAGAATTTTTCAAATATTCCAATTAGAACCAGAGTTACAGCTATTTGAACAGCAGACTATCAAGTCACCAAAAAATATCAAAATTGCAATTGGAGAAACCATTAAAAATGTACTTATATTTGAACTTGTTGTACTCATTCAAAATCATGAAAAATGGGTAAATTTGTGTAAATGAAATGATTTTTGATTAGCCATAACTTTGCTTCCATTAATGATAATAACAAACTGTCTTTTGCAGAAAAAAGATGACATTTCTATGTTTTCCTCATGAAAAGTGAAATAGTTATTTTATGAATTATTGGTTACCATGGAAACCCATAAAATGCATATAGTAGATAAAACATCTCTTGATGGGAAATTTGCCCTATTGGTGCAGTGCCAACATTTGGAACATTTTTATTGAAATTATTGATAAAAAAGCTTTCCACCTGAAGAATCTAGAGCAAATTTGAGTTTTAGGCAATTCATGGACTAATTTTTGTATTTTGGGCCATATTTCAGTAAATATCATGTATATTATTTAATATCTGGCAGTAAAAGGGTTAAAAGAAGTAATTTCAGGGTTCCAGGGGATTCCCCAAGGATCCCTCCTTTTCCCCCTAGATTCTTTTTTTTTTTCCTTCTTCTTTTTTCTTCTTCTTTTTTTTTTTTTTTTTTTTTTTTGGGGGGGGGGGGGGGGTTTACCTTTGAGCCACTGTACTGACGCAGGTGTCAGTCTAGCAATGGTAATCAATTCCATCACTCAATAAAACCCTCACCAAGGGAAATTAAGGGCAGATGGTTCAAGTGGGGTTTGTATAGAACAGAAGCGTACAGTTGATTAATAAGGTTCAACCCTGCCAATTACCTGTAACCAATCAAATTGTGTGTTGATAGTCGACTAAAAAATGCTGCTCTCCATCTAAAACATATCAACATGCCTGTGGAAATACCTCAACGACTACAAGGGGCCATCCATAAATGATGTCACGCTTTTTCAGGGTATTTTTAGGACCCACCCACCCCCCTGTCACACTAAATTATCTAATCTAAGCATGAAAATAACACCCATTTTCAGGCAGTGTCACACTGTTCAAACCACCCACCCACCCCCTTCTGCATGACATCATTTTATGGACGGCCCCATAGAACAGCAAAGTGCAGCTGATTAGGGTCAAACCCTGACAATTACCTACAATCAATTAAATTGTGTGTTGATAGCCGACTAAAAAATGCTGCCCTCAATCTAAAACATACTAACATGCCTGTGGAGATACCTCAACGACCACAATATGGCCAGCATTTGCCAACTAATTAATTTTTATTGCTGACTGATTAAAAAGGCTGCTGAATAAAACCGATGTGACTTTTTCATGGGGAGTGACTAAAAACCCTTGTTGATTAATTCGATCAGTTACTTGCCCAATTGGCCCCCGTTTTGAGTGCCTGGAGTGTACTGAAGCCTGCATGGTTCCTACTGAGGGAAACGGCTTTGCGGTTTAATTGGCCACAAATTTAATGTTTATCGTCGGCACAGGCGCCAGGCTGATGGACGTCAAACCCTATTTTCTTTGGTTAGTTGACTGCTTAACACCCACAGAATCGGACAAGGCTCATGTTTGTTGGCTGGTTAAGGGTTTAGTTGGTCGCCTGACGAGGTTTGATCTCAGTCGGCCAAGTAAATTATGTTTACTCAGTGTGCATCCCCTCAATTCCTTCCTAACCAAACCAACCAAACTACCAAACTCGCAATATCAAATTCGCAAATTATGTGGCAAATTTTCAAATCGTTGCTTATTTCAGACCTTTTACCCCAGGGGTTGGGGCGACTTGACTTCTAAATGCCCAGATGTCTGTGTCGAGAATTTGAAAAGGGACCTATTTTGAAGGACACAGTAAAGTTGTAAAATCCCGGGGGGGCACTTGGGTTTGAAAAGGTACCTCCTGCCTAACGGACCTGTGAAGCGGAGGCACTGCATGTCAAAATTGAGGGGTGGTCGACCAATTTTTAGGCAAAATAGGGTGCTGTCAGTTACATAATATAATATAGACCAATATATATGGGCAATAACTTGAAACTCCGTATTATTGCTACCTTAGTTCACAAAAAATTAACAACATTTTATCAATAGTTTTCCTATGCTGTTTTGGTGATAATTGTTTATTTTCTTTTATTGAGACACCCTGATTTATGGGGACAGTGATCTGTGTCCCCCAAAATAGGGGACGGTCAACTAAGATTCAGGAGCCGTCAGTCACAAAAAGTGGGGGCGGTAGTTCGGCAGTGGGTAGCAACCTTCAAAGAGTGAGTGCCCCCCCCCCCCCCCCCCGGGGTGTAAAACCTATCCATAATGAAGGGATGTTGAATATATTTTATACCCCTATTAGATGATTTCATTGAAATATATATATCATTATACATTAATTAATATCTCTGTTAATGGTTATTCCCTAAGTGACATACAGTGTGCTTGCTCTCAGCACTTGTCTGTATCACTTTATATAAATATATATATATTATCTTGAATTTGTAACCCATATGGAGTAGGGTGGCAGACTTGAGACCAAGTCACCCCCTTGGCCTTTTTCACACCCTGCCTAGCCTACTGAATGTCATTTGCCAAGGTCAGTGACCAGCATCTTAAGGACAGTCGCGCCATTAAGGAACTACCATTGACATTTTGTTAGCAATTTTGCACATTAAAGGTTAAAGCTGTAAAGGTATCAAAAATGCAAAAATAATGATAGGTCACCGTGGAAACCTTTTTGCTAGACCAGTCTATTTATATGGTAATTATTCAATAATTGACTTGCAAAATATATTTTGAAATTTGATTTTATTTGCTAATCATTTTGAAAGAAATGAAATTATAACAAGCCAAATGTTTTTGATAAATGTGTTTATGTTTCCCTAAAATGGAAAAAAAGACTTTTGGAAAATTTGATGATGTAATATATGTTTTTAACTAGAAGTTTTATAAAATAAACTAGTTCAAAAATATAAAAATTCAAAAATAAAGTGTCACACAAAAAAGTTGACCATTGAAAATTGCTCTAAAAGTTAATATGACATGCAGATGGACGTAGGCTATCATATCCAGCCAAAAAAACAGGGGGTCACTGTACTTATTTAGCCAGCAGAGGTGAATATCCATATAAATAGCTAAAAATGGCTTTAAATCGCTATTTAATTGTTTTTCTATTAATTCACTGAAATGTTTATTTCAAAACTATTTTGACAATTCTAGGTTATTCCTGAGACCCTTACAATAATTTTCCTTGAAAACTGTACCTTCTAACCAATTTACTGTACCATTTGTGAATTCTACATAATCATTGAGTCCCTCTGCAAAATATAAATTAGATTGAGGAACTTTCAATTTTTGGATATCTGGAAAATGGCGCCATTGTCCTTAAGGAGCCAAAACCAATAAATTCGATGAAATTTTCCAAAGTCAAATTATCATGGAAATCCATTCCTTGAGTCTATTTGTGGCCCATGTAAAAATCTAAACCATGAAATATGGTACAAAATCATTGAAAACCAGTTTTTCTTGCTCAAATCAAATAATGTGGATCCACAAAAAGAGGGTTTGTTTACAAACAAATGGAAATATTGCCTTCTTTTGTGGCATTCTACTTCAGTTTGAGCTAGTTTTCACAGCTTATACTTTACCACTGACCTTAACTGGACCCATCTAACATATTTCTATACTTATCTGAGTTTTGAAAATGTTGTCAATTATATTGGTTTTGGCTCCCTTTAACTGCTTAGATAATCAAGGGCCGACCGACAATAGTGGTACTGAAGAAACCTGGTTTGGCATGTAGAAACCCGTCTTTGATAAGGCAGGGGCATAGACATGCAACCTAAACTCTTTCCAGTAAAAATTAAAGGATTTCAGGTAAATTAAAGAAGGATTCCAGCCAAGAACTTTCTTAACATCCTTATATTTCACCCATATTAAATATATAGATATTTGATATGTTTTAAATAGAAAATCGAATCCCTCGGGTTCAGATTATCGAGGAAGTATAGTGAAAGGAAAATTCAAGAGGCCCCAAGCCAAGATTTTCATAAAATTCTCCCATATTTTGGAAAATAAAAGGGAGTCTAGGACCCCTCGGCAATGCCACTATAGGGACACTTTGTTACTATAAAAAGCATGCCAAGAGGTAAATGCAGGTCAATCAATGCTCACACCTCTCACTTTGTAACCCATGTACACCTATTAACCCCCTCTTCATTGGACATGCCATGTGGCCCCTGATCTCTAGTCACGTGATCCAAACATCACCCGTGGCGCCATCAGCGGCCCGGCAGTTCATTATTGAGGTCAGATTGGCAGGATGCCAACGTCATTAGAACCTGTAGGTAGTATGGGGTGGTGAATGTAGTGTGAGACAGATCAATGTGATTTCTGTTGTAGTAGTCTACAATGCTATAAAGAATAAATAAATGAAATGGTAAATTTACTTTAATTAAATCTGACCATAAATCGTTTCGAATTCATTGTAGATATCTTTAACATTTTCGCCTTCAATCAAGCCAAATCCACATGTCAGTGTCCTCCTACAGTCATATCCCCCTGTAAGTTTAACCACTGAGGATTACTTTACTGTTATTTGTAGCGGAGTATTTAAGCCTTATGTTTCCTTTAGTTATACCTCTAAGTTAGTTATTCCAAATTGCAGTCTTCTTTTCCATCCAGACTGCAGGCTATCTCGAGATGCAGTTCTCCATTCAGAGATGACAGAACACTCGTGTGAAGGATGTAGTTTATAAAGTCCAGAACAAGGTTATACATCACTGAGCTCCTGTTGACAATTATCAGTCCAAGAGGCTTAGTTTGCTCAACCCCAACAGCCAATGCTCCTAGCCACTCTGCCAATCCGTCTGCTGAAACTACTTAACAAAATCCCAGTTTCCATGGCCTATTTCCTATCTGAGGTGCTATTCAACTGCTAGCTTGTTACAATCTAAATTTGTCCGACTATTGGCTGTGCTTTGACACCAGTCCCTTGGCTTTACTACACTCTTTAAGCACCTTCAATTACAAGAAGAGTTACACTCTTAGCCTTTGTTTTGAGACATGTATTAACTTTGTACTGACACTGCATCAGAACAAAATGCCCTTCCCAATCTGGCCATAGCTTCTCACAAACAAGGCTGATTTTCTATATATCCCCATATAGTCTGGCGGCCAAAGCATGAAATTTACACTTGTGTTTACCATGAAAGGTTTATACCTGAAACCATTCTAGGGTTGTAGTGGGGTCTTCTGGGAACCATGTATAACCGGTAGTCACTCTGTAGAGGTGTGCATGACTTTGACAACCGCCATTTTGTTTTGCGGTATCCAGAGAAATTCAACATGAAAAAAAAGGACTAATCTCGAACTGACACATTCAATTTTGTGCCAATCTATTTCATATTGTATATTCTAATAGTTATTAGAACAGGTAATTTCTATGTCAAATGACTTTGACCTTCATGGAGGTCAAGGTCACTAAATTTGACCTCAAAATCTGAAAAATATGACAAAATCAAAGTTGAACTTGAAGCAAACAGTGCTACTCTTTATATTGTCCTTTAATTTAAGTGAACATGTCTCAATCTGGCTCTTGTGATATTCAGAAAAGCAGAAAAATTGGTTAGATGAAGATATTTGCTCCCCAAACTACACATTATGTGACATAAATCCAAAAAAAATCTTAATTTCCAAAGATTGAGGAAAATGAATTTTCTTTCAATTCCTATCTCAATATGGCAGGCATTTGTTCTATACTAAGTACATACATAGCTATTATTAGGTCAAGTATATTAGCTATTTAGTCTGTCCCTAAAAAGGTCAAGGTCATCAAATTGAAAGGTTCACACATTTTTAGACATTATGTATAAACAATTGTTAAGTAACCTTATAAAGTACGTTTCTCATGCTCAAATTGTGGGAAAGACTAATACTCAATTCTTTGACTCGATTCAAAAGCAGTGATTAGCCTTATCAAATAGCTACTAGTTAAGTGAATAACTGCAAAGGACACCAAATGTGTAATTGGAATGAGCAGAATGTCTGTAAAACAATGTCCAAGTGGATCTTCCAAGTTATATCTGTATGCTTCAGTTGGGATGAACTATTAAAGAAAGATTACTGGGACATAAGATATTATTGGATGTGAGTGTATGCCCCTACAGGGAAAGTGCATCCTCGGGCATTCATGATACACTTCTACCCTACTATAACCCTCCAATTATTGCATGTTTTTTTCAGATTCCTTCCTAAATGTCATTAAGATTATTTTTTATAGATTTACTTGAGTAAATGGGTGAATGTTAAGCTATCTCATGGTGTACACCAGTAGAGAAATGCTGTTAGACACTAGGTAGATCAAGAACAGTTGTCTGTATAGTTGTTGATGCTAGGGGAACAATATCCAAACTGTATTTACCTACTACATTTTTTGGCCAAAATCACCCAAGAATTAGAAATCAAGGACTGTTTATGAACTACTTTTAAGTATTTAGCTGTATTTCTCATTTCATGAACTTACTGGATTAAATATTATTGTTACCATGAAGAGACATCAAATAAAAAGAGAATTGACAGCAAGGTTTGGATAAAAAAGAAATGTGCAAAGAAAACAAATTACTGCTGAAGTTCTATCTAATTTCCAGAATCATATTATCTATGCCAATGATTTGCTTTTAGTGATTGTATCTATGATATGATTTGATTTAGGAGAAACCCACCACAGGGTGCAATACCCTACTCCTTTCAAAGCGAGGCAAGGGGTCTTTTATGTACCATGTCCCATAAAAAGGACACAACACACACGGCCTTTGATGACCCTGTTGGGAGCACAGGGTGGCCCACGGACCCCAGACTCTTGAATCCTTTCTCAGATTTTATCTATCAGTTGGTCTTCTTGACAAAAATGCAGGATCTTTTCACTTTTGGTGTTGTTAAACATGTCCTTCATTGATGTTCTGTTTTGGAGATGCCTCTTGTGATTATCTTCCATCTTCTAACACTTCAATATGATGTGCTCTGCCCTAAGTTTGGTAATGTAGATGATCAGATATATGAATGTACCAAACATTTGCTTGGTAAGGTATTTTTTGACTATAATGTCCCTCAAGTATACATTGTACAAATCTAAAACAATTATCACAATGAAATACTGCTAAAATTGATAGGGCTCCCAAACACAGTGCTATAGCCTGGTTCAAGCTAGGTAAATTGACTGAAGCTATGCATATAACCTTAGTTCAGACTAACACTAAAGACTTTAACAATATCTTCCCGGTCATTATATAATCCCTCATCCATCCCTCTGTCAAGATCCCCCCAAAATTATTAGAATATGAAAATACACTCACTTTTCTATTGATTTATTCTTTATTTTCTAGGCTATCACATTTAGTGTCTATACATTTTAAAGGTCAAGATACATCCTTTTTGTGTTCATTTAGGAAAGGACTAAACACGCACATTGCCAAAAGTGAAAAAAGCAGATTGATCAGAGACTGATATCTATTATGATTAGAGTAATTTTTGTCAAACCTTGAGATCAAATTCAGAAATAATATTATTATTATATCTGTCACCAAAAATGTAACTTTTACAGCCACAATTCTACATTAAAGTAGGTGTCTGTTGTTGTTGTTTTTATATTCGTATTGATAGAGTAAAATACGAATATAGTCTTTTATATCAAAGCATAATTTTAAGGGCAGGGCAGTTTGTTTGAAGTTATATTCCCATTGTTTTACAGACATTTTGCTCATTCCAATTACACATTTGGTGTCCTTTGCAGTTATTCACTTAACTAGTAGCTATTTGATAAGGCTAATCACTGCTTTTGAATCGAGTCAAAGAATTGAGTATTAGTCTTTCCCACAATTTGAGCATGAGAAACGTACTTTATAAGGTTACTTAACAATTGTTTATACATAATGTCTAAAAATGTGTGAACCTTTCAATTTGATGACCTTGACCTTTTTAGGGACAGACTAAATAGCTAATATACTTGACCTAATAATAGCTATGTATGTACTTAGTATAGAACAAATGCCTGCCATATTGAGATAGGAATTGAAAGAAAATTCATTTTCCTCAATCTTTGGAAATTCAGATTTTTTTTGGATTTATGTCACATAATGTGTAATTTGGGGAGCAAATTTCTTCATCTAACCAATTTTTCTGCTTTTCTGAATATCACAAGAGCCAGATTGAGACATGTTCACTTAAATTAAAGGACAATATAAAGAGTAGCACTGTTTGCTTCAAGTTCAACTTTGATTTTGTCATATTTTTCAGATTTTGAGGTCAAATTTAGTGACCTTGACCTCCATGAAGGTCAAAGTCATTTGACATAGAAATTACCTGTTCAAATAACTATTAGAATATACAATATGAAATAGATTGGCACAAAATTGAATGTGTCAGTTCGAGATTAGTCCTTTTTTTTCATGTAGAATTTCTCTGGATACCGCAAAACAAAATGGTGGTTGTCACAGTCATGCACACCTCTACAGAGTGACTACCGGTTATACATGGTTCCCAGAGGACCCCACTACAACCCTAGAATGGTTTCAGGTATAAACCTTTTATGGCATACCAACTCCAAAAATAAGCTACTTTCTTGAACTTGGCCGCCAGACTAATAATTGTCCCGAAAAAATAAACACGAAGAGAATTTTATTCAAATCTATGGTCCATACATCAAATATAAGCTGATCAAAATCCATCCAAAATGCTGAAAGCCACCTATCAAGATCACTTCTTAAGGAAAAGTATGTTCTACTTCAAATGATAATATTGTCATTTGAATAATAAAGGACGTTTGTATGCAATGATACATCTATCGTTCTAAAAGCCTTCGCCTAATATTCATCTGAAAAGACCACAATTACTAGATTATGATAAAATCTATCTCGCTCTTACCCTTGTGCCTTAGCTGTACCAAGACTGGCATTCTTGGAAGATCAGGTTACTAACCTGAAAGTTTTGCGATGAATAAACGCAATAAAAAAAGTTGCTATTTATGTTACAACCGCATTCCACCTGTAAATATTCACTTACGATTTCAGAAATATTGGCTAGTGGACTAATTAGAGACACATAATAATTATACCAAAAGAAATTATTTTTAGTTCTCTGCCAATATGGTATTTAATCTCCAAATTGTTATCTATCTTAATTTCGAAATTTAACCAAGGCCGATTTTTCGGTTTACAGATATGAAACTGGTTCAATTTCGAATAGCATCTGATACATAACCAAATTACCGCTATTCAAAGCTGCCTAGTGGAATACAGGCTTTAGATTTTCTTTCTACCCTGTTCTTTTAAGTCGCCGTCAAAATGAGTCTCATCCATACAGATTCCATGGTTTGAATCCCGAGAAAACAAACTAGATCTCCAGTAATCACCTTTTTCTATCAAGCTTTTGAAAGTTTAGTTGACATAGGATAGAGTTTTTGACCGATCATAACATCGATCTAATCAAGTCACAGACCTGGCTTAATCACTGCATGAATAGACCTTTCGTGAGGGGAATTGAAACAGAGGAAGAGAGTAAATAAACCGAATTGTGATTAATCAGCAGAAATTTGATTAATTTCCCGATTCAGCACTTTACTGAACACCTTTCTGAGGTCCATTCAGTATTCTAGAATACAGCAAAAAGTGGACCATAAAACATTGCTGATTAGATTTAGGTCCATTCCAAAATTAGCATGCCAGAGATTTCTTTCACATTATGCTAAAGACAGGGTATTGATATGTTGATTGCAGAACTGTTGTATTCGTGATATTAAAAGTAACATTTTTATATCTGGGAACAATAATGCTTTAATTTGGCATTTTCTTTCTTATTTTCCATAGATATTTTCCGCCAAAATCAGGCATGTTGTTTTTGTCAAATAGTATTTTTTTTTAATCTGAACTACTCACGACATGCGGACCCTTCGAGAAATAATAAGCCTATTTTTATTAGTGTTTGTATGACGTATAGAATGCATTTGCAGGTTGATTTCTCTGCAACATCCCTCTAGTTTATCAAAGCTTGAGAACAACATAATAAATGTCAGTGACCATTAGTCCAAGATGGGCAACAATGTGAGTGAGAAGAGGAGGGAGAGGGGATCATATCAGACATATTTGTGGATAATTGTTGTTTCTTTGTAGCATATGCTTTTTTAATAATATGTAATCTTCCTTCTTCATAAAATAACCACGTTCCCTATCAAAATTATACATATGGCACTAGTAAGGAGAAGTATATTTCCTGATATGGAGGCAGGCCATTCAGAAGTTGTGGGCCCGTGGGCGGGAGATGTACACGTCCGGTAGACCAGGCTAAAATAAACAGTAATCAGGTGACCGACTTCGGAGAAGTTTAGGAGAGAAGCATTATAAGGTAGCATCTGCTATTTCAGCCTTGTATTGTCAGGCCAACGCACCAGTTTCATTTCCATGAAAGACGCACTATCTGGGGTGTTTACCTGGTTACAGGATTTCGAAAAGATGGGGTCGGTGTATCGGCTCAGTATTGAAGCGTTGAGTATTTGGGCATATTATATACCAATGCCAAAATACGTTATGAATACTAACTGGACACTGCCATTCAGTATTTTCAGTGTATTGGCACAGTGGGCAGTATTTGTGTATACTGCCCGCCCTTGCTTTACACTGTGAAATGTTTTACTCCTTATTTTGTGAATTCTGAATGGATTTACATAAAAAAAATTTAATTTCAGGTAAAGTAATGCAGTCTAATTAAACAGAGATAGTGATAGAGTCCTACTTTAAGAGAAAATAATGAATATTAGGGAAAACTGCTTGACACCAGTCAAAGTGTATGCATAATCAATGTATTGGAATACTGCCCACTTTGCTCTACTGGTAATTTCCTTTCTCTTTTGCTTATAACTTACAAAATATGGTATATAATATAAGGAAAACTTACCTCGGTTGACAGTACAACCCTGTAAACTCGGTGGGATGTCAGAAAAATTACAGCCCTCAGCCTAACGGCCTCAGGCAGTAATTTTTCGACACCCACCTCGTATTCAGGGTTGTACTGTCAACCTCTGTATGTTTTCCTATAATGTACATAAGCAACATGTTTCTTAATGCTAATATAAGTTGAAGTCTCTATAAGGGGGGGGGGGGGGGGGGTCAGGGCCCCCTGGACCATCTCGCCCATGGATCTACCCCTGACTATAATATAATAAAAGTAGCAGACAATAATATCCAACCATCCTAAGGGCTTGTTTAAAATTATACAATCTTCGAGTCCATTACAAAAGGTATATAGGTCCGTATTATATATGATATACATGTATATATCATATATATCAGCATAGGGCATATAGGCCTGATACAATGATTTTATATTTCAGGCATTATATCATACAAGTTCTTTTTGTTTCAGAAAATGAATTAATTCAGGGGCGGATACAGAGTTTTGGAAAGGGGTGATAAGTACTAAAATGGCGCGCATTTACGTGGACATGCACAGTGTTTTTCTTTCTTTAGCAAGTACAAGTCCCCACCAAACGGGAGATCTGGACCCCCTGGACTTCCCCCCTACAACTGGATCCGCCCCTGAAATTGTAAGAGGATATTCAAATGATTACGATTAACTTATACAAAATTAATTTCCCTGGACCATAGAGATACATAAGATTAATTTAGCCGAATAAGAAATTAACAAAATTGCAAAACCATCTTAAGGTTTGAGGAAATAAGGAAGTAGGGTAAGTTGTTTTTTTCACCAATTAGTTTGAGTTCTCAGAAACAATCTTGACATTTATTTTACTTCTAAGTGTTTTATTGCAATAATCATCGGGGTTGCCCTCGGTTTTCAGATAATTACATGAAATGGTAAAAATGTAACTATAAAAATGAGGTATTTTGCAATACAGTCAAAATCTGCCAGTGTCTGTGTTCATTACACAGAATTGAATGAAATACAAATATATAATACTATACAGAACCTATAACGAATCTTGATAGGTCTGATAGCGTTTCCTAATCATATTTTTATGGGAAAATCGGCAGATTGCTCTGACTCAGTTAAAGCATCCCACAGTGTTGTAGCTTTATAATAAGGTGTTGAGTTTATACATATGGATGGGGGTCTCAGGGAACCTCTCTCCCTACCAGTAGTATCAAGAGAAAGGTTGGATCTACCGACCTAAGGATAAGCAAGGCCCTTACGGCACAGTGTGGACCTCTGGTGATTAACTTCTGTATCACGGCCACTCACAACATTTGTTGGACCGGAAAATTGTAAATTCTGGATGTTCAATTAGTTTTTGAAGAACGTCAAACATAATGGTCAGGTCTTTAAAATTGGATAGTGGGGGAATTTTCGTTAGAAAGCAGATAAAAACACCAAATTTTGTATGAGGCACCTGTGTGGCATAACTTTCAAATTAGGAAGGGAGCCTTCTTGAAATATCCAAAATGAAGCGTTGACAATTTCTATGTTAGTAGCATTTAAAATTTATGAGAGTCAACCAAATTTAATTGGCCATCTTTGGTTACATTTGCTTGTATAGCTTCAACAGCAAATAATTGAATTCACTGTTCTTAAAATCTCCCAATTTTTACACTAACTATGTGTTTTTAGGCATTTCGGGAACCGAGATATAAGATTATTTCACTGCAAGTCTGTTATTTTGGATTTGTCACCCCTGTTGGGGTTGTTTTGATAAATTACAAGGTGCCGGTGCCTCCCCTTGCAAATTCAATGAAGGGGCCCCTGGGAATCATCATACTGTGACACTCTTCAGTGAGTCGGGGTTTCCAAACTCTACGGTGAAGAGGCTTTCAGGATGCTTCGGTCTCAAGCCGAATGAAGCAGGAGACCGATTTGGAACACTCTGAGTCATGCTTTTCGCTCGAGGGTGAACGAACAGGACGGTTGGGTTGAGTCCTTATTGGTCTGGCCAGGAGGAGTTTTGAGATTGGGCCTCTTTTGGGCATTAAAGTGTTGTGTCAGGTGGCTGGCCCACTTGGGAAGTTGGGTCGTCGCTTGTGGTTAGAAGTTGGTAGCGTGTGGCCGAGTGGGTCACACCTTCGTTCCTGTAGTGCTAGGCTGATTGCTTAGTATTTCGGGCTTCCATACTTGACCGGTCTTTCAGGCTCAGGCCGCTTTTCGGGCTGTTTCGGGCTTTCGTGCCATCTTTGGACCTGTTGAGTTACTGTCTAATTAACCTCCAATTCAGGCTCTTTAGTTAATTTCTGCTTACTCGTTAGCTGCTACTACTGCATATCTTAGACTCGGGCCAGCTAAAAGGTCGGGCATCTTAAAGAAGAGACGTGTGAATACAGTGAGTACAAAGAAGAGAGGGGCTATAATGCCCCCTTTTATAGTCTACAAGCCAATTCTGATTAGTCAATCTTGACTATGTGACCATTCTGACGTCACATCCGGTTACCCCAGTTTTTCAGTCTTTCGTACCTGATTTACAAGTTTCGGTCCATTTTAGTACCCGTTTTTTGTTCTATTACACATTTCATCACGAGCCATATCATCATTGATTATACCTGATTTCTAGGCTTCATATTTCGTACCTTACCAAGATGAATGGACAATTCATCACAATACCAAATGAAATGAAGTAATCTTGTGACAAAAGAGTACAGTCTATATCCTTTTTTAAAAATTACTTTGGAGTAAAGGGGTCACTGTGAGAAGTATCATGCTCATAAATTCAACCATTTTGCAATTTCTGGTATTGTATTGGATGAATATTATATCTGTTGAATTATCTAAGTTATAAACAACTGATGTTGGAACCATTTCCACTTGTCTAGATACTATAGCAGCTGAAAATCATAGTCTTTCTCTAAATTGGTCAGCTATCTTGGATTTTGGATTTTGGCACTGATTTTCCACACAAATTATTGAATTCCCTGACCCATAATCTCTCAATTTGACATCAATTTTGACACTAACAATGTCTGTTTAGTCATTTTAGAAGCTGAGACCTAAGATTGTTTATAGTAAAAGTCAGCCATATTGGTTTTATGGCCCCTACATTGGTCCTATTGATATTTCAAGGTGGCCTAATCCATATTTCCTAGATATGCCTCAGAGGTACCTCATACCATCTTTGGTGCTTTTATCCGCTGTGTAATGATTTCTCAAAAAAATTACCTTAACAGACCCACTAACACCCGGTACCTCCTCATGATATGGGTGATATCTAGATGGTCACATGGGTATTTCCACTCTGAAAGCATATGCATTGTTCTATGTTGTAGAATGAATGAAACAAAATGGGAACATTTTGCTTATGATGCTTATTTTAAAGTTTATTAATACATAAGTGATTATTAAACTTAGTCTTGTAATGTTGATTAGAGTTGGGGGTTGTCAGAAATGTAGCAGTCAGTCCACTTCTAAGAGCCTCTTCATAGTTCTGTTCCTTTAACTGAAAAGAAGATATATTGACATCAATTTAGAATTTGTAGTGTTAAACAGCAGTGTACATTTCTTAAGTTAACAGACAAGGTTTACAGAAAAACCATATATGTACATTGTATCTAGATAAAGGCTTGCAAAAAAGAATTATTCTATTAGAATGATACATTATACATCATTTATAAGAATAAGAATAAATCAATAAAGCACATAACTTTCTATTGTTTTAAATAAGACTTGTCTTACCAGAATTTACAGTTGCATCCAAGAGGCTCCTTGGTGATCCATTCCACTTTCTTATGTCCAAATCGACCACAGTCGAAATGCACATGCTGCTTTTTATGTTCATAGTGGGTTGGGCCACAGCAAGGAAAGACCCTGTAACCAGGTTTGTAACGTCTGTATCCAGCACTGTTACGGTAGTCATAGCCCCAGTCATAGCCCCAGTCATTGCCCTTCTTGTAATTCTTGTATTCACCCTTACTATAGTCACGATACCCTTTCTTGAAACTGCCAACCCAAGGCGAATTTCCATCACCCTTATTATAGTCACGATACCCTTTCTTGTAACTGCCAACCCAAGGCGAATTTCCATAATGGTTCTTCACAGCACAATTATCAGTACACTTATATCTGACAACTGTGCCTTTGCAAACTGCATGATGTTCTCCATAACTAATCCTTTTTACCACAGATTGGTGAAAGGTTTCTGCACAGGGCTGGAAGTAAAATATATCAAATATATAATTAACAATATATGTTGTCTAGGCTCAAATGGATGAATAACATTTTTAAATTGTAATGTTAGTTTCATGTTGCATCTGCGTGCCACTTCTGACTTACCTCGTTGTACTTTTTTGAGCCAGCGGTCCCTGAAATATATATAATAAAATAGCATCATTCTTATCATATTCATTTCTTTCCAGTCTGTACAACTTATGTTTTGTTCATGAAAATGATCAATGAAGAAGGCTATATATGATGATTCGTAGTATGGCATTATCACAGAAAGGTGAGCAGAGTTAATCCGAATTACTTTGAATACAATTTTGACCTCCATCTACCTGTTAAGATATGTCACTACAAAATACTCACATCTGATATAAGCCTTGGCTTCAGGGAAGATGGAGATAATCATTAAGGCTGTGATGGCAGTCAACAACAGGACCTTCAGAGCCATTGCTGGTGATTTAAAATCAGCTGCAAAACTGAAAACCAGATGTACTGCTTCTTTCTCTGTCTAGTGAATGTTGGGAATCAACTGTTGCCGTTTGGGTCTAGCACACCCATATTTATTCCATGGGTGATCTAACAGTGCATGTCTTTGCACGTATCAAATCCATTTATCTTATAAGTGGTCCATACAATGACAAAGCAATAATAAAGGGATCTGGGGTCCTTATCATTAGTTCTGAGATCATTGTCCTGAAGGAATGTGTATTTTCTGAAACTTTCACTTTCATTTTAACATCTGCAATTCTAGGTAGATAGAAAGCTGTCAATCATACTGTGATTTATTGAAGTTTTGAAGGTTGCTTACCATCCTACATACACTTAAGTCGATAAGATTAAAATTTTCAAAATTAGTTTTCTCTTTTTTTCCACCCATTATCTTTTATCTTAATAATGAAAAAAAAAATCTTGTGACTAAGATTTTATTCACCGGTTGACTAATATTAACCCTCTCCAGCCATGGTGACCAAGACCGAAAACAAACAGTTGTTGCCAATGATGGAGAGTTAACACTAAAGGTGGGAACCCACTTAGCAACGCAATGGAGATTCTGGTCGATTAGGAGATCACCAGCTTCCAATATCTAACATTGTCATATTATTTAGCAGGTGACCTTTTAAATGTTTGGTCGAATTGCTGAGTGGGAACACTGTTTCTACCCGATTTTGACCAGATCTGGTCAAAACAATCAAAACTAATCAACCAGAACTGGTCGAAACGACTAGAATTGTAGCTAAATCGCTCAATGGGTTCCCCCCTTTATCATCTGGCAAATCAAATCTTAGTCGCTCAAGTGGGGATCTGGCTTTAGTGTAAGGAGGTCAATATAATCTTAAACTTTCTTGAATGGTCAATATCTTTGCAAATAAATTATAGATATTGAGCTGCTAAACTTCCCAATTATAAACGTAACTTGAGATACAGTATTGACAACATTAGTGCTATTCACATGAATTTATCATATCACAAATCAATGAATTCACAGTAATCATTGCAGCCATCATCCTTTTTATCAACTAATATAAATTACTTGAATATTCTCAATAGGGGATTGTATTAATTTTTACAGAAGGTCGGAAAGGGATATTTTATATTTAACTCTATTTTTTCTTCAATGTTTATTACAACTTCACACAATTACATGATATTCCAGTTGCGTCACATGATTAATTATATTCAATCCAAAACCGGGCCATCCCTGCAAAATCCAAGTGGGCCATTACCATAAGTATATAATGAAACACCATAAGTAGCGAAAGGTCATATGATATATGACCTTTCGCCGAAGGTTGTATTATTAAATCATTATCATGTTCATATTATGAAATGATAATGATATAATAGTACTACCTTTGGTTACTTGCCAAAGATTAGGTAACCCAGATATGGATGAAGTACATTAAATTTGATTCAAGGACAAAGCAATCTGTTCAATATGATTAGGTACAATTAGGTAGACCAGATAGAATATACTGATATGCAATTCTTCCTGTTATTATGATATCATTGTCATGAGGTACAGGAATACAATTTCATGTGCATTTTAGGAAAATTCCCTTTGCATATAATTGTTCATACTTCTAAGAAGCCCAGAAAGCCATCAAGACATTATGAACTATTGAAACTCTAAGGATACTAACTGTCCTACATACATACAACTCTAAAAGTTCCAGAATGTAATTTCTTATTCACGAAAACAAAGCTAAATAGTTTGCAATTAACCTGCAAACCTCTAAAAATTTTATGGGACAAGCATAATGATTATTGATTCATTGGCCGCTAGAAGCCAAGCAAACACACAACGTTCAGAAGAATATGTGCAACATTGCTGTTAATGGCAGGTAAGTGTGATATTGATATGACAGTTTAGTTGATATAATATATGCAGGCAGGAGGCTTGGGAGGGGCCAGGTAATAGAAAATAATTAGGCCTGAATACACAAAATAGGAGATAAGGCAAGCAAAGAAGGAGGTAAGGCTTGGAAATAAAGGCAGATAAGGCCGGGAAGTACAATCAATACGCATCTTACAGAAAAGTTTTAATTCGTGTTATTACGTTGTGAACATCGCTTTGGTAGCATCCCCTATAAGAGTCTGTGCCTGCCATCTCAATAAATTTAGCAGTCAATCTGCATCTTTTTCGTAGCGAAAACAAACAGGCTGCACACTGTAACTGTTTGCAAGGGGCCTTCCATTTAATATGTACACAAATTTTCCTAAATTTTAGATCCTCCATCCCCCCCCCCTTGGACCAAAGTACGTAATGGAATTATACAGGAACGTACGCAAATTTCCCAGACCCCCACCCCCCTGCTGCGTACGTACTTAATCGAAAGCCCCATAGAGGATGCCGCCGTTTACAGCACAAAAAGAAGGGGGTGATGGTCGGAGTTACATATCTTAGTGCAGCTATGATATCTTTGGTACAATGAAGTAACTCCAGGAAATAGAGGATTTGTAAGGTAGGGAAGGTGAGGTGGCTAAGGCTGGTAGATAGGGGGACATAAGGATGGGATATTGAGGGAGGCAATGCTAAGAAATAGAGAGATACGTCTGGGTAGTTCAGGCTGGGAAGTAAAGGCAGACAAGATATGGAAATACAGGCGAGGGGGGGATGTAGAATTGGCCCTTTCACCTTGCCAAATTATAGACTCAAAAATAGACCCAAAATAGGCCATGCCATCCCGTTGTCTACGCCCATATACGAAAATAGAACAGAGAATTTAACAAAAATTAGACAACAGAGTTACGTAAGATATAGACGTTGTGCACATGACGTCACACCTCCCCAATTGGGATGTCAGCCATGTTGGTGATCAGTATAGATTTATCATTATTTACAGTTCTGAAGCCTCAACTATGCACATTTTTGTCTATTTCATCAAGAGAAAGTTTAATTAATTATAATAAACAATTATTATCTATCAGTTATGGATATCTTTAATAGCCATGTGGGTGGGGTGACCACATGGTGATCACCAAAATCTGTCACGTGACCCTGTCTGCACAAGGTCTATAGGTTTGGTAAGTCTGAGAAGTAGAGGTCAGTAGAATAGGGAAGTATTGACTTATAACATTCGAAGTATTACTTATGATTGCAAATGTTTCTTAAATTTTGCAGACATGCATTTTGGTATAGCACAAGGAAAATATGGAAGGACCAAAAGCACTTAAAATTAGTGTAATGTACAATGTACCAATAAAGTATGGGTAAATGTTTATGTATTCATTGTGCCGCCACATGTATACAATATGATTTATATAAACACACAATCATAAAAATATAAGCTTGTCATTGTTTCCTCATATCAAATTAAGTTAAGTAGCCCATAAGCATATTGCCACATTAGAGGGGGAAAACTTGCTAGGTACTGAATGCACCTCCTGTGTATCTCCTGGAGTAATAGATATACTAATGGGGTAATCTTGGGGACAGGGAGGGGGATTAGGTAAGAGGGTTCAGGGACGGATCCAGACATTTTCAAAAGGTGGGGCGCCCTGTTGTGAAAATTTCTGAGAATTTTACATTAGACAAATCTGAATGTTGTCAAAATTAGGGGGGGGGCGCACCTCAGGCGTCCCCTTCCCCTAAATCCGTCCCTAGGGGTGTTATTTACTGGCAAGTATCTCTTTGATATAGCAAACTCAACAGAGGAGGGATGTAAGCCTAACCGAGGAACAGCCACAACTTTCAAATCTAACCAAAATATTTACAAAATAGATTTTCTGGTAGGGGAAGATGCAGAAGTATATTTGTCTCCATTTTCACAGCAATGACTCTTGGTGTGTTTATGTGTGAGCCTATCTATGAAAATCATGGTCAGAATAATTTATCCCTTGACAGATATCTATGATCAACCCTAAATTCCCAGGAGACCTTTGAACCGTTGGAAAGATAGACCCCCGGATTTGGTAAAAGAATATATGAAATATTGATATTAGCCCTTTCGGTAACCATATTTGCAAATAACTATATCATTCATTGAGAGTGCTAATGCTGACGCGTCTGTACAGTTGGCTGACGTGACCACAAATGATCAAACTTCAGGGCTAATATGATCCAATGGTCTTCTAGTACCTGATAGCTCATGAACACATCACTGTGATGAACTCCTGACTATATACTACATGGCCTCCCATTGGCCAGTTTTGTTTTCCAAAGTTTCACAGTATTTATCCAGACTTGACCTTTAGTTAAAGTATATGTACTCTGTAGGAACATATCTAACTCTATTTTTTTCACATATATTCCTCATTAAAATTACTTTTGCAGACATAAGATCAGTGAATGGTCCACACTGCCGTGTATGGCTCCCAACTGCCACCTTGTGATGGGTTTTGGTAACAGCTATGTCAGTTACTAGACTCTGGTGGGTGTCATGTGTATACTGTTGCTAATTCCAATATGAGGTACTGTCAGGTACAGCTAAGTGATGCTGTATGGTCATTGGGGGCTTGGATGGGGCCTTAGTGGGAAAATGATTTCAATTTTTGTTTTCACTTGCATAATTTGAACCATTCTCGCTTACACACAAAAAAGCTGCTTATGGTTCAAATTACCTGAGCAAGGAAAAAAGTAAGAAATCAATAATTATTATACCATTGATTGTTGTTCAGAAGGAAGACCACTCTAAAATACGTCTACATGCCAAAGATGAATTGCATCATTTTGTGTGTGTTTTAGTTAGATGGTGCAGTGCCCTGTACAGCAATAGGACCTTTAGAGCCATGTAGCCTGGTGATTAAAAAGCAGACTGTAATACTACAAACCAGGTGTATTATTTTGTTATTCGTCTCCTAAGAAATCTAGATGGCCATCAAGCATAATATAATGTATTGAACTTCTAAAGGATACTTACTGCCCTATACACACAAAAAAACTGAAATACATTTGATCTGAAAATCATAGACCCTGTTCACCCTCTGAGAATCCTAGATCAGCTCCTGTTTATTTTCGTAACTCTTTTTTAAAATCAATACTCTCAAATTCCATCTAACAATAACAAGTCTTAGAGTTGGGAGGTCATCATGAACCTTCTTGAATCATTAAAGTTTTATCACATTGTATAGAAATACTGTAGGTAATAATAATTTGTTCCTGAAAGGCCTTGGTTTATATTGGTTTGACATGTAAAATTCAGTGCTTTTAGAAAATAGACCGCTTCTTTTGTAATTGCCATAAATGTGATGTGTAGGTTACCCATATCAAAGTTCTTCAGCCATTCTCATTATTGATCGGTATGAATTATTCTAATGTTTTCAATGGGAGATATGTATTACAACTGGGAAATAAAGGCAGGTAATGCTGGGAAGTACAATCAACGAGCATCTACCAAAGCAGTTCCAATATGTGATGTTATAATTATTGTGAATGTAACTTCAGTAGCGGCCCCTATGACAGTCTGTGCCCATCTTTTCCTATAACATAACCAAACTGTCAATGATGTCATGAAAAAGCTGATTGTGCATGGACTCTCGTAGGGGGCACCACCATCGATGACGGGAAATGTCGTGTTTATGCAAAAAAAAAAAAAAAATATCATCACTGTGAACTAATGTGTGACTATAATATCTTTTATCTGTCTTAATCCATCATACCCACACCTTTGAAATGATCATTTATATAAAAGGGGTGATTGAGGTATATAAAATGTTTAATTGGTACCGACATATATAACATATTTTGAAAATTCAAAACTATCGTGGTTTTAGGCCTAACGCTTGTCCCTTTAGATTTTGGTTAAAGGTACACAATGCTGTTCAGGGCGCCACCTGGATGAAAAGTTGTAAACTAAGGTAAAATATTTTCCTACAATATTTTAAGATTATTTAATATTACCAGGGCAAAACAAGAAGACTATCTATCCTATTTTTCCCTTAATTTGAATGATCCTTCTTCAATAAATAAGTGTTATGTAAGCAAAATCACCCTCTTTTTTAGTTATCTTGTGATAACTTTTTTCAGAAACGGTGAATATTATATTTTTAGTGTTTAATATTTGTGTTAAATAGTATAACATTATGTCCAGGTTTCAAGAAAAACACATTGTTAGTTATTTCACTATATGAATTGTTGTTTTTCCTATTGAAACCAGTGGTTAAGCATCAATTTTTAAAGGGCAATATTTTTTATCACAAACGGTGAGGGTTGATTAATATTTTTCTTTTTTATATGAACTCCTTTAGGTATAAGATAGGCAGAGTAAAGATATCTAAGATATCCTTTTGTTCATTCTAAATCATATGGAACAGCATCATGTACCTTTAAATTTGGTCATTTGATTCAAACTTCTGCAAATCCATTTGAGTGTGATACCCATTTCTCCTGATAATTTATTCTTTCTTTTTTCTTTGAATTATAGACAAACTGGAAATAACCTAGAATTAAAGTAATTTCGTGTTTTTTGTGATCACGGTAACCACATTTGCAACATCATTGATTGATGTATATATGGAGCACCTATCTAACATAGTCTAATGTCTAAGTAGCATAGATAAATCACATCATTTGCGTTTTAATAAGACAGCGCAGTGGCCCATACACGAATCATTTAATGCACCAAAAGCTTTGTCATTTTGACAGTTAAAGGGTTAACAATACCTTAGATTATTAATTATTATATTAAGGACTCTAAACCCAATACCTCCCAATGATATAGGTGATATCGGTAATATAGGTGACCATGAAGGTAATTCCACTATGAAAGCATACAAATTCTTCTACATCAAATATGCTGTAAAATGATTAAAATACAAAAGGACACTTTTGCATAATTATAATGCTTGTTTCTTAAAGTTTATTAATTCATAAGTGATTATAGAACTTAGTCTTTAATGCTGGTTATAGTAGGGAGTTTTCAGAAATGTAGTCCATTGCTATGAGCCTCTTCATATTGCTGTTCTGTTACCTTAACTGAAAAGAAGATAATTATGTTGACATCAATTTAGAATTTGCAGTGTTAAACAGTGGTATGCATCTCTTAAGTTGCATACAAGCATATTGTACATTTCATCTAGATAAAGGCTTGCACAAAGGCATTATTCTGTTAATACAATACATAATGTTCATGAGGTTAATAAGGTGCATAACTTCCCATTGTTTTAAATATGACTTTTCCTACCAGAATTTACAGTTGCATCCGACAGGCTCCTTGGTGATCCATTCCACTTTCTTATGTCCAAATCGACCACAGTTGAAATGCACATGCTGCTTTTTGTGTTCATAGTGGGTAGGGCCACAGCAAGTAAAGACCCTGTAACCAGGTCTGAAATGTCTATATCCAGCGCTGTTATGCCAGTTATGCCAGTTATGCCAGTGACTACCCTCATGCTTGAGATCTTGACCATAGCCCTTGTGATAGTCATAACCCTTAAAATAGCCGTTATGAGATCCCTTGTATCCCTTGTTATAGCCCAAGTCATTGCCCTTGTAGTAAGTTTTGTAATCTTTAGAACCTTTGTGACTTCTTGTCTGCCAATGCCAATTTCCATCACCCTTACTATAGTCACCATACCCTTTCTTGTAACTGTCTACGATATTTTTTCCATAATTGTTTTTTACAGCACAATGATCAGTACATTTATATCTGACAACTGTGCCCTTGCAAAATGCATGATGTTCTCCATAACCAATCCTTTTTACCACAGTTTGGTGAAAGGTTTCTGCACAGGGCTGAAAGTAAGATATATTATATATTTAAATAACAATATATGTTATTTAGATTCAACTTGGTAAATAACATTTTAAATAAAAATGTTACTATTGTTAGTTTCATATTGTGTCCATGTGACATTTGCAACATACCTCCTTGTGCTTTTTTGAACCAGCAGTCCCTGAAATGTATAGAAGAAAGTAACATTATTTTTATGATTTACATTGTACACGTCTTTCAGTCTACGAGTTATTTTTCATTTACCAAACAAGATCAGCTAAAGGAGGAATTATCTTTTATACAACTTTAACCTCAGCCTGAGTTCTTAAGTATGTCATTACTAGTACTCACAAAAAATAGCAGCCTCCACTTCTGGGGAGTTGAACCTGATTAAGAAGGCTAGGCTGATAGTCAGTAACAGAACTTTCAGAGCCATGGCTGCTGATCAGAATTCACCTGCAAACCACAAACCAGATGTATTGTTCCGTATCTGTCTAGTGTAGCTAAGGAATCAACTGTTGCCATCCAGTTAAGATCACCTATATTTATTTCAAGAATGATTTCACATTACATGTCTTTATGTCGATTAAATCCTTTTATCTAGAATCTATGTTTTTCATTTAATTTTAATCCATTTTGATGAGGTCATTGTAATAAGTTAGCTTATTCTTTAACACAATGAAAAGCAATAATAGAGTGATCTGTGTTCCTTATCATTCATTCTGACATCATTGTTCTCAGGGCAGAGCAATACAATTTATGTGTCTTTTCTGAAATGTTCATTCCCATTAGTAGTTTTGTTCTTTTATACAGATAGATAGCCATTTAGCATACTATGATTTATTGAAATTTATTATGATGTTTACTGTCCTACGTACATATACCTCAATAAAATTAAATCTGAAAGGTATAGACCCTCCTTGTGCTCTCAAAATCCATTTCTGATTATTTTCACAATTCTTTTTTTCACCCTGGTTATCTGTGATCCCAATAAGCAATATTGAGTCTTAGAGATCCCCATCTAAAAAAAATCATGTTATTAGAACATTTCTAGAACATTAGATTTCGGTTGTGAAAACATTGCAAACAAAATTAATGTTTTTACACTAATTCTGGACTCCCAGCGACGTTGCAGCAACGCTGTGCAAAACATTGTATTGCAACTATTTTACAAGCAAATTACAATATAAAAGAATATAATAGTTGTAGGGCTTGAGTTTTGTAAGTGTTAATTTCAACATTAGATGAATTCATTTAGAGTGTTTGATTCAGAAAGTAACCTTAATTTAATAATTTAAGTTAGATCATGTCGGGTTGATGACCATTGCATGTTTAATTCTTTCTTCTAATAAAGTGGTATCATGTTAACAAGCTGCACAAATTCTAGTTCCTTCTAAAACATTGTATCAACGCTGTCAACATAATCTGACAATTTCTTGGACAGTCACTCTTTTATCATACATATAGAAATACTTAAGGCAATAACCATTTCTTTCCTGAAATAGATTTATGATATTTTGACATGAGGCTACTTCTATGACTAATTTTCTCAAGTCTATTGTCGGAAGAAAATGACCTATTATATTAAAGAAATTGTAAATTTAATGTGTAGATTACCTATACCAGAGTTCTAGTTTGATACAAAACTGAATTATTTGTTTTTGGTATCTTTTGAAAGTAGTCCATGATCGAGGGAACAAAGAAGTGTAGAGCGAGTTCCTCAGTAATTGTAGTCTTTATAAGTCAAAGGGCATGCTTGCCTTTTTATTCTAGACAGAGCAGGACAATAAAAATATGGCCTGGAATATATGCATAGATTTAGACCCTGGAGTTCAATTGACGATGCAAATGAACTATACATTTATCCTCTAGCTTTATTACTAAAGTCCGTATTCCACATACCGATTTTGATGCTGCCGATTTTACATTTGGTTGATTTACCTTGGGAATATAGTATTGATCCTTACATACTACCATATTATTTGAAAGGTAATCATAAGACCTTTCTAAAACTGGTCATGTCGAATTCCAGCTTTTGGCAAAAGTAGGCCTATTGTCAATAGTTTCGATATTATAAATCTCCGAAGTTAATGCACTGTTTTCCCTATGTAACGTACAGAACTAAGCTTTTAATGCCCAAACTTAGCTTTTTGTATACTACGAGGTCTAGGGGCATGGGGGCACGTTTACAACTATTAATAAAGATAATAAGAATTTTAGTAAATTTAGTAAGAACAGATTTGATCTATCTATAACGTTTCATAACAGATGGAAATATGCTGAGATCTTGGTGACGTACAGAACCAGGCATGTAACATACATAACCAAGCTTTCTTTAAGCTTTCTTATATATTTCTTTCATATACCACATTTCTAGGGATCCCTCTTATTATAGTATAAACCCCCCTATACTAAGCCAATCTATGGCTCATCACTTTCTTGTCTCATTGCCTACTGCCCATCATGATTGTATAGTCGGTGTGATCTCCCCGAATAAGACGATCAGACCAGACGCCAGTTACTCATTTACTGGGCTCAAATCCGGATGTCTAATAGGCCTATATAACTATGTATTCTCTTTCCTGATTGCTACATCTTAGGCCTATATAAGGAATGAAAAGCAATAGTTATTTATTGTTAACATTTTGCAAACTCAAATAACTATATAATTACATTCCATAAACCTAACGCAGGCCAGTGGTAAAAAGTAAATCATGAAAACTGACGTACCATCATTACAAATATTTTTCCCCTCGAATCAATTTAATTCGATCTGCAGAAAATGCTATTGTTCACAAAGATTGAGGCCAGCTTTCAAGGCCAATATTTTATCACAGACTATGATTATTTAGGCTTATGGAACATATTCATATGTTGATTTCAGTTACCAAAATGTACCCAATGATATTGGTTTTGGGTCCCTTAAGGTTAGGTAACATTATATTTGGCTCAAATATTATTTTGTAGCATCTAAGAAAGTTTATATTGTTCTTGTATTTAAGTGAGCACCAATATAATATATTTTGAGAGCACATCTTTGTGTCTTTGCGAAATATAATTTTGTGGTATTTGTGGTGGTATTTGTGGTCCCTAATTCTAGCCACTGCTATGAGTTTGCAGTTCAGATATACCAACATGTTGGTTTCCCTGACCGCAAGCGATCAGTAGAAAACCAATATAAAAAAGCACCAACCACAAGCACCTACTGCAAAAACTTGAGCTATGGAGTTTACTTTTCGCATGAAAGTTTAGTCTACATTCTGCTAAGTTTCCATGTAAGATATTTGAATAAAGCCGTTACCAATCGCAGACTTCCATCTCATTAAGATCGTTAATCATCCTCGAGTGAAAGGTCAATGTTTATTTAATCCAAATGCAATAATATGCGGCACTGAGCTTCCTTTGACCAATGTCAGTCTGAGAGATTGTCCGCTCTACTCCTCACAAACCAGTACTCCTATCTTAAGTCTCCTATCTATCTCTGCTCATGCACCCAAGTTTTTTCCAAGCTCTCTAAGCCTATAAGTATCAGAGCTGCCTCATAGGCCACTTGTTTCACTCTAAAGAATATAGGTACCAAGATGCACATCTTATTTGCCTCGTTCTGTGACATCATCCACTCACTCTCCAATCGCATCGTCAGAGAGTCTATCTTAGTATTGGTCTAGTTTCTAACAAACAACTAGCTAAGATAACTTCTGCGTAATAGGACTGACACCCACGTCAGTACAAAATGACCACAAGAACCTTCTGCATGCACCTATATTCCACCTTGCAGCACCCTACCACAAGTACGTTTGCAGCCGTTTGCTTGTGCTTTTGCAGGGTAACGTTAATGCAAGCAAATAGCATATACTGGAATATGGCCTTAAGGTTTGAAACCCAATGAAAAACCGACTAGAATGCAAATATTCTGTTCAGGCTTTATTTCTTGAACCCTAGATGGATGGCCATTTGTGTCAGTCAGCAAATGTGAGAGTGGAAGAGATCACTTCAGGTTCTCTCATGGTTTACTTCATGGCTGCACGGGAAGAGCAGAAGCCTCAGCTGAAAAAAAAAGAGATGAAAACAAGTATAAAGAGTTTATATTCTATATCATTTTCTGAGAAAAATAAAAACGATTGGAGTGTACAGTTTATATGGAGTATCGCTACGGCAACTACTTAATCAAGGTGTGACTCAAGGACAAAGTTGATATAATTATTACCAGAATTTGGTGTGCTTATATCAAAATATGAATATTAATAATCAGCCATCGTACAAAACCACTGGTAGAAAATGTTGGATATTAAGAAAAAGAAGACAACAATAATTCTCACACTTTACCAAAGAAAGCAATGTTTTTGCATGATTGTATGTGAGTTGTCATAATGTATTACTTGAAACGACCTACACCAAAAGTTGAGTAAAAGAGTTATGGATATCTTTGTGTTTGATTCAACTACAATTGATTACTAAATTTCATATCAAATACATTTAAATAGATCTCAAAAGCTTGGTAAAGCTATTTTCTCTTATAAGCTTAACGTTTTCTACAATGATTACAATACTTATCATATCATTATTTCTACTTACCAATGTGAACAATGGCACGAAGCTGGCTCCTTAGTATTCAGTTCAACTTCCTTAAAACCAAAATGGCCGCAGTTGAATAGAACATGCTGCGTTCTCAATTCAAAATGGCTCGGTCCACAACAAGCTTTGCCCTTTTGGTCCCTGTTTTCATCATAGTTTTTCCTCCAAGTATGATCGTCATACCAAGAGACATCGATATTCTTCCTAGGAAAGAACCCCTGAATATATTTGTTGAATTTGAGAATCTTATCCAGCTTGTCAATGCCAAAGATTTTCTTGTTGATGAGAAAAGTGTTATTATTCTTCGGGTCAATACGGAAATGCCGTAGAAAAGAAGCCTTTATCTGGAGGAATTTGTCATTATCGAATGGTTTCTTGTCGGGACATTTCCCAACACATTTTGCCCGCACTATTCTACTTTTACATACTATCTGATTCTTTCCGAACTGTATTTTCTTTGTCACAATTGGAAAGAATGCCATCAACACACATTCCTGAAATTGAAAGAATATATTTTGAAAGTATATTTTATGTGTGGGTTAAAACTATGAAATAATTAACTGCAACTGTCATAGAAATGCAATATTTAGATGCATATACTATTATTAGATTAAAGAATTAATGTGAAATTATTCGGAAACATTCAATTCAATTCATTGATGAGCTATGGTAATATTTTCTTGTTATACTCTAAGCCAAAACAGTATAGATTTAAACAAATACCTCCTTCTTCTTGTATTCTTTCAATTTGTATGCTGGAAAATAAGATTAAAAGGTATATTTCAGTCCTAATCTCCATATTCTTTATTCTATGAGAAATGTTAAGAATATGAATCGTACAGCACATGGCAGTGATGTGACTGAATCGATATTTTTCAGCATTAAAAGCAACATTTACTAATGTATATATCAGTAAATAACTCACCCGTTGAATGTTCCTTGGTTTCAACAGTAACACAGAAAAGGACACCAAGAGCAAAGGATACAAGTAGCAGTTCCTTTAAAGCCATTGCAGGGGTTGAAGAAATACAGCGAAGAAGTTATGTTACTGAGGGCTCATATATTCAATCAATGTGAATGTACGCTCCCTCTGATATTAGAGTATGACTGCCGAGCAAAGACTTTCACGAGTTCTTTAAATTGATCGAATTTAAACCTGGCAATCTAAAAATGATCTCAAATTACATGACGGCATCATTAGAATAGTGCAATTGACATAGCTGTAATTCAAATGCATTTATAACAAATTGTACCATATAACCTTTAGTTGTTCACATAAAAGAGCAATTGGAGCGAGATTAAGAACAATCGCAATGCAAAAGGCCTTGATATACTCACATAAAAAGGAAATTATTACAATCTAATGAAGTAATAGACGATCACTGTACGAACGAAAAGCATATTTGTGTCTGGTAAGGCAAGATTACCAATGTGATAAAAATCATAACCGTAAAATTACTTCTAATTGCAGGCCATGGAACGCAATTGTAATGATTATTACTGAAGAATAATACTATTATGTTAGTAAATCAAAATAGCTCATTGGGAGCGATCCAAATAGTGGGGGATAATACTCAACTCATTGGAAGCGATCCAATATGTCACACTGTTGAGAGAAATGCCTTCAAAAACGTTATTCAACAGAATATTTATGTGGCTTAAATGACATAAGCTGGACATTTTCAACATCTTTGTCCTTCATTTTCTTCTTGGTAAGACAATGTAGAAAATGTTAACGTTTGTTTAAGACAAAATAGTAGCTTGCGTTGTGTTTGTTAGTTTACGTGTATATACGAATTTGTGAGCCTTGGCGTACCAACGATGGCAAACATTTTATTTTGTAGGAGAATTATAGCTCGGTCTAATGTCTGTTATAAGACAACAGAATGACCTGCTATGTGATTATGGGGCTTACGGAGACAGAGGATAAATGTAGAAGAAGTCTCAAACCTTCTAATGATGAAAAAAATCTTTAGAATGTTCCAAGAGGAAGCTGAGCTGTTGGTTTCATAATAATTATGAAAGGTCAGATGCCACAAATCCATCAAAATTGCATAACGGACAATACAAAGTGAGGTACAAAGGGTTAAATATAGAGCAAGATGCAACAAGCATTACACATTACTTGAATAAAATACTAGTACTCCCATTTGTGTTCTGATAACAATAGCTGTAAACTGTTTTTTTAACAATGTAGCTTGAACGTCCTTCTTTTCTGTTTTCCTACATTTAGATTTTTTTTCATATAATCTATTTTCCATGGCAACCAATTTCCTTCATCTTAGCAGCATATGCGCATTCTGATGTTCCAGCAACCTTCTGGTCACCATGGCAACATTATGAAATTATCTTTGGGCCATGTCCTTGTCCTGAATCCAAATAAGGCATGATTTTCAGATAGTATAAAGGTATCAGATTCTAGGGCTATTGCCACTCAGGAAAAATAGTTTCTATGCATATAAATATCATCCTGAAGATCGAAATCATACATTACAGAATAATACAAATACTTTTCCATATATATGAAATGTATCAGTAACAGTGGACTATAAAAATATGCACAGTTGAATTAATTCTGTGTGGACTTTTGTTAGACCATATCACACCTATTAATTCAGGCAGGCGCAGTTCCTATTTTCCCTGTATTTCATGCACCTGCAGGCTAATTTCGGAGCATTTTGTAAACTCAGGAAAATGGATATGAATTTCATAGTTTTTGGCTAAAAAAAAAAGGTAGGTGGCAGGGCAAAAGTGTAATTACATAGGCTCAAAGAGGGACTGATCTCTCTTAGTAATAAAAATATCTAATTAGAAATCATCAAAACTAACAGAAGGAAAGTAAGTACATATAATAAGCCCATCCTAGTTTACACCACCATTAAATTTCACTATGGTATATTTTCGAAATTGCCTCCTTTCTTCTCCCATGAAGATAGTTGCACGATACAACATAAACCAATGTAATTTGGTTGAGGAATTACTCCTAAAATTTGCAAAATGCAACTTTATATATTGGCCTTTTTCCCATAGGAACCAATGTTAAAGCCTGTAGGCCAAACCTATAATGTCCGACCCTATTTTGCTCTGAAATACAGCATTTTGATTGGCTCGCAAACCTGCAAATCTATCAAATCATAAAATTTAAGAAAATAATACGTTAAATCAGTGCTTGGGGATATAGAAAAATATAATTCTTGGTTAAAATATTAATCCGGACTCTAGGAGAAAAGGATGACTTATATGGTAAATTTGTCCAACCCTTGTCCAACCCTTGGGTAAACCCAATGTGGGATAGGCTTATTATGTGCAAAATAAAAAGAAATCCAAATGCTACATTCTCAGAACCTTCAACAATTTTTTTTCTATGGACACGGTGACACATACAACATTTATATGAAATAATGAAGGTGTTCACAATATCGGGACGTTATCACTCTCATTTATACAACTTGCATTCTATTGCCCGTTTAAAAGATAATTTATCACATAATAATTGCTCATCTACAGACAATAAATTCCATAAATCAACCCCTCTATAATAACAACTATTTAAAACCCTAGTTAAAGTTGTAAATTCCTTTTTAAATTTAATTTTATCACTACTACGAGTCAAAATAGTTCTAGTCTCGTCCTCTTCTTCCAAATAATAATCACAGTATCGTAAGCCATACATCAACATTAATAATTGACATTGTCTACGTTTATAGAGCGGCTGAATATTGTAGAGTGAAAATAACTCCATAATGTCCATCACAGGCATCGTATTATATCTAACTGCTCTAAGACACCTCTCCTGCATTTTATCTAATTTAACAATATCTGATTTACAAGAACTATCTATTACAAAACTAGCATATTCAAAAAGTGGTTGAATTGTTTGTTTATATACCTGTAGGGCAACATCTTCAGTCAGATATTTACGAATTTTTTAAAAATTATATAGCCTTTGGTTCACCTTCTTCCAAATGTTATGTACAAAAGTATCGAAACGAAGTTCACTGTCCACAGTCACACCCAAGTAGGTATAAGAACTAACTGTTTCCAGTTCATCATTTACACTCTGTGATAAACACCGCTGACCCTTTCTGTAATCAAATAACATGTGTTTTGTTTTTTTAACATTTATAGTTAATCTATTTCGTATACACCACTGTTTTAATATTTCAAAAGCAGTATTGGTCTTAAGAATAGCACCATGCATAGTAGAGTCTCCGTTGAAAACGACAGTGTCGTCTGCATACATAAGAATATTTGAACCGGTTCCATTAACCTCATAGAATAAATCATTGACATATATAATAAAAAATAACGGACCCAGACATGTTCCTTGACCAATACCAAAGTGGATTTCAGATGGAGTAGATATTGTGTTACCAATTTTGGTTTTAATTCTCCGATGTTTCATATAACTAGCACACCACTGTAGGGATTTCGTATCAAAACCATATAATTTTAATTTTTCCAGGAGAATATTTAAATCCTATGAATCGAAAGCTTTTGAATAGTCCACGTAAATAGCACTGGTCACCCTCCTATTATTGATATTGTTGTAAATTTCAAAAAGATACGAAAAGATAGCCCCTGCCGTACTATGTCCCGGTCTGAAACCATGTTGTCGCGGGTCCAATAATTCATTCTCATTAAAATATGTCATGATCTGCCCATGAACACACTTCTCCATCATTTTACATATAATAGGGGTAATAGTAATCGGTCGCCAGTTATTAATATCAGCCAGATCACCACCTTTCGGTATTGGGGTAATAACTCCTTGTGTCCATGTTGATGGTACTTCACTATAGTATAAGGACTGATTAAACATGAAAGTTAATTCAGGGACCCATTTCCCACTTAGTTTTATTATCTTTACTTAATTTAAACCCTATCTCACTATAATGTTTATTTAATGTCTCACATATAATCGTTTCGTCAGAGGTCCCAACATCATGTACATCCCTCTTTATAATCCGTGGTATGTCTTTAGTATTCTTTGAATTATAGCCAGTAGATTATACCATAAAATTAATAATGAAATGTTATATGCTAAAGCCTAGTTAAGGCTTGTGAGAGTCTGGACTTGTCAACATATTACCCACAATTCACAATAGACGAGAGAATCGGGTCTTGGAGAATTCATTGAACTAATATCCTAAAGTAAACATGACTGTTTTACAGCAGAAACTGTTACTGGTAACCTCAAAGAGTAAATTGTGGAGTTGTCAAATCTATATACCTTTCCCAAGAAAATGCACAGTGGTGGACCCTACCATAGTCACCCTGTTCCGATAGGTCCCATTAGAATCCATATCCCCATCGCTAGGTTCAGGCCATTCCGATCCACACACAGGGTGCCACACTATTGAAAAATGTGTCATAGTGAAGAATAGAGGGATGGATCAACTACTTTGGCGCCATCTACATTTCAAGAGTGAAAGTATTTGACTAGGTAAAATTGGGAGAGTGTAAGTTTGTCAGTTGGGGGCAGCATTATCCATTACCAAAACAATTTTCTAAGTGCACGGTTATCATAAAATGCATGATTTGGAGGAAAATCAAATACAAACATTTCTTTAGGTGCAATGGCACATCACATTCTATGCAATGCGTTCACTCCTTTTACAAATGGCGTGATCGGAAGGTCATCAGCATGATTAACTTTTTCAATTTCCTGACATATCCCTAAAATAATCAACATTATACATGTTTGATAGCTTAAGATACAACAGCTACTAAAATAGAATCACAAAATAGAATCACAAAAGCCTAAGCAGCTGGAAAATGCTAGTTCTGACATGTCATGTGAAATCAAAACCCTGATGATTTCATAGGGATACTCTGGAGATTCCCGACGTCTATTTTAGAATCAGAGGGCTACCCAGTAGGGCCGCAATCTTGGCCTGTGGCAGTGGAAGGGACATTCTGGAAGACGGAACTCGCTACGCTCTACTTGTTACATTTCTCTAATTGGGAGACATCCACAATGAAAAAATATATAGAACGTCGTAAAATAAACAAGTAAAATAAGCATGTTTCTTTTGAGGGAAGTCATAAACATAATGTTAAATGTAAGCTGTATGTAAGCAACTACACTAATACACGAGAAAATATTGTGTGGCTTGGGAACGGAGGAGGGGTATACGTATTATCATATATGTAACCCTACATCACCTTCCATGGGAGACAAAGGTAAGTGGCCTAAGTATTATTATAAAGATATGATAAGAAGATTAATGCAACTGGCGAGTTTGTTCTACTAAATAATTCTCCTTATTTTGTAGGAATACATCATGTTTACACTACCTGACTTAACGCTACTTTGCACAGGACGTACAAATACTAAACTATTGAACAAATAGCAGTATTTATTTTTCCTGCTTAAGGATAGACAACAGGTGTTATAGGGTGTTTTGCTATGGTCGCAGTAATCTTATCACTATTTCTGGATTCCTAATTTCTTATGTTTATGTCATATAACACCAAAAAGCCAATTAAATATCCTACCTGCTCATATAAACCATAAAGATATATTCTTATGGACACCTGTGCATCATAACCGGAAAGTTGAAAATTCCTATTTCTACAACAATTTTTTGAACATTGATATCTCAGTAAATATTTCACCTAAAGGCTTGAAATTTCTAACACATGTACATCATATTCCTGTGCAGGGAAGCGTGTCTCAAACTTTTAATTTATGCCTTAGTTTTTGTTTTATGAAATCTAGAAAATTAAGTTTCATAAAATGACAAAAAGTTTCCCGTTTTTTTGTGATAAAACAAAAACTAGGACCTAAATAAAAAATCTGAGACACGCTTCCCTGCAGAACAACCTTATGAATAGGCAGACGAGATTTGAAGTTTGTAACCTTAATACTAAAGGAGATATCCATGTTCAAAAAATAAAAGTTGAGAAATTGGTTTTTAATTCATTTTATTGGGGATATTGATTTTAACTTATCTTAATTTATGTCATTGGATAGAGAAAATTATTACCTTTCATTTGGTATAAGACACGATACTGTATCTCATCAATTAACAAAATTAGGGGAGATAGTGTGAATAACGGCCTGCCCACTGTTGTCTATCCTTAAGCTCATTCCCCTATACAGTTCTATAACACCTTAATGGGAATCATATCACTGTTATACTCAATTTTGAGTACTTGCCTTATAAACTAACAAGACACTGAAGGCCCGGACACATAATAACAAATTGATCATGGGGAGTGCTGCAGATCCCACAGTTGGAGACTGACCAGTCGTAGGGATTTTCACAGGGCTTGCCATATATATTATTTATAACGACCAATCATTCAGAAGAATCAGACACACTACTATAAAGTAATAAGTTATATTTTCTTTAACTATTGAAATAAGGTACTTGCAAGAAAATAATTATATCACATTTCAGATTAGAAAATAGGACTGTATATCTTCCTCAATTCTATAATTTGTGTGATTTGCTGTTGTATGGCGGTACGTTGCCCAGATAGGTTGGAAGATGGGGAAGGAGTATATTATGGAGGAGGAGGAGGAGGAGGAGGAGGAGGAGGAGGTTGTGGGGGAGGCTGATTCATGACGTTTAGCAAATGGTAAATCCTACAAAACTTTCTTACTTAAATTTGGCTCAAACAACAGCCCCTCCAAACTAACTTTTCACAATATTCCAATATTGGCACAGAGATAATTCTGCATCTACATCTTAGAACATTACCAAGCAATACACGCATTGCAAAGATACATTCTAGTCCTCTTTATAGAGGTATGCAGTTGTGGAATGGGCTTGGTGTAGAATACAATAGAGCAGAGAACAAGAAGTGTTTTAAGGCTTCATTGAAATGTTGGAGATGTAAAGGATAATTTATAATCATAATTATATAATGTTTGTTGTAATATTTAAAATCTGTCACAAAATGATCCATTTATTGTTATAATTTACGGATTGAATGCTCATATAGGGATAATATATATTGACTGATCTGTGCGTTGTCTATTCATTATTTCAACATCACTCTGCTGTACATAGTTCTCATGTATTGTGTATTCTCTTGCTGCCTGTATTAACAACTACTAGAAGATCATACACCCCTGTGAAGCGTTGTTTTCTGAATAAAAAAAATCCAGTTTCAGTTTTTGCAAACTTAGTTTTATTCCGTGGTTACCATAGAAACCATCATTAGCATAGCAATTTTATCGGCAGGTAAGGATGTTCTATCAACATTCTGGTTACATTGGCAACAGAATCCAAAAAGTCCAAATTCTTTCATCATTAATGTAAACTTTGGAAAATTACATTTTTAGCATGAATATTACATATTTTTCTTATTATATATGGTTTCTAAACTAAATAAAGCATTGAATTCAAAAATATCATGAACGGGAAATATTCGGAGTAAAAATTATGACTATTATATATTTATGCCTGAACTTAGGCAATAAAGGTTTATGAATCAGGAAATTGTTTAAATATGTTATATAATAAAATTATGAGGATTGTCATTGTTTAATTGATTTCACCTTTCTTCGCTATCTTTTTTTAAATCTTTATCTAATAGCATTATACTTGTGTCCTGAACTGAGGAACTAAAATAGTAGATCTAAATGCTTGGAAGATCAAGTCACCTTGAAAGCTTAATGGAAATAAAGAAATAAAGAATATTGTAGAACGTAACAGAGCATTATTAGAACGTTATCAGAACGTCGTAGAATATTAGAAGTCTGACTTAATAGGAAGGAATTCTGCGGGATGACATGCTATGCTCTACTTTAAAATATATAGGACAAATCAAGTGTCGTGATAGATCCATTTTTACCTGAAGGGATGGCCCAATAAAGATCCACTTATTGTTCCAAAACACCATCAGCCAAGTTGGACTGAAGGAAGGTTGAATTATAAGTTGTTAATGATATTGTGACCCTTATAAGAAACAGGTGTGGACAAAGCAGACCCGTGTTGTTTTCAGATGTAAACCAGGAGGTTCTTTGAATAAAAACAAAGATAAGTGCCATTAGGATTCATTAAAGGTATAATATTAAAGGTAAAACAAAGGTCACATTTACAGGACCTTTACGGGATGGCATTTAACCCAGCAAACAGGATACTTGTATTCAACTGCAACTTTGTGTATAAATGAGATTTAATTCATATATATATATATATATATATATATATATATATAGTATCACTTTTCTTAGGAACACAGATGTTTCTAACTTATTGATAATATACAAAATTTCATATCTATGTATCATTGATAACTTCTACCATCTTTGATAATAGATTCCCCCCTGAAGCATCCTTTCCCCATCCCCGCGGTGGGTCATAATTATGAGTCATGGAAATTCCCAGTCATGCTTTGCTACACAGCGACCCCAGCCAGTTTTTCACACTTATTGTTCCAAAACACCATCAGCCAAGTTGGACTGAAGGAAGGTTGAATCATAAGTTGTTAATGATATTGTGACCCTTATAAGAAACAAGTGTGGACAAAGCAGACCCGTGTTGTTTTCAGATGTAAACCAGGAGGTTCTTTGAATAAAAACAAAGGTAAGTGCCATTAGGATTCATTAAAGGTATAATACATTATATTAAAGGTAAAACAAAGGTCACCTTTACAGGACCTTTACGGGATGACATTTAAACCAGCAAACAGGACACTTGTATGCACCAAATTAGCATGTGTCAAATTCATGTAAACTTGAGTTTTGAAATCCCCTCTGCAAACTTAGGACCATGGATTTGTTTACTCTTACTTTTTACAGAGTATTACACTTACTTGAATTTCGCATGATATTTTGAACATTCTTGCACATGTAAAATAGTATGACCATAATACTTCAGATAAGGCGTTAGCATGTTCATATTAATATAATAAAATATATTGTTAAACTAGGCTTATTCTGGTTTGTGATAGTCCCTGTGTGTTCATGTCATAGCAATAATGAAAGACTTTTAAAAGTGAGAACCATAGGATGTTCCATATGGAGGTTTGCAATGCATGCCCCTTTTTCGCTTTATATAAAAGATTTTGATGACATTGCATGATAAACCCTCCCCATATAAGGTCATTGATAGAGTTGTATAGATTGAATCATTTGTCGCAATTGGTTATTCAGAACTGAAGTGATCTAAAGAACAATTATTAACAATAACTGTAACCTTGTGTATAAATGAGATTTAATTCATATATATATATAGTATTACTTTTTTTAGGAACACAGATGTTTCTAACTTATTGATAATTAACATTATTCCATATTTATGTATCATTGAAAACTAATACCATCTTTGATAATAGATTCCCCCCTGAAGCATCCTTTCCCCATCCCCGTGGTGGGTCACAATTATGAGTCATGGAAATTCCCAGTCATGCTTTGCTACACAGCGACCCCAGCCAGTTTTTCACACTTTCCTATCACATGGATCTAATTAGGAGTCAAGATGAGAGGCGTTTTTGGAATTATTTCCTATGGGGACAGGGCTTGAACATTTATCTATGTTTATGAAACTCATCTGCACTTTCTTCACGTTATGTTTTACTTAATGACATTTGGGGAATAAATTGTGATCATATTTCATAGTTGATCTTGACAAAGGAAGAAAACCTGACTTAGGATGGGTTTCACATTAGGTGTATCTTAAATGCGTTTCTCACATCTCACAAAATTTAAAATAAGATGTTTTTAATTTTCAATAATCTTACCTCTAAAAATATATAAATAACAACAGGCACATAAGATCAAAAAGTCTGAAATTCAACTATGAAAAAGTCTAAATACCTTAACTAAAAATACAATCTTGAAGTTTAGACCAGTGCCAAACTCCCCCTTAGTTTACAAGATTGTGTACAATAATGTGACACAACATGGGGAAAGTATGCTCTGAGGGAGATTTACCCCATGCCCCAGGACTAATATTAAATGAGATATGGGAAGTTTTATGAAAAATAATGGTTAAACTGTCTTAGACTAACTTTCTGTCTACAATTCAGTTAGCCTATCCTAAAGATGCTTTCCCAGCCAAGGAAATTGTGTTTTTATAACGTTGCAGCAACCTTCTGGATTGATTCATGTTACATCACACTGTTAGGTTACAGTGACGTTCTTTTGATGACTCCCAATTACATTGCTGCAACCAACTGTTGCAATGTTACATTGCAACGTTCTGATAACGTTCTTGTAACATTATTTATGAGGCTGAAACTTTATAAGAATGTCACAATAACATTCTTTTTAGGTATGGTTGAGACCTCACTGAATAAGGATGTCACGATAATGTTCTGTTCAGGTTAGAGTGACACCTAACCTAATAAGATGGTCACAAGAACATTCTGTTTAAGTAAGATTAAGAACTGACAAAATCAGAACTTCACAATAACATTCTGTTTAGGTGAAGTTGGGACCTCCCCTGGTTAGGAGGTCACAATAATGTTCTGTTTAAGTAAGGTCTGGACCTCACCTAATCAGAACATCACAATGACATTCTAATTTTAATTTGAGCTTGACCTTACTTCACCAGAACTTTATGATAACGTTCTGTTTTGGTTAGGTCTCAAAATCTCAGAAAAATAAGGCAACCGTTACCCTCGTGGGTCACAATTATGAGTCATGGAAGTTCCCAGTCATACTTTGGTACACAGTGACCCAAGCCAGTTCTAAAATCATATAGGGAAACACTCCTTCTTTCTTGACGTCAGGTCTATGGAGGCATTTCACACTAGCCAAATTTTGATTGTAAATTGAGATACAATCTTAAATCAATATTTACGACCCTTGTGTTTCTCAGTAAGGTTATTTTTTGTCAATTTGATGGTTTTGGATATGTAACTACTCATTGAGCAGTTTAAAACCGTTTCACACCATAGTTTATTTTGTGAAATTTTTAGATAAAATGTCCATTTAAGATCTTAAGTGTAATACTGCTCATGGGCTATCATAACTTTTAAGATTATGGAAATAAAGCTTGTATTATCTATGAATACTATGAATTATCAAATATTTGTCAATTCATGATTAAACATTGAATAATGTAGAACACTATTCAATAATCATTGTTTGTCCATATCATATATAACCATGATAATATTGAAGACAAAAAAGTGTCACCATTTCTTTGTTTTCTGTCGTAAGTAGCTAAGACATTGCATTTCACAAAAGAGAAGATAGGAGTGTAGTATCTTGATTCCAATGTAGATTGCCACCTTATTTAGCTCATGCAGTATACACTAGATGGCATATCATCCCACAGTGGTGGGAAATACAAAGCTCATAATGAATATACATATCTAACCATAAATATACAAATTAACAGAATGAATTCATGACGGAAAATTAAATTATCACTATATGAAACAATTACATAAAGAAAGATGACACTTTTCCCCATGAATTCTGATCTTGAATATATTTTCTATGTTGCCATAGTCATACAAGGGGTACATTAAACAATACTGCCATCTACTTACATTTGTACGAACCATATCCAATTAATTTTCTTTGATATAAGGATTGGCATGTCCCCTAGGTAAAGGTGATTTCCCATTAAAGTTGTCTGTAGTAAGTGCTAAGATAAAATGTTTAAGATACAACACTCAGTGAAGAACGGTCTGCGTAAGTGCTACATATTATCTTAGCACTTACGATCGTAAAATCACCTTGGTGTGAAACGCGCCCTTAGTTCAGAATGTAGAATGATAGGAACAAAAATATAACATATCATTTGAAATGCTTGTGCCTGACGCCACTAAGAAAAACTTATTTCTAGATGAATATAATTGTGTGAAGTAATTATACTTAAGTTTTTAGTCCAGAAGTTGTGCATTACAATAGGATGAACCCTAATCCAATATTTTTCTTTTATTCATACGATAGTAAGTACTTATGATTTTGTTTTACAGCAAAGATAAATTACAGCATATCATATACTTCACGGCTGCTGACAGGACTGTCAAAGCTGCAACTAAACGAGTGCGGATATTTACTATTTCCACAAATCTGTATTTGAAGATTGAAAGGATTGGGCTACATTACGGAAGGTGTGACACTTGGTGAGTTCATAAGATTGTTTGGGCATAGCTTTATCCCTTGTTTGTATAATTTCCAAAAATTAATACTACTATATAATTATAAAGACTAACTATACTGATTTGACCTGGTTATTTCATTGTGTGAGGTATTGTTGGGTTACGTTTAAGTGGCAAGATAAAAATGCATGTATGAAAGAACAGTTTTGAATATGTCAAAAACTTGAAATTCGCTTCTGTCACATCATTATTATTTCTTTTTACTTGCAGATAAGTCTTGATAGACTGATCGTCTGCAATGCTTTCAACAATTAATCTGACAATAGTTCTATGTGTGGCAGCTTTTCCGATTCTGTTAACTATTGGGTTATGTTGTTTCTTTTGCATTAGTCATACATCAGTTGAACCTAGAGGTGGTGTTTGGAGAGGCCATGATAGGCAAAATAGAGGTGGGGGAGGTGGTGGAGGAGGGTTTGGTGTATTGGTCGGAGGTTTAGGTGGGGGAGGTGGAATTGGGGGAGGGTGTGGGGGAGGTGGTGGGGGAGGATTTGGGGGAGGGTGTGGGGGAGGTGGTGGGGGAGGGGGAGGGGGAGGGTTTTGATGTGGGGGAAAAGCAGAGGATAATAAGGGGAGGGGGAGGTACACAGTTGATTTAAAAATTGTCCTCCAAAGTACAGATCTATTCATAGAAAAAAAATAACTGGGCAATATATATTATGTTAGCAACATTACTTCAAAAGGTCATAAAATTAGTAAACAAAAATATTGTAATACATTATACCTCCTCTAACTGGACCAATGTGCTGACCAGTAATTTTTATAAATCAGAAAATAGAAGACAGTCTGAATACTGCTCAATATAGATACACGTGCCCATAGTTATGTTCCTTATAAGACGTTACTCATAAAAACTTCTTTATTATTATTATTATTAAGTCAACATCACGTACAAAACATGTTCTTCGTGTATGGGGAGTATGTGGGCAAGGGTGTGGGAGTGAGTAGGGGAGAGTGAGCGGGATCCTGTTCTTTGCCTTATTTAGTTCTATTCATTATAAACACAGGCAACACCAAGATGTTCCTATAACATTGCACGCCATTCTATTCTGGTAACTGTTATATCTTTGGCCCATTGTGTAATACAGTGATGAAACAAATCAATCCATTGCAATAAGGAGGTGCTTTTATGATAGGTCTCACTGTTGATTTGCAGCTGTCTTTTTTACTCAAACACTGTTTGTGGCACTGATGAAGTTATTGCAATAGTGAGAGTTTGAAACCAAGTTGGATCGCGTTCTTGGAGCAGCACAAACTATTGCTGGTTTTTATTCAAATCTAGCATCAATTTTTTACCCAATTCAGGTGATTTCCCCAGATTGAAAATTTCAAGATTTTTATATCTAGATCTACATTTTACAGAACTTTTCACAAAATTAAAATCGGCCTATTAGAACAGTGAAACAGTGTGACCCGTCATAACAGGGACATCCTTGTTGTTATTTGAACAGCAATGACTCTCATGGCCCATTGCACAATGGGTTTCACAACAACAAAAATGAATTGAATAGAGGAACAGTTCGTTGTTGCTTGATAAATTATTTGCAGTTATTTTCTTAACAACAAAAATGTTTTCAACAATTCTTTTTCTATAATTTAGAATGCCCTCAAAGAGCTGTAACTTTAAGTGTTTTTTCTCTAATATCTCCCCTTGTTAAATCAATTTACAGAATTCAATTCCATTCATTAGAACCAGAGATTTTTACTATTTTTGTAACAAAGAAACATTTCGCTGTTAAGCATTTCTTCGTTGTGCTTGCATTGTTTGATCCTGACAACGAAATTTTATTGTGCAACGGGTCATCGCTGTTTGACAAAGCTATTGCAACAGTGATACCCATTATGCAGTGGGCCACAGTGGCCTGTGCTCCGTCGCATAACCAAACCCTCGCAACAGCGAGACCACAGCGAGGGTTTAGAAATGGGTCCCGCTGTTATGTGTAAAAACCCTCGCTGTTGCAAAAATTTGACCGCAATTTTCGACCACTTATAATCATCTCTAAGAGTTGAAATTTTCAGGGATATTAGATTTAGATCTATATTTTTCAGAACTTTTTACAGAATGTAGATCGGCCCAGTAGAACTGGCACAATTTAACATAACATACCCCTCGCAACAGCGACGTCGCTGTTGCGAGGGTTCTAGGATGGGTCTCGCTGTGGTGGACAACCCTCGCAACAGCGAGACCCGTTATGCGACGGACCACCGTTAAATCAATTTTACTGTTCCATTTTACGTAAAACAAAATTTATGAATTAAAGGAAGTATACTAGAGTTTACTACATTTTATCACACAAATAGTGAGGATTCATATGGTATCTTTACTATCACATTTTAAAGACAGACAATAATTATAATGACCTTATATTACTCAATATCTGAACCAATACTTCAGTAAACAAAGGTCGCATCCAACATTTCAAGATCATATTACTACATCTTTTTAGATTTTATGAAGTTGGCCATAATATTTATTGTACAAGAATGTTCTCAGGATGGTTATTAGAGTCTGAATTATAAAATGATTTAATTTTGTATAAATTAACATATTTTACTGAGAATAACAATTTGGACTATCTCAGATACGACCTTATGTTCCACACTAAAATGTGAAACTGTGCAGATATGACCTTTGTTTACTGGTTTATAACATTCCAAATATTTGGAAACTTCGAAAAATTCCTAAATTTCTGGATAATTTAGGGGGTTTGGAAACACATTCAAAAATAAAGAAAAATGATTTTCGTTGAGATACAACCTTATGTTACTCAGCCAACGTAATAATAGTTCCATATTATGAAAGACATAACACTTGCATGAAAGGGTGTTCTTGTATTGTATCCAATGTGTGTGTGTACTCTTGACAAGATCTCTTGATGACAATGAACAATCCAAAGGGTAGGATCCACTCAACCACACTCAGCCAACACCCCAGCAAAACTATTCAGTCTATCATCTTCAATTCCAACTCCAGAAACAAGCTTCTAGTACCAACCTTTCCAGGATGTTTAACTCACAACAACTAACAGTGCTCTGCTTTAGTGCTGCTTGCACAGCACTTTATAAATGGATCGAATAGCATATGTCACCAGACTCCTCCCGTGCTCTTCACCTTTGACAAAGAGGAATTACTTTGGCCCAGTCTCTTAGCATATAGAAAAAATAATCGCTGATGATATTACCATATTATTCTGGAAAAATGTGTTGGTGAAATTGCTTGTTGTGTAGTGTTGGCGTTTGTTTAACCAAGTATCATTATCTTTTTAGCTCATCTGAATAAATCATGCAAAAATATGCATAGTTTGTCTCATTGGAACTTCTCAACTCTTCTATAAAATATCATTTATAAGATATGTTCCGTCTGCAGCACTTTGCGATGCCATAATTATACTCTGATAATAAAAAAGACGATGTTCTCTGACAGTTAAATACTATGGTGTAGTAGCATTATTCCCCATCAAACTGCTGTGAGCCAATAAAAGAATGTCAAATGTGTTTGCCAAATAAATAAATTACCAAAATAAGTTGCAGTTAAACACGAACAATGGCCAACTTCAAGAATCATACTGCTAGGGAATACTGACATTCTAATATCACAAAAATAAGGGACCTATAATTTTTTCTTTATCTTAAATGGACAATAAATAAAATCCTTTTATTATCGAACTAGCATACGTTAGTCTGTAGCCACTGTACAAGTTGTCCTGTGAAAATCCCATAAAAGGACCCTATGCTTCTGATAAATGCATCTCCCACTCGTATCACGGGGCGGCAGGACCCATGATACAATCTCCAGTCCAACACGCTGTGGCAGGCAGAAACGAGGGGAAGTGTCCCTCCGGGCGGGGGTTGTACTGCTGCCGTCTACAGAGCCCTGCGGTGGAGATGAGGGCAGACAAGCCAATGGTGCCCAGGGGGGCACTGACTCTTTGAAGGTCATTACCCACTGCCAAACTACCACCCCTGCTTTTCTTGACTGACTGCCCCTCAATTTTAGTTGACCACCTCCCATTTTTGGTGATAGAGATTTACCGCCCCCCAAAATCAGGGTGTGTCAAGACCAGAAAATATACAGAATTACCAAAACTGTTTAGGAAATTTCTGATAACATTTAATTAGTTTCTGGGTGATATAGAGTGGTAAAAGGGTTAGGGTTCAAGTAATTGCCACTGCACTGTTCTATTGATGAAATTGACCGCCCCCCTTTTTTGCCCTAAAAGTGCTTGACCGCCCCTCTCTTTTGACGTTCACCGCCCCCGCTGTGCCGGACCATTTGGCAGTGGGTACCTTTTTAAGTAAAAGTGCCCCCCTCCCCCTGGGCAATGGAGAGAGATGTTCGGTGGGCGGGGAGGGGTGGCAGTCTGGCACACTGGAGGAAGCAAGAGGAGTACTGCATGGTGCCGCTGCTGCCTCCAGAACTAGTCCGTCCCTGTCCTACATAGCTCTTACCTAATAGGTCCGCACACCTACAACAGTCCATGGCTTTTATTTGCCACTTGAAATTAGCAATGAATTCTTTTATTGGCCCTCTATATTAATATAAATGGCATTGGGAATTCTTTTGATGGTTCTTGGCTTACTAACTGGTTTATGGTCCTACCTGCCGTAGACCAGCGGCTGCAAAGCATGCTGGGATTTAGGTGGGAATTCCTACCTAAAATGGCTGCTGGTGTACAGACTCACTTTGGGAAACAGTGGGTCTAATGTGACAGACTACCTCCAGACCATGCCAGTATAGTGGGTGGTGGGCGGTGGTGGGTGATGGCTGGGGGACCTCCCATTTCCTCCACGGTCCCAGTTCCTCCACGGTCGTCAGTGGCGACTACCACCACCACTACTACTACTGACCACCACATGTGGGATAACCGATATGCCAAGGACACTACAAGGACATAGAACGTCATTAAGGTTAGTTCCCCCTTGTTGAGTTTCTCCATGGTCACTAATAATCGTTATTTGTGATAGTCCATGATCCTTCTGGCTGTCTGGTTCCTCCTGTACATAATTATGTTATCACACCCCATGCCATGGTATGATGCCCCAGGCAATCTTATAATGGATTGGAGTATGTGTCTGCACGTTTGTCACACACCCTTCAAATTTATCCAATGAATACTATACCCTGCATATAGGCCTAATTAAAGAGGGGAATCCACTAAGTGACTAAACTAAAAGTCTGGTTGTGTCGAGCATTTTTGATTGTTTACTTCTGGCCATTTTGACTAGAAAACAGCCAGAAATAGCGTTCCCACTGAGCATATTATAATATATATATATATATATATATATATATATATATATATATGCTGTAGCACCATCAAAATACCCATTTGCAAAAGACAATGTTTGCCCTAGGCTTTAAGTAAAATGTCCAATGGAGGAGAACATATGACACAGCTCCAAAATAGGAATTTCGCCCATAAACTCTGAATTTCTGATGTTCCCAGTCGTGTTGATGCAAAGCAATAATTCCATTAAAGAATTGTCATAATTTGTACCACAACCAAAGAAAAAACATTTTTCTCGGTATTGTATGACTTGGGTAAGGATTCGGTACTGGTTAGGTAGATAAAGCTGTGGGTGAATCTGATCGTAAAGTCAAGGTTCCTTAGATAGAGATGCTTTGAAGCAATAACTCTTCCGGGATATGGGCTACTGCATCAAAAAAGCTGTTAAGCCTGCATTTCTAGAGGCCGATTTTGACTCTTGCGATTTAGTATTTGTTGCCGTTTCTCCCAGAATATAACATGAAACCATACATCCTATATACCATTCAAAGGGAGATTATTAGCCCTTTCTAATAAAATAATATACCATTTCCATACTTGACCTTTATTCCCACTGTCGATTTTCAAAATCAGCAACAAAATTGACCTGTGAGATATAGGCTTACCTGCTTTAGTATTCCAGAGTTGTATCTGGGAGCCGTTATTGTTATATTTATGGGCAGGGGCAAAGCCAATTCTATCCCAACTCTCTCAAGCAATTCTTTTGTTACTGAACTGGGACATTCCACAGTACCCAAGTTCTGCAGACATGGCAATGGTTTTTGAATTAAGCCGAATAATAAAAGCAAATGAATAACGGCCTCAAAGGCACCTAGTATTTTCTTTTGGAGACTAGGTAGTGGGAATTATTCGAGTATTGATTTCTTTCGGGTGGTAAATAAGCAATAATTAAGTCGTATGTAGTATAGAATTTCTACTATTTACTATTTAATTATCATTAATTTGCCACCTACAAAACTAAATACCAGAATATTTCTAAAGACCCCTTTTCCATTATTGTGTAGTTTAGTTCTAATCCTTAGTTACCTTCAGCAGCCGTATTATTGCAGGCTTGGCGGGCATGACAGTCAAACAATTCTTATAAAGATAATTAAATTATCTTTAGAAGCATTGTTTACGTGTCATTAAATTTAATGACGAGCAAACAATTCCTATAAAGACAATCAATGACAAGCAAACAATGCCCATGAAGATCATTTTGTAACTACCACTATGAATAAGCTATTGAATGTCATGTTGAGGAGGATGTTGATACTAAAAACATGTTTCTTTTAAGAGGTTAGCCGGTCCCCTTCAACTCATGCTTGCTCTTTGTGAATTTGTTAGATCATTAGTAAACTAATACGTACATGATTAATGAAAAGCACCTTTGGCGAACCGCATTTAATCCAAGACTTTGACTCATTAACCCTACAAAGCATTTGACGTTAGAGTAAAGACTGTATTCCACTAGCCGATTTTACTCCCGATTTCAGCAATTGACAGTGGGAATTTTGGTTAACCATTCATATGTCACACACCATTAGAAAGGAAATCTAATTCTGTTTTAAATAATATGTAGGATGCATAGTTCTGGTTCATATAATTTGTAAAAGGTTACAAATTACAAAATTACCAGCAGTCAGAATTACTGAGTGGAATACAGGCTCAAGACGTCACAATGCCATTAGCCTTGTCTGTGAAGGGCAAGGCAAGGGCACAGTGATGCTTGTTGTAGGAGAGTCTCCTCTTTTTGTCACCAGTGCTGCAGATGTGTGGGAGCCGTTATGTGATGGTTGCTATGGGGGTATACAAGAGTGTTTCAGACTGTTCTCATTGGTTCACTGCTTCAGTTTTGTTCTATAAAAAGCAATTTCAATTTCCTGCCTGCCTCAATATGAAATGCCAAAAACACTTTGCTTTATTGGATAGTTGAATTTGCATACCATTAGAGTTTGCTTTGATCAAATAATTAAGATTTTCTTCATTGCATGAGGAATTCATTGTATTCTTTTTGTGCTCTTTTTGATATTGATAATTGAGTTATTTGACCAGTTTGAAAATGAAAGAATAATTGTTAATAGTTCAGACATATTCACCATAGCAAAGAATCATGGGAGCTTCGGCAGGGTCAAGTTGCAGGAAGGTGTGCTCTACCTTGATGGGAAAGGCTTCAGCAAAAACAATCTCCAATCTCTTCCAAGGTGGCTAAGGCCCGAGGAGATTGCAACACTGCAAGACGACATTTCTGTGGTATTCTTCACCTCAGACAGCCCTCTTAGTAACCATCACCGAGCGCCTTTCAAAATGTCTGGCCAGACCTTTACCACAGTGGAGAAGTACATAGCTCAGCAGAGATGCAGAATTGCCAGACGTCCAGACCTGGAAAAGGAAGTCAGTCGGGAAGAGGATCCCGTCAAGCTGAAGAGGATTATGTCTCAGTGCGCAGGGCTCCACGAAGAAGAATGGCAGGCAAAGATTGTCTCCCTCATCCAGCCAGCGCTCCTAGAAAAGGCACGACAAAACGAACACGTAAGACAGCGCCTCCTCGCATCAGGGGATCGCAGGATCGGTGAGGCTTCAGTCAACAAACTCTGGGGCCTACACCTCACACACAGAGACGTCCTCAATCGCGATCTCTGGACGGGTTCCAATCTAATGGGACTGATGTGGGAGAGAGTACGACAGGAACTACGCAATGTCTAAAAAGCCATTGACATATGCAACTGGTGACTGATGGTGCAGGGGTGTGCTAATTTGATATAAATTAAGACATATCTAGTAAATGTGATCGGAAAAAAAAAGAAAGTGATTTTGATATATTATTAGACAAAGATTATACGCTTCATAACATTCAATTCTAACCAAGCGCACCCCCAAGCAGATCTATTTGCAATCTGAGAACTAAGTAATTAAGTAACTAACCAACCAGAATACTTTAATACAAAATTTTGTTTCAGCTGTATTAGCACTCATGGGCATAAAACCACAGGCTGATTGGTCTAGTCTGGGACTGCCGAGAGATGGAAGACTGTCATACAACGAAGGGTTATCAATACATTATTAGAAACTCTTTTAATTCTAAAGTAAATACATTGGCATGATACGAGTAACGGACGGGGAACAGGAAGGACTCTCCCCGAGAATGACAAGCACCATACCTCTCCTCACAAATGGAAATCTTTGTGAGGGACCTTCTTTATGTGTTTTTATGTTTTGTGTTTCTATGTAATAGTTCTAGTGTACTATGTATATTTTTTTACACTATCTGTTATAAGGTGATCGTAGTTGTCCAGTTGACGGTATGTATACTCGCACTATGTGGCATGCAGACAGAAAACAGGTTTGAAGTTCAAATACAATGAATAGTAGTACAAATAATTTGAGACTATGTACCTTTAATGTTAACGGTTTGCGTATGCCTGACAAACGCCGCGCCATTTACCAAAAATTAAGAGAGTGTAAATGTGATGTTGTTTTTCTTCAGGAAACTCACTGCACGAGTGAAGTGCAACATATATGGCGATCAGAATGGGGTGGGGATGTTATTTTTTGTAATGGTACATCGGGGTCCAGGGGTGTCGCCATCCTTTTCTCGAGGGGTCTCTCTTACAAATGTGTGAAAAGCATTATAGATGCTGAGGGTAGGTATATTATAGCCCAGATAGAGGTTGACAATACTGAATATATCTTATGTAACATATACGCCCCCACCCAATGCAATGAATCGGAACAACTGTTAACATTAGATAGGATCACTCAAACACTGAAAGATTTTGAGTCCGAAAACTACCTCATAGGTGGGGACCTCAATGAAGTGCTTGTTCCTTCGCTAGACAGAAAAAACCCACAAAGACTGCAATGCAGATCTAGAAAGTATAGGTCAGCAATTTTAGATGTTATGGAACAGTATGGGCTAACAGATGTTTGGAGAACTCGTCATCCAACAACCCGGAGATATAGTTTTCACAGAGCGGGTCAGGCTTCAAGGATAGACTACTGGTTGATCTCTGAACATTTATCTAATTTTATAACGAAAGTTAATGTTGAGGTTGGGACGCTGTCTGACCATAGCAGGGTCCTACTGGATATTAATCACACCCAAATTAGTAGGGGTCCAGGGCTTTGGAAGTTTAACAGCGCTTTGATCTCTGATTCCCAATATGTAGAGCAGTTAAATGAACTACTGGAGGAGAAAAAACAGGAGTATGCAAATTATGACCCAAGTAAGAAATGGGAGCTTATAAAATATGAGATTCGTAAGTTCTCCATTAGATACGGAAAAAACGCCAAGATAAAGGCCAGGAAGTATGAGAAGGACCTTCAGAGTCAGTTAAGTAGACTTGTCTCAGATGCAGACAGGGGAGAGACCTTGACAGATCTAGATGAGATCAATGGTATCAAGAGGGAGCTAGAAGAGGTTGAAATATCCAGGGCTCGAGCAATTATTTTTAGGTCCAGATGTAACTGGTCTCAGAATGGAGAGCACCCAACCAAATACTTTTTGGGCTTAGAGAAGAAGAACTATTTAAATAAGGTAATATCCCAGCTGCAGGGAGATAACGATTCAGTCATTACGGGACATAGAAATATTCTGAGGGCTCAGCAGGAATACTTTCAAAATGTATACTGTGAAAAAAGAACCGAACTAGATGAATTGGATGACAGTTGTCCATTCACTACGGTAGAGGGATTGACAACACTAACTGAATTACAACGTAAGGTTATAAATAGGCCATTATCAAAACAAGAATTTTTTAGTAGCCTGAAAGAACTCAAACAAGGAAAAACTCCTGGCAGTGATGGGCTGACAGTGGAATTTTTTAGAACTTTTTGGAGGGGGTAGGGGACCTTGTCACTGATAGCTTGATATACTCTACTAAGTCTGGGAAGTTGGACACAGACCAAAGGCGGGGTGTCATAACACTTATCCCCAAAAAAGATAAAAACAGGCTGCTCCGTAAGAACTGGCGACCCATTAGTCTTCTAAACACTGATTACAAGATATTTACAAAAACACTAGCTAGAAGGGTTCAGCCCTTCCTGCCTGATATTGTTCACACTGATCAAACTGGATTTATAAAAAATAGATATATAGGGATAAACATTCGTACAGTGCAAGATGTAATCACATATATGAATATGGCGAGATACCCCGGGATCCTGATGTCCATAGATTTTGAAAAAGCCTTTGACAACATCCGCTGGGACTTTGTCATTGAGGCTCTCAGAGTGTTTGGTTTTGGTGATGATTTCATCTCCTGGGTCAGACTGATATACACTGATGTTGTTGCATGTGTGGTTAACAATGGTTTCACAAGTAATTGGTTTGGGCTTTATCGTGGGACAAGACAAGGCTGTTGCCTATCCCCTTTTCTTTTTGTCTTAGCAGTAGAACTTCTAGCTCATAATATACGCATGAATAGGAATATAGAAGGCATCTACATGGTTAGAAGGGAAATCAAAATTAGTCAATATGCGGACGACACTACTTGTTTTCTTAGCTCAGCTCAGGCAATGAAGCATCTACTGGATTGTCTTGAAAGATTCAGAAGATATGCCGGCCTAAAGATTAATAGGTATAAAACACAGTATATGGCAGTGGGCGGTTTTGACAGTGCTTCTCTTCCTGGTTTAAACTGGCATGACGAACTAACTATATTAGGCATAGTTGTGGGCGTAAATATGAATGACAGTCATAACTATCTGAAAAATTTTAAAGACCGCATAGACAAAGTAAGGAACATCTGTATGGATTGGAGAAAACGTGATGTATCTCTTAAAGGGAAAGTTACACTCATTAACAGTCTTATAATGCCAATGATTCTCTATCCCGCGTCGATTATGTACACTCCCGAACGAGTTATACTTGAGGTTAATAAGATTGTATATGAATTCCTATGGAACTCCAGCCAGAGCAAAATAGCTAAGACTACAATGTGCGCTCCTATTCAACAGGGAGGTCTAGCTTTGGGAGACCTTGAGACCAAAATCTTTGTGTCTAATTTAAACTGGATCAAAAGAATGTTTCTGAATATGGATTGTGTCCCAAGTATACTTGTGGAATATCTTCTTGAACAAAGCATGGATGTCAGATCATTTATAGGTGCTAAAACAGACTTGAATGTAGATAGAGATCCTTTTTACAGGAAGGCTTTTTGTAATTGGCATGAGATGTACAACAAAACCCTTATGACAGAATTGGAAATTAGAAACGAAGTTTTATGGAATAATAAATTTATTACGATTAACAAAAAACCTATATTCTGGAAGGCATGGAGAGCGGCGGGTATCTTAAAAGTACAAGATGTACTAGAAGGGGGGACCTTTATGTCAGAAACACAAATCACACAGAAATATAAAATCAAATGCAACTTTCTCCAAGCTCTTCAAATCCGTAAAAGTTTGCCAGGTCAATGGAGAGAAGTAATCACTAAAAATAATATACAACTGGAAAAAAATTGTCTTTATATTACAGACAGGTTCCCGAAAGCTGTGAATATGTTAACAGTGCCGAGTAAGGAACTCTACTGGATTGTACGGGACTTTGTCTCCCCTAAGCTTACCAGCCAAAAAGGGTGGAAAAAATCATATCCAGATCCTGAACTTATGAGTGAAAGATGGGGCTTGTTATATAAATATCCATATCGGGTAACACGTGAGACCAAGCTCCAATCCTTCCAGTTTAAGGTCTTTCATAGGATCATCACATGTAATAAATATCTTTTCAACATAAGGATAAGGGATAGTCCTGAGTGTCTGTATTGTGGTGACCAGCAAGATACAATTGTGCACTTCTTTGTAACCTGCCAAAAAGTTGTTCCATTCTGGAAATCCATACTTAGATGGCTAGAAGCAGTGGTTGGTATAACCACAGAAAATATAAAAGAACAGGAACTCATCCTGGGTATTTCCCAGAAGTCAGCGAACAGCGATATTGTAAATCTTGTCTTACTTAAGAGCCGTTTCTTTATATACAGGCAGCGTCTCTTCCATAACTGCAATCTGGAAATTATGCAATATCTGCTGGAGCTCAAGAAAAGCCTGCTGACTGAAGAATATATATGTAAGAAGGACAACAAATCCAAGAGCTTCAAAAAATGGCAGCGAATACTAGATGTCCTGTAACAAAACCCACTGTCCGTTGCTGGGTGTTTTGTGCTAATGACTTTAACATACAAATGTCAACTGTGTTTCTTTCGAAAAACTAAGAGAAGAAGGTTAGGTCGGACTACGCTGTAATTCCCAATATGTAGGTGTAAAGCTATTATGTGAAATAGTTGTTAGAGTAGCGTCGTATATATATCAAGCCATGGTTTGTCTGTTTTCTCTGAATACATAGTTCGCCATTATAGCATGTCAAAATAGTATGCCAAAATAGTATGTACCTAGATAGTTGTCCCGTTAATTGTCTGTCCTGTTGTGTCCATTTTGTCTGTCCTGTTCACTGTTTTACTGTACCATATCCATGTTAAAAATCAAAAACACAGCGGAAATACTTATTTTACGGACTGTATAACATCAGAAATAAAGAGAGCGCTGCTCATTTAAAAAAAAAAAAAAATAGTTCAGACATCATTTTAATTTTAAATGCCAACAAATCTTTATTTGTATATGAATAAACACAACCTGAAGCTGTTCATGTTCCTCTTATTGATAACATTAATTACAATTTTAACTGAGAAACTTAAATGTTTCTGAATAAAACCATAGAACTGTAGCGAGGCTACGTACAGTTCTATGATAAAACTTGACTTATACTTTTAATACTAATAATTTGATTTTAATTTGACATGCCTACAGCCACTCACATTGACATAAAGGAACACAAGCAGAGTCAAAATTCCAACGGTGTGATTCATTTAAAGGATAGCTATTGACCAACACTGACTCATCCATATTAGCTCCGTCCTACAAGCAAAGGCTGCATTCCACTCGTCAATTTGTGCTCACGATTTTAGAAATCGCCAGTCGCAATGAGCATAAAAATAGGAATAGTACATTCAAGTCATAATTATATCATTGGAAGGGATTTTCAATTTCCTTTAAAACGGTATGTAACGATCATGGGTTCCTGACAAATTCCTGAAGGGAATTGAAAAGTAGTAAGTTCAGAAACACCTAGTTCAATATAGACTTAAAGCAGTCATAGCGATCGTTCTCACCCAGGTCAAAGATTCACCCTGTGGCTGGCGGTGCTTGTGAAATCAATATAGCTACCCCTGCTTTCCAACACTCTGCTATACGAAATAGGATGAAGGCTGGACCACGTATTCTTGCTTATAAAGGGTTTTATTTCCTCTACTTTCTATCCAATAAGGCTCCATACTGTCCCCTACCTGGATTAATAATTGGGAGGGGCTTCGGCTGTTGAAGGTAAGTTTTAAAGATCTATGCACTGCACATATTGGGGATGCTGTTGTCATACAAGGACCACTCATAGCGTCACAAAAGATAACACTTGGATAGATAGAAATATGTGCACATCTAATTCTAATTCTAATTCATTCAAAAAGAAAATATTGTAGCCATAGCAGGCATAAAGCCATATAGCTATTTCCATTAACTATTGCAACTATTTTAGGATATATTTGTGTGTATGTGCGTGTGTGTGTGGTTTTACTGATGTGCCATTGGCGTTGTCATTACACAAACCTTTACTACTATGATGCCAACGTATACATGTATGAGGTGAATTGATATAAACGATACCTCACGTACCCTTCACTGTAAATCCAACGGAACAGAATTGATAATCCCATCAATAAGATGAATAATTTCTGATATCCAATATCTTTTTTCTTATCTGAACCTCTCAATTTGCACGTCTCAGACTTGCCTCTGCACCTCTCGTGTTTTCCTTTCTCTACTGTGGAATTGATTGGACAGAACCTACCTGGCCTTAATTTCGTATTGTAAAGACAAATTGGGTAATTGTTGCAACGAATCAAATTGATGAACGTTTTATGCAATTAGCTTAATTCCTCTGTCTGAGACAATTTCCACTGGGAAATTTATTTCAATTGAAATCTGAATGAGCTTTGGAGTCCATCACAAGTGGGGAAATCAATATTTTAGGTTGCAGACATGCACAGGATTCCAACTGAGCAGTTTATTTGAAAAATCTTTTATGTCCGTGCCCCATGGGAATGTGGTTACATTTAAGAAAATTCTAATTGTGTATTTTTGTCTTTACAGGTCTGAAATGGATACAGAAACCTATCAACATTCAAATATCAAACCTTATTTCCCATCAATGACAGTTTCCAATCAAAAGAACAAGTGTATCTCGACTGCTCTGAATTCTGAGCACACCCAAGCAATGCCAGACAAAGCAAAGACGTCAAGAGGAGAATAAATATCAGTCATGTTGGCTGATCCACTAATGTTACTCCTTCTGGGCGCCACTCTGTCTGTGACGTCTGGAGTCGAACTCCAGGGTCGCTCTGGCTACAATTCAGAAATGGTGGTTGATGTATTTCCCCTATCCTCCACCATGTCCTATTCAAAACACAACAGCCATAACTCTTATAAGGTCAGGGGACATTCAAGAGGCAATGGAAGGAAAAATGTGCATTTAATAACAGGGCACAAACGGAGATTTCCAGGAAATAAATTTAAAAGAAAACACAGACTTGGTCTGCTCAGGAGGTTGAACTCCAGAAACATCTCATGTGCATTTGTGTATCTCAAGACTTTCGATGAAAATGGCACGCAGTATTTTGACTCTGACGAGCGCTTCCAGGATGTACGTATAGAGGTTGTGAATCAATATGGCAGTGGGAAAACAAGTACAATCAGCCCAGAAAACAAATATGTCTATGATCAAACAGGTGCCATGTACTTTGCGGTAGCCGTTATCACCATTTACGGCTTGTCGATCGCTCTTCTCATCGCCTCAGGCATGCGCCGCAGCGATGAAGATTACGAGCTGAAAGGCTTTATCCGCAGCTTTGCTCAGCTGGAACAGGCCAGGGTTAAAAAGCCCAAGGACAAATACAAGATCCGGAAAGCTTTGCTGGAGAGTGGCATACTCTTCCGAATCACAGCTCAAGGCTTACCACGCAAGGTTCTTCCTAAGTTGATTGGTTGTGGTGCCCCAGATGCAGCTTCCTCTTCAAAGCTCCAGGGGGCGCCACTCCAAGGGGATACATCCGGGCAATGCAATGGGGACTACCCAATGGGTTCCACGGGTGAGGAAGTCAACTCTGCAAATGTTGACCAACTTTGTGATATGCCGACCAGAAGGAATGATCAATCAGACGAAGGGAATGCCAGGGAAGTGGTCCCGAAGGGGAATAGCTGCCCAAGTGGCCCCCGTCATGTCAAGATATACCAGGGAAAGGAAAAGGGCCGAATTGATGTGCGTTCGGCTGATATTGCTCTGGATATTCCCGAGGATTCAGTAATATGATCATGTGGTTTTGACTCCCTACAAAGTCCTCCTTGAGTAAGGTCTGCTGAATTAGGCCTAGACCTATTTTGATTTGGAGGAAATTACATGATGTCATTACATAATCAAGAAAATAACAAACTGCGATTGTTTTCTTAAAGGGAGCCAAAACCAATAAATTCAATGAAATTTTCCAAACTCAAATAATCACGGAAATCCATTCCTTGAGCCTAGTTCTGGCCCATGTTAAAATCTAAACCATGAAAAATGGTGAAGAATCATTAAAACACATTTTTCTTGCTAAAACCAATTAATGTGGATCTGCAAAAATAGGGTTTGTTTACAAACAAATGCAAATATTACCATCTCTTGTGGCATTCTACTTCAGTTTGAGCTAGTTTTCACAGCTAATACTTTACCACTGACCTTAACTGGACTCATCTAAAATATTTCTATATTTATTTGAGTTTTGACAACTTTGTCAATTATATTGGTTTTGGCTCCCTTGAATCGTTTTATAAAACAAATATCCCACTTAGTGGTAGAACCATTTTAATTCGACTTCAGACTACTTTTTATATAGTTCAAATCTGAGCGCCAATTGTAAAAGATACATGTATCATCAAAAAATACTTAGCCTATATCTACTTCCTCAATGAACATTAATGGTCGTGCCAATAGTTGAAAGCAATGTTTATGCATACATAATACCTGTACTACACTCATAAACCACAATGTAAAGCCTACTGCTGGCATCATTTCCTACTTTTACTTTTGCATAAAGAATGTAGCCATGCAAAAGGGTGCAGAGGATTTTTTCCGTGCTATATTACTATAGACCTATGCTCTAAGAAAGGTTGACTTTTTCATCTTTTTACAGCCATTTATGAAGCATGTAAATAACACCATAGGAACCTTGGATTCATTTATTGGATGCCTGAGGATATAGAAAATATTATCATCTTTCTTTTAAGTGGTTATACAACATTATAGTCTAATTTTTAATGATTTGATGCACAAAGGACCTTTCATATTCCAAATTTTCACATTTACAACCAAATCCTATAGTAAATCCCCATAGGGAATCGCTGAAATCAATTTTTGCACTTTTTGGCCATTTTGAATTTTTAAATATTTAGTTGTAAAATTATAAATATACATAACAGCCACTAACATTATACATCATTGTAATCTTCAAGTAAAGACAGATATGCCCAATAAATTTATTTTAACATATCATTAACATTACATTCTTTCTGTAGAGCATCAAATCAGATGTATGAGTTGATAGTAAAAGTTTTTTTCGTTTTTCCGAATTTGGTTCTAAATAGAACGTTTTCATTCTATGATATGTTTTAGGAACCAAGTCTGGATGGATTGTCCAATTAATTCTGAATCCTATGGTATATGGAGTAATACTATAGCTCATTTATCTAGAAAGTTATGGTTGTTTGAAAAAAATGCCTTTTTCCATAACTTTTAAAGTCACCCTTTCTTGGTGCATAGGTTATAGCTGATTGACAGAAGCCTTCACAGATGTTTAACCCCTGTTGGAAACTAATCCCACAAACCCTGTTGGATGCCTTAAGAATAGTGGCGCGTGTACTGCGTATTGATATTTCTCTTAGAAGATAATATTGTTTTCTGAAATAGAGCAATAGACCTTGTGAAGACGTGGTCACCTGATCACTTTTTGGTGATCACCACGCAGTGATCCTGACCATGGGGCTGTGTAATAAATCCAAAATTCATCTTTCCTAGCTAACAATTATTGTTGATTATGATTCAGTGGGACTTTGTTAAGTTAATTATGTATGAAAAGTATTTTCAAATGCTTTAAAAGTGAAAATAATCGTGGCTATGAATTGATCACCAATATGGCGGCCACCTTGTTGTAGGAGTTGTGACGTCATCAGCACAACGTCCATAGGGCCATGGGGCGGATCAAGGATTTTAAAAAAAGGTGTGTGTGTGTGGGGGGGGGGGGGGGGGTTGTCTATATCTTTTCCCCCTTTCCCCATATTTTTCTGTTATAGGTCCCTGCAAAAAAGGGAAGGGGGGATAGACTAGTTTTAAATTTTGGAAAGCAGTGTTCATTCAATAATAGACAAGCCGTTTAAGAATCGCCATGGCCATAGGACAATGTTCATATACTACTAACTCGTGGAAAGCAGTGTTCGTTTAAGCCGTTCAAGAATTGCCCTGGCCATAGCAACATGTTCATATACCACTCGTGGTTATTTAGTGGACCTACTTCAGAGCTGTCGCCTATGTTTCTACCTCGGCTAGATCTGACCATCCAAAGACAGATGGCAATTTGTATTCTAGTCTGTGATGTTCATATAAGCTAATTATTTGCCTTGTTACCATCAACTGAATTATGTTAAAACTTAACATAATGTACATTATGATGTTAGCAATAATTATTTATTTTTCTTGGTTTTATATAAAAAAAAAAAAGTAATTTTGTATTGTGTGGCTTACTATACCAAGTTACGGTGATAATCATGCAAGTTCTATTGTTGGTATATCTCTTAGTTAGGACCCTTATATGCCATTTATGCCACATGCTACTTTTCAAACAATTAGTCATCTGAATAAATGTACTTAACATTTCAGAAGCAATAGTTTTAGCATAGCAAAAGCAAATGCAATTCTTCCTACCACGGATAACTGTTATTCAAGTTAACAAAAACATGGGAAACGTATGAGAAATTATATAGGTATTGCCGAATATATTGACATGCACATACACATATCCCATCAAAAAGCTTAGACTATGCTTTAGAAGTGTTGAGAAAACGACCTTATCCAAAAGAATACAGCTTAACTTAATCTGCAGGTTCACAAAAATATGAAAAAGATCTTTGATCCGTGGCAGGGAAAATTGAAACGTATACCTTTCCGTCCCTTGCAAAGGAACGTGTGCATACCAGTGATACTATGTAGGTGATGCTAGAATACCGAGATACGTGGCACGAAATCATTCACTCAAATGATAATGCATATTTTATAGGATAAGGTCGGTATAGCAGGTAATATGGGCACCTCCAATATTTCATATTTCCTATAAGTCCTGCAACCTCTATCCCAATGTAGAGAACCAAAAAACTTTGGCGTAGACCATTTCTTTTCAGCAAATAACTATAAATTTATTTAATTACAAATATATTTAGAGGGTATCTTAACTTGCTTGCATGCTATCATATGATCATACATAACATCTACATAAGTAGGGATATCCTAACCATTCAAATACCACCTCATAGTGCAACCTCTCAAGAACAAGTAGAAACCACAATATAGAAGAAAAATCCTTTATTCTAAAGAGGATCTAGGAAAGACTGTTTTAAGGGTAATATGGGCATCCCTAAAATTCCATAGTATCCTATGGGAAGTCTAATATGGGTACAGTTGTACTGCCCATATTAGCCTCTTTCATTTGCCATATGGGCAGGTGTGCCCATGATACCCTGTGATTGGTAATATGGGCTTTGAAAATGCAAAAGCTCATTTTCTCCATAATATAGGCCCTATTAATCATTTCTTGAATTACTAGTACTGATCAGAGTTCCATGAAAGAAAACAGAAGTAAGTTATGATAATGTCTTTGGATTCCACAGCAATGTGTCCTTAAGGTGTCCATATTACCCGACTTTACCCTGCGTAGCCATTATGTTCCTATTCTATTTTTACTCCCATGTCTATATATATGATGCCATGTGTAATATCGTCTCAAAGCCTGATAATGTGTATACTAATTGCTGAAAAATCAATGTGTCCGCCTTATTGTATATTCTGCCTTGCAAAATAATCATACAATGCCGATAGGCAATTGCTCAAAGTAACTCATTGCCTAAAATGTTATTATTGGCTTGAATATAATGTTCATCAATATCAATGTCACGTATAGACTAAAGTAACGATAGTCCATCATAATATGACCGTGTGCACTATTTGCTGGATATTTATTTGTATGTAACACTGCATTTCATGTTTGACCATTTATTCGAATAAGTATGTCATGACAATAAATATGCGACTTGTACTACAATGTAGTATGTATCCTATGCTGAAATTATAATTATTCCAGTTGTTGTGACTTGAGAATAGACGTCAATGAGCATGCAGCATATTTTCTTAGGAGGTAAACAATTATACCAGATTCTACTAAGATAGTGTCGTATCTATGATTTAAAGGAGAGGAGTGGAGCGTTCTTAGAATCCCCCCCCCCACCTAATAACCTTTAAAAAGACTTTTTGCCATATCTTACGTTAAAAAACGCTTATTTTCCTGCCGACCCCCACCCTTAATCCGCCATTGTTTTCATTATTTATGATTGTTTTAATATCATGTTGTTTTTAGAGGATCGACTGACGATTAATTTCTCATTGATCACATTAATAGTAGACTTTGGTCTAAAGTCGTGGATGGATTCTCTGAGCTTCAAAGTACGCCTATGGATTGATGAAAATCTGGTGTTGCCCCAAGCCTGGTATAAGAACCTTATGAACACTAGGGGGTTGTTTCTGGTGCCACCTAGCGTTAAATATCTCGCATACCAGATACAAAACATGCAAACTTTGCCCTTTTCTGCATCTTTCAGGTTAGTGTAATAGATCATGGCCATGCTATGTGGAATGTAAAGCGCCTGTCCCGATTGCTTTTATCATGACAAGCTTCATATTGCTGGATATTCATATAGCAAACATGATGATTATGACTGTCCGTCTTTCACAGACACACAATTGGCTGAATCCGTTCTAATAGGCCCTAAGCCTATTAGCTAGGTTACACTCACACCATACATAGCAAGGATCAATCATCATAGAATTGTACTTGAGGATAGGTACACAGGTACAATCACAGCAGTTCCGTGCATGATGTAGGTAATATGTATAATGACAGTCCAATGGGACAAATAAATGGATATAGACCCCTAAAATTGAGAGGGCGACATAGCCTTTTCTTAAATTTGATATGCAACATGAGGCTTAGTGACATGAAAATATAAGCAACACCATAAGGGCTATTTAATAAATTCGACATATAAGTTATAACATGGAAGGTTCTTAAAATTGACAGGAAAATTCTAAATATAGACACAGGTGACATGGCCATTTCTTAAATTCGACATCCCCCCATCTATACCCCTCAGTCAATACAAGAACTTCAGAAAGGTATTAAAAATCTCCTTTCTGGCTTAGATAGAGAGGAGGCCTCCCTTGCATACTGACCTTTCTCTTTACCTAAAGAATACATCTGATCATAACTCTTTCAATCATCCATGCATTGAGTAAAATCAATATGAAATTGCAATGTCTAAATTGTACTAAGCCAACTACACATAGAAATACAGGGATATTTATAGGAATAAGCAACAAGAAAGAGAAATAAACATTTTTAATTCACATTGTATATAAGCTTTTCCCACAGTAACTAGGCATATATGTTTATCATAGATCTTTAATATCGATTGTTTTTAACTAGTATAATATGGCAGTTTATCTATGCTTCTTTGAATGATATGGTTGGTCTAGTCGTTACATAATTAGCTTTAGATAAGAGGTAGCGTTGATATGATATAGTAATAGATAAAGTCCCAAAACAGAAGCTAGGCCCATACTTTACCTTGCCCCCCCCTGATTTACCCACTCTCTCAAACCGGATGTAGTGCCATCTGGAGTGTTGTGGTGGCATAGGTTTTTGCCAATATAGAAGAAATACAATGTGAAATTCTTCATAAAATGTATAATTATATTAAAAAAGGCAATGAAAAATAAATAGTATACCCATTCGATCAACAATTACAGAGACTAAAGGAATTTATAGAACTGGGGGTGTAGACCCTTAAAATCGACAGGGCGACATGGGCTTTTCTTAAATTCGACACAGCGACATGGCCATTTCTTAAATTTGACAGGGGACATGGCAATTTAGTGACAAATGACATTGCCCTTTTCTTAAATTTGACAGGGGACAGGAGCTTTAAAAAGATAGTGACATGGGACAGGGCAATTTCTTAAATTCGACATGCGACATGGGTCTTAACCAAGCTTTAGGGACAAACGACATGGGCATTTCTTAGATTCGACATGCGACATGGGACCCCCCCCCCCCCCCCGCCATCTATACCCCCAGAACTCATTTACCTATAGATGTGTGGGTGTGGGGGAGGGGGTACCAAAGATAGTTAAACATGGTGCATAAATTCTGTCACCTGAAGACAAGCAAAATAATTATTGTTATAATTAACACATATTAGTATTGGGGGAAATTGCTGAAAATTGTGCAGAGATTATTATTGCTATTTTTCATCTTTATTGTCACATTGTCAAATTTGGTTCATTATTTTGCAAGCAAATTGAGCCCTGGTTGGTCAGCACTATGTCAAGGGATAATTATAACGATATTTAAATGATATTTCAGTTAGTTTTCATTGTTCAAACCATAGACCTGACTTGCACTCAGGTAGTGTATTTCTAGCATTTTTGAGGTCGCTAATTAATAGTATGTTTGTTTTACTAATATATTTTTGCGCTACATTGCTTTTCTCTCTCTAATGTATTAGTTATTAATTATTTCAAACTACAGTTATATCTATATAGATATATAGACAGATAGATATACAGATGGATAGGTAGATAGGTAGATAGACCTATCTAAATTTACAACGGGTAGGTATATCTGATAGCTTCTGTGATATTTTCTGTGTACCTCCATACGAGTTGGGAAACAGAAAACGGCAGAGTATCGTTCAAGAGCTATAATTTCACTCCGTATATCAAAAAACACACTACAGCTGTCAACTCCTTCAAAGAGTACCTCTTCTTGCACCAGGATATAGCAAAATGTACGACCCAGACGCCCCGCTAATAACGATTGAAGACATTAAGAAGGGACGTGCATGTGCAGATGCTAACCCAAGTATAATCACAACACCCTTACTACAGAATGTGGAGAGGCTCTATGGTATTGATGAGACCATAAAGCTACATCTAAAACTCGAGAGTTTACAATACACAGGTGAGTAATGTTTCTTCTCGAATTAGAAAGTGTGGTCTTTTTCCTTACTATAATTGTACCTAATGATTTCTGTGGATGAAGTAAGTGTAGAATGTGTAGAATAATTAGAAAAGGGCTATGCTTTCCTAAGAATGCTCTGATCTTGAATTGTTCAAACTATGCCTATTCTTTTTTTGTTATCTAAAAGACTGAAAATAGCAATATACATGCATAAGATACAAAACAATGTAAAACATTGCCGCAAGTGGTATTTCATGGGTTAGAAATATTTACAAGATTCTCAACTGATGATGTGCATTTTACACTATTGTAAGTTTGGGGAAGGGAAGTTTATAGTTGTCGCTTGAAAAGTTGTTAGAAATAGCAAATAGCCTTGCGAGTAGGTATCTTTCATAATTATATGAATCAATTTTTCATCCTCCAATTTTTTCCATGAGGGCCGATTATAAATTGATGATATTTAGCTTTTTTACTCTCCCCCCCAACCATGCTTTGTGATGTTTTCTCCCAAAAGAAGTCTATAGGAAACTATACCCCCCTCCTCTAACCGTTGTCCGAATGACGTCACTCTTGGACGGCCCCATGCCTTTCAAGCCTCTACATATAGACCTTTTTCATTAAGAGTGTTGCGCCCCCTGGTGAAGTAATGGAACAAATGGTTTACGTCATTTCATAGTTAACCTATACGCTCCACTTCATATAGGTTAACTATGGGTAATGACCTAAACCATTGGTTCTATTTACTTCACCAGGGGGCGCCACACCCTAATGAAAAATGTCTATACGTGCTATAAAAACAACACCCTTTCTCTGTTTCATATTTCCAAGGGTCCTTCAAGAGTCGTGGAGTAGTGTACCAACTCTCGTCCATCCCTGAAGGGTGTGGGACAGAACAGCGTAAGCTGCTGTCTATGTCAGCTGGCAATTATGGCAAGGCGTTTGCGTACATGACCCGAGACTTGGGTCTCCAGGCTAAGGTCATTATGCCAGAGACTGCACCAGCTAACAGGGCCCAGATGATCAGGGTGGGTATTGCTTCTGATCAGTAACTATTACTGATTATACTTTGTAACTGATTTTACTAATTGGTCACTAATCTGTGTGTTGTAATCAGTGACATGTGATAAGTGATTCTGACAATCACAACAATTAGAGTATTCATTGCCAAAAGGGGAGTGTCCCCTTTGATGACTAAAATTGTTGTGAATTACCTACAATTACTTGTTACGGGACACTAATCTGAACACATTGATGAATGACTGATAAGCCTAATCAGTCTTTTTGGAATAATGTTATGGACAGTGACGTTCTGTTCTCTTAAATGAACATAATGATCTAGAATATGAGTTCACATAACTATTATATGACAAGATCAAGTATGTTAGGTTCTAAAGAACCCAAAAGCTCCGTCTTATCCACTTTGTTAAATAGCTGAAAGGAAGAGAGGGGGGAGGGAGGGGAGGGAGGGGGACAGAGAGAGACAGAGAAAGACAGAGAGACAGGTACAGAGAGACAGAGACAGAGACAGAGAGAGAGAGATATTTATCAGAGTATCAAGGTTATTGACTGGACAGTTACAGAGAACTGGACCGAGGTGATTGATGGATAGCATTGACGATCGGTTTGAGAAACCGAAGAGCTTAGGTTATTCAATTTTGTTGAAAGAACTATATTTTGGATATAGAAAAGCATCGGCATGACGTCGGCATGACGTCGGCATGACGTCGGCATGACGTCGGCATGACGTCCCCATGACGTCCCCATGACGTCCCCATGACGTCCCCATGACGTCCCCATGACGTCCCCATGACGTCCCCATGACGTCCCCATGACATCCCCATGACATCCCCTTTACCCCTTTACCCCTTTATCCCTTTACCCCTTTACCCCTTTACCCCTTTACCCTCTTCACCCCCTTACCCCCATACACCATGGATGAAGAGTCTGAGCTCATTTGTGTGAGGAGATTGTATTGGTCATATGCAAATTTATTCAATATGGCCACCCCCAGTAGGGAAAAGGGATATCCCAAATCTATTTATAGAATTTTCATAATGACATCATCTCATCAATCTCCAGGTAACGCCTTTTTTATGTTAATTTTTACACTCTCAAGGCATTTCCTATGAGAAAACCATCACTCTCCGACCAGGTTCACAATATCACAAAATAGCACAGTGTCCCCCCCCTCCCCGCCCCCCCGCTGGTTAACACTAACTTCTATGGGATTTGGGACAACTTATAACTCCGATATATCGGACTATCGACGTGATCCACAGATCGAAAATGGAGAATAATTGAATTTCAAACAATATCTATTTGCACACGGTTATGTTTACTCTGCCTTGCCTTTCATCATCTAATTATCAAGAATCCTAGTTAATCTGAAACATGTACCAAGGACAGGGCAGATTTTCTTGAATATTAATTTTTAGCCTTGACTTTTAAGTTGTAAGATATTATTTCAGTTATTTCAATCTGACTACATTTTGCATATGTCATATCAAATAGGAATGTGGACTTGAAGTGGAGTGTGTACCGAGTAGTAAGATACAGGAGCATGTTAACAAAGATGTGAGTGAGAGAAACATGGTTTTCTTTCACCCTTTTGATGACGTCCGCTTAATGGCAGCATATGGAAGGTGAATACATAATATATATTATTACATGGTTTTGTTGCAGCAAAAGAACTGTAATTTATGAACAGAAACACATTACATGAGAACTCAATTGTGTAGAGATTTAACGCATAAAAATGATTTTTAACTTAATACTGATAGAAATTACATGTGGTTATGGAGACAAATTGATGTATTATATTCACATAAGGAAAGAATGTCTTACAGGAAGAAATGTTTCAAACTTGTTTTCATTGTTGGGCATTTTGTTGCTCATCTTGATAAAAACTAGCCAAGGAAAAATAAACAATTAACATGTGCAACTCCTCACAGTCATGCCAAATTGGAAGATGCATGACACAACTTGTAGCATGATGTTTACACAAGCTTACCACTCAGAACAATTGGTAGAATAAAGAAGTTGTAACTGCATAAAAATAGACTTTAACTGACCTCTGGTTTTGTAAATGGGGCCATCAAGGTTCAGTTAAGTTAATTGGAAAGTTACCTTCACTTTCCAAAAAGAACTTTCAAATCCTGGAAAGGTTATGTAAAGGTGACCTTTTTCTTTCCTTTAATGTATCTAAATGGCCCTACTTGGATAACCCAAAAGTCAGTTAAGATATATTTTACAGTGTTGTTATTTAAAAGGTCATATCTATGCGTATGTCTATGTCTGGGGCAGATCCTCCCCCTTTCTTTTTTGGTGGACCCCTTCATATAGAAATAGGGGTAATCATATGACGCATACATGCGAATGTATAGCGCTTTAGCCCTGCATCTGGATGAAATCTTCATCAATTTCAAAGGCATTACCTTCAAAGTTTTGGATTTTCTAATATATCTCACAGCCATGTATTATTTTGTCCGAATTGATTTCACTTTCTCAGACATACACCAGCAACTTTATTATAATATCTAAAGCTAGTGAATGTAAATTTTACTAAAGATTATTGTATTTTCTTTGACATAGTGTTGGTCTGGAGATCCTGGAGGAGGTGCCCCACCCTGATGTAGTTGTAGTATGCTGTGGTGGAGGTGGCCTTCTGTCTGGTGTGGCTGCAGCCATCAAACTGTCCTGTCCAACACCATGTCGGGTGTATGGAGTAGAACCTCAGACCTGTAAGTTTTGCCATTATAGAATGCAACATGACAAGATTGTTCAACATTATACACAATAAGTCTTACTATTAATTAATAATGTTTGGAAATTATTGGAGATACTGCCAATACGAATATTTGTTTTATGGTGGTGTGTCGCTTTCTATACATTTCTTTGTTGGTGGAAATTGATATTCATATTATGTAAGCCATTCAGTCACTTTGTTTTTAAATACTTCCATACTGAGATATATATGCGACTAGGTCTCATGCATATGTCATGAGACTATGGTATCGTGTGTTAAATTCTTACACATACACAATCTGATGAATATTACTCTTTCTCTTATGTAGATTTGGGTAAACATCAACTGGAAACAGCACTAAAACTATACCCTCCATTATGAACTGCCTATTTACTCTATGATGAGGCCAGAATAAACGAAGAGGCCAGTATTCTCTACATTTGTACATGATTATTCTTTTGCAGCGTGCACAATGCATGAAAGTTTCCGTATTGGTTCTCCAGCTACGTTGAATGGTTCCTCTGTGGCTGCAGGACTAGCGCCTCCCTATGCAGGTAATTGATAACAGGCTATTGCATGAATTAATTTTTGATTTATTACATTGTGAATCCTACCTAAATGTTGTATGTACTAATTTGATTTAGGTTTGTAAATGCCAAGTAATATAACCCTTGTTTTCCTGTGAACCAATGTTGTACTATATACAATATGATATACATAATATATCCGGTTGTGATATAAGTATACAGAATTATATCAATTACATTTTTGTAGAACACCACAGAAATTCAAAGTAATTCTGTCTAAATGTTCCTGAACCAATGAACACTTCCCATTGCTATGTTCCATGGCAAGAATGTCTCAATCAAGCCCAATCAAATTCATGATTACACATGTATTAACACATACAGAACGAAAATAATCATAATGCAAACCGTCTTTTGAAAAAATAAAATTATAATATCCATTATTTATACATTTCTCCGTTGGTCTATGATATGATGATATATGAGGGTCTCGATTCAACAAGTTAGGAAGGCTATGATCCTATGAGAGGTTGTTGGGATGCCATTTTATATTAGATTATCGTTTTGGTGAAATAAATCAGTGAAGAAATAGTGAATAACGACCGATACTTCTATGTATGATTAGGTAAATAGTTATCAAAAACTCATATTATACTATTTGTATCTTGCATTGAGAGAAAAACAGTATGACAAAAATAATTAACCTGAATATATATACATCTTCCTTGTTTGACACATGAATACATAACTATCACATATGAATCTGTTGCAGGTCCAAATTGCTACAGGCATTGCAAAGAGTATGTGGATGATATCCTACTGGTGACAGATGCTGAGATCAAGGCAGCCATGTTTCACCTCTATGACAGACGCCTACTAGTGGAGCCCTCTGGTGCTGCTGCCTTTTCTGCCCTTTTACATAACAAAGTACCTGATGTTAAAGGAAAGACGGTTGTTGTAGTTATTACAGGGGGGAATGTGAGTCCTGATGAGTTGGTGAAACTATCTAGCTCAAAGTAGGCCTTGTATATTAAAGTCTTACATTACATGCATACTTTTATTCACGTTTATGTCTAATTGAATAAATTCACAAGTCACCCACCACACTATCGTAGAGTTGGATATATCCAATATCATTTTATTATGTGCATGTACATATTTACGTAAGTAGCAGATCCTAGCTTTTGTCTCCATGATATATCATAGGTATTTACATCTTCACCAAACACTTGGATCATACTTCAATTTAGGATAATTAATTTATATTGCAGTTGCTGATATAACATAGCTACTGCTACCATAAATGCAATTTCGGACCGGTCTTGACCACTAAAGAAGACAGCGCAACACAGCCTTTTCTGAAATTCACTATGCAACATGGTGCCTAAATGACATGACAGGGACCTTTAAAACCTTAATGACATGCAACATAGAGATTTCCTAAATTTGACAGGCAATATTGACAGAAATAAGTGACAGAGACATGCGACATTGCCATTTTTAAAATTCGACCCGCGACAAGGGGACCCCCCATCTAGAGCCCCATTAGGGAAGGTTATGTGTAATGGCATTGTCTACTCTGAAAATGTACTTCCCACTGGGCAAGTTGGCACCACACTTCCACTGAAAGAATTAAGAGTAATGGGAGAGCTTAAATTGAATAGTTTAAATGGCTAGCTTTCAGCTGCAGAGAGGGTGAAGACAATAACAAGGGGTTCTCATTGTTAGAGAAGTGGGGCATAGAAACTGTAGGTGACACTGAAAAAGGAAAGGATGGAAACTGGTAGGTGTTGGCTGATGTGGTACTCAGGTAAGGTTGGGAGAGGTTAGCCACATGACCATCTGAGCTCAAGAGGTGTAAGGGGAACAGTGATGTCTGCCTCAGTCCCATAGAGAAGGGGTGGGACAATAGTAGTGGCGTATGCATGGCTGCAATAGGTGGGAATGTCTGCATAGGCTTTATGTTTACTTGGCTGGATATGGGCAGGGCACTGAGGGTGGATGCTGGCAGGTTCATGTAGTTGGGCTGGGTATAGCTGATTGACTTCATCTTTGTTGAATAACTGTTCATAATGGAGTAGGGTACCACACTGCTACTGGCCATTGAAGTTATTCCCAATTTGCTTGTACTTTGGTTGGGCTCAAGGCTGTGGATCTTTATAGTGGGAGTGGTGTGCTTGCCCTCTACATCTGTCTTAGATGTCTTTTCCTCAGCATTCTCTGGGGAAGTTAGGTGACAGTTGGGGATGATCTGTTGGGAGGTTGAGCATTGGACACCTATCTCAGAAGACAACTGTGAAGACAGGCCATTCTCAGGTGTGAATTGTTTGCAGTGATATCTTTGGTTGGCTATATGGTCAGGAGAGCAGCTACACCTGCCTTGAATCTGGTGGTATTTGGAGCCACTCTCATTCTCAAGGGTGATTGGTGAAGGCTGATTGTAGGGTGAGCCACTGTCAAGATCAGCTGGACCAGCTGTCTGCCAAATAGGTGACCTGGACCTCTCACCTGGCTCTTGCTGATGGGGCACCAGACTAGAACTCATAGGAGCAATTTGTGAGACAGATGCCTTCTTGTTTGAGACAGTATCACACTTTCTGTACAGTGATCTGTATGTTGGACAACTGTGAGATGGGAAATGTGTTACTTCCACACTATGATGGTCATGTAAGGGTGAGTGGTTACTATCAAGGGAGTCTGGCTTGTAAGGCAGGAAGCTTCTATTTACTTCTCTGGAGAGTGACCTATCTAACTGATCCCCCTTGTAGTGAAATATTCTATGATGAGGTGGTCTTATGGTGTAGGGTGAATGTTGCTGGGTCAGCCCTGAGGAAACTGGACTTGACATTGTTGGTGTAGTGTCATGGCAGTCTTGATTCTTGTGGTTAGAGTATGCAGACTCTTCAAGTGATTTGGAGTGTTTAGGGTAGGATAAGTAATTGAAAGAGCTGGTGGTAAGGTGGGCAGGATTGGCTGCCATTGACCAAAGGTTGATCATTTGGGATGCCTGGGATGACACCTCATCCAGGTCTTCCCCTGCCTTTCGCTCATATGGCTTATGAGAGAATTCCTGTACCATGTTGTTGTAACTAATATCCTGGGTTAAACTCTCCATCTTAACCTTAAATGGAACCTTGTTTTCAGTCCTCACTACCTCAGGGAAGCTGACAAACTGATAGACAAACTTCTGTCCCATGACCTTCTTGATAATGTTCTTGTCATAATAGTAGCGTAATGCACGGCTCAGCTTGTCATAGTTCATATTGTGTTTATTTTTGCGCATTCCCCACATTCTTGCCACTTCTTCCGCATTAAGTAATTTAAACTCTCCATCTTTATTTGTCCACTGAATGATGTTTTGATGTTGGTTGCTAAGCAGCAATTCTATCAAGAACTGCCACAATGTTATGCTTGACTCCATCCCTGCAAAGACAAAATAACTTAGTCTGGTTGAATTTGACAGGAAAGATTAATGGCAAATGAAGTTTTCCATATTTAGGAAAGTAATGTGCTTTCTAAAAGGAGGTGGCAGTGTAACATGCGGAACTGTCATTCGGGATCAGGAATGATGCATGTAGATGCAAATATCTGCAGAGAAATTTATATCATATCCAAAACAAAATTGTTTTTATTCCATTATGCGAGCTATGTCTTTTTCTTACATTTTAACAGTTAGTAGTAAATCACAAATAACTGAACATACAAATTACCTTGTGCTTTCACTTTTATAGTAATGCTTGCATGATAAATCATATCAAGCTCTTCATCATTGGGTGGTGCATCTGTAATTCTTGGATAACGAATTTATTGCATAACTGTATCATTCATTGCAGCAAATCATCAAATCAATACAACATCATAATTCTTATTCATCTAACTGTTTGACTGAAAGACCATGTGTCTTACATGAAGTTGACAATAAACTGAGCTAAAAATGAAAAAAGTACTGGGTCAATATGCAGGGGTCTTATTCCACAAACATCTTGTATGATTTTACCAATATGGAAAAGGCGGCTTGTCTGAGTTTTTTTAATTCATTGGGAGAACATGCAAAAGAGCATTTAATGAATTACTGCTGGTATTTTTTTTTGTGCTTCATGAAAAAAAAAAGATAAGATAAGATATATCACTGGCTGATAATCTTTTGCCAAATAAGTACAATAGGAGTATCTTAAAGTGAGATATTGGGGGGTGTAGATGGAGGGGTCCCACACCGCCCTGTCGAATTTAAGAAATGTTCATGTCGCCCAGTCGAATTTAAGAAATGTTCACGTCGCCCTGTCGAATTTAAGAAATGTTCATGTCGCCATGTCGAATTTAAGAAAATGTTCATGTCGCATGTCACTAAGCCCAAAAACGGCCGTGTCGCGCTGTCGATTTTAGGGGTCTACACTCATATGTTGGGCACTTTGTCATCTGTACATGACATTTCAATTTTGATATCTACCACTTTATTCTTTTAAGATTCACTGATTACTGGTTTGTATAATTATTTTAAAGACGTCTGGATCTATTGATATAGAATTGTTGATATTAAATTCTATCCATCAACCCTGATGATATACCAAATAGTGAAATATTATCTTTAGCTGCATGCCGTATTTGATTATCTCGTATGAATTACAAAGAATACTTAAGTAAAATTTAAGTAGATCTTTTATGTAAATTATGCAACTTTGACGTTGCTTAATCACATCAAATGCTTTATTGTAATGGGGTATTATTGATACCATTGAATATTCATTATTACTATTAGTTTTAGTTTGCTATCTATCCCAAACCAAAAGCAGTGGAAAACTTATGATCAGAGCCATTAATTCCATAGTCCAAGGAACAAAAACCCTACGCAATCTTCTACCTAAAATTGATGAATCCTTCATGGTTATTATTTTCGGAGTGCCCTCCCCTAATAATCCAATGAGAATTAATGGTAAATGTTGCAGTAATAAAGGTAGCCAATGAGTGGGGCTGACAGGCAGTCCAACAGGTTGTTCTGCAGAGATGTCTTGAGTTGCGTTGACGTGGTCTTTCTGACGAGCAGCTCGTATTTGCACTCTCCAAACCAGCTCTCGATGGCAGGGTGCCTGCTTCCTGGGAACCGTGACAACCCTTAACGAGTTCAGGAAACAACTGCGCCTGCCCGGGCCACGCAAATTTGCAACTCCTTCAGTTTGACACACCAGCCTGGGCCTATGAAATGGACCCACACTTAGCCCCATCACCACTGGTTAGTGCTATCAGAGGGGTGGGCACTGCAGTGTTAGTTTATAGAAGAAATATGGGGCGCTCAATCCACAGGAAAGTAGGCTTATAAGCGGAAGGGTCTCACTCAATGATTGGAGAGAGTTTGACAGGGGCTTTCAGGCTAGTAGAGTCTGTAATGTACCATGCAAATAAAATCAGGAAGGTCAACATCCTGTCCAGCTTATCACCTGATTATGGATGGTAATGGTTTTATCAGGCAATCATTCGTTATCTGGAATTCAGCAAATTTACATTAAGGAAGGGCAAATGAGATGAATATCATTTGAACTGGTAACATAATTGTTATTTCTAAAATATACTCATCATTGGAAATAAAGAAAATTGAAAAGATGGGAGCTTTTTAAAGGTATTGCTTTCTTTTTCTGTTTCTTTATCATGGTATGTTTAAGGGCATCCAAGCAATGGTAAAGCATAATTAAATAGTATCCTGTTTATATCTTATGTTTAATATGACATTAATTTGATAGCAATTTCCAATACTCGATATACTTTGAGTTGTAGTCCATTACTCATTTGAACAATAAGCCCTTCCCATATGGGGTATATCCTAGGATTCGACAAGGGTTGGACAAAATTACCATATAAGCCATCCTTGTCTGCTAGAGTTAGGTTTACTGAAATGAGCACGGATGATATCTTTTTATATCTCTAAGTACTAATAAAACACTATTCCTTCTTACATAATACCAGTTGACAGATTTGCAGGTTTGTCAGCCAATCAAAATACTGTATTTCAGGGCAAAATGGGGTTGGACATTAGAGATTTGGCTGGCAGACTTTAACATTGGTTCCAATGGGGGAAAAGGCCAATGTATAAAGCTGCTTTTCACAAATTTTAGGACCAATTTGTCAACCAAATTGCTTTGGTTAATTTTGTATTATGCAACTGTCTTCATGGAATAAGCAAAGAGGCTACTTAGAAAATATTTCATGAGTAACTTTAATGTTGGTGAAAACTGGGATGGGCTTATTGGTAGGATTTTCATTGTTTGTTTGTAATGCAACTGGTTTTGGATTTCAGCATCTGCCATCCACTGGTCAACCTAACACAACACCCAGGGATTAGGGCTTGGTGGCAGTGCTGGTCAAAGTGTATACAAGAACAAAAGGGGATTATCTTCTACCAACGCGTTAACTGCTGAGGTGATGCCATTTCAGCATCGTGATAATTCAAAAGATTGAAAATGAAAAGTCCCTATACAGCTAAATATTAAGTAATTTTGTCTATAACCTTTACAGCTATAGGTAGACGGTACTCCACCTAAATATTTGTGGACAGCCGAGGGGAAAGGGTACTCCGTGCGGGATTTGATATTAAATTGATGTTGTAGAGCATGTTCTTAGCTTTCAAATGATATCAAGCATGTTTAAATCCGACCATTATTAAGGAAGTTGTGGGACCTTAAACCTAACACTGTCAGGATAGCGGAAAATGAGGAAAAGCTTAATTTCCTTGTATTTATTGAGATTTTGCATAAATTAGCATAAATTAGCATAATTATTAGTAAATATTAAAAAAACACAATTTATTCATTATTTTTTAACCAGAAATGATAAATGTATTCTGTCTTCAATGTAGAGACCAGAAAATGATAGTTTCTCATAGTTAATACCATTTTATAAAAATCTCATGAATTTTAGTTACCATGGCAACCAAATAGAATGAATTCAGTGAATTACCCATATTAAAACATTCCATTGACATTCCAAATACGGGAAGATTCCATCGTGATGGAATGTTTTAGGTATGGGAAATGAATTCTACACAAAAAGTTGGTTTAAGAGTAAATTATCACTATTTTTCATAAATCTACTCATAACTCCTTAAATATTAAGTTTAGGACAGCAGATATGTAAACCTTGGAGTAACCTTTCCCCTTGGCTGTCCACATTTATTCAGAATTTGGCCAATCTCTAATGTATCTTATCTTATATCTAATTATTTTTATCGCAGATGCGGATTTAGTTGGTGGTGCGTAGGCCCCCCGGTGACCCCACACTACGGCAATCAGTATACGCATCAGCGTTCTAATTTTCGTGGGAAAAAAGGGAAAATTTGTTGATAATTCGCAGGTCTGCAAAAACAAGAAAAGGGGGTACGTTTTGGCCATAATATTCGCGATTTCTTGAGAAAATGATTTATATTAAAGATCCAGGGGGATTAACTTGAGTCCCAAGAAAGATAAAAACCTGTAAGAAGACAATGTTTTATCAAGAGAAGATCGCAAAACCATATATCAAATGTCACGCATATTCCTAATAAACAAGAAAATAATTGAACAAGAAATATTATGTTTTGGGGAAAAGTCAGTGGTTTGGGGGTAAAAAAAGGTTAGACTATTCAGCCTTAAACGTCAGTTTTTTTTTTGTAGGCATAGAAGTTCTTTTTGGGGGGAAGGGGTGAAAGTTTTGTTTTTTCGATATAAAATAGTCATAACAATATTAAGAATGAAACATTTCTTTTAGGGGTAATGTTTCTGTAAGAACAAAAGTTACGGTTTGTAATCAACTGCATGTGAGCTCTGAACATGGAGCTTACATAACTCAGGTTGGTCCAAAGTTATAGATTGCGTAAACATAATTATGATTTTCTCTAATGTTTCTACAAAATTGAAATAGTTACCTATAGGTGGAAGTATCCTTGAGTAGAACTGATGCATGTGCCAATAGTGGTAAAACGGATGCATGGTAGTGTTTGTTGCTAGTATGTATACGCCAATGTGTGGAACTATACAACTTACTTTCGATATAGTCCGCCAATAAGCAATGCTCTTGGAATCCTATCTGTCAGGAAATATTCAGTGAATTTCCTCAGCACCCTGCGTGGACCAAAGAAAAGAGAAATGCAAATATGGGAAATAATCTGCCCTTAATAGGAACGTTTAAGAAGGTATTCCCATGTGAATATGAAGTGCTGCTTGGTTCCAGGGTGACAAACCTCATAAATGATCAATATAATATTATTATGTAGTTGTTACTCAAAGTTGCTCGGAATCAGCAACACCAGAGGATAGACCTCGGTGGCTTTTAAAGTCCTTCTATGTAGATTGCTAGCATTTCCAAGTGGCAAACATTCCTTTGCATAATTATGTTATATTTAAGGATAAGTGTAAATGTTAGGTATCCAGCAATTTAGATGGGATAGAATCCTTGACTGCCAGAGTGCTATTACAAAAGCCTGACCGTTGATCTCTGAGGTGGCAACTGCTGTAGGGCTACACTCCTCCAGGGCTTAATGGTGTAGGTCTTAGCATGGGGGATCCTTACTGGATGGTGCACGGAAAGGCATGGCTACTCATTTAGTCGCCCCCCCCCTCCCCTATCCGGCCCTACCCTCCCTGTCTCCCCTTCCTACTCAATTGCCATAACAACATAGATAAGGAGAGAATCACATTGGATCACAGTCTGATCACAACTGATCACATGACTTAATTACAAGCGTATGTACTACATACCTAAATTATATAATTGTAATAGAAGGTAATAAGTACTGTATTCAAGAGGGAGACCAGATTATGTATGATTTGATCTTGTTGCAGTATAAATAAAATGTGAAAAAAATTGGATAGGTTATGGTGATAACACAACCCAGAGTATGTTAATAAGGGTAGGAGGTAGCTTATGAGTGGCACCCATAGGCCACGCCCATTTCGTCCTCAGAATCCCATTCCGCTGACATCCCGCCAAGCCAAAATCCACAACGCCACAATGTTAACTTAGTCACTTAGTGATTCTGACTGCTTCAATTTTTTTTTTTTTTTTTTTTAGAATGTTATTATTATGAAAGATCTATCAGGGACAGATCCAGAGATCTCAAAAAGTGTATGTGGGGGGCTAATATAGGATTTGAGGCGTCCTATCCGAGGGCTAGAACTTTACATTATAAAAAATCTAAATTTGGCATAAATCCGTCCCAGCCTATGGATGTGTCATACCATTTGAAATCAAAATATCGGCTCTTGGAATACAGTCTTAGTTAAACAAGAGCATTAACAATTATAACGGAGGGATCCGATGTCCGACCTATATATGGGACCCAAATGTACGCATGACATTGGATCGGTTCTCATTTCAATTGATATTTAGAGTTCCACACCCTAGTTAATTCAATCCTTTGCTATTTCTAAAGACGATATATCATTTAAGATGAGATCGAATAAAGAAATCTCAGGGAAGAGCCAATCATACTTACCTTCATAGGAGTGGATTTCTTTTCTTCTTTTTTTTTTTTTTTGGGGGGGGGGGGCCTTTTTTCAGTGAAATCTTATTTTTTAAATGTAAAGTTCAAACTTTTCAAACGATTTATATGATATTATGCTTGTAAAGTCCAGATGACTTTTAACTCGTTTACGACTATCTTACAAAACTTTACAACTTTCAGTATATTAAAAAACTAAATAAAAAGTTTCCCTGAAATGAAGCTTTGTAAATGTAACATATTAACCCTTACACTGCCAGAGGCCTCATATGGGGCCCTATAGTAAAATCACATAGGAACATCATTGAAAGAATGCAAATTATGCTTTCATAATCTGAAAGGATTTTTCAGATATTCCAGTTAGAACCAGAGATACAGGTATTTGAACATCGGATTATCAAGTCACCCAAAAATGTTAGAATTGCAATTCAAGAAACCATAAACAATGTATTTATATTTGAATTTGCCATACTAATTAAAAAATCATGAAAATGGTGAATTTATGTAAATGACATGATTTTTAATTTGCTCTAACTTTTCTTTCGTTTATGATAATCACAAACTGTTTTTTGCACAAAAAGATAATGTTTTCATGTTATTTTTATAAAGAGTGTCGTAGTTATATTATGAATTATTGGTTACCATGGTAACCTGCAAATTACGATAGTATGAAAAATTACTCCGCCAGGAAATTTGCCTTATTGGCACAGTGCCAACATTTGGAATGTTTAAATCAAAATTATTGAAAAAAGCTTTTTATCCAAAGAATCTAAACTAAATTTGGGTTTTAGGGAATTTATGCACTAATTTTTGTATTTTGCGCAATATTTCAGTAAATATCAGTTACATTGTGATATATCTGGCAGTGAAAGGGTTAATAATTTTTCTTAATGTATTTTGAGGTAAGATAATTGCCTCTTGAATTGGGGGCACCTTTAAAAAAAAAACAAAAAAAACAACATTATTTTTCTTTAATGTAAAATGTTGGGAATATAGGAGATGCGCGCTCTTGCTTCTATTAGTCAAAAACAGTAGTGTTCAGGTAACAATAAACATGCGTGTGTCGAAAAAATTAGGGTAGGTAGGTCGATTTAATTGTTTTCCTTCTTTTTTTTCTGATCTAATGTTAAGCATCTAAAATAGACCTCTTGATCACATAAAAGCCAATTTTACTTTTTAGGCCTTAGATCTAGTCTATGAAAATAAAAAGAGGACAATTGACAAGAGATAAATTTAGATTTAGGCCTAAATGACGCCCTAGGGCCTACATCTAATTGTGTGTGTGTGTGTGTGTGTGTGTGTGTGTGTGTGTGTGTGTGTGTGTGTGTGTGTGTGTGTGTGTGTGTGTGTAGATGTGTTTTGTGTTTATTTATTTATTTTATTTATTTATTTATTTATTTTTTATTTATTTATTTATTTATTTTTTATTTATTTATTTATTTATTTATTTATTTTTTTTTTTTTTTGGGGGGGGGGGGGGGGGGTTAGAATCTGGAGGGGGGGGGGGCTAAATGGTAAGAGATTGATAAGGATAGAGGGGGCTACTGTTTCTGAGTTAGATCTAGACCTAGAGCTAGATCTAACTGAGAAACACTAGCCCCAGCTCTAGGTCTGTTCCAGCATGAATCATACTTTCCCGTAGCTAGATTCAGCAAAGTTCCTCCCTAGTTTCAGCGGGTTTTCGGTGGCGGGAATCTTCCACTGTGATTTCCATGGGTTTTTCCCTTCCCTCATTCTCCCTACGTAGCCTCTCCTCATCTCTTCTTTCCCCCATAGAGAACGTAGCAAGAATCGGATGGAGAGTGATCATTGTAGCTGGTTCCAGCGGTACGATGACCAATGTAGGTCAATCTTGTAGGCAACCAGCGACGTTAGAATTTCTGAAAACAGGAAGCCAGGTAAGAGGTTTAAAGTCAAAATATTTACGTAAATCAATATGATTTAATGAAATGAGAGTGATATTTCCGTTTTATAACAATGTATAATTGTCTCATAATGACTTTTTATGAAGTAGACATCTAAATTTGGCGAAAAACAGGCACCTGAACTAAATTTGCACCCATTATCGCCCATGATCTAGCTGTCAGCAGTGTCTGGTGAGTCTAGTCCGAGAGGCCCCGACCCGACGTTCAGCCAAGTGGGAACGTTAAGACAGGGGCTCTCGGTCTAGGTGAGTCAGGCTTGGAATTTTTCTATTGTCAAGTCAGACTGGTGGTTATGGGCATGGTTAGCCATCTAAACGGCATTCTGTTACTTTACCAGGGATATATCACAGCTAGAGAATAGGAGGGAACAGTAAGCAAGGTAAGGGAGGTAGATTTATACTATAGATTTAGATATAGCTCGATCTAATCATTCAATGATTTATCCATAAAGATCTCATCTACAGTCTACATAGATCTAGATCTATACGGGCCAGGCGAGTTCAACTCTCCTGTGCGGGAGGGGGTCGATTCTCTTCCGCGCGTCAACGACGAGACGTCTTATGCGAGTGAGCGAAACAGAATCCGTTACCAACTTCCGGTACCTCCCGAACAGGAGAGTTGAACCCGCTTGCGGCGTATATGCCATGGATCTACATAGATCTAGATCTATATGCCATGGATCTACATAGATCTAGATCTATATGCCATGGATCTACACAATCAAAGCCAATATCATGAATCAAGATCTAACTCAGAATTTAGGCCTATGGTAAAAAAAACAATGTACTGACGCAGGTGTCAGTCCATTAGTTAATTTTAGCCATCTTCTGAAGAAAGCAATCTCAGGGTTAAGAGTGTAGATCTAAGTCTCTGTAGACTAGATGCTGGAGTGTAAGCTACGCCATAGGACTGGTTTTAAATAGTGCTAGGAGTAGGAGCCACAAGCGGCCAGAGTGTAGTGTGTAGATCTAAGCAGAGAGCTAACACCTCAGATAATGCACCAGGGCACGGACTTTGGTGACTATTGTGGGGAGTCTGTGCACTGGCAGGCAGTAAGGCTAGGAGCATTGGCTGTGTGGGTGGAATGGAATTAAGGCTCTGTGACTGGTGATAGTCAACAGGAGCACAGTGACATATATCACATGTTTGGATTAATAAATACTATCTTTTCACATGAGTGTTTGTCAACTCTTAATGACAGGCTACTTTTCGAGATGACCTGCAGTTAGAATGGAAGGAACTTAGAAAGGCTGCGATTGGAAAGGGCTAGCAAACTGGAATAACTAACAAAACCTAATCAAAAATATTATGTAGAATCGTTTACCTAATGCTTAAAAGCCCCCCCCCCCCAACCCCCGCCCTATGATTTACAATAAAATAAAACCCCATAGTTCAACAGCTCTCCCAATAGATTGCCTTGTGCAGTTTGGAAAGGACCCTAAAGAGTTGTATTTTTTTTTCAATTCAGCAGGCTTGCTGTACAGCTTGAGGGCAACACAAAGTAAAATTTCTTCTGCATAATTGAAAATGTCTTTCATTTTTTGGAGTCCCTAGTTATATCTATATAGTACTGTAGCTATTGGAGCGGACTCCCTCAATCAGTCATGTCTTGAGTCATTGAATTCTCTTTGTTCTTAATGACCGGTTACACAATGTCATGTTCAATTGTGGAAGGGTATTGTCCTACAATGACTGAGTCAGGCTGTTTTAGAAGCCAGAAGTGGGTTACATAATCACTACCTGAGCCAATCAACCCTCATCCCTCCATATTAGGACCTCCACTGTTACCTTCAGGTGGGCAGTTCTAGGTGGGTGAATGATAGGTCACTCAGTACTGGGTGCATAGCAGTACTAGTACTAGCAGCCCCTTTCCTAAATCCCTCCCTGAGTTGTGTGTGACAGCAGGAGTGGTGGTTGTGGTCAGTACTCATAGCCCATATAGCCTTATGGTTGGAGAAAGGCCTTCAGTTTATTGAGGGAAGACTATCGCTGATGCATGAGCGAAACTTTGTAGCTCTTTTGCTTCTTATCTGGTTATAAAACAGCAGGTTCTTTTAGTTGTTATATGTAGTTTTGTTCAGATGGAACCAGCAGTTTAGAAGCTATTAGATCCATTACAAGAGTGAGACAAAAGCCCTTCTCAAAAGTCTTGGTCACAACAATGAGAAAAATGCTACTAACTAGGCTGCACTGGCGCCCTGTTAACGTTAACTGAAAAGAAATGGTAGGCAGGTCACTGAGGCTGAGGCGGAGCTTTTATCAGGGGAAAATCGTGAAACCATAAATCGTAATACATATATCTTTGAAATATACTAGATATATAAAGCTAAAGCTTGATTCATATAATAATGTTATGCCCTACCCTTTATTGTCCCGAAAAGCGGCCTTCTGATTGCCTGATAAAGCTGTGCATTACTTTTTCGGTCAAATTTAGAAAGCACAAATGATCTATCCGATGTGGGGAATTTTTATTGTAAATAACCTTAATTGGGAGTGTTCGCCAATAGCGGCTGGAAGTGAGTCCAGCCGGCCACCAGACTGCCTGTAGTGTTGATTACAGGTACAAGCAGTGGTCACTGGTGCCATGCCTCACTGCACAGATCACAGGTGCCAGTGACCGCTGGTCAAGGTATGTTACCTGTATATACCTGGCTGGTACCAAGCAGGCCCTTTTGCACCGCTATTTGGTCGTACATGCCCTATTGAACAAAGTTACCCGTTTTTGTGTGTTGGAAGGAGTCAGGCCTAAAAAAATGTTGTGTTCAGGTATTCGGCCGATCCAATTTGTTTTGGCCCTACCCTAACTTTTTTGGGGGATTTTGTTTTTCAAAATTTTACTAGAATTAAACAAAAATGACCTAATGAACTTAAAATGACATTTGTCATTTCAGAAATGACAATTCTAATATATTGTCGAAGGTATATGAAAGAATTCATATACATTCAAAATTATAGGTCAATAATTTGACTCTGTAAGTCATGTTTTAAAAAAAATGAAATAAAAAAGAATGTCGACCTACCTACACCATTTCTTTTTGGTCAATGATACCTGAACACAACTATGTTCCTTTTGGCCTGAGTAAAACCTTGCTGGATGAGAAGACGCACATCCACCCTACTAAACTTCATCTGCAGTTAAATCTCATGCATGTAGAAAATAAACCGGAATCGTGTTTTCATGTTTAATTTCAGAGTAAATTCCAAGATGAATCAGCGGGATCGGGATCTTCTTAGGAAGAATCGGGTGTACCTAGTTCGGAACCTGATAGTTGAAGAGGAATTATTGTCCTTTCTTGGAGCAAAACGGATTCTTTCCGAAGATATGGCTGAGGAAATCCAAGTGGTAAATGTTTCTCTGTTACTGTGATATTGTAGATGTATATTTAGGTTTTTGATATTTTTTTCCTACCGAATAAGATCAGTTTGTTTCAAGAGTTATTTTTATCCAATGTTGCATTAAATTATTATTATGCGAAAAGGTAAAATTTGTTTCTGATGGGGTCGGAAATCAAGGGCACCCAGTGTGCACAAAATGACCATTAGGTATTAGATGTGTTTCAAATGTATGTTTGTACGTATGTTAAAAATTGCTGTGCACATTATTTAATGGTAGCGTGCAGAGATCCGCTCACCTGTCAGATAAAGAAGATAAATATCTTACACGTAAACACAGAAAGCAGCCTTTTAAATAACTTTACTTTATTTGTTTTGTTGTTTTTTTGTTGTTTTTTTTAGTCAAACTGTTTTAAATAACTTTACACAGGGCTCGAAGACCAAAGCAGCTAAAGCAGGAGCATTGCTAGACATCCTCCCCCGGCGAGGACCGAAAGCCTTCAGAGGCTTCATCGAAGGACTCGTCGAGTCGGACCAGGGATACATTGGAGACCTGCTGGACAATTCGCTGGCCAATGAGTACCGCCAGGTCAGCGGTCGACCGTTAGAGCAGGAGTACCCCGAGGACACTCCGGTCCACCGCGCGATGAGGCCACTTCGCGAGCAATTCAAGAACACCAAGGTTGAAGACAGTGAGTCATTGAGTTAAGATTGATTTTGACAAGCATGATATTTTTTTTATAGGACATAAGTAGGATTTACATGAAACCTACTGGTAACATTATTACAATGTGACCACTGTACAGAGAAAACTTGAAAATTGCAAAAAGAAATTACTTTCAGGGTATTTTTTAAATTTTCAACATTTGACCTTTTGTAGAACAATTTTCTAATGATTGTCTTTTTGATTTCAACCATTTGAAACAAAGAAGGAAAAGGAGACAGGAAAACTTTACAAAAGGATAGGGAAAAAATAAAGAAAACACAGAATTTGAAATACTTAATTTTTGGTTACTGTAAATCTCTCAAGGGAGAAATCACCACCATATTTTTCATTTACCTACAGCCGAATCGTTCATCAAATTCGAGATAAAGAATGTCGACGTAATAGATGCAAGGAGGAAAAATGATGACGTGAGTAGAAAGAAAGTACAATATACGATTAATATTGATATCATGCAAATCATTGCAAAACTAAGTTCATCAAGTTCATCTGAAATATTTTTATTAGAAGAAAAATGTGAAAAGTCATACGCTGCATATCCAAAAATGAAAGCACTATTTGAAATACTACCGGTAGATATATCTTGAATCACATCAGAATCTACGCTGCTTCCCAAAATTCAACCTACTCAACAAGAAACGAAACAATACTATAAAAATGTTCATCATTTTTGCTTTCATTTCTTAAATGATGTTATATCTGCTCTTATGTTAATTGTTCATTTCAAAATTGTGCAGAAAATAATTAAAACATTAAAAAGAAATCTGATCGCAATTTATTACACTATGTTGTTATTAAAATAAAACTGACCTTTCAGGTGAGGTATGGACTATCTTTTTATTATTATTATTGAAAACCACTTCTTACATGTAAGATCTTTCATCAGTTATAAATAGGGTATTAGTAATTAAATATGTACATCATTTATAGTCCAGTCAATTTCATTTTCCAGACTGCTAACTATCCAATGAAGGCTAAGCCGAGAGGTCGCGCTATAATCCTCAACATTGACCACTTCTCCAAATCCCAACATAGCGATCGGTATGGGTCTCAGTTCGACGTCGTCAACTTGACAGAGCTCTTCAAGAACTTACACTTTGACGTCAAACTATGGTCCAATTTGAACAGAGAAGTAAGCTTTGTCTATATCAGCAAAACAGTATATCCAGACTACTCCGACCCGACCTACCCTAAGTAGTAGAGCGGCCAAACTCAAAAAGAGCCTTATTTAAGGAAAAACCCCAACCCGAGGTATAACAAAGCATGCCATACCTCATTAGAGAGATAAATATCTCAACTTTATGGCCTGATAGTTTGTACTAAAAAAAGCGCGTCCCAGCATATAGTAAATCACTGGTTTCCATGGCAACCACCCAAAAATCAGGTAATTCTGGAATCAACACTATTTTTGACATATCTTCCTTAATTTTCAAGGTAGAAGCACAAATGAGATATCAAAATTAAGCATTCCTAGAGTTCTATGGGATAGAAGGCTGAAATGGGTTGTCTTGGTTACTGGGTTGCCATGGTTACCAAAAATAACTCCAAAATTGACCATAATTTCAGTTTCTCTTCTCTTCTTGTTACCATAGCAACCGCAAATATGGGTTTATCAAGGCACAACATATCTCATCTCAAGAGTACATATCCCCTCTACATGGAAACAAGTGTTTTTTGTCAAAACAATGATAATGGAATACAGTAAATGACTGGTTTCCATGGAAACAACTCAAAATTTATGGTATTTCAAATTTAACAGTATTTGGGCAGTATCTCTCTTATTATACAAGATAGAAACACAAATGATATGTCAAATTGATGCACTCTGAGAGTTACATCGGATAAAAAACTGAAATTGGTTGTTTCTGTTCCTTGGTTGCCATGGTGACCCAAAACAACCTCAAAAATGATCGTTTTTTTCACTTTCTCTCTCATTCCCGTTACCATAGCAACCAAGAACATAGATTTTAAGGTATAACAGAGTACAATCTTTCTTATCTGAAGTGTATCAGTCTCTTGTATGTAGATTTGGGGTTTGTACTGAAATATCAAGTGCATAGAATATAATAGATGACAAGTTTCCATGGCAACCGCCTCAAAAAAATAAGTGATTCTTAAAATAAAGACTAAAATGGCCATATCTTCCTTAATTTTCAAGATAGAAGCACAAGTGAAACATCAAATTAAAGCACTCTGAGAGTTCTATTGAATGGAATATTGAAATTGGTTGTCTTGGATACTTAGTTGCCATGGTAACCACAAATAACCTCAAAATTTACCATAATTTCAGGTTTCCCTCCTGTTTCTGTTACCATAGCAACCATAAATTTAAGGTATAACTGCCCACCAACTATCTCATCATAGGGGTAAATAATCTTCTTTTAAAATTTGGATGATTTGTTTCAAAACCATGCTAGGAAATATAGTAAATGACTGGTTTCCATGGAAACCACCCACAAATCAGGTTAGCTAAAATTCATCAGTATTTGGGCTATATCTTTCTTGATATACAAGATAGAAAGACAAATGTCATGTCAAATTGATGCACTCAACAAATTCTATGGCATAGAAGACTGAAATGGGTTGTCTTGGTTATCCAGTTGGTATAGAAACCAAAGATGACCTCAAAATTGATCATAATTTTGTGTTCCTTTTATTTATTTCAAAATAGCAACCAGTAGTACAAGTTTTTCAAGTCCAAGAAAGTACAACATATATCATCTATAGGGTGTACAGATTTCATCTATAGTGTAAAGAAAGAGGTCTGAAGGATAGTCATCAAAAGGATATGACTAATGTTTAGTATAAATGCTTGCTTTGACAACTGGCTAAAACTATCTTCAGCTCTCTTACAATAAGAAATGTCTAATGAAGATCATGAATGAAGTTCATGAGTCAAAATGTACCTAGGCCTGTATGAATTAATTTATCTGTAAATTATAACATTTCTACCTAAAGAAATTGAATATCTCCAAGAATCCCATGAGTACTTACCATTAGATGCACCTATAATCCCTCTAATCCCTCTATGATGCCCCTAAGTGGGGCCTAAGATGCAATTGAAATGCATCTAAGCTGTTTTTATGATGCCCTTAATATGCCCCAAAGATGCTAAAAAGATGTGCCTAATATGTCTAAAAGATGTACCTAAGATCCCCCTATGATGCCCCTAAAATGTGCCTAATGTGGTCCAATAATGCCCAAAGGATGTGCCTAATATGCCCAAAAGATGTAACTAAGATTCCCTTAAGATGCCTCTAAGATGTGCCTAATATGGCTCAAAGATGCACCTAAGATTTGCCTAAGATCTCCATAAGGTTTACGAAAGATGCCCCTAAAATGCACCTAAAAGGTGCCTAAAGCCCATATTACACTATCTGTTTGGGCTCCATTTGGATGCTCTTGCACCACAAGCAATTGCCTTTTCAGATATTAACATGTTGGTATCCAATACAGCAAGCATTCCATAAAAAACATAATATATAAAAGAATTTGTGATGGTACTTGCTAGACCCAATGCAAGTACTATCATGAATACCAATGCAATCACATCCCTATATTCCACCTTGCAGATAATTTTACTTGCAATGGTGATTGAAACAGCCCACTACAAGCAAAACACCGGATAGTCGAATATGGGCTTAAGGTATGCCCCTTTGATGGTCCTAAGATCACCTCATCAAGATGGGATCTTTCTAAGATCACTCAAAGATCTCCTCAAAATCCCCCAAAGATGCACCTATATATATATATATATATATATATATATATATATATACAGTCGACTCTGTCTTTAGTGGACACTACTGGGACCAGAGGATATGTCCACTAAAGACAGAGGTCCGCTTAACACAGAGTCAGTAGTATAGGGCAAGTTTAAGAACATATGTACATAAATATCTGCACCCATATATATATATATATATATATATATATATATATATATATACATATATATACATACATAAACATCAGTCTGTATTTTAATATTTTATGCATGATATATGAATATATATATGTCATAGGGCCTAAAGAAATTTGTTGTGTTCAGGTAACCCGACCTACCCTAACATTTTTGTTAGGGTTTTTTTCCCAACAATTTTTCAAAAACCAAAAGAGTTGACCAGAAAAGCTTGGAACATCATGGGACAGCATAATAAATGCTCAGGCCATGTATTTCAGATGATAGAAATCAATTTGGAGGATGTTCAGAGTATTGTTTTGTTTTTTTTCAACACTGCCTGGGTCCATTTGGTAGATCTAAGTAAAAAATAAATAGGGGAAAATGTTTTTGCCTAGTTTTATTCCCCTGTCCACTCCACACCTCTCCCGGCCACATATCACAGGGAGAAGTCCTGTCAGTCGCCCCCTGTCCACTCCACACCTCTCCCGGCCACATATCACAGGGAGAAGTCCTGTCAGTCACCCCCTGCCCACTCCACACCTCTCCCGGCCACATATCACAGGGAGAAGTCCTGTCAGTCACCCCCTGCCCACTCCACACCTCTCCCGGCCACATATCACAGGGAGAAGTCCTGCCAGTCGCCCCCTGCCCACTCCACACCTCTCCCGGCCACATATCACATGCAGGGAGAAGCCCTGCCAGTCACCCCCTGCCCACTCCACACCTCTCCTGGCCACATATCACAGGGAGAAGTCCTACCAGTCACCCATATACTGTCCACTAAAGACAGAGAATCTTACCAAAATCTCAGCAAAAGTGTCCGCTGTCCACATAAGACAGTTGTCCTTTTAAGACAGAGAATGCTATATTAGATTAAAGAGAGATCCTGTCGGGACCAGAAGATTTGTCCACTAAAGACAGTTGTCCGCTTAAGACAGAGTCCACTAAAGACAGAGTCGACTGTATATATAAAAGCCAATAAGGTGCCCCAAAGATGCAGCTAGATGCAGCTAGATGCATCTAAGATGCGCCCCTATGATGGTCATATGATCCCCTTAGATGCCTATGGCACACCAAAGATTACCCTATGATCCCAGAAAGATTCACCTAAGATGTATCTAGGATATTAGTGGGATGCAGAAGATATGCCTAAGATCAGAGATATCATTTGTCCTTTATTTTCTCTGGATTTCCAGATTTTTGCCAGATCGGTATGAACATGAGTTTTTTTCTCGACCCAAGTCACCAGTTCTGCTTTTTAATGTATACATTTGTCATCTGTAAGCCATTTAAACCACAGATAAACTGAACTATAGGGTTTACTTTCCTTTCCAACCATAAGTCTACCTAGCCTTCCGTTATTATGATTCCAATAAACTAGACGTTGATCACAGTCTTCCATCTTCTTCTTCAATCATTAATCATCTTAGAACCTAGTTCATAATTCAGGGCCAACAGTGAACACTCATGTGAAAGGATAGTATTTATTAGTCTGAAAGCATGTTGTATATGTCACTGAGTTTCCATTGACTAGTGCCAAGTCCGAGAGATGGTCCACTCTACTCCATATAACCGATACCATTCTAACCGGCCCTGCTCACTTAGCCTGACGTTACCTGAGCTTACTCAGCCCTCACACATTGGAGTATCTAGCTCACTCTGAGGAGCACGGACACAAACTGCATATCTTATTTGCCTCTTTCCTATGACGTCATCTCTACACTCTCCAATCATTATACAGTAAAAGAGCCTATCTTAGTATTGGTCTAGCTTCTAACTGCAGCTAGCTAAGATATCAAACTACGTAATTAGACTGACACCTGGGTCAGTACAATAGTTTCCTGGTGAATATTTCCATCTTTTTAGTTTCTGAACTAAAAATCTGGAAATATCCTCCCTAATATCTGGATATTTGATACCTCCTGAGTGGCAACTCGGTAAGATTCAATAATAATTCCCTAAGATGCACCTAAGATGTTTCACATAAAGATTCCCATAAAATGTGCCCAAGTTGCACTTGAGATTCCACAAAGATGCACCCTTAGATCCCACAAAGATCTCCCAGAGATGCCCTAAAGATGCAAAACAGGTCCTGCAAAATGCCTGAAAGATGCACCTTAAATGTAGCCAAAATGCACCTGTAATGCCCAAGATGCACCTAAAATTTGATAAAGATCCTCCCTAAGAACCAACAAAGATTTCACTAAAAGATGCACCTAAGATCCCAAAATTGATCCCCTTAAGATACACCAAACATGCACCTAAGATGCTGTATGATGGTCCTAAGATCCCCTAAGACATGCCTAAGATGCACCTGAGATACCATTAGGATGCTCCTTAGATCCCATAAAGATCCACCTTAAGATGCACCTAAGATGCATTTAAAATCCCTTTGATATGTGCCTAAGATTCCACCTAAGATGCACCAAAGGACCACCTAAGATGCCAATAAGATTCCCCGAAGATGTGCCCCAAAATTCATAGACCCTGTAGCCTATGTTCTATATAAAACCACTAAGATCCCACAAGGATTCCCCTTGTACATGCCGAGAGTTGCCATTTTTCCTACTTTTGTAGGATTTCCTACTTTTTGGTGATTTTGGATTGTACAACCGATTTTTTCTTAATTGCTTTAATATATGTTTTTAAGGATTTATGTGTTTGTTTCAAGCTATTCAAATATAAATTCAATGTCAGGTTGTTCTTCCTAATGGTTATTTCCTTCCTAGTTACTTATAGAAAAAAAAGAGTAGGAAAGGTTTTCCTTCTTTTCCTACATTTTCATCAAACGGTAGTGGCATCTCTGTGCCTAGGATGTACCACAGGTGTGCCTAAAAGATGCACCTAATAGCCTCCCAGATGTGCCTATGATCCACTCAAGTTGCTTAAGATGCATCCAACCTCCAACAATTATGCCTCAAAGCCCCCCTAAGATGTCTAAGGTACCCTCTATCCTTTTACCCCTTTACTCCCTTTCTCCCTTAAACGCCATACCGGTGCCAACTTCTGACCCCTACGGCAGCCAAATTTTGAAACATGCTTAATAAGGATTCATGTGGCCATCAGCAGCAGTGTCAGTAGTTGGCACCAATGGCTGCGCCAACAGCCAAGCTGATTGTGTGTTGATATGCCTTGTTCAGTCAGTTTCTGTCAACGGTCGCCCCAATGGGTGGGCTGATGGGAATTCAGATTCACCCTTCCACTGGTCAAAATCAGTTAATGGGTATGGGCTTAATGAAAAAAACCTGTTAGGCACTGAGTAAAAGCTATGTCAAAACATTACCCTCTTCAGTCCCACCTACCTGAGTAAAGGTATGTTTATGATAATTCTAATCCTTTAGACCCCCCAAAATAAGAACTTTATGAGACCGCGGACTGCAAAATAAGACCTTTCTAATAGCCTTATAAATGACAAAACCAAAATAAAACCTTATAATACATGCATGGGCACCTAATGGTAAGTGCTCATGGGATTCTTGGGGATACTCAATTTGCTTTTGGTATAACTGTTAGTATTAACAAGGAAATAAGTTAAGACAGGTACATTTTGACTCATGAACTTCGTTCATGATCTTCATGAGATATTTCTTATTGTAAGAGAGATTGATTAGTTTTAGATGGTTGTCAATTCAATCATCTATACTGGTCTTCAGTCATATCCTTTTTCTCGAGCAACGCAGTGCCATTGTCCTCCGGTCAAGCCCGAGTAATGAGTTGGTCATTTAGGCTAAGGTTGCCATTGAAATATATAGGAAATCACTGGCACATTCAGATTTTGGACTTTGGCAATCAAAAACCAGAAATATGCAGAAAAGTGTGGGTTTAACATAGAGTTCCTATGAAATCTGGGTCCCCAAGTCATCCTCTTAGAGATTGAAGGACTTCCATATATGGTCATATTTGGGGGTGAAACTGTAGTATATATGCCCCACAAACTAGAAAACCTACACGTTCTAAGCTGCCATGCTGTGTGAAATAAATTATGATAAGTAGGGTAAATACAGTGAGCATGGCAGGTGCAAGTGGTCTGACCTGAAACTAGTTCAGGGATGCACACATATTTTGTCAAATTTTCCACACATTTCAGTCAATTTAAATCAGAATACAGGTTAATGTTGATATCTTTATGATGTTGCTGATCGGTTTTACTGGAATAATTTGATATAAACCCAGATATTCATGCTATTCTTCACACTATTTTTCATCACTTTCCCTACCAGGGAGGATCACAGACCGCTCACTGGTATTTTCAAAACAGTATCAGCTGATGTCAACATGATATGGTCTTGGTTGGTATGGCAGTCTCCATCCTCCGCATTTCAGCGAACCTCGTAGACTTTTGTACACCTTAAATCAGCATTGACAGGCATTGTGGAGGATATATTATGGATTATCAATATTGTTGGTCCAGGTCAAAATAAAATGAAGAATTATGTCAATATTCATGATCAGCATCAACAGCAAAGTTAGCACACTCCACATGTCAACATGGATGATGGTGGGAGGACGTCATCAGCATCATGGTCATAAATCTTTTTGTCTCTTGGTTCGCCAATAACTCATTTCATAGTCTACATATTTAATCTATTTGATATTATATGCTAAAAATAAAAAGCAATAGGCCAGAGTTTTTAGTTTTTTTTAACCATATGTGAATCTGTCAGATCCACCTAGAACCTTGTGATGACTATCCTTCAGACCTCTTTCTTCACACTATAGATGAAATCTGTACACCCTATAGATGTCATACGTTGTACTTTCTTAGACTTGAAAAACTTGTACTATTGGTTGCTATGTTGAAATAAATAAAAGGAACACAAAATTATGATCAATTTTGAGGTCATCTTTGGTTTCTATACCAACTGGATAACCAAGACAACCCATTTCAGTCTTCTATGCCATAGAATTTGTTGAGTGCATCAATTTGACATGACATTTGTCTTTCTATCTTGTATATCAAGAAAGATATAGCCCAAATACTGATGAATTTTAGCTAACCTGATTTGTGGGTGGTTTCCATGGAAACCAGTCATTTACTATATTTCCTAGCATGGTTTTGAAACAAATCATCCAAATTTTAAAAGAAGATTATTTACCCCTATGATGAGATAGTTGGTGGGCAGTTATACCTTAAATTTATGGTTGCTATGGTAACAGAAACAGGAGGGAAACCTGAAATTATGGTAAATTTTGAGGTTATTTGTGGTTACCATGGCAACTAAGTATCCAAGACAACCAATTTCAATATTCCATTCAATAGAACTCTCAGAGTGCTTTAATTTGATGTTTCACTTGTGCTTCTATCTTGAAAATTAAGGAAGATATGGCCATTTTAGTCTTTATTTTAAGAATCACTTATTTTTTTGAGGCGGTTGCCATGGAAACTTGTCATCTATTATATTCTATGCACTTGATATTTCAGTACAAACCCCAAATCTACATACAAGAGACTGATACACTTCAGATAAGAAAGATTGTACTCTGTTATACCTTAAAATCTATGTTCTTGGTTGCTATGGTAACGGGAATGAGAGAGAAAGTGAAAAAAACGGTCATTTTTGAGGTTGTTTTGGGTCACCATGGCAACCAAGGAACAGAAACAACCAATTTCAGTTTTTTATCCGATGTAACTCTCAGAGTGCATCAATTTGACATATCATTTGTGTTTCTATCTTGTATATTAAGAGAGATACTGCCCAAATACTGTTAAATTTGAAATACCATAAATTTTGAGTTGTTTCCATGGAAACCAGTCATTTACTGTATTCCATTATCATTGTTTTGACAAAAAACACTTGTTTCCATGTAGAGGGGACATGTACTCTTGAGATGAGATATGTTGTGCCTTGATAAACCCATATTTGCGGTTGCTATGGTAACAAGAAGAGAAGAGAAACTGAAATTATGGTCAATTTTGGAGTTATTTTTGGTAACCATGGCAACCCAGTAACCAAGACAACCCATTTCAGCCTTCTATCCCATAGAACTCTAGGAATGCTTAATTTTGATATCTCATTTGTGCTTCTACCTTGAAAATTAAGGAAGATATGTCAAAAATAGTGTTGATTCCAGAATTACCTGATTTTTGGGTGGTTGCCATGGAAACCAGTGATTTACTATATGCTGGGATGCGCTTTTTTTAGTACAAACTATCAGGCCAGCTGTGGGACATGGTGCATAAATGGAAAAAATTGGTTTTAGCTTGTTATACCTCCGGTTGGGGTCAACTCCCAAAAAGCCTCCTTGGCCGCAGTACTAAAGATTGTTTCCCTGACACCAATTATTTTCCAATATTACTTTCCAAATGATTATTAGAATTCAGTAACTGACGTGACACTGATAGACAAAAAGATGTACATATCAAATCAGAAAACACTTGAGATTGTACCAATTGATAAAGTGAATATATTGAAGAAATAGATTTTTTTTTTTTTTTTTTTTTAAATTTCTTAAATAATCTTCAGGGGTAACCCCGCTGGTCTTCCAGATCAAGTATAATTATACAATATACTATATATACATACATATCAGTAAGAACTCTGTTTGGTCTAGAACGACTCTAGTTTAGATTATGACATGACCTGAATAAAAAAATGTTGACAAGAACTGACTTCAACAAAACTTTTAACTTTCTTTTGGTATAAAGAAAATCCTTGCGAATATCCGCGAGGAGCAGTCAGCTGACCACCACGCTGCGGCAGACGCCTTCGTCATGATCATTCTGAGTCACGGCCACGAGGGAATCATCTATGCTGAGGACGGAGTGGAAATCGACATCGAGAAGGAAATAGTCAACCAGTTCAGTGGCACAAAGTGCAGAAACCTCATCAACAAGCCCAAGATGTTCTTTATTCAGGCATGCCAAGGGAGTGAGTGAATATTGTGCTCCGTATAGAGTATACGTCTTCTTTTTTTATATATAAAGTTATTACCAATAACATGTAGGCCCCTTTGCTGTAAATGTAATCAGCTATTCTTCATCGCACCCGCAAAAAATGTTATCCAAGTTTCAGAGATGCCACTTTTCCTAATTTTGTAGGATTTCCTACTTTTTGGTGATTTTGGATTGCACAACCAATCTTTCCTATATTGCCTTTATATCTGTTTCAGAATATTTTTGTGTTAGTTTCAAGCTAATAAAATACAAATTCAATGTCAGGTCTTTATTCTTAAGGGTTATTTCCCTCTTAGTTGCTTCTAGAAAAAAAGTAGGAAAAGTGTTTCCTACTTTTTCATCAGTCGGGAGTGGCATCTCTGAAGTTTGGCTGGACATGACTTCAGAGTTGTTCATTACAATAATGTTAATAATATTCCCGTTTCTCATAAGGATTAAAATAGGCCCTTTTCATTGTAATAAATATTAAAGATGTTTCACAATCAGTCAAATCCTAATTTCACAGAGGGGAAGACGACAGGAGTGGTAGCCGATGGAACTGAGTCCGACGCCACCGAGGCCGATGCCAAAATGCTCGCAGACTTAGAGAAGGAGCTGAGCGGTGGAGAGGACACGAGCGACTCGGTCAAGCAGCGACTCGAGAACATGACCCACGAGATGTCCGACATCCTTGTCGCTTACTCCACTGTGCCTGGTAAGTGAAATACATGACTCAATAAATTCCACTTTTTATTTTTTGAATATCTCTTTCCTAAATTATTCTTAAGTACTCCATCTCATTCCATCTCATACTTCTTCACCTTTTTATTCCTTGTACAAACTTCCTTGTTTACTCCAATTAACTTACCTCAGGGTTAAAATCAAAGTCTATCTATTGAAACCATACATTGTAGATTTGTTCTATTTACATGTTATTGTTAATTTAGTTTTAATTAACATTACCGTACAAACATGTAAGGCCTGAGACTGGAAAATCACTGGAAGATCGGCTGGTATCAAACTGCCGAAGTGTTGTATGTGCTTTCAGAACAAAAAGAAAAGAAAAAAAAGTGTAGCTTCTTTGGAACGTATATGAATATATCCCCTCTAATGTTATCTGGGATTGCCGGAATTTGAATTTTTAGGTCGAAAATAATGTGGTCCATAGATTCAGTGAGAATAGGAAACTGCAGTACATGAATAAAGAATTTATAGAAAATGGGAAGAATGTATAACAATTCTATGAAAGAATCCATAAAATTGTAAATAATTTAAAGACTGTTGAAATTTGCAAATGTATGAGGCGTAGCACCACGCATCACTGAGGTTTGGATTTATGCGAGACCTGGGGTCATGTATTCGTAGCTAATCAGTGTAATCAGGTGAATGTTGATTAGCATTTTACCATTAATAATTATGTCTAGGACAGAAAGTATTTACGTTCAAAAATTCCCCTTATGGGTTATATCAAAATGACATTGCTACTTTTTGCAAAGTATAGAATCTCAAGATATGAGACCCTAATCAAGATTTATGTGATTAGCCTAAGGAAGATAAGGCCCCTGGTCATAATAGATAAATCGCAGATAAATTGTAGCCCATTTGTTTGATGTTGTCTGTTAGGGTACAAGGCGTGGCGCCATACGTCGCTGGGGTCGTGGTTTATGAGAGACCTAGTCACCGTCTTCGCCCAGTATTGTCATATGGAGCACGTCATGGACATGTTAACAAGGGTGAGTAATGATTCGTTTGTTCTGTTTGACTCTAACCAGACAAAGATATTGAATCCCAACATACTTATCTAGATGTCTATATGCTGGGTTGTAACGAAAAATGGCAATTTGCCAAATTGTAATTTACCCAGGATAAATAAAATATTTAAAAAAAAAAATAAAAAAAAATGTAACGACGTAACGTAAAACGTATCCTATCATTTATCGAGGCTTTTATAATGTTATCTAGGCTTTTATGATGTTATTATATTTCAAAAACTGTTCAATATGCGCAGGCATAAGTTTCAGGTTTTCTTGTAATTTGTAATTTACCACTTTTCGTCAATTATCCCTTAAAACATGAAGTCTCAAAGGATAGAGTTTCAAGGGTTACAAATGATACCGTACATTAATAACAAATCAAAACGTTTAGAAATTAGGTGGAAATGGAAAATTTAATCATAAAAATTTAAATAAAAAAAAAGATTAAAAAAAAGTTCACTAATTTTGTTGTTGGCGTTGTTGTTGTTGAATTAAAAATAGAAATAAATTTTCAGGTCAACAAACTGGTGGACGAGCGGGTGGTTGAGGGCGACCACTACCGTCAGATCTGTCGGCATGTCAGTCAGCTGCGGCGACGTGTTTTCCTCCTACCGGGCTACTTTAAACAATGATAGACAACTCAAGAACAACTGGCCAGACACTGCAGTGCTTAGAATTCAGGAAGACAATCTATTCGAATCTATTCAATATAGTTAACGCAAACTTTAAAAGAAAGATTCAAAAAGAACGTGTCAGGTAATTTCAAAATGCCGTCCAGTTCGTTTGGAAAACAAGCTATGGTTGGGGGTTTCCATATATGAAATTAATTGATGGTTAAACCAAATTGTTTCTATCACGTGGAGGGAAAAAAATGCTATAGACTGATGAAAAAATATTTGATAGAGGGGGATTTCCCTCGGATGGTTTTTTCGTACAAAATGAAAGCGTGGCAGAGAATTATATATATTTTATTCTAAAGATGTATATGAACACATTAATATAACAGTGAATTTCATTGGGATATATATTCCTTTAGTGAGATAACATGAGTCAAGGGTAAGAATTCAGTATAATTGCAATTCAAACCCTTTTCTCAAATCGTGTGGGATCCCTGAAAATACATTATCCAGAGATGCTACTACAAAATGACGAAAAGGGAGGAAAAAACTTTCTTACATTATATTGTGGAAGAACTTGAAAGGGTCTACCGTCCCGATCCATTGCGCTTGAAAGTCTTAAAACTAAGATACTTATACTCTAAAACAAATGTTTGAGTGATATTTAACATTCCCTCAAGCTATGCGAAATCACCAAAAAGTAGAAATCCTACAAAAATGGTAAAAATGGAATTCTTTAATTTATCTCCCAAGTTTATTGGGAACTCTACGTGACTTAAATACTCTAGTCACCCCTGTGTATTTTCTTCTTGGAAACCTGGATTTTGTTTCATGAAAAAAAATACTTGGAGGAAATAATTTTGGAACAATACTTTCTCGTTTGTTAACTATTTTGTTTGGAGGCCCCCCAGTTGTCTTGGGGAGTGGGGGAGGGGTCAGTTGTCTAGCAAAAAGCTAATCGGTGATAACCTCTGAGTGCTTTTATTTCGTGTAAACGTGCAAAATATTAGTTTGTAACTAATGTTTAATGTCCCAATACTGTGTATATTCCGAAAAGCAAATCAGCTACATGTAATCTGTACGAGGCTAGCATGGAAGTAGAGGTTTAATCGACGTAGAGATGTACTAAATAGATTTGAATAAGTTTAACTCTGAATAATATAGATATATACATTGTACTCTTGGCACTCTATTTAATTCAGCGTTCGAGATTCCAGACTTCTAATTTAATAAGGAATGTAAATAGGATTGATATATGGTGAACTTGTATATACATTCTACTTGGTATCTAATATTAAAATCATGTCTTTAATCATCAGTTTTTGATTTCTTTATTTCATCAATCCACTTGTAATAGTTCGGAATGCTTGACGGGACGAATTTCCTTCTGAAGTGCTATGTCAAAAAAATCAAGAGAAAATAGGGGGTTACTGCTGGGTAAAATAGATGTCGTTCAACGACACTTTATTCAGACGTATATTTACGCGTATTTAAAATACAGTGCAGTTATTTTGGTTGTACACTTATTTCGTCTGACGTCAAAGAGTCGTTCGACGTCGCGATCACGACGTTCCTGGCACAGAGAAATAACATCACAAACTTCTATTATTGGTATGATGTGTCTACGCTTCATTTTAAATAGTTCACGTTTACCACAAAAGTAATTGCTTGACAATACTTCTACGTTGGATTCGTCAACTGTGCTGAATTTCTCCATTGGTTCACTTCCTTTATACTACTACTAAGAACTTTGATTCTAGATTGAAACCAGAGTGGATAATGCCAATTTGGTGGGTGACAAAAATACATTATGTACTTCACTTACAACAACATGTTCTCAATAACGAGTCCTCATTTACGTCATTCCGGTTTACAACTTGATACAATTCAATCCATTATTACGTTGGTTATTATTCAGACTTTAGGGATAGGACCACGAATTCAGAACAAGACCTAGTATTCGTCGTCAAAAACTATAGAATACTTTAGTAATAGTGCTAGGAATTCACAACAAGACCTAATATGATATCCCTTGTCAAAAATTATAGAATATTTAGAAGGTTGTAACTGGTATACATTCCTCTCATATGATTGTTTTGCAATCCTCAAAATAAGATGTGTGGAAGTGTACTACTTTTTTGAACTCAGATGATGCCATACTCTATGCTGTATTACCACGGAGATAACACAAAGATGACTAATTTCACCCACAGCTGCTCAATTGTGACTATTCAACCTTCAAAACAGGCGCCAGGTATTGTATTATCTAAAGCCTTTATCCAATCTACTGATTTTTGATGCTGCCGATTTTGTATTTGTTTGATCTTCTCTGAGGATATGGTATATAACCTTACATCCTTTTCATCATTCAAAAGAGAATTGAAACACATTTCTAGTGATGTACAGCAAGTTTATATTTAACCTGGATTCTCACTCCCGATTTTTAGAATCGGCAGTAAAATCGGCATGTGGAATATTTGCTTAATACAAAGAGTCACCGCGTCAAAGTTGTCCTAAAACACGATAATCGTTCCTTTTAAAGACATATTACCCATTAATTACAACACTTGATCCCTTTCAAGTACCAATGTCTATATTTTACTATCTGATTATTTTTTTCTCATAACTGTTAAAACCCATCGCAGAGTTAAATTTGGAAGGGCAATATTCGTTAGATTACAATGAGAGAACAAAATTAGCCAACAAATAGATACGTGTTCCGTCTAGCGCCAAAAACATTAATAACAATTTAAAACCATAGTTACATATCAAACACAATCAGCCGTTTGAATTCATTCATTGGGACATTTAATCTACACCTTTCTGTCGAGTACTTACTCAGATTTTGGGGGCCCTTCCTAAGATTATCTTCATTTTAAAACTTCCAACGTGGTGACTGAACATAGTACCGTAGCACAAGTTTATCAGATGCCAATTCCTAATCACATAAGAGGTTAGTAACATATCCTTGAAGGATGCTTATTCCGTCTTATAGAGCGTTAATTACAGTCACCTGATATCTATATAAGAAAAAGCAATGCTACTCATCTTAATATCTTATCTTTCAATACAATCAAATTTGTTAATGCCCGCAAAATGTTTCAAATAATTTGCAGGTTCTTATACATATTACTATTGCAATTATATTCGCTTCTGGATCATCATCAATCGTGCACTTTTTCATTTATTATTACAAATATCATTATTGCAAATAACGAATTTCAAAAACAACATAAAATACATCAATCATAAACACTTGTTCAGAAATTCCAACTTTTAGTTTCTGAAAGCGACAGGTCTTCAATTTCGTATGCATTCTACTTAGCGATTTTAGGTACAGGAAACTTGGAAAATTTCATTAGGAATATGACAGCAATCCATGCATACTAGATACCATATAAAAGATAATCCAATTCTTTCTGATGATATATAACAGCTTTAACAATAGAATATGGGTTCTAATAGGTGTAGTTTCCGTGAAACATAACAATACAATACTGAGTATGAGGGTTTGTTTATTCACGGATCATTTAAACGCCATGTTACTGTCTTTGGTAAGATTAAACTTTTCTACGGACGAATCCAAATGGATCAGGAGAAATGGGTGGCTTTATATAGACAACACTACTACGACTGAATAAATAATGTATCAACCGACAATAGAAATACATACAGCCTATCATCACATGGGTGATATCTATCTTTACGAGGTTAAAAACGAGAAGACCACTCAGTTCGTTCTCAGAGATCAACTTGCTCATACACTTGTACGCTCACAATAATGGATTTCTACATCATGAACCTCTTATTCACAGCTACGTTCTACCTCAAGATATTTTCCAATCTATCTTGGAAACTCAGCAAAGAAACATAATATGGACTTACACTATGCAGGGTGACCACTGAAATTTCACATTCAAATTTCCAGACTTTTCCCTGACTTTCCCCTGTCCCATTGCGAATTTCCCGTCATGTTTTTTCCCCATTGATTTAAAGTGTTCAAGCACAAAACTATCTTTACACGCAAAGGAAGATTCTAGGAAAAAAGGTACAAGATTGTTTCACCAAAGTCAAATCTCTGGTAACTTTACAACCAGGAGATCTAGAACCTTGAAAACAAAATTTCTTGTTTAGTGTGCAAATGTTCAAAGCCTGTGGTTTCTTTTGACAGGGAACTATCTTTAAAATTTTCCCTGTGCAGTGGTCACCCTGATCATGGCTGCTATACCTCAGTTGAGGTTACAAGGTGATTGCAACATTATTTCCTACAAAGAAACTTAAGAATCACCCGAGAATCAAGCACCTTATTTAGGGGTTCCAAAGTTTGCTGCCAATCTTGACCGCTGTTTTCTTTGACCGCCCTTAGCTGATCCACCCGCAGGCTTGGCAGGTTTGTCTGACCGAGCTTTTGTATCTTTCTGTGGATCTCTCGGTGAACCGTTGGTCGTCTGACTTGAGTCCAGCGGCTGCTCCTTGATTTGTTTCGCTGATGAGGGAGTTTGCGAGTTGTCGCTGTGCGAGTTATTTGTCGCTGTCGTCTCAGCGGGTTGCTTCTTGGTTTCCGGAGTGGGAGCTTCTTTGTTGGGTTTAGTTTCTCGCTGTGGTGTCTTTTGCTGCCTCATCACCTGTTTCAACATTCAACGGAAATAAAAGGATTAATCTTGCGTCTTCTGTTATGAATTATAATATAAAATATGAAATATGCAATATAATTAATTAATCTTAGTTATTTTCAGAACAGAATTATAAGCATCTCATTAAATCAATGTTCTACATATGTAGATAATATACGTTATATATACTTGATGTAAGACAATCTGAATCAAGACAATCTCAGGGCTCAACATTTATGCAATTAACTCAGATAACTCTAACTAACTTAAGAAAAATTCTATTAAACTATACAAGTGCGTGATGCTATACCAGAGCATTGAAAAAACATGTCATACTGCAGGATGTAGGGTTACATGACACAACGAAAGAGAATATACATAAATGATTGCTTGCTGAAACAATAATTGTTTTCTTGAGACAAGCAACCTACCGCTTACAACAGTAAGTGGATATATGCATGCTGTAATTTGGGCTTCAAAATTTCCTTTTTGGTAAAAAAAAAAAAAAAAAATAATAATAATAAAGTTCAGAACCGAACATGCTGCATGGACCAATACTCAATAAAAAGTCAATCCCTACCTGCAGTGGCACAAATGGGTTTTTACTTGGCGTCTTTGGGTTCTCAGACTCTGATTTCCTTTCGTGCTCCATTGGTTTCCTCTCGCGGTGACCTTCGTCTTGGCCTCCGTGGCCTTGCCCTGGTTGGGGCCAGCGGTCCCACGACCCGTGCCCTTTGCCTGCCTGTCCCTTGTTAAACTGGTGCGGGTGCTGGTTAGCGGGAGGTGGGGGCCCGCCACGAGCATGCTGGTTGGCATGGTGGGGCATGCGGTTCGGGTGGCGCGGACCAGGGGCCCAGCCTGGGTGCTGCTGACCTTGACCTGGGTGATGAGCAAGATGGTGACCCTGACCTTGGTGGTGACCTTGACCCGGGTGGTGACCTTGACCTTGGTGGTGACCGTGACCTTGACCTTGGTGGTGACCTTGACCTTGGTGATGACCTTGACCCGGATGGTGACCTTGATGTGCACCTGGACCTGGGTGGGGGCCTGGACCTCTGGGGAAGAGGTGGCGAGGCTGGAGGCCCATCTGCTGAGGTTGTGGCGGTGGTGCATTGCGGATCTGTTGGTTGGAGGGTCTGTGGTTGGGACCTTGGTACTGGGCTGGGCCTTTACCTAAAAGCAAAAAGTTTGAATTAACTTTACATTTTCAAAATTTGAAGAAGTCAAGATATTTTCAGAGAAGGACACATAGCAATGTGAGAGAGAAAAGTTCTTACTATTCCACAATATAACAAATTTGAAATGCTTATAAGTACATTTGAGCAGCGGCACTGGCTGCAAACACATCTAAACCAGGCTATTCTATGAATTATTCACACATTCCTTGCAGCTCCCTTTTAAAAAAAATGAAACACAGTATAGGGACTGCTTATAAAACTTATCAATCTATCCTTACCTGCGGGTATGACTGGAGTAAAGGCCGAGTTGGGCGATGAACAGAAGGTACCCCTCGGTCTCTGCTGCTGCTGTTGCGGCTGGGGCTGGGGCTGGGGGGCGGACATGGCAGGGTTGGGCGGCATGGACGGAACACGTGGTGGGGTCATCAGGAAGGGCGGCTTACCCATACCGCCCGGGCCCTTCTGTTGCTGAGGGAAGAGCAGTGAATAACATCAGTATGTGGTGAAAATATAGGGGAAATTTTCACTGGAAGGGTGTTTAAGATCACATCTGACTGAGATTATATTGGGTATACAGATGTGACAAAAAACTATGTGCTTTTTTTATTTTCTTGTTTCTGTTCTGAGAAGATATTTTACTCTTGGGGTTGCGGTGTTAACAGAAAACCTGTTAAGGATGACACATTTTCATACCTACAATCATCAACCAGATTCCCCACAGTAAATGTAAGAATAAAACAGAGCAGGCAGGAAATATAATATGCCTCTCACAACACCTGTTGACTGCAAGATACTCAAAAAGAACTGGAAGCACATATTACACAGCTCAACAAACATGCAAGAGTAGCACGCGACTCAAATTGAGCTGGGACTACATGTGAAATAGCTGACACAACGCCCACAGGCCATGGGAGACTCAAATAGCATAAGTGGTGATACATGTTGTATGGCTCACCAAACCCCTACAGGCTGATGGTGGCAAGGAACTCATAGAACAGGAGGCAGGATTGCCACAAACCAGATACATCAAAACCCCCTGACTTCTCCCTGACTAATTTCATTTTTCCCTGACAAATGAGATAAGAAAATCCTTTCCTTAAACAGCCTTGAACCCTAGAACAGTCCTTTCCTCCCTTTTAGGCAGGGACTTTTGAAACACAGGATAACCCTTGAAAACCGTCAAGACCCGAAGATATCTCAAGGCCCACGAGTCCCCTCCATTCCTTTTTTCTGGGTAAACCTAGACAGCAGGCTAGGCCTTTATGTAAAAATACACTGATTTTGAGAGTGTCAAAATTGACCAGTTCTTCATTTGTAGACTTGGAGACACCATTTTTCCCTGACTAAGGTCAATTTTCCCTGACATTTTTCAAAATTCCAGTTTTCTCTGACCAATTTCAAAATTCCCTGACTTTTCTCTGACCTTGAAAAAGAAAACTTTTCCCTGACTTTTCCCTGACCTTTGGCAATCCTGAGGAGGCTCATTTTAAATGGCTCACACAACATCCTACAGGAGACTCAAATACAGCAGACAGAATATGTTTCACAGCTCACACAACAACTGAGGTCTGTCAGAATATCATAATAGAGCAGGTTGCACATTTTACAGCGCAGTCACACAACACCTGCAAAAATATGCGAGACTTAAAAAGAACAGGCAGCACAGGTCATACGGCTGTGGGAGACTCAAATACAGTGAGCAGCACAAGTTTCACAGCAGACACAAGTAAAGCCTCTCAGAGCATCAAATGGAGCAGGCTGCCCATTTGCGAGTACAGTCACACAACATTCGCGCAATACGCAAGACTCTAATAGGTCAGGCAGCACATGTTACATGGCTCACATAACACCCAAAGGCTGTGGGAGACTCAAATACAGCGGAGAGAATAAGTTTCACAGCTCACATAACAACCTGAAATGCCACTCTCAACTGATGAAAAGTAGGAAACAATTTTCCTACTTTTTCCCCCAGAAGTATCTAGGAGGGAAATAACCTTAAGGAATAGAGACCTGACATTGAGTTTGTAATCAATTAGCTTGAAACTTACATAAACATGCTCTAAAACAGAAATCAGAGCAATGTAGGAAAAATCGGTTGTGCAATCTAAAATCACCAAATAGTAGGAGATCCTATAAAAGTAGGAAAATCTCTGAACAACTGAGGTCTTTCAGAACATCAAATACCTATTGCCTATTTCACAGCTCAGTCATACAACACCTGCAAAAATATGCGAGAATCACACAGAGCAGGCAGCACATGTTACACGGCTCACACAACACCCGAAGGCTGTGGGAAACTCAAATACACATTTCAGATGGCATGAGTTTCACAGCTCACACAAAAACTAAGGACTGTCAGAACTTCATAATAGAGCAGGCTGCGCATTATACAGCAGTCATACAACATCCCCAAAAATATGCGAGACTCAAAAAAGCAGGCAGCACACTTTACACGGCTCGCACAACACCCACAGGCAGTGGGAGTCTCAAATACACCTTTCAGATAGCACGATTTTCACAGCTCAGAGTATCAAATAGAGCAGGCTGCACAATTCACAGCTAGGTCACACAACACCCCCAAAAATATGTGACTAAAAAAAAAGCACGAAGCACATGTTACATGGCTCACACAACACCCAAAGGCAATGAGCGTCTCAAATATACATTTCAGATGGCATGAGTTTCACAGCTCAGAGTATCAAATACAGCAGGCTGCACATTTCACAGCTCAGTCACACAACAGCCCCAAAAATACGTGACTCAAAAAAAGCAGGCAGCACAGGTTACATGGCTCACACAACACCCGAGGGCTGTGGGAGACTCACGTGAGCGGGGTGCGGAGGTGGGCCTGGCGCAGCGTGCAGGAAGTGAGTCGCCATCAGTAACTTGATGGGGTTAAGACCGGACTGCTGCTGCTGGCGGGCGGGTGACGGGCAACAAGCAAATGTTAGTCTGACCCTTGGGTAGATTTATCAAATTATTGACCTTTTAATCTATTTGATTTTAGTAGTATTTAACCCGAAATTTTAAAATTATAAGTTGAAAGTCTTTATTTTACCAATGAAACATTTTTTTAGTAGAGACTTGAGGTTTCATTACTGAAGCAATGGCAAAGCTTTTCAGGAAAGCTCACTTAATATTTATTTACCGTCTTATAATCTACCTTATCAAAATTCAAAAAGGGCAAACAATATGATCAGAAAGTGACCATTAGTTTTGAGAATCGTTGCAACTTAAATCTTTGCATGCCTTACTAGGAGAACACAGAAAAGATGTTTAGCTTTAGTGCGGATATTTGTGAGTATTATATCAATAAAACATTTGCACAAAAACCTTAGTCCTTTGAGTTAGATCACATTATGCCTTTCTGATATATTATTAGTAGACACTTACCATGGTGAGGAGGGCGTGGCTAGCGGCGCTCTCCGCGGCCTGGTCAGGACTCCGGCCGAGGGACCCCTGGTATCGCAGTCCGGTGGCTAGCGTCACCACCGCACTCACCTGTGAGCAATGGATTAAGTTAAGGTTTGAGAGGATTTGTGTAAGTCATGGGAGTCTACCAAGATAAAATATACAGATTTTATTTTAAACAGTAGCATGGATTTCTAACTTTGATTCTACAAACAAGGAGACTCATATAAAAAGAATATACACAGTCACTCATACTTTAGTCTATCTGAACATATTGTCTCGAATATAAAAAAAAAAATTATATGATGAAAAAAAATTACTCTTCAGTAAGTGATTGTGGCTAGAGATGTGACATGCATCTTATAATTTAATTACCACGGTCCTAACAAGTAATCGCCCTATATCTTAAAGATAGTTTTATTGTTTCAATGAATTAACTTATGATGTAAAAAAATATTTTGTTGTTGTTGAAAAAAATACATCAGATGATACACATTTATATACCGTACTAGATATCGATGGGATGATTTTTATTCAACTGGCTATAATGAGGAGTTGATTATTCATCTATCGTGTAAAGTGCAACTTGGATACAACTTATTAAATAAATAAACTTTATGATCAAGTGGTATTAAATAGGACTCTTACCCGTTTGTCGGGCCCATAGTTGTAGTCGTAGCGGGGAGGAGGCATGCCCATGGCAGCTGACCACTGCTTCAACTCAGCTACCCGAGACCTGGAGAATGGACGTTAACACATTAAGAAATACATTTTGAGGATATCAAATGCACTGAAGGGCATCAAAAGTGTGTGGTGCAAAGTTTTATGTCAATAGTTGTCTGAAACGGTCAGAAGCGATAGGCTAGTTCTATGATTGTCGGGGCTCTCACTGGTTGGTTTATGATATACCGTTTTTTTCCCCAATCATTTTGGTACTGCGAGATGAGTGTAAATATAGTTATAATTCTTTAACAATTTAGTGAAAAAAAGTTCAAACCAATCACTATTTGCAACTGATTCAAAATCATTAAATATATATTTTTTCTAACTATTTTAATCATTTATATATATATATATTATAATATTCTTTTTTTTAATCTTTTTTATTTTTTTATTTATTTTATTTTATTTTATTTTATTTTCGGGGGGGGGGGGGGGGGGGCAATATATTCAAATAATGAAAGAATAAATTCCAATTGACTGACCTTTTGTTGGCGTGGTGCTGCTGAGGCGCCCCCTGGTGCCGTCCGGGGGAGGCGGCCATGCCCGGCACAGGCTGGCGTTGTCCCAGGGGTGGGGGTTGTCCCGCGGGGATGGGGACGGGCTGGGCCACCGACTCAGCCTTCTGTTGTTTGGCTCCTGAAAATAAGAATTGGGTACTATAGGTTCTATTTCCTAAGACCCCATTACAATTTCTCTTGGGCTGACCTACATTGGATTCATACAGAGATATACACAAATCTCTTAAGAATTCCGGGGCCCCAACCCTCTTCGTGGATATGTTGTCAACGGAAGGTCGCTATCACAAAAAATATATTCTATTATTGCTGAAATTGTGATTAAACTACCCAGCAGAATTACTTGATGAAAGTTTATAACAAATTTATTTTATTCAATTATCTTATTTCATAACAGAAAATCAAATTAAATAGAACCTGCAATCGACTAAATGGAGGAGAAAATTTTGGCATCTTAGAATTGGAAGATCTGTATAATTCTGGTGTTTTTAATGTTCATTTCTTACAGGGGGGGGGTCAGGGTTTGCCCCCCCCCCCTGGATCCGCCCCTGTTTTCATATCTATTATAACATCCTAAAGTCTCAATCATATTTATATCCAAGTCAAGCTTACATTAAACATTTTATAACATATACTAATATATTATAATTCTTTTATTCTAATTTCATCAGTGCCCTAAGCTAGGGACTTATAAATTTGGCGATTTACGGAGCAAACCTTAAACAACCCCCATCCCCTTACCTTGGAAGAGCTCGTGCACGGAGACCTGCTTGCCGTAGGATTTGGGGTTGGTGGTCTCGGGCATACTGGTGACCACCCCTGGGGGGGTCGCCTCCTGGTCCTTAGACGGCTGGCCGATCTTCAACATCTGGTACAGAGCGGCCGTGCCCTCCTGTCGGGGTAAAACATTGACGAAGGTTTTTGTCAGGAATTTGGATTTTTTTTTATTATTATTATTTTAGTTACTAAGACATAAAATAAACATTCACTTGTTTCTGTATACACATCTTTTTTTTTTAACAATTTTTTATTTATTTTGAATTAAAATTGTCTTTTATTTATCCTGGAACTGTCTCAGGGGAACATCCTGTACTCCCCTAAACTTCAACGGGAGGGTCACCATACGATTGTTATAACAAGTCTTGGATCTTATGCATATCAAAATATGACCTATTACTAAGAAATAAAATAGGGTACTTACTAAGTAAGTATAAACGCTAAGAAATTTTACATCCGAAATTTTCCTAAGCTAAAACTAATGGAAGGGTTTGATGTAATTTTTCACCTGATCCACCTAATCTTTGTTTCTTTTTTTTTGTTAATTTCTATATGAGCTTAATGATAAAGTTTGAAACACTATGATTTTGAAACGGACACCTAACCTGTAAGTACCAAACATTGGGAACCTACCCATGGTTTGTACGACTGAAAGAAGTATATTTGACGTCTATGTATTTATTCCTACAACTTTTGATATATTTAGTCAACAAAAATAGGACATACGACAATTCTAAGTTAGGCAATACTCTGAGAAAGAAGTGTTTAAATTCATAAAATAGACATGTCATAAGAGGGACTAGCGCGAGAATAAACCCGACCTACCATATCTAAAAATCACGATACCAAACAGAAAGACGAACAATAACAAAATCTGATGAGTTAGGAAGCTCTAAATCTATCCCGAGATTACTAACTGCAAAGCTGGAATACAGACTATGAATAGAATATCTAAGATTGGCCTAGGACGTCTAGAGAAACAAAAATGTACATGTACTTTGGACAAAAGAAGCGGACACAGAGAGGTAACAAATATTGAAACGATGCCACCATGCGTTGAAACTCGTAAAATACAGAGTAGGTTCTAGGACACTAGTACATGATGACATAAGTTAGCCAACCCTCGATATTACAGTTCTAAGATTAATATATTTTAATATGGTCGAATATTTGTAAAAAGGTTTCGAGAAATGTTAATGGTATCAATATATCGTTTTGTTTTTACTTTGCATTTACTTTCGCTAAATGTAAATTTAAAAGAACAATAGACTACAAAATATGAATCTATATTGGATTTTGAAAATCAAATTGTAACACAAATTTGAAGCAAAACTATGCCTTTTTTTGTACGTTATGAACTTATGGCAAAAGATGTAATATGATAAAACAACGATAAGTGGCACACCGTGAGTTGGCAAGTACATGTCTTTAGAATAGAAATTACCTGGAGAAACTGTCAGTGTTAGAGACAATACAGAAATTGAGAACAATCATTACGAGTTGGTTAAAGATCAACGTTTTTCTTTCACAACTTTAAATACATAATTATCTATACTGCAAAGCTGACTTATATCCTTATTTTTCTTCTATGGAGTATATTTTTTATTTTCAAGATACAGAATACACGCTTTATACTTGTGCATATTGGATATAAAAAACTTTTTTACAGGGATATTTTTTAGGTAAAATTTGATTTCTTATCAACTGACCTTGTTATGTTGATCTTCAATTTGACCTTGGTCTACCTCAAGGTCAGTGACTGTCAACACCTCCTGGTGAGACTTGGAGGAACTAACGATGACGGAGGGGTCGGCTTTGGGTTTCTTCTTGTTGGATTTGGCGGAGATCTCCAGTGAATTCATGATGCTCAAAAACTCGTCACTTTGGCCATGAATGTTTTCCTACATTTGGAGAGAAATAATTTTAGACATGATTTTGCAAGAGTCTGAGTTGAGGTTCCCAAAATATGAAGCTTTTATTGAACAGTTTTGAGGCATCTCCAAGCAAAGTAATCGGTTTTTGATTGATCAAGGATGATTATATTCAAAAGGTCATTAATACAAGTTTAGCAAGTGGATTGAAGGATTTATCAAAGGCTATTTTAGTTCAGGTCTTAATACCTTGATGAAAAGTTTAACATGCTTATTCCTATAAATATGAAAGCCTAATTTATTATGGAGTAAAAATTAATAAAGCAAACATTTCTCACTAAGAAACTTCTTACAGACATATTAAAATTCCTAGAATATTAAAGCTTGTGTTTTATGTCCTCATTTACTATGAAGCACCATCTAAAATTTAGTACCAAGAATGAAATTTAAAATCAAAAAGGAAAAAATTCTGGATCGTACTAAACATCATGACTCACCTCCTCATCCACTACGTTCCTTCGGGGAGGCTCTTTCGTCTTTATTTTGGGATTCTTTATCTGACCGACATTGACCGGTAATGGATTCTTCGGTTGACCCGCGTTGACCGGTAACTTTCCGAGGGCCAGCGCAGCCTCGGCCAGTGATGGTGGTGGAGCGGACTGTGTCTGGGGCCCAGGGTGGGATGAACCCTGCGGGGCCTGGCGTGTCTGGTTAGTATTGTTTTGGTTAGTGTTACGCGGGTGCGTATCTTTACCGCTGCCACTACTGCTGCTCCCTGGTGGGGGGCCTGATAACTGCTGCCAGAAGTTGGCATGATTGTCATCCTGGTTGGAAAAAAATAGCATCAACTAATGTAAAGGTATTTTCATGAGCAACTGGGTGCGTTTGTTTCTCTTACTGACATAGTATGTCAGTAAGAGAAAACATGTTTCATTGAATGTTTTCACAAACGCCTGTTAAACATGAATGAAATACTGAACAACGCTTTCGGAAATCTCAAAGAGAGGGGCCAGTGAAATTTGAATTTCGTTAAATTGATATTTCACTCTATACTGATTAACAGTAACTGGTCCCTCCCATTAACAGAAACCACATCTTAGTTAAACAGTGAGGTGCATGCTGGTATTTCTTTTTGAATGGCTACCCCATGTGAGAAGCTGAGCACAATTTCATTTCCATGATAACTTTTGGACCGCTTATTCGATTTTGATGCTGTTTTGACTGATGACATCAAAATAGCAAGATCTATATATTTTTGTTTTAAAGTTTATCAGCGATGTTTTCAATAGACAAGGTTGAGGTCGTTTATTCTATTTTTAAAACTTTCAATTAGTTTCTTGCTTACATTTGTCAATCTTATTTATCCTTCTTCTACAGAAATTTAAATATTTAAAACATATTTCCTATTTAATTTTTCATAAAAATTCTTACTTTATGGCTGCCGGCGGGTGCAGGGCGGCGGCCCAGGTCATGGCCCTGTGGTTTGTTCCGCATGGCCAGTTGTTGGTAGGCGCTGGGTTGACTGTTGTCGTGGTAGCCCTGACCACCACGACTGCTACCTGCCTGCTAACAAAAAAAAACAATGTTTGACAAAAAGGACGAAAGGTTTGGCATATTTTTAGGATCAGAATATTGAAAATATTGTAAAGCATCTTATGAATGTTCCTCAGAAAATTTTAGACAAGGATTTTTATTTGAAAATATTGTTTGTTTTCAAAAATATAGATTAAAAGACAATAACAGCTCTTAGTATAATCTGCACAATCTTCTCGTCAATTTCAATCAGATATGCCCTATCCAACTACTTAGGGAATAACGCACGTAGGGGTGGGGTCGAGGCCTTCTAGTGCTTGGCTAGAGGCACGGGGCGCTGAGGGCCACTCGCAGCAGGCCGCAGGCCCTGCGGCGAGTGGCACGAAGTCCCCCGTGCCTCTAGCCAAGCACTAGGAGGTCGAGGCCCCACCCCGAGTGCGTTATTCACGTTATAACACGGAGAATTGGTTCAAAATTGATGCAAAATTGATCTGAAATAATCAAATATTGATCATAATTGATACATATGTGCAACAGCCAGTCAAAGCTACCATTAACATTTCCTGGTCGTTTCTACATGGTTCTCCCTATAATGGGCTATATTTCCTTAAAAAATTGATGATAGAATTCAGAAATTTTGTGATATTCTTATAGCATAAATCAATTCCAACATCTTTCTCGCTTACTGTACAGCAATTCAATGACCCATCAAAAAGATATGACCAAAATCGTACAGAAAGTTGAAGAACAAATACGTCCCACAGTGAGACCTAGCAACGGGACATGAACCGTGCTACGGGACCTAGCAACAAACCTAGTAATCCATAGCAACGTGACCTACATTTTATATACTCTTTTCTCATTGGCTAGTTGCTTGTTTTGTGTTTTCTAGCTCAGGCTAGATGCACGAGAAGGTAGCAACATGGATAAAGCTTTGAAAATGCTTTTATTTAATGCAAATAATCATTTTGTGACATCTTTTATGTCCAGTACATCTCGTCATATTCATTTATAAAGTTTGTGGTGGAATGAAGCATTTAAACTACGTTTACAACCATTTTTACAACGTTGTTTAAAACGTGCAGATGTCTAGATCGCACGTTGCTATCCCCAGCCGTGTTATAACATATAATAATGCATTTCAACCAATATACATGCATAAAAAATGAAAATATCCAATATGAAAATATTCCACAATCCCTACCTGGTTGGCTCCCCCTCTGGCGTTCCTGCCTCCTCCGCCATTGACCGACCCGTGGTGGTGGTTTTTACCGCCTGCTGCCTGCGCGTATCCCTGGTCCTGGCCACCGGACTGACCGCTATACTGGGGCTTGACCACTGCCATGGGTTTAGTTGGGTAACCGGCCTTCGCCTGTTCTTTCCGCTCCCCATGGGTAATGTTGATCATGGAAGAAGATGGCATCTGGTAGCCGCGACCCGTTGAACATCTGTGGAGTACAAGTTATAATATTTGTTTTATTGTGTATGTGTATAGATTTTTCAACTCTCAAAAATTATCATTACAGTGTTCTGAAATGGCCAGTCAATCATAATATTCAGCTGCCCTCTAACCTTCTTGAATAATTTACTAATACAGTTCATATAAATTCCATTTATTTCATAAAGAATATTCAATAATAATTTTTCTCCATTTTGCAGGGGGACAAACAATAGTTGCATCTAAATACCTATATACGGACGACCGATGACAAATAAATTTCCCTAGTTACATTAATATAACAGCTTTTGAGAAAATTGGGCGTACCTTAGAGACAAGCCTCCCATAAATTGTTCGTCAAATACTACTTCATATACCACGTCTTGGGCCTTCTCAGCTGCAAGGAAAAAAGCAAAGGAGGATGAATAAACATTTCGACTTCGCCAACCTAGATTGTTTTATAAGAAATGCTAATGATAACAATGATGTAATATCTATTGTTAAAGAACAAACACAATTGAATTTTCCTTTAAATTTGATGAAGACGGTTAGCTTGGTTTTATCCCCTGATTGTCATAGTTATAACAGAAAGTAGAACTGGCATGAAGAGGATACATTGCAAAATTACTTAAATGACTAACTCGTAATTTCATTATCTTCAATAATCAAAGAGCTATACGTTCTATGTATGTATCATTAGGCCATTTACAAATTTGGTAGAATGGAAGAGGCTCCATACCACAGTAATCTATTCATAGAATTTTGAAATGAATAATTGTTGCATTCCTTACCTGGGGCTATACCGATGACTGTACCGCACAGGCCGAGGGGCACGGAGTAGCCCTCCCGGCTGTTGACGACCCGGTCATACAGCTCATACTCCACCGACATGTCAGGTACCAGGGTATCCTGCGCATCGAGCGGCTACGGGTGATAAAGTTAAATAAATTAAGTGTCTGCACTTTTTCCATTAAGACAAGGTTATTTTGGTGCTCTCTTGGTTGATCATTTTTACTACTCTCTGATTTAAAAATTTTTCATGACTTTTTGGCAGCGTTGGTTCATGTGCAATGTGTCCTGATGGACGCAACACATTTTATCACTTCTAAAAGAAATATATTGGAACTTGTTTTAAGTTTTAAGTGTAAAAGTGAAGTTAATTTATCTACTCAAGGTTTAGTAAGGTCAACTGCCATACATAAACATTTGTATGAATTTTTGAAAGGTCGGATAGACAGTTAACTACTTAAGACAAAGTCTAGAAATAGCAATAAAGTGTTTTAGAATAATATCAAGCTAAATCAGTATTGCAAGTCAAAAATCAAGCCTACCCTGTACAGGAGATGGGGTCGAACTTGCATCTTGATGTGCTTTTTCCGTTTGCGGTTGACCTCGTTGTTCCGGTCGATCTCTTTCTCGATTGCAGCGACAACGAGTTCGTCGAGCGATAGACTGCCGCATGGGGTGGGTGGGATCTTGGAACATGGTAACTCCTTCAGCCACTTGGTCAGAGATTTAAGGCGGTCCTCTCCCTCTCTGTTAATTAAAGGGATTTGATTTTAAAAAGTTATGTATACTAGTGGTAAAATCTCCGCCCCTTTGTTTTCTATTTATACACCGCTATGCTTTATTGTTTTGTTTTGTTTTCTTCAGGATACAAACCATGTCGGAAAAAAACTTCATTCAGTTAGTTTGAGCTTATTTGTAATATTTCAGCCACTTCAATTTCAAAAACGCTACCTGAAATTGTAGAATAACAAATTATCAATTTCAAATTATGTGATATGAGATTACTGCTCATTTCTACTGAAAGAGTGTTAAATTTAAAATGGTTATGTTGTAAAGGTTCTCTTACTTTTCCTCGCCAAAAATGTCCAGTTCAAAATAGCCGTCTTCGTTGTTGCTATTTTTTGCGATGAAATCAAATACTTCATGGAACCTGTGAAATATAAGTTACAAATTAGTTACTATATATTTGCTTGAAATACATTAAACGAGGCTTAATAACTGCTGCTTGAGAAAATTCGAATAAAATCTCTATTCACTTGAAAGATACATGAATAGAATTTTGTATTTCTTTCTTTTTTTTTCTTTTTTTTTCAAACTAGGTCTTTCTTCCTCTTTTGGGGAAACACGCTGGATCTTTAACGTTTTAAACATTTTTTATGATTATTATGAAAGGAAAGGAGAACAAAAAATTATCCAACTGTTTACACTTACTGCCTCACGTAGTCTTGAAGGATCAGGAGTGTTTTCTGTGAGTACAGCCACGTGCCCTCGACCCGTTTTGTGTATCCCACAACCTACAAAACAAAGACAAACACACAAAAACACTTAATAGATCAGAGAATGCTTTTGTCATTTTGCAATGTACAGTGAATTGGAAAAGTTAAGATGTAGTCTAAGAGGAAAGTCAGGATTTGATATAACAAAAACAAACTTTACAAGCTACAATCATTTTATAAACTTTGTTGATACCTATACAGTGGAGGACTTGGTGATCATAAGATGAGATGCATAATATCTTTGCAATGACAAAATGTACTCATTTTAATTCCACCTGGCACTGACAAAAATTCAGCGGGAAATTTCTAAGTCTACGTATCAAATCGACTGTGAGAATAACCACTGTCTTCTCGAAGATCCGGGGCAACCCTGAAATTTATTCAAATTAAAAGGGAAAACTAAGTTTGACATACTTCAAAATCAAACATAGAAAATGCTGAAAATACATCCGATCCCTCGAAAGCCTGTTTCAATAGTTTCAAGTTCTCACCTCCTGGTTTTTCTTACTAAACTTGAGGTTCAGGCCCACGTTGGCCTTGCCTGCCTGGAAGTTCTTACTGCCCCGGGTGATGTAGACGGTGCCGGTGATACGCGACAACAGGTGGGGGCTGATGCCCACACGCTGCGCCACGATGTAGCCCGGCAGGTACTGCACCGCAATATTCTGAAACCGGTGAGGGAAAGATTTTTAGTTTGAGTATCAAATTCATAAAGCAATTGAATTGTGAATATTTAAATTTAATTGTATTGATGTATGACCTACAGCTATTTCATTCTCTTGTTTTACTTTTACCTTATGAATTATTTATGATTTTTATTATAAAATGACGATACATTTTGGTTGTAGGAAAATTCAATGCGAAGAACTATTTGAAACGTTTCTTTTATTTAAGATTATATACATTCATAAACGCTTTTCATAAACAATGTTACATGGATTTTTTAATGAACAGTCATAACGCTAGCATGTTATACATTACGTACGGCCATTACCTAAGCATTTATTCTCTATTTTAAAATGTTACTAAATATTGAATCTTGTTCAAACAATGCTGAAATCTTCACAGGTAGCTTAATTGCAAAAAGTAATAGTTTTTAAGTATAGAACACTCACCCGCTCTCGGCGCATGATATCCTCCATGTTAGGTTTCTGAAGGATGGTGAAGTCGACACGAACACGACCGTCGTTCTTTGGCTCAATATCTACCACCTAAAAAACAGTCACCAACAAACAAATAGATATAGTTGACCCAAAAAAGTAATACTGGTAGTACCTGAATAAAGCATCAAGAACTACAAAATCACCACATACGTGTTTGGCAGTCACCACCAACTTTAGAAATAATAGTATTGTATGTTGTTTGGGAATAATTAGTCTAAATCAAATAGAGAAGAGAATCAGTACCGGTAGTCATATTCTGTAAAGACTCACTATAAATTATGTATTAGCAGTGATTGTCAAAAGGCTCCAGGACAGCATCAGTTACAAGGCATAATTGTTACAAATTGGATCCAAATTAAGGATGTGCCAGGCACACAAGGAGAAATGACCACCCAATTTCATACCTAACTGAACACTGGGCCCACAGAATATCGTACCCAAAAGCTTAGGTGGCCCTGAACTTAATCCCCTTAAAAAAGAATAGGCCACCGCCGCAAAAAATGGCAAAACATACCTGTCCCATACAGCCATAGTGGGGAGAGCCGAGCATGAAGACCTCGGCCTTGGTCGGGAAGAGTTGGTCTAACGTGTTGTACTGGTGGAAGTCGGGAGCATTCACCGCAATGTCCTGTAACAAAATAAAATCCATAGTAGTTTCAATAAACTCTTGTACTTTCAGATGTCTTTTTTTTCTGATAGTATTAAAGAAAAGATTTTAATTGAGGTTATAAACATTGTAATATTCATTATCAAAAGAGTTTATAATTTGTACCTTATTTTGTTACCGTAAATCCCCTAATTTATGCCGCACTCTGACTTTTAAGCTTCACTTTGGCTATTCCTTATGTGCATTTTCTCAGTTACATAGTGTTAAACGTTGGGGAAAAGCCTTATTTAGGCAGCACCCCCAAAATAGGGTCTAAAACATTCTTATTCCTGAGACTTAACATATTTAACCTTGAATTAGGGGGTTTATGGTAGACTGTATTTTCCTTACCTTGACAGTGGCTTGGAGACAGTAAGGTTGTGCCATGGGCGACCACTGCTTCTCCAGGGTGATGTTACCATGATGACCACATACGTATCTGATAAACGAATGACAGAAAGATAACACATGAAATCACTGATACCTAAGAACAGCACAAGTTTAGAAACCAGTAAATAAATGTAGAAACCAGTAAATTTTCATACATTTTACACTAACTTCAGACTCACTTTGTTCTTGTATGTTGCCAATTTAATATTTAATCAGTTCAAACCTGATCTGAATTACCAGTTTACGATAACTTGGTTATTGTAAATCTTTGTAGCTAAACACACTTACTTTCGGCCAGTCATTGGGGCTGCATACAGCAGTAAACTTGTGTAACCAATGTCCACCCCTTTCCGCGATTTATACCTGCAAACAGTGAAATGATGATGATTTTTTTAAATAATTAAGACTATTACTTCAACTTCTTGTATTTGCAGATTACTCGGTGCGACAATTTACAACAATGAGGGTTAATTCTTAACAACTGGTAGTGGATGAAATAAGAAATGCACCGTCCCGATCAAGTAAATCTTATTTAAATCCCAGTTAAAAATCCAAGAGAACTCTATAAACTTATCCACTTTAAAAAGATATGTGCGAATGTAGCCGCATGTCATTACGGCCCATTCGTTGGATTTTGGTCAGTTTGCATATATTGAAACATTAGCTTTAATTTAAAAATGGACAATGAATTCTCTAAGACAGGTGTGTGTCATAGCCTTATCTAGGTTAGGAATGTCCTTAGTTACAGTCATGGATCGGTGACCGTAACTAAGGCCAAAGGGGGACAGATCAGGTTAGAGATAAGGACTGATCAATCAGAGTTAGATAAAACTGCCCCCCTTGGGGTTCCTAAGCAACTCTAGCCAGGGATTCCCCCTACCCTGTCCTTGAGAATAGGGATAGGCCATACCTCTCCGTGATCGAGTCGCACTCCTTGTTCCACACACTGGTCCCTCCTTTATCGAGCACCTCGTGGTTTATCTCCACCTTCCCCGAACCGCCCGACTTGGACTTGTGTTTCTGACCTGTTTCAATCATACTGATTCTGCCGGGAGAAATAATAACAGATTGTTAGCATAGATCTAGTTTATAAATGTATACCTACCTAGAATGAATTTATATTTAAATTTTCACACCATACGGTTGCTCTTTAAGAATCCATGAAGAAGCTCTATACATATTATGTGAAATAAGACCAGGTAGTGATACGGGAAGCAACCTGTGAGAAAATAATCTAAAGCAATAGAGTTCTGACTGCGAACCCCCATTCGAATGGGTTAAACACTTATATGGATATTGGAATAATATAGTAAAAATTCATTTTTATGATTGGAAAACACTAAAAGGTAGGAAAATGGTATTTATGCGTATGTAGAAGTAAACACAGAACAAAATTTAAAATGCTAATATGTAGGAAAATGGCATCTATCAGGGTACCAACCGAAAGTCCATTTTCAAATTCCCTGTGTTTCCCTGAGATTTCCCTGTCCCACGGCTATTTTTCCCTGTGTCATATCCAGCAAGTTTTTCAAATTTAAAAGCCTCTATGTGCAGAAAAAATTTTGACAACCCAACAACAAAATGCTAAATCCCTAATATCTTGAGAATCAGGAATTTCAGGACCTGGCCAAATGAAATTCCCTGTGTTTTCCCTGTGTTTTGGCAAAATTTCCAAATTCCCTGTGTTTTCCCTGTCAGGGAATTTCTTTTGCCATTTTCCCTGTTTTCCCTGATCTATGATAAGTAAATCAGGGATGTAAGTCAGGGTCAATGAAAAAATCTGAAACCCCACAAAGAAAATCTGAAATCATATTGAAATGCTTTAAAACGTGTGGTATGAAATTAATTTTGAAAATTTTCATTTGTGGTAATGATGTGAAAAAAAAAAACTGAAACAGGACAAAAATTTGAAATCTTACGTCCCTAAATTAACGTTTGTAGGTAGATGTAATGCATATAATTTTAGTAGCTACCTGGTTTCCCCATCGGACACAGCTACCACTCGGGCCTCCTCCATGTGTGGCCAGTTGACGAAGATGGGCCGGCCGATATATTCTGCCGCCACCTGCTCTATATCCTGCACCACAGATGAAAAAAGTTTGTATAGAACATTTAATTAGAAGAAAAATACAGTATAATATTATATCATTAATATTAAACGTTGTATATTAGAAGATTTTATTAACCAACATGTTTCGCCCTTTTACAGGCTTCTTCAGAGTTAACATTAATATTTACATACATGGAAGCAAAAGTAATCAAAAACCTGTTGTTCCTTTCCCTGTGAAAGGGCTTCTTATACAGACCCATTCCTAAACGATACTTCCTATACCCTCAATGTGTTAACATTCAACCACTTGATCCGACACACGGTACGTCTAACTATATCCATATTATATTACATTGTGATGAATTAACTGCCAAAACATCCCAAATTTTGGAAAGTTCGATCATTCTTACTCCAGAGCTGTGGCATTTCACTACAAAAAAAACAACAACACTGATCTACCGACAAACGGACATACTCTAAGTTTCAGATATGATAACGAAAGTGACGGTCAATGTTTATTTCTTTTGTGGAACATTTTTTTAGAGCGATACTTATTGTGATGTTACTTACAGGTTTGATGGATTCTTCTATTTCCACAATCGTATTTTCATAGCGACTGGGTTGTTGGAATACAACCACATTACACTTCTCCAGATGGGCCTATTGGGTTGAAAATAAACTTAATTAATTTACATAACATTGGATGAGGAATTACAGAGGCAGGTTAAAAAAGATGTGACAATTAGGTAAGAATGTTAAAGTTGATTAACAAACATTAAATGTTTTGACAAATGAGAATGTCCATAATAATCTATAATTGAAAGATAACGAATCTATGAAGCTCTGACCAAAAACCAAAATTATCTTGAGATGCATTATTTATGTTTATCCCAACATTTTCAGAACATGGAACAAAGGATAGAACAAACTTTAAAATACTTAATATTCACTCTATGACGAACGAGCAGTAAAAATCTTATTAACATATTATATCATGTGATGAAGCTTACATGAGATAAATATTGGGATTTATGGCAACTTTAAATGTGTTTTTTAAAAAAAAAAGGAAATCCTAAAAAGTACCTTGTGTGGGATGTGTTTGAGCGTTGGGAAGCCTGGGAAGAATGTGTCGAGTCGCACCCCGGGACACAAGCCTTTACGGAGCTTACTCCGCTGCATCACGAACCCGTCTTTTGGCACCTCGGTCACACTGAAAAAAGTTAAAACCGTTCCACATATAGGTGTATAATGGGCGGGTATCTATTGAGTAATATGCACGTTTTTTTTGTACTTCAAAGGTTTTTGTTGTTGTTTATTTCCATAAAGGCAAATTATTGGAAAATCATGCCGTATTCTGAAACTCTTGATGTATATGACTCAGTCATGTTAAACCCGAGCATTTTATGACAATTTGCTGTAGTTTTTATCTTTTTTTTAAAGTATTTACTTTTGTCTATTTCTTTTAGAAAACCAATACAGCAATCCTCTTGTGCCAACTACCGTTATGCAAAATTTCAGGAATTCCTGATCATAACTTATTCTGCTCTTCTCCTATTAAGACCTGGGTACAAAATAAAATATTGAACATGTCATCACAGATTGGAAAATTAAATATTGTAACAAAATTAAGCTTATTTTTTAACAGCATAAAACAACCCGAGCTACTTACTTGGCATGGTGGTTGACGATGTCGGGGAAGGAGCCCGGTAGGGATGATTGGTACGTGCCCTGCGACTCGGAGTGGTACACATACAAGAAGTGTGGACCGTGCACGTTACGGGCCCGCTCCTCCGGGTGCAGCTCAGGGTATATGGGCTTCATGTCCTCCAGTAACCGCACCTGGAGGTTTGTAAGTAGAGTTTTAGATTTAATAGGGACTAGATGAGTATGATTATTAATTGGAGACAGATGGTGGAAATTATTTCTGAGTACAAAGCGATTTAGTAAGCGAATTCGTTGGTATTCTTGGTTAACAAAATTTATCAATGCAACGAAGTATCATATCATAAAAACAAATAAATTCTACCCAAATAATATATGAACTCAAATGAAATTCGGTAAAAGGGGTAGCTCAATTTGTCACCACAAAATTGGTCTAGGGATTCTGGGAGGCATAAACATTCTAGTCTGATTATCAGAATCAACAGACGTCTTAATTGTTCTCGTTATCAGAGACGATTCACAACATTTAAGTGACATTCATAAATTTTGAGAAATTGTAACAATGAAGTTCAATTCATGAACATATCTCAAGGAAGAACTTGTTTTTTTTTTAAAGTTAGATTGTTTGTTCACCTCGTCTATAAATGGGATGAGGACGACGGCCTCCCACTCCTGCATCTTGCCGTTCAGGTCTGTCTCAAAGTCGGTGGGGTAAAAGTCGATGATCGGCGAGTTGGGGTCTGTCATCAACCGCTGAGGGAGAACGATCATAAACAAATATTTATTTATTCAGCCACACTCATTCAGATAGCATGATCTTCTCTACAGTTAACGTTTACAGGATTAGAACTGTCTTCATGGAAAACGGATCTAAGAATTTTGAAACCAAATTATATTTGGTATTTTCCTTGTTGTAAGTCAAATATCTGTTTTTCAATCAACAAGGAACCATAGGGATTGGCGCATCTACTTGGGCTACTTCATACAGACACCAAACAATTATGGCCTTATCGAGTGGAAAGGGCTAAACGTCCCAATCAGAGTAGAAAAGAACTTCATCAAAATTGATATTATATTGTTCATTTTGCATTAAGATATTTTCTATGACCATTTTTTTTAAATTAAATTTATTTTATTTTTTACAGTTCGGATTAGTTAAGTTAGGTATTTTCGATACAAACAACGGTAATCTGCAAGTATTTAAGCATGAGAAAAGAAGAAATTATTTCGAAAAAAAAACAGTAGAGATTGTTGAAGAAAGGAAATCCAAAATGTTTGGGGCAAATTTTCGTGTTCCCTGCAATTTCCCTAGCAGGGATTTTTTTTGGCGTATTTGTTTCCCCCCGTGCACCCTACATCAGTTTTTTGATAATACAAATAATAGAAATGCAGTGAGCAGCTCACGTGGAAGGAGTCGGGCAGGTTCTTCCTGCTGGCGGCGGGCAGCACGGCCATGAGCTGCTCAAAGGGTAAGAACGGGCAGCCCAGCTCAAACTCCACCTTCAGGTCGGCGAAGTTCTTCACGTCCGAGATGTACGGGGCGTAGTGGTGGGGGTAGTACCTATAGGATTGGTGAGGTTACGTGGGTTAGTGGGTTACTTATGTTTTATTGTCATTTGTTATAGATTGTTTTTCAGAATGTCAATTAGATATGAAAATGTTCTTTCACAATGTAAAAATTAAGGTAATAGATTAAACTTTCATAGATATAATTTTTCATCAGTATAACTTTATAATTGATATCTCTGCCCCCCCCCCCCAATTTAACTTTCTAAAGTAGTGCAAATTAATGAAATTTCAAAAGTTTTTTAAACAAAGAAAAAGCGAGGTAGTGTTATAATCAATATTACTTTTCTTTCATTTCTATCACATACTATACAACTCGTGATTCAGGATGAATTTAGTTTGAATGGACGGATCACGCAAGAATAAGTCATTAAAGATCATTAAAAGTTAATTTTAGAACGGAAACTTATTAGATTTCCTTACCAGCTCCATGAAGGTACCCCGTCGTAGTAGTAGTACAAGATCCACTGGATGGCGCGTATATAACCCTCCGCCTGGTCCCGCAGGATCTGACTGGAAACGAGGAGGAAATATGTTATGTAGAACAACTAAATAACTATCAAGCGGAAAAAAAACTTTTTTGTTACATTCAAGTCAAAATGCATGTACCTGTATTTTTCTCAGATGGTCACAATAAAGAGGTATAATTTCAGGGAGTAATCTAAATCACGTTATATTTCAAATGGGCGGGCGGATCCAGAGGAGGGTGGTGGGTGGGATTCAGGGGGTTCCGGTCCCTTTGGAAAAGGATCTAATCAAGTACCCACGTACACGCTAAGTAGTAACACTTGGCCTAAAGCACTCCCTAAAGCCCCATTATTGACTAGGTAATTTTTGACCGATCCTTGCTACAATCAACCGATTGTACTCTAATAATCGGCCGATTTTTGCACCGATTCAGATCAAACGCGTATATTTTAAAACAGTATGCAACAGTCAATTTGTCGGCCAACTATGTAAAAAATCTCCTAGTTGGTACTTTATTGTCCAACGGCACTTCACTCCTATGTATCTATTTGTACTAGCTGAAAATGTTATTAAAATGTTGGCCAACTCACGGAGTGACATGTTCGTATTTGAGTTTCTCCATGTAGTAGCCGTCCTTGTGATGGCGGAACTCATGTCGGAACATGCTATCTTCATCCTCGCTACTTTCATCTTCGTCATCCTCCTCCTCTTCCATCTCCTCCTCCTCCTCTTCTACCTCGATCTCGGCATCTTCGAGCGGAGCAACACCCAACTCTGTGATTCAAATACATGTATATTTATATCATAATTATATGAATATTTAATTATATAGGAAGAAGTTCCTATGTTTGATATTAATATCACGAGAGAAGCACACAAAAATATACTTAGTCTCTAAGGGCTTCCCCTTTACAAATATTGGTAGGTGTGTGAGAATACTTTTAGGTAAAGTGGAATGGCACATTTATCCGGATTTCCCATTGAATGTATATCAGAAACTTCATCGCGAAATGTAGTATTACAATGTAGTGTGTCACGTTTTCGAGGTATAGAAGTAACCATACATATCCAAGTTCCTTGTTTAATTTAGTTTATTGTATTTGCGAGAATTCTCTATATTTACATTATTCCCATTTTGAGTACATTAAATGTCTCATATGGTACCTTCCATACTTCCTTTACCTTTCTCAAGAGCGGTGAGGTCCGGGCCGTCGGGACTGTTGTCGTCGCTGTCTATCTCATCTTGGTACTTTACTAACGTCATGTACTGGTTGGCTGTAAGCAGCTTGTCGAATGGGCCCTTTTTCTGAAGACATAAGCGATGATATTCAAAAGAAGAACAAAGGGGGGAAAAACTTAGTTTTTTCTAGATCTTGTGGTCAAAAAGAAAATAATCAAGGACAAAAATCCAATATAAAATAAAAGTTAAATATATCTTTTATGGTACACTAGAATTTAATAAACGCTTATTAGAAATACATAGTGGTTATCGAACCATGACTAATGCAACCACTGCAAGACCGACTGCAGACACTGGCCGAAGCTTTGTATGAGTTTTAATTTAACAAAAACAACTCGTTTAATGCCTCACCTTGCCCTGCCTCTGACGTCGCGAGCCCCCCGATTCACCTTGTTTCCCTTCAAGCCACTTGAGGTCAGCGTATGTGTCCCTGAACTGGTCTATGTCGTGCTGAAATTTTAAACACAATTATATTTTTTTCACTCAAGTTAAGCATTTGTATCTAGCAAATTTGTATTTGTTTTTAATTTCTGTTTTAATTAACCTTCTTTCTACAAACAGAAATATATACAAATCTTAGATAGTAGGAAACAATACATTCTTACAATAGAAAATTAAATCACTATTTTCTAGAAATTAACGTTGACCTTGGTACAACAAATAAACAACATAATACAAATTATAACCAAATTTCGGTTTTGCAAAGTCTTTAAATCATTTCTTACCTCCGCTAATTTCTGCATGTACTTCTCAAAGCGAGCCATGTTTAATTTCCCTGACTCGTTGATGTAACCTGAAAGGGTAACACAATCGTCAAGTCTGGTCGCTGACGTACATTCTCATTTGTAATATATATATACACGGATGCTAGCGAGGCCAGTGGTGTGTCGCATAATAGAAAATAAGTTTGGCACATAGCCAAACTCTCGCTGTTGTGCCAAAATTCAGCATTGATTTTTCACCCATTTCAAAATCGGTCCAGTAGAACAGCCACAATTCAACAGTGGGACCTATCGCTACAGCGACGCCCTTGTTTAAGGAGGTCCTTGTTGCGACGGTTTTGTTTTGCGACGCGCCACATAGAAAATAACCCGCACTGTTTTTGTTTAAAAAAACACACAAAAAACACCCTACATTTTCTGAGCGCTGGTAACTCAGAATTTAATGTTATGCCGTGCTATGCAGTTATAAACACTTAGGTTAAAATATAAAAAATACATTTTACCTAGGAAAAGGTACGTTGTATTATATAACATTTATAACCTATGAACTAAATCTATTTAATTATCTTTGTGTCATATCAAGAACATTAAATAAGTCGAAAAATAGGTTAGTAATCATCATATCTGAATTGTGAAATACTTCTGTTAGCGTAAACTTAACGATACATCTAGCAAAGTATTTCCCGGTTATAAGACAACGGTTTTTGAGTGTTTTTTGTTTTTGTCTTGGGTCTGGACAGCAATACATACCGTCTAAGGTGGGCAGAACCTCCTTGTAGGTGCGCCACAGGAGGGGCAGGGCGTCGGCGTGTATGTGGACGTGGGGCAGGTGGGGGATGAAGTCGTTACCCACCAAGAACCCCATCAACACCCAGTCGTCGATGACGGCCTCCAGGTCGTACGGGAAAGGTAGGCCATGCTGGTGGAAGATAAATCGGTATTCAGTTCATACGGTATTCAAAATATTATTTATGTTAGAATTGGGTAAAAAATATTTTCACTGAAATTTTAGAGAATGGGAAACATGTTGGATCATAAGGATATTCTGAGATAACCCGACGGGTACCTGAAGAATGACCTTCAATTTTTGTGACCTCAATTAAAAAGAAACAGGAAATGTACCTTTCATTGTCGATAAGAAAATTATGTATTATTACAATGAGACAGCATACTGTTAAGACCGGCTGGATATCTCAAGGATTTGTACATCACTATCACCTTCTCCTGTTTCTAAATCCATATTTCCGACTTTCATACTGATGAACCCTTCAAAATGTATTATGCATTTCATTAAAATTATCTCCTAAGTACCCTCAGACAAACTTATCAGTCTTTACACATAAAATTCTACCAAGTTAAACAAGAAAACAAATACACACGGGACACAATCAAAAGCTCGAAATTGATATATACTGTTTTTTCCCTATTTATAACAAATATTATTATTTTCTCTGAAAGTGCGCCACTCACCCTTAGTGAGCCAAACTCAAAGTCGAGGTATTCTCTGAGCAGCTGGAGGTGGAGCAGGTGGAAGGTGGTCTGTTCGGGCGCGTTACTCCGCTTCTGGGAGTTCTTCCCGCCGAACCGCACCTCCTCCCGAAGAAGCGAGAAGTGGGGGTCGTGCGATACCATCCCCAACATTATCTAGATGAAGCAGAAAATCAGTTACATCATTGTTTAATTAATTGTATAAGTAGTAGAATAAAGTTGTCAAAATACTTTAAATGGAAAATACTGGGATTCAACTACCAGGTAGTTTAATTTGCAAAATATTTTCTTTGGAAAAGAACTTAGGGTCGGGCCAAAATACTAGTTTCGGTCAGGAAACCTGAACACAACGAGTTTTTTTAGGGGCCTTATGAATTTACTTCGTGCTTTCGTTCTGTAGATTTTCGGTCAATGCTCTCCATACTTAAATAATAACAATTTATCCGGGAGATGGATCTGTTTTAGATCTAAACATGGTATTTTATCGCAAACAAAAATTTTTTACTTACCAAATCAGCGTCCAGTCCGTAGAGGCAGTGTCGTGTGTCTGCGTCGTAGTCAGGCTTGGCCCGCTCATGGCGGATAAAGTCCATAATCTTGTGTTCTCCTTCACCAGGAGTCTTTGAAGCAAAATAAAAGAGGTATCATTTTTAACAAGGTCCGACTTATCTTGTGTAATTTCTTACTTTTTAATGTTACAAGAAACAACCATTTTTTTCAATAATAAAAGGCCATACAATGTCTTATTTTGGGTACATAAGTAAAGCTAGAAGAAATTGACTAGCTTGAGAAAGACGAACAAAATCGTAAAAGTTTCTGGTGACCCGGGTGAGCTAAAATAAAACTAGCAAGTTCTTTTTTTTTCTCCCCCCCCCTTTTTTTCTGGGGGGGGGGGGGGGGGCGCAAATTTGTATTCTGATTTTGTAAAAGAATAACAAAAAAAGAAGAAGAGTGAAACGATCTTTTTAAAGTCAGTAATTACAGTCAGGTGGTCTGTGGGAAACAAATTTGTTTTAACTTTTATGCTGGCCTAAAATACTTTGGTTCTATATTTAGTTGACCCTAGGTACCCTAACAGGCAAGTGTCCTGACCTCGTGACCAGAAAGGTAAATCCTGGGTCCCTGCCAGAGTTTGTCGGTTGATACTTTGTTGACCACGAAGTACTTAAGCTGTTCCTGTAGTTTAACCATGAACTTCGTTCCTGAAAGCAAAAATTAAAATGCAATGTTAATCCTTCGATTATCAATAGTTTAAAAAGAGAAGAATTTGTTTTCAGGAATGGTTTGAACTCTTTCGGAATCGGTGCCTCACTCCTGCATATATAAGTTATTCAAAAACATTTAATTTTGAATAACAGTAGTACCTACCTGGAGTAATGCAGTTGGAGTCGAACCTCGCCTCTGTGGGAAGTACTTCACCTTTCTCTAGAGCTTTCTTCTCCAGTTCTTCAGCTTCTCTGGCGGATCTATTTGAAAAAATGCATATGTGTGCTGAATGAACGATTGAGGATCAAACTCTTTTTTTATAATTCTCTTGCGACGAATTCTGCCTATGGGTAGAATTCTGAGCATGCTGAGTAAAAGGCTTATTTTGACAAGCTGTTCTTTTTAGTTCAGGGATGTAACTAAAGGTTAATGAAAAAATCGGAAAACCCCAGAGGGAACATTTAGAATAATCTTAAGACGCTATAAAACGTCGTGTAAGGAATTTAGTTTAAATTTTTTTTATTTATAAGGGTGATCATGAGAAAAAATCTGAAATCAGATAAAAATCTGGAAACTTACATCTCTGTTAAGTTAATTTGTATTTTCTTCACATCGTCTTGTTAACGAACCATTTTACTTTAAAAATCTTTTTTAACTGTTGTTCCTTAAATCAAGTACTCAATAGAATACTCTATATAAAGTATACGTTGTGTGAATACTAAATTGAGTGGTTATAATCGCCCACATGCACAATCAATCATGGGTTTAACCCGAATATCCTCATACCAATATTTTTTTCTCAAATCATAAAAGTTTAATAAAAACAATTCTAGCTCCCATCTCAATTCAAATGAGATTTAAATAGATCTTACCTAAATCTGCGCCCTCGCTGTTGGTTCATTTTCGCACGAGGTGCAACGCCATCCACTGCCATGTAAAATACCTTCTTTGGTTTGATCATACGGAAGAGGACTTCAATGTAGTGGAAAATGTCTTTGAATATCTTTTCTTCTGTTATCCTGAAGTGGGGGTTGTCATCTTCCGGATGTGAACAGATGTGAACGATACCATTCATGTCCAGGTAGAGGTTGTCAAATTCAGGAATCTGTAAGTATGGGCACAGAATTCGTGAATTTTGGAAGCTAGAAAGTAGGCTACAATCGATTCAATTGTCGAGCTAATCTTGCGTGGACCATTGGTACCAGAGACCATTGGTAACTGATAATTGAATTATTGATACTTCCAACTCGGAACTATTGGTAGTCCTACATACAGACCATTAGTACACTCAGACTATAGGCACCCTTTTACACTTTTTTAGGCTTTTTGGATGGTTGGTTGGTTGGTTATTGGTGTTTAGCACCATATCAACATCTATGGTCATATCATGGCGAGAATAATGTTTGACCATTCTGTCTGGCACATTAAATATTCAATCAATGCGCCCATGGAACATTAGGATTTTGAAGGTTGTGAAATATACCCAAAATAGCGCATTGCAGTGAAAATGTCACATCAAATTTGATGAGGAGTGTGCCATTGTCGCATACCAACTTTTCCTAATATAAACACTGAATGACCGACCCATAGTATCTCATACGGGCCAAATTTCAGATGATTAAGACTAGTGGAGGAACTCATTCCCGGCCATGGACATGGTGATGCCATTTGTGCTCTTGTCAAAAATAACTACGATACGTCCTTACTGATGATCAGTAGACCAACTAAATGTAAATCGGCTCCAAAATCTTGTATATAACGTTAGCTAATGCATTAGTTTAACCATTTAGAACATTTTCAGTGAATTCCCCAAGGGGCTGTAAATGAAACTAGATTTTCGGGTACTGCCGTACCGAAGGAGGCGGGCGGTGACAGGAAATTTCAATGATTGCGCAATAATTATAACAAGTCACCAGTTCAACACTAAACCTGTGCCTGGAGATTGTGAGAAGTTAGAGAGTGGAACCTTCTTTGTCAATCTCCATGCATCCCTATGGGAAAAAGATTTGCTGTGCGTGGAGAGTGATGATCTACTTCCTTTACTATAGGAAATTCCTATTTCAATTTTGTGACCAAAAACTTATGGATTCTCTCCAAAATTACAACAAAACAACCAAATATTTCAGAATTTTGGAACCAAACCACCATATACTAGAAACAGAACTACAGAAATACATATAATTTTGAAGATTATAATGCTGGCATTACTGAGAAAAGTGGAACGAAAAATTGGTCACAAAACTGTAACAAATTTTCTGACCCCCATTGAAATGCATTGAGTCAACCTGGTCAAGAAGAGTGTAGAGAAGGTCGGCGGCCCAAGGCCTGCCTCCCAATAATGACATCATGCTACTTTTGACCTTTTTTGACCTCCCTTACCGCCCCCCCCCCCCCCCCAGTCATGTTTTGTCATGCGACCCTTGACCCCCCCCCCCCCCCCTCTAAATATGACATCATTTCAAGAGGACCCCCCACCCCCTAAATTGCAGAAAACGTATAAAAAGGCTAGGAACATGAGTGATGTGTGATCTTAACTTTGAAAATAAAAGATTTGACCTCTAATGTCCCAAACTAACCTGAAATATGTTTCTGAAATTCATGAAAGTGAAATTGTGTTGGATGCAACGGAGATGTTGCCAAACTCTAACGTGGACTGTATTTTTGATACTAACGTTATCTAGTATAATTTTGTTAGAAATACACCAAAAGGTAGCTCACAATAATATGTATAAACTATTTAAAGTAAGTATAACAGGATTTCTATGACGTAGAAAAGTTAGATCTAAAAAAAAACATTTACAAACAGTATATCTTTGAAGGACATAGTTTATTTCATGTAATATCATGTTTTGTAATCCACGGGTAGTCCAACCAGTGAACCACTTAATAACTGTTGTTCAACCTTTGAAAAAGTAATACCTAAGCATTTTTCTGTAGATTTCAATCCTGATGAAGGTCCTTACAAGACCGAAAGCGAAACATGTTGATTGTATGGAAACTGAATCCCTAATAAACGCCAACAGTCGTCCACCAGTTTTGGAGTTGAGTTTGATATCTATAGTTCACCTCTTAACTTAACTCAAGTGTTAAGAGGTGAACTATAGATATGTCTTAAGTAAAATTAGTATGTCAAAATAACGTGTTTGAACTGAGTCTGAGTTGCACAACAATGATCGGGTGTTACCGTTAAGGTATATGGACGATGCGTCCTTTTGCCTGTAAGTCCTGGACGATGCGCCCTATTTTCGCGGACGATGCGCCCTATTGTAGTGGATGATACGCCCTATTGTAGTGGACGATCCGCCCTTTTCTAAATAACTCTGTCAATTCTTATCCGTTTTTTGATGCCGTTTTTACCATCGGAAACGGCATGAAATTCTGAGCATTTTGATATAAGACACGTCTTATTTGAGCAATTTCTTGATATATGGAAATAGTATGTGCCCTAGTGACAAAAAATAGTATGTGCCCTATTGACAAACAAGCACAGATTCTGAACATTTACCAAGTTTGAGACGTAGGAAATAAATGTTTCAGACAATCTAAGACCAAAAATGGCAAAATAAGTCTTAAGTATGATTTGAGGAAAAGGGCAGATCGTCTTTCACCATAGGGTGGATTGTCTTTCCTAGCAGGGCATATCATCCAACACACAGGGCAGATCGTCAGGAGGACTTACAGGCAAGAGGACGGATCGTCTACCATTCACTGTTAACAGTGTTGTACAGGCTGAACAAGAAATGAATGGTCCAAATCAACCGTTAGTTTTTCGCTGCATAACCGATCCTAAAAGAATAACAACTATATGGATATAAATCAGCATGAACTTGATGAAGATCGTCTACAGAACCAGTCGATATCAATCTGTTTGACTCTGTTCGACTTATGCAAGTTCCTGACCCTTCGAACGGCTTGTGATTGAAATTTCTGGGTTAGAGAAACCACTGGCACTGAAAGAAGTAACTGATATGACACCCACCTGATATTCCTTCACCACCTCACTTAGACAGGGGTATCGTTCACTTAACCACCTGTAAAACTTTGGTACTCCCATCTTGGATTGTTGATCTAATTCAATAGAAAAGGGCAAACAATCTGGGCAACATTGGCCCTAAAATAGTTTACAGCTGACACAAATGGCGCTCCAGTTGTACTCTCGTGTAAGATAACGTTTTTGGCGAGAAATCGCTGATTTCCTTCTTATTATTATGGTTTAAAGGACTCAGCTCGCCGAGAACCAGCTACGGAGTTTCTGAAATCTTCAAGCAGATTCTTAGAACCGAAATCTAATAAAAATTTCCAAGTATGTGTTTGGAGATTGCCTGACCGATATTTTTCACGCCTCATCCGTAAAGAGTTCCAGTTTGTTGTCGTAGCATTCGCGAGGAATCGTACGCTTCGCAAGCAAAAATCAAGCCATGGACATGTTAATAGACCTTCTTCCCGACAGTATTCGGTCCCTTCCAACACATATGGTAACTATGTTTTGATAATACTACAATCAAATACATTTAGAAGGGTATTTTATTCAGGAGAAGCAAACATCTGTGTCAGTGTGTGCTACTGCGCGCACCGGCTGGTCGCATCGCCATCCTGGATTCAGCAGGCATGACGGAGAAATAAGGTGCCGCAAGAATTAAATTTGGGACGTAGAAGAATCATTAGGGTTGTAGGAGCATTGCTGAATCTATTTATTAGAAATTGCTGTAAGAGCTAGTGATACACATAAAATGGACGTAGGTCTACGTCCACTGAGTCTGAAGCACGGGACGGTACGTCGAGCGTCGTCGTACGCGTAGGTTTAGGCTTTAGCGTGAGTGACGACACGTCCCTGACATGACGTGGCCGTCTTTATTTCCCAACTAAACGTCGAACTGCACTCGTAAATCTGTAGAGCCCAGAACTTACAGAAAATTAGGATGCCCAACGGCTATCCTCATAATTCTGACAATGACAAACACCAGAACGTCCCCTGACTCTTTGGAGGACTGGGGGTTTGTACAAATTTGATGTTTTAGTCTACTGCTTATTTTTCACTGTAACGTTATATCTATTTCACTTTTGATTCTTTGTATTTTCAGGATTATGAAGGCCAACGGAGAGCGGAAAGAACATTCCAAGTCATTATCATTCTGTTTGCCGTATGTATTTTTATTATTATTCATTTTATGGACGTCTTCGTCGATTAGATCTAATTGAAATATCAACATTCTAGCTTACTGTGGTTAGACGTCTAGATCTATTCAATTTAGATCTACATCATTACAGAAGCTACTGATTTAAGATATTTTTCGCTAAGCTGTATGCCGAGAAGCTATTTTGTATTGTGGGAGTACATTTTTCAAAAATCAATTTGCAAAAGTAGACTATAAAGTAGAGCGTTGGAAGGTTATCACAATTTGCAAGAAACATAATTCACTTTTTTTTGTCTAAGGAGATTCCTAAGGAGGTCACATGACCCAATAATAAATATCTTTTAAATCAAATCTATTCCTAACATACCTTGGATAAAATGCTTTCAAATTATGTATTTGCTTGCTGAGACTGTATTGGTATTTATAGTGGTAAACTACACTGCCAACTTTGGGGATGTTGCATCTCATTGTAAAAAAAACATTGGAACAACAAAGTGTTAACAAGAAACACATGCTTTTATTCCAGGTCGTTGGGTTCGGATGGGGCTACATTTGCCAACAGTTTTCCCAGACGATGTACATTCTTTGCGCCGGATTCAGTCTCTCATGCATTGTAAGTATAAATGGATGACTTAACAATATCAGGTTATTCTTTTGAATAAAAAAAAACTGACTTGAAAAGGATGATTTTGACAAGCAACTCTTTAATACATCTCCAAATAATTTTCTCTACTAGACCTTTCCATCTTATCATTCACGCATACATTTATTTGGTGAGTTGCAACTTTAACGACCAGTCTGTATTCGATAAGCATCAAGATTATTCCTGGTAACACGCCATAGATCTAAACCATTTCATACATGCTAGATCTAATCGTTTTCAGATTTTACATTGAATTTTATAGAAATATCAATCTTAACAAAAATGTATGAATAGCGCCCCAGTTCGAGAGAATACGTGTATTTTCGTAGGAATAAATTTATGTTTAAACATGTTTTTCCAGTTTACTCCGTATCCTCTAAGTATTTACAATATTATTCTGGTGACTACATGTCATAGAGCATTTCAGACATGCTAATTGTTTCCAGATTTTTACTTTGAATTTGATAGAAATGTCAATCTTTTACAAATAGTTATCTATATCTAAATACTATTTCCAGCTTACTCTACCACCGTGGCCAATGTACCGTCTGAAGCCATTGCAGTGGCTCAAGCCACGACCACAACTGGACGAATCCCATGTCTCCTCACCACCACAACAGACTTCGCACAAGGGCAAGAAGGGCAAAAAGCAGTAGACTAGAGATACAGATTTTTGTTGGGAAAGTGCAGTCTAGACTTGTTCATTGTAATGTACGAGTGTTAATAAACCTACCGAAGACTATGTTGTATTCTCTTAACCGTTATATGATAGAATTCCTAAAATGTACACGAGAAATAATCTCTTATGCTCGCCTTTAAAAACCATGTAAAATTTATTTTAACATTAAATACTCTTCCCTTATTATTTAGGGAGAGGGGTGGGGGTGTAACGTACCAAACGGCCAGTCTTTCTTAAACAAAACAAAAAAAGGTTAAAAACACTAGAAATAATGATTCAATATAAGAGTACGGCAAAGAACAAAATTTAAATGTTTTCTTCTTGGAAATGAATGCTTGATAAATGTATATGATGGAGTACATGTATGATCAATAATACTTACCTAATTGAATAAAAGTTTGAGAATATACAGATTTTGACTTCGGTTTCATGAATAATTCAATGCCTTTAATACATTTATATCTGCATGAAAATGAATAAGCCTGGGGAAAATGTAATTCAGGATAGGTTTACAAAATACGCAAGAGATTACCATCTTGACCCCCATCAGTTATAAAAATACAGGATTCCCATGGACTTCGACAATTCTTTTTCTGTGACCAATTACAATTTTCCAAGTGCATTCTCCAGGTTTCCCAATGCTACTTCTACACATATTTAATGCAAAAAATGGTATTGATAGGGTTTGTAGGAAATATTAACTATGGTTTCATACGTCTTTTTCAATTGGGCGGAGAAAAAAAAGAGTCAATTCCTGGAGGAAATTTCTCATTTTAGAAACATTGGGAACTTGTACTTTTTAATCACATTATCAAGGTAGTGAATACAAAAACAAATTTGATACAAAAATACATTTTATTTACAGCAGTGATAAATGCATTGGTTGGTTACAAAAATACAGTGATAACACGGTTTATTTACACGAACTAAAAAAAATCTATTCAAAAGTTTATCTGCTATAAGTTTGAGTCTTCATCAGTGGCTGCTTGGTTAGCTGGGGCAGCTGTGGAAGTTTTCTTTGGTCGACCCCGTTTGGATTTAGCTTTCTTTTCCTCATTTTCTGTTGATAGTTGGCTCGCCAACTCGGTCATGTGTTCGTGCTGGAAGTTAGATATAAATATCAGATCACAATGTTCTTCTCAAATATATATGGATAAACGAAATATTACTCTAAATTTCCCCATACGATTCAATTTAAGAATACTTGATTTGAATAAGGCCCCCCAAAAAATTGTTGTGTTCAGGTAACACATGTCAAAAGAGTATTTTTTTCCTTTTTTTCCTTGCCTAATGGACCAGGTCAGTATTGGAAAACTCTTAACATCCCCTAAAACATTTTCTAGCATCTAGAATACATTCCCTGGGCATCTGTATACTGCTCCATGCATTTCTGGCCAATTGTTCTGTATTTAAAAAAAATCATTAAAAAAATTAGGGTGGGGCTAAAAAATTAGGGTAGGTCGAGTTACCTGAACACCTTTTTTTTGTGTGTGTGTGTGTGGGGGGGGGGGGGGGCTTAACTTTGGAATCCGGTGTGTATGGGATGGACAAGGCATAACATGATTATAACGTTATGTAATGAATGAATACTATAAACTGATGATAACATACCAGTTGGGGGCTCTTTCTGACCAGTAGTTTAATGTCATCTGCATTAATTGTCGTCCGTTTAGCGTGTCTGGGAAAGAAAACAGAAGTAACATTAAGAATATTAGAGGGGAAAAGCAAGATATACTTACATGGTTATATAAGCAAAAGCTCATCTTCTATAAGTATAATACAAGATATATCTTGGTGAATTAAATTGAAACAGGGTTTTAGGTCCTTTCCTATAGTTAACCCAATAGTATATGAAGTGAAGCATATAGGTTAACTATAGGAAAAGACCTAAAACACTGTTTCAATTCAATTCACCAGGGGGTGCCACACTTTAATTAGAAAGGTCTATAGGTTTTCGCTGCAGCTGCAGCCATAGCTGCACGGCTGTAGCCGCACGGCAGGGGCCGCCGTAGATGAAGGCCAGGCAGCAAAGTCTGTTACAACCGACATTGATATTTTCATGATAGTTACAAATACACTCTAGCATAAGAAATTTATATTTTTTGCTGCATCACTTACTTGGCAAATGCCTCTATGTCGGTGCCAACTGATGCGGTGTACTTGTATGTGGTCTCTGCGAGAGCAGCGATGAACTGTTTGGTGAACTGCACATCATGAGTTTGAGCATTCTCTTCACAGATCTGACCCACTGTGTAGTGAAGGGCTCCTTTAAGGCGCTGTAAAACAAGAATTTGAATTCAGTTAAAAAAATATATTTACTAAAATGTTGCTGCGCAATTATTCTTACAGGTAATCAGATATCAGGAAAATATCCAGGCTGGGATACCCTATTAGCAGATTAGCAACACTGAACAGGATTTGGTTTTAAATTTCAAAGAAGTTAAGGCCTGTTTGTATGGGAAATATTTCACAGAATACATTTCAATTGTTTTTGTTTGGTTTGCAAAACTTAGATCCTTGTTGTTTTCGTTAGTTTAGGCTATTTTATTAAACTTTGGGTATGTTGGCTGCACATGGGGTCTACTTATTGAGTCGTATTGCTTATTCTGGGCAGACTGGTAATGTGTCCTGGGTTTGTTTGAGTTAGTTTAACATCCAGCCAACTTTTTAGGGTTCTTTCCAGACTGCACAAGGTTATATTTTCCAGCTAGTTTTACGCCACATGGGCAGCTACTTATATAGGGGAGCATACTGGGGCACGCTGGAGCACATCAGGGTACGCTCGGGCACATCAGGGCACCCTTGGGCACATCAGGGCATGCTGGACCACGGTGCATGCCGGAGCACGCTCGGGCATGCTGGAGTACATCAAGGCGCACTTTGGCACATTAGGGCACGCTCAGGCACATCAGGGCACGCTCAGGCACATAAGGGCACACTGGAGCATGGTGCACGCCTGAACATGCTCGGGCATGCTGGAGCACATCAGGGCATGCTGGGGCACATTAGGGCATGCTCGGGCACACTAGCGCACATGCTCGGACACACTAGCGCACGCTGGGGCATGGGGCACGCTTGGGCACACTGGAGCATGCCAGGGCACGCTCAGGCACATTAGGGCACGCTCAGGTATATAAGAGCATGCTGGAGCACGGTGCACGCTGGGGCACACTGGGGCACATTAGGGCATGCTGGGGCACATTAGGGCACGCTTGGGAACATTAGGGCACATTAGTGCACACTGGAGCATGATGCACACTGGAGCGCGCTGGGGCACATCTGGGCACACTGGGGCACATTAGGACACACTCATGGACATTAGAGCACACTGGAGCACGGTCCACGCTGGGGCACATCAGGGCACGCTGGGGCACATTAGGGTACGCTTGGGAACATTAGGGCACATTAGAGCACACTGGAGCGTGATGCACGCTGGAGCGCGCTGGGGCACATCTGGGCACATTAGGACACGCTGGGGCACATTAGAGCATGCTAGTGCATGGGGCACGCTGGGGCACATTAGGGCACGCTGGGGCACATTAGGGTACGCTTGGGAACATTAGGGCACATTAGAGCACACTGGAGCATGATGCACGCTGGAGCGCGCTGGGGCACATCTGGGCACATTAGGACACGCTGGGGCACATTAGAGCATGCTAGTGCATGGGGCACGCTGGAGCACATCTGGCCATGCCAGGGCACCCTGGGGCACATCAAGACACACTAGGCACATCGGAGCAAGCTGGAGCAAGGTGCACGCCAGAGCACGCTGAGCCTGAGGCATATTTGGGCACGCTCACGCTGGGGTACATTAGGGCATGTTGGGGCACATTACAGCAACAGAAGGGTAGTTCTGTTACACTTAATTATGATATGAATGAATGTTTAATCTTTTTATTTTTTGCGATAGCATTAGGCTTAGTGTCGATGGTTTGGCTATCTACCTACGTAACCTAGCAGAGTGAACAGAAAGGGGACTGGCCCTCGGCTCGAGCGAAAACTTCTGAGTTCAGTTCAGCACTGTTTTTCGTCTCAAAGCATTCTCTTATAACATTGTGACTAGTAAAGCTTTTGAACTATGACATAATCTTTTAAAAAGTTCTATCAAAGTCAGCAGATACTATTGTTATCGTCTGGAAACTACCTGTTGGTAAGCCAGCTGTTCGTAATGCAGAAGGGCCGTTGGTCCAATAAGACCCTACTGCAAGTAGGGTCTGCAAAGCCTACTTCAAGTAGGGTCCGTGTGACAGCCAATCAGAATGCTGAAAGCCTACTTGTAGTAGGGTTTTGGACTTAGAGTGTGGAACTCAAAGGCTATCTGTGGTGTGGCATTAGAAGGCTACTTGTAGTAGGGTATGGGACTCAAAGCCTACTTCTAGTAGGCTTTGGGTCCAGAAGCCTACTGGTAGTAGGCTAAAGGAAAGCCTACTTGAAGTAGGGTTTGAGACCCAAAGCCTACTGTAAGTAGGGTTCAGGACCTAAAGCCTACTTGTAGTAGGGTTCAGGACTAAACCCTACTTGCAGTAGGGTTCAGGACCTAAACCCTACTTCAAGTAGGCTTTGGTTCCAGAAGCCTACTGGAAGTAGGGTAAGAGAAAGGCTACTTCTAGTAGGGTTGGGGACCTGAAGCCTACTTGTAGTAGGGTGCGAGACCTAAAGCCTACTTCTAACCCCTAGGGACGTGAAGCAAGCTTACTGGTAGTAGGGTAATGGACTCAAACCCTACTTCTAGTAGGCTTTGGGACCCAAAGCCTACTTGCAGTAGGGTTTAAAAACCCTACTTGTAGTAGGGTTCGGTACCCAAAGCCTACTTGTAGTAGGGTGAGAACTTGGAGTTACAGTCATGGAACTTGAAAGTCCATATTAGATACCCTATGTATAGATCTAACTATGACCTTCTAAGCAGAAATTACTTCAAAACATCTAATTGAAGTAGTGTCTGAATGCACCACATTACTTTTAGTAGCCTGCCAGAAAAATATACAACTTCTAATACTATGCAGAAAGTAGTTAGAATATATTCTAAATGGTTTAGATTATCATTTGCTGGCTGAGTGTGAGACCCTACTTGTAGTAGGCTTGGAAACCCTACTGGAAGTAGGGTCTTATTGGACCAACGGCCCGCCTGCGTTCGTAATCGTTCTCGTCTCCCGCCATCTTTATCCTGACAAACTACCTGCAGGTACACAACTGTGACAACATACTTGTTGTCTTTGATTTTTGGATGCTCAAAAAGAAGATATTTTGTAAAATATAAAGTATTGATTTAAATTATAGCCAGATTGGGATAAATTCTATATATCAATTAACCATTTGGACCTAAAATAATCGGTTTGTAGAACAAAATTTGTGATAACCAAACAGTTGTTTTGTAAAAACGTCACCTGCATGTTAACTTTTCGTCTGACCTCTGGTGGGCCATCCTCGAGGTTACAAAAATGTGTTACCGCACCCGCTGATGTAATTCTTTTACATAACTGAGGATTATTTTGGGAAAAAAGGGTGAGTTTTTCGTTCATTTAGTTCAAAACTAACTATTGAACGACTTGCTGTAAGGAAACCATGTTCAATTGCGTGTCAAAGCGAGAAACTGTAATGGCGTGTTAGAAACGCCGTGAGGACTCAGTCTGACTGAGGTAAAAATCGATTGAATGAAATAATTGATTTTCTCTTATTGTAAAGAAATACAACTACAGTGGTTTATTGGATACTGTTATGGGGAGTCTTTGTCGTGTTTTGTAACAAGTTCAGATGAGGGTACTTGTTGTGATCTTATTTCTAACGAGTTCTCATGTGGCAGTGGTGAGCGATAATAGATGCACCGAGTGCCAATGACAGCTCAGCTGTTGATAATTCCCTGAGCGGTCTTTGAGTGTGACAGGTAACGCTACCTGAGGCTTCTCTTGGGCCTGACTGCTTTGGTATACAAAGTAAAAGTACATTTATGATGACACTAAGTGTACTTTGAAGTTGAAGTTAGTAAGCGTCTAATCAGACTAACTATTGTCTGTATTGAAGGTACATGCACTGATAAACAGAAATAATTAAGTTCTCTAGACTCAGATAAAAGAAACTATAAGCTAACTTAGGAGAACCGCAAAGGCAATTTTAATTTTCATATTATGTTGAATATGTGTTTCTTAAAACGTATCTACAGAAATAACTAGTTAATATGTCATAGATATAATAGAAATTAACAGGGTTCGAAATTAACTTTTCTGGCTGTCAGCCCGGACATACTACAATGTAATACAGGTGTGAAAAAATGGGGGCTGATTTTAATGTAATATTCTCAACATCTGTCAGCCCTGATTCAAAACAATCAGCCTGGGGCTGACGTTAATTTCGAACCCTGATTAATATCTAAAAATTATGTTGTATAGTGGCTTCTACTGAGTGCATGTGACGTCAACTAGGCTCTTTCACACATGTAAGGCAAAACGCTGATAAGGCTATTGCCATGGTTGACCGCACACACAGACTGAGACTGGAAAGCTAGAGGTAAACTACTCTGGTACCCACGCCACCGCTAGCTACCTCTACACTCATTCACCGTGGCTGCTGAAATTGCAATTTCAGCAGCCACGATGAAGGAGTGTAGAGGTAAACCTGTTATTCACTGCATGGCGCCACCAGGGCTGTGGTTGGACTAGAAGTGGGCTGACCATTGTGGCCATGGTACTGGAGCAACATGAGGTGCCACTAAACTATTCCTAAAGAAAAAAAAAAATCCTAAAATACACAGGTAAAGATCAGACCATGGTTACGGTTGAGTGGCCAGGTTCCAACCGGCCAACAGGGAAATGGTCAAATAGGTCCACTCCATAGAGGAGCTTTCCAGTCTCTATCTATATTACATACTTGCCCATATCTTCGTAACTGATTTGATCCTCCACAGGATGGCCAGAGGGTATGTCACTTTTGCAATGTGTTTGTTTTAAAATGTTTTTATGTTAACAGTTTACTTTTTCTGTTGATTTGAAAGGCAGTGAATCATAGTGATTCATGAAAAGAATATCCATATGTCATGTTGCTGATATATAATTTTTGATTTATTGTTTTTTTAAAGCATTATTCTGTTCGTTCATAGTTTTGTATTATGATTTCCCTTTATGGAAGTATTAAACAACATGAACCCGTCGATTTCGATTTGACTTAGTGAAATAGGATATAGATTGATTATAAGATCAGAGTCCAGGGGTTTTCCTTAACTTTTTTCCCCACTTAAGATTTTACACTAGCCCGTGATAGATTTCACTAGCCCGACCAAAAAACCTTTCAACTGATGTATTAAATGGTAGGATCCTTTCTATAGTTTTGGAGATATTGTAATTTTACTAAACAGGTCATGCATAACTTTGGGGCCTTCCATTTAGTACGTACGCAAATTTTCCCATATTTTAGACCCCCCCCCCCCCCCCCCACGGGCAAAAGTACGCATTGGATTTGTACAGGAACGTATGCAAATTTTCAAAAAAATCAGACCCCCCCACCCCCCCTTGCTGCGTACATACTTTATGGAAGGCCCCTTTGTTATTTAGGAAATTTTGTTTTCCACTAGCCCACCGGGCTAGTTGCACAAAATTTTCACTAGCCCGACCAGGTTTTTACTAGTACGCGGTACTAGTAACTCTATGTTAAGGTCAAACCCTGAGAGTAGAAAGACGGTATGGCAACTGAAGATGCTAGAATCCTGTCTGGAAATGAGCGATTGTAATACACGTAAATTTTCAAGTGAATTAAGAGTAAGTAGTATCACTAAAATATCTTTTTTTGAAATATATAAGCTTAGGATATTAAAGTTTATTAGATGTTTTTTTCAAGAATTCGATTAAAATAAGAGCATTTGCAGAAGTTTCTCCCTGTTATATTACTGTTATTACCAAGATTTTTTTGGGGGATATCCAACTGTTTACGATAAAACATTTTAACATAAGCCTTTTTAAAAAAAACATATTACACGTCTATAAAGAATAAGATACTCTTATGAAATCCAGCACACTCTTGAACTTGTCTTCCTTCTTTCAGTGAACATTAGGGGAGTCTCAAAGAATGTCTGGAGAGATCCGCCGAACACCATCCATGGCTGACACCTCGCCGACCGAAGGTTCCCGTAACCTGGGCAACGGGCGCCACTCCCCCACGTCTCCGCTCAAACTCTTTGGCCAGGCCAAGAAACAGATCAACCACATTTTTGTGGAAGTAGGAAATTACATCGATGAATCAAGCAAGTTTGTCAATGGTGAGTAGAATTGTAAATATGTACTGATGAACTGTTTTATGTGATGTACGATTGCCTTTGCTATATTCAGGGATGTAAGTTTTCAGATTTTAGTCTGATTTCAGAAAGTTTTGCTTCAGCACCGTTGATGATAACTTTCAAAAGCGAGTGATTACATTGCGTTTTGTAATCTAATACTCTAGGACATTTAATTACAGGTTTATTTCATGAATTTCATATTTCCTGACTTACATCCCTGTGTATAAGTGCATGCATCAGTATGTTGTCATTGAATTTGTTGTTGTTGAATTGATTCTGTAAAACAAATTTAGATATACTTAACCCACATTTGTAATCATAAAAAATGTGGTGCTTGTTAGTTTTCTTCGTTGGCAATGTTGCCAGTTTCATTGTTCATTGCTTTAATCCGTACATTTAGAATGTGTACGTTAATACATGTTCGTAAATCAGTGCCTGTCACGGAAGTTCATTGAATGAAATCTTTACTTTCAAGGCGAACAGGTGCGCATCTTAGAACTAGCTGTTCTAAAAAGGAACTGGGATATTTTAGGGCATGGCGATAACAAAGATGGTAATGTGATAGGTGTTCTGGTAGCATTGAGTTATTGTGTTTGCGAGTTAGCGTGTTCTTGTTTCCCTCAAAATTAAAAACTTTCTCAGAATGAAATAATAACACCTACCCATCCCCCCCCCCCCCCTTTTCAGTTTTTACCGTTATTTTGTTGTTTTTTTTTTGGAGAAGGCAAGAATGTATTTCAATCCTGTTTCTTTTGATAACAAATGGTATTAGTATGATTCTCGATTTCGAATATCTGTCCTTACTTTCTTCGACATTAACAATTTTGTGTAAAATAAGCCCTTTAGATAACGCCCTATAAATGGACTGGTTGTCAAAACTAATAATCAATTTAGTCTAATAGACTACATTTGTGCGGTCATTATACTTATAGGTTGTCCCAACCATCACGTTCCTTTTTGTTGCGTTGGTATATACAACTATTGATGGTCTAGGTATTAGTGACCAACGCAACCAAGGTATAGGTCCGTTTTTGAAGTGGGTCTATTGTTGTGGACCAGTGGACCGTGTAATTGTTTAATTGGTGGGCCCCCACCCAACTCAGTAGTGTTCAGTGGTCAGTGCAGCTGTACACTCATTGGTCAACCTGAGTGACCAATAGGATTCCCTCTTATCCCACCGTCCGTGCACTAAATCAACCGTGACGCCTGCAGAAGGGGAGGGAGAAGGGGGGGAGGGGTCGCAGCTGAGGTGAGGTGTAGTTGAGTCACTGGGCCAGGGGGGGGGGGGTAATTAGCAAACCACTGGGCCGCCGGCATCCCCCCACCCCTCACACCCTACTCCCAGCCGCTACGGCTGCCGCCGCCTCCCCCCCCCCCCCCACCCACCCACCCACCCATCCACAGGCTAGTCCCCGCCTAGGCTGGTCCCCGCCCCTGTGCCGCTCTGTTGACCGGGCCAAGCGGGCGGGCCCCGCCCGGCCGCCCGGCCCGGCCCAGACAGGGACACTCCGGAACCCGGCCCGGCCCAGACAGGGACACCCCGGAAACGGACATTTTCCCATTATTTTTCCATATTTTTCCAAAGCCAAAGTTGTAAGGAGTAACCAAGTCACAAAAATGGCAAATATATCGTTTAAAAGCTGATTTAATTCCCTTTTTCATGCTTTAAACCAGATTTCAATAATTTTAATATTTAAGGGTGGGTAGACCTTTGAACTTTCTGAATTAATGCAAATTAAGGGAATTCTGTGGGAAATCCCGGGGAAATCCAGCAACTCGTCCTTGTAATCAGTGGGGTCTAAAGGGTTAACATTTAAAAACCACCAACGCAACATCGGCCAGTTTCTGGCCGACAATCTTCAGATTTCTAGTTATTTGTTTTATATTGCGTTTTCAGGTTGACAGTTATCTTGAGGTTTTTTTTTATGGTGTTTAGGTCGGAGCACGGTATTACAGTTATTGTAAATTCACTTGATACAGATATTATTAAGGTACATAAGTGGGATATGAGCAATTCTTTTTTGATCAATTCTTACTAAATCATTTCAAATCTCATATACGATTTTCACCTGCGTGTAGACTTTGACAGCTTCTATCTTAAAACCATTGTTCTCATATTCCAAAGATTTGAAATTGTAAAAAGTCAATGCATATCTCTACATTGTGACTACTTTAAATGCTCATGTGTGACTTTTGTATGTAGTTACAGAGGAGGGCATCGTGGTGCCGGAGCAGCGGGCCGACATCCAGAAGTACATCAAAAAGGTGAACGGCATCCGCGAGATGCTCAGCCGGGATCGCATGAAGGTCGCCTTCTTTGGCAGGTCAGACATATTATTATTCTCCAACCCTGTATGTTTGATAAGTAAGAAAGACAGTGATGCCATTTTTCGGACTTATTCCTAATTTTCGGACTTGCAATCAGTTCAGTAAGAACTTAAAATTTACTTTTCTCCTTTCTGAACAACTATTTCCTCGTTTAGGAGTATTCTTTTATCAATTCTCACTCTTTTACCTTATTGTGGATAACTCCAACCTTTTATTTTCAAAAGTGAAAATCCGGAGATGTCTATCCTTCCTTCCCGGATTTTTCATCTCTTAGATATATGGGTAGTAGTCGCTACCGGATATTTTGTAAGAATATAAAGCAGGACAATTTTTCACATTTATAAATCTTGATAGACATTAAAAAATATCTCGTCGAACAATAAAAATGATTCTATCAGTATCTGTCTCAAAAGATAAATATTCCGCTACATTTTTACCCTCTATACATTTCAGAACATCAAATGGTAAGAGTACAGTGATTAACGCTATGTTAAAGGACCGCATCCTGCCATCAGGTATCGGGCACACCACAAACTGCTTCGTGCAGGTGGAGGGCAGCGACTCGCAGACCGCCTTCCTCCTCACCGACTCTGACTCCACACCACAGAGCATACAGGTGAGGAAAGAAAATTTAAATCATTGTCACTGGATTGCCCTTTTTCTTTTTCTTTTTAGATCTCAAACCGAAAGAAAATTCTGCAAGTTTAGTTTGTTTTTTTTTTAATTTTGCCAAATTCGCGCATTCATGAGTCTATACCGCATTCGGGAGTCTTGGTATGCGCATGCACACACCTTTGGCGCCACTTCCTGTGGTTGGACAAGCGCGACTTTTCAACCAATGAGGACTCTGCATTGTTCAATATGGCGGCGCCCAATGGGTGTCTCCCGATTGCGGTATACAATTTTAACAGTTTACTGTTGATCTGATTCAGTGAAATCACAATTTCTTCTCAGTTTCAACACCCTGCAAACTTAATTATGCTATTTCGTGATTAAGAAACATAACATTTGCTCCTTTGGATTAGCATATGAGGGCTTGCGTGGTGCGCAGTTTTGCTCTTTGTTGTTCTTTTAATAAAAAGAAAACTATTTTTACCTTTATTCTCTCGATTGGTGTGTGTAATGGGTAAATTGGTGTGTTTCAGACCGTGCGACAGTTGGCGCACGCCCTGTCCTCTATGAAGTTAGACGAGAATAGTCTACTCCGGATCTGTTGGCCCAAAGACCAATGTAACTTACTACGGGACGACGTCGTCCTCGTCGACAGGTACAGATTGTGTTTATCCTTACAACATACATTTTAAAACGATATACAACATGTAGTAAAAATATTCTATTTAAGTCATTTTTGGGGAAAAAAAGGAAAGGAAAAGGAAAGGAAATACAGGTGTTGGTTCTTTTGGCAAACGACAAATAATTGAATTGAATTTAAATAATGAATTTAATGTTCCATATTTTCCGTTCGGTTTCTTGTACTTCTTAATTATTATCTAAAATATAATAAAAATTGAATTAATCTATATCTAATGTACCGTCTGAAACAAAAATGATTTTCTTCTTCCAACTTATCCTGTCCACAAGGAAATAGTTTTAATACGTCCATCCTCACAAATGCTTCACCTGAAGTCGAACCAATTTTGTTGGGAAAACATGAAAAATATCACATTTTTCTGTTTCCACAGCCCTGGTATTGATGTGTCCCCTGACCTCGACTCGTGGATCGACGAGCACTGTCTGGACGCTGATGTCTTTGTACTGGTCGCCAACGCCGAGTCGACCCTAATGCAGACAGTTAGTAACATATTGGCGTCTCATATGGAATATTTTTATGTTCATTTCAGTCATTTAGGTGAATTTACTTGCTTGCATGTATTTTAGTTTCAAAACATGTATTTATCAAGTTAAGTGTACAAACAAAGTTATTGAGCTTTAATGTTTAATCGAGAAAGAAGAACTTACATAGTAGATAATCCAACATAAACATGGCTCAGTTTTCTAGATTTATAGTATGAAATTATTGGTTTGACGTGGTAGTGGTTTATTGCACATGAGTAGTTTCATTTTTTGCCTAACCTGATTGATGAGCCAAAATTAGATCAGATGCAAGCTAATCTATCAAGTCACATTTCCGATAACTCTCTTAAAGAAAAAGAGGGCCTCAGATTATTACACCTTATTCTTACCCATTTCAGGAGAAGAATTTCTTCCACAAAGTGAGCACGAGGTTGTCAAAACCAAACATCTTTATCCTCAACAACCGCTGGGATGCGTCGGCCTCCGAGCCTGAGTTTATGGAAGAGGTAAGGCTTAAGATTACCGGGTAGTGGTTATTGACATTTTTGACAAAATACTTCTATATTTGTAAGTTATTTAGTACCTGTGGAAATTCCATATACCGTAAACCACTGATTTAAGCCATTAAAAGTTAGTTTAAATAAAGAGAGCCTGAACTATAAGGGTGTGGCTTAAATCAGAGTTTACACAACCTTAAATAGAATGGAACAGTAACACAAATGTTATACATAATGCCTAAAGAACAGCCCAAAAGTCAGGGTTTGCCTTAGATTAGGGTGCAGCTTGAATTAGGGCTTTTGAAGTGTAAGGCCGACGACAATTCTTTAGCAATCTATCAAATCAATGAAAATGAAAAGTAAAGAACCTGACAATAAAAAATAGAAGGAATAATGAAAGAAATAATTAACTTTCACAGGTCAAACAGCAGCACTTGGACCGAAATATTGCCTTCTTGGTGGACGAGTTGAAGGTGATGACACGACAGGAGGCCGAGAACCGTGTCTTTTTCGTCTCGGCACGAGAGGCGCTAGTCTCTCGGTCAAATCAGGAGCGTGGCACTCCTACCCCCAGTAAGTATATGTACCGCCACTTTTTTTTAGCACTCGCATAAATTATATTTTAATTCACATAATTTTGCAAACGAAATGTAATTTGAATTTATTGGGGTCAGTTCATTATTAATTTATGTAAGTGGTTATACATTGTGTAAATTATCAGCAACTGCTCGCTTAAAACAATGCTGAAGTGCAAAAGAGCTGACTTTAAATGTGTTGCTTTTGCGCCTGCAAATATTTGCTCTTATTCAGAGTAATTCACTTATGCGCTTTCTAGATGTTCATGTGTATTTGTGTGTTTGCAAATTTTAAGTATGAAAACAATTAAAAGTTACTTATTTTGAATTAATCAAACTTATTTTGTGTGCAAACCTGATGTGGCCAATGTTTGTTAAAGTAGCTTTCGTTGCACTAGATTATTGAGTATACAATCACTTATTCCACACTCTCACAAGGCTCGGGTATGTCTTTACACTACGTGTAGATGTATAAATTATAGATGTAAGAAGATGTGGTATATATGGATTGAATGGAAATTTATGACTGTCTGCACTGAAAAAAAGATATGAAACCTTACATGCACATTTTTGTCAGACCGATATGATAGAACATTTTATATTTGGTTGTTGTACGCACTAGAAGAAATTTGGATACAAAAAACAATTACTATTATATGGTGATTAAATGGAATGAAAATGATGCCTTTCAAAATATGAACTCGCTTCAACTGATAATTTCATATTAATATTGAGATGTCTCCAAAACCATAAATTTAACTCGTAAAAGATAAAATTGATCTTAATGTAATTCTTATAATTATGTAGTGTGCTTCATGTATTCTTTGCATGTATTGATTCTAAATGTATGATTGTAATGGACAAGATAGTACCTAACTCTTTCCCCATTTTCCTCAGGCGGTGCTTTACTAGAGGGTTTTCAAGGGCGACTTTTTGAATTTTGCAACTTCGAGAGGAAATTCGAGGTAGGATACTTCTTTCTAAATCCTAAAGATTTTTTTTCCTAGCTAATGATTTAACAAAAAAATTAATAAATAGCAATGCATTCTGCTTGTAATTCTTCGGTCCATGACGAAAACATTGCCTTATCTATCAATGTGGAGAAACAGTTCTTGAATTTCACAAATATATATAAAAAAAAAAAAAAAAATTATCTGACAAATGCAAAAACAAATAAATTAAATTTTGGAAAATAGGTAGTTATTGATAAAACCATTCTTAAATCGACAATATAATCAATCCTTTCTTTCATTGTAGGAGTGCATTTCTCAGTCAGCTGTACAAACAAAGTTTGCGCAGCACACGGCTAACGGTAAACTGATCACCAGCCACCTTCGCTGTCTGATGGACGACATCTACGAGAGCGCTGCAAACAAAAAGTGTGTATATCAGAACAGATTTTCTTGATTTAAACCCAAAAGGTTATTTTGATTTATGTAGCTGAATAAACCATGTAGATGTATATTGGACTAGTGAAGACTCTTATGGCAAACACCCTAAATAAAGGTACTTGTTTAGAAATAAACGCGTCCTTATTTCCAAGAAGTAATTTAAAAAAAAAAAAAAATAAAAAAAATTCCAAGAAGTAGTTCATATCATCATGCTTTTAGTTGGTCAAAACTGCAATCTAAGCCAAAACTGCAATGCAGTCTTTTTTAATATATTTTACAAAGGAAAAAGGTGATATATTTTCTTAGTTTTTTTTAAAAAAATTCCAAGTGTTTTTCTCAGTTGTACTTCTGTTCCTCTTTTGCCAGACGTAAGTGTGAGTTGAGTCAGCACGAGGCGCGGGACAAACTGGACTACATGGAGAAACAGATGAACCTCCTCACCTCAGACATCAAGGACAAGATCAGGACCATGGTCGAGGAGGTCGACAGGAAGGTGAGTCCAACGGATTTTGCCATGTCCTTTCTTTTTTTCGATGATTTTCTATGTTTTATTGATCTCATCGACAGAAATGTGATGCTAGCTTGGATGTTATTTTTCCTACTTTTTTATGTTTTCCTTCTTTTAACCGATTTCGTTTTGTACAGATTTTTTCTACGTGACATTAGTATTCATAGCACTAGCAAAGTAAGTTTCTGTATTTTCAAGCCCAAAAACATACAAAAATTGGATTATTCAGTTAAAAAAGAATTGCTAAATACAGCCAGTAGCTTGATGGTTAGATGACTCTTTTGTGTATGGTCATTAGGTATCTGGAGCGCTGACAGAAGAGATTCGCCGACTTGCCATGTTGGTTGACGAGTTTGACCGCCCCTTCCACCCAGACCAGATGCTCCTGAACGTCTACAAAAAGGTAAATATTATTATTCTATACTATCTATAGGTATTGCCAAACAGTGTGTACTGTATTATTATTGAGAAATTTAAATCATAACATGATTAATTCGAAAATATTCTATCATGATAGTTAAAAGAGTGAATTTTTCTTGTAATTGACAAACTATTTTCTCATTAATTTACTGATATGATTGATATTCTTAAGGGACAATATTGTGTTTGAGTTGCTTAGTGATAAATATAAGCATACATACGTAGTATCCTTCTTTTCATTTAAATCAAGAAGTCTGTGTTTAAGTAACTCTGGACTTTAAAAAAAGGACATCTATTTAACTGCCAGTTTAGCAGAACATTGATTCTTCTGTTGATATTCTATGTTCTATTCCATATTGTCACTGTCAATAAGATCCCAGCAATGATAACTTTAATTCTGGTGTATTTCTTTTTTCTTTTGTTTAATCAATAAACACGATCGATTAGCGTGAAAATTCTATTTGTAAAAAATAGTTGTTATCATTTCTGGGAGTTCAAGCTGTTCTACATAAAATGCCTAGCTTTAAGAAAAATAGAATTAAGTTTTAATTTGAATGCATGTTGCCGTGTAAGACACCTATTCCAGGAGAAAATATTTTAAAACAAAAAAATATAAAGTTTTATAATGAATTAATTGAATATCTTTAAAGGGAGCCAAAACCAATAAATTCAACAACATTCAAATAATCATGGAAATCCATTCCTTGAGCCTTCCTGCGGGTAACTTGTGGAATTCTATGTCAATTTGAGCTAGTTTTCACAGCTAATACTTAACCACTGACCTTAACTAGACTCAACTAACATATTTCTATACTTATCTGAGTTTTTAAAATTTTGTCAACTTTATTGGTTTTCGCTCCCTTTAAGAAGAACACACTCAATTCTGGCTAGGTTTGCATCACAATTGTTTTAAAGTTCTCCTAAAATGACAATGTAAGCAAAATATCCCCCTGCTGCCTGTAGGAACTCCACTTCCACATGGAGGAGTTAATAGGCCGAAACCTGCACAGCCGGTGCTCCACCTTTATCGGCCAGGTCATAGACACCACCAACCAGGAGATCCAAGGTAACCGCGGCCGGCCCACCGCGCGGGCCCCGGGGCGTCATCGTATAGTCAGCTCTCTGAAACTGCACCCTTTGTAAATAGAATTCAGATAATGCTTTAAACACATCCATATAGATTTCTTAGCACATATACGAATAGCACGCTTTAGTGTAGTGCTAATTTATTGTTTTGGATAACATTGAGAAAATGTAGGAAAAATATATGGTGCTTTTAAAGGGAAAAGTTGGATAGCTGATGCTCTGATCTCTATGTGGGTTCGTTTGGACACGCCAGGCGCAAGGTGCTATCCAACAATGCACTAAAAGGGGTGTCTTTTAACATTGGTTTTTGCATCCCGTCAATGCTCTGGGATATCCAAACGAACTCAGAGTGTGTTGATCTATACTATGGCGCCTCCAGTGGCTGATTGGAGTGGGTCGCCCCCTGGTGTGGATTATGTGTACTGAGCGTGTGGCTTCTTCCTCTTATGCATGGCTCTGCAGTTCAGGCTCCGCCCATGATTTTAATTTTTGTAAAAAAACACAAAAAAACACCTACAAATGAGAAATAAAAATACCTAGACTATACAACTCCTCACACACACTTCCCATTAAAAGACTCCCAAAAACTATCCTTTCTTTTGTTTTATAGGCCTTTTCTATTAATTTTCAACATAAGGAAATAAACCACCATAACCTCAAGTTGCCCTTTGTTTCTATCCCAGTGAACTAGAAATAACTAATGTTGGTTTGTTTCTTTTTGCAGTCCTCTTAGTTAGCAGTCATTTTGTTTTTTGCACCCTGAGACCTGACCACATCCCTGATGACATCCTTTTTTTCACAATTGATTTATTTTTGTTGAATATTTTACCAAGAATTCCTCATTATGTTTTGGCTGGAGCTTACCCCTGCTTTCAATGTGGTGTATTTCATGTGTGGCTATGTCTGTGTATGGTAGGAGCTGTATGCACACATAGAGAGTGCCATAGGGCGTAACCTACAGAATCGCTGCTCGGACGAGCTCAGCCAAGCTGTCGATGAGTCACGAAACGAGATGACAGGTAAAGTACAATAGGGATCGCAGGGTTCTTTAGCAAGTAATATATTTTCAAGTGTTTGAAATTAAGGGTGCATCCTGCACTTTTTTGGAGGCGTGTGCATAAATAAATCTTTAATTTTGAAAGCTGTATTCAGCAATGACGTATATCAATTGTAAAAACTATATAAAAAAAATATCTGCTTCGGCAAATTTTCAAAATTAATAAACATGTCACAACAACAATTTCAAAGTTTGATAGAATTTAAGTCTTGAAAACAATTACCGGTAGCAATATTTTGAACTGAAAAGTAAACTTTAATGTTTGATTATTTTACAAAAGAACATACTTTGTTTTATACCTTAGTAGTTGCCTTACATTTCTCCTAGTTCATCGTGAGGTTAACATCAGATTCGAATAAGAATGAGATACTTTTCATACCGGATGATACGGTTAGATTGAGTAGCAAAAGAAATGGTTGTTGTATAAACAATGCTACCAGAAGAAAATGTGTGGAATGAAAGTCTTCAGTGAATTTTTGGCCGCTTGCATGCAGTGTGCTTAAGTTTCAAACTCTGATTTGGTAACGGCTTTCCTCATCGATGTAAAGAATACTACATTTCCTACTGTCTGCACCATTTACAAACCAATTCCCGATGTATATACGCTCAATTCCTAAAGTGATAAATGTTTAATGGTAACAAAATATATCTATACTGTGTGAATTATACTATCTTTCAATTCTTATTAAAATAAGTTGCATCATGTAAGTGGTAAATCGAAGGGGCTTACTTCGAAGATTATATTCTATGTATCTAGCAAACAATGTTTCAGACAAAAATAAATTGATCTTTTATTGCTCAGATTGCAGTTGATAACAGTGATATCAATGTGTAACGTTGATACTTAGGTTACATAACATATACAAATAATGTTCCACATATGATATATCAACATACCCAAGCAATTTTCTGAATGTTGAATTAAAGTGTAAATTTGGCTCCCGCTGTCCTTTCATATAAATTATATCCTAAAAACCCCATACATATAAGGCTGTAAGTCATAATTTGAAAAGTTGGTTTAACTTTTCTGATTTTGTTTTTCTTAGAGCGTCTGACAGCCTTACTTCCTGCTGAGGTTAAACAACAAGCCATCAACTTCATCCCCAACAAGGACTTCGAAGTAGCGTACCGCCTGGACTGTCGTAACCTGTGTGCCGACTTCAGGGAGGACATCGAGTTCCGCTTTTCGCTCGGTCTGACCTCCATGATGAACCGCTTCCTAGGCCCGAAAGGCACACATCGCGTGCTGTCAAACTACCCTGGAATGGTAAGACTGTGAAATTTTTAGATTTCTTACCCATGATCAAATATTAAGTCAGGGTTTTCCTCAGCAGCAATGGAAAATTTCATTGAGGGTTAATATTTGTGTCTTACTCTTACATGGCATTCTGGGATCGCGTTAAGGGAACGCGTTGTTCCAAAATATTTTATGGGGGTGGGCCCTGTAAAAAAAGTTAGGATTATTGTTTATACCTCATGTGTTTCTTGATCAATGCATGTATCAGTACGCGATAATGAGACTGATTGATGGATATATGTATGAAAAATAAAAATAGAAAGCACAGAATTTAAGGAATAAGAAAATACTTTCGTACATACCACTGGATGGTGAGAGAACGAAAATGTAGGTTTTGAAATCTGTCCAGCTTAAACTGATTTTAAAAGGGAAAAAAATTATGTAACGTTAAATCTTTAAATGCGTCAAGTATTAACTTATTTAACAGAAAAAATTGTGTACTGCTACATCTTACGATTTGTTCTGTATAAACTGATTTTAAAAGGGGAAAAAAATCCCATGGTACCCATTTAAATCAAAGGAAATCTGTGTGATGCAATATCATAGACAAACTATTTTATTTACATTAAAAAAAATTGAGTTTTTTAAATATCGGAAGTATAAACGTCGTTAAAGAAATAAAATGAAATTATTGTTTTCCCTAGGCACAGCCCCTGGCGACCACGCCGCAGACGCCTAGTAACGAGGTGCTGAAAGGGCCGCCCACCCAGGAGAGTGAGTTAATCCTGGCCACTCTTAGCACCTTCACCTCCCTCTACTCCAGGACCACCGTCGGCGCACTCGCCATCTCAGGACTGGTGAGTCAGGATTGGCTTTTTTTTAACCAGAGTACCAACCACACAGGGAAAATGGCAAAAAAGAATCCCTGACAGGGAAAACACAGGAAATTTGCAAATTTTGCCAAAACACAGGGAATTTCATTTGGCCAGGTTCTGAAATTCCTGATCCCCAAGATATTAGGGATTCGCCTTTTTGTTGTTGGGTTGTCTAAATTTATTCTGCCAGTTGGGTTGTCCAAATTTTTTCTGCCAGCAGAGGCTTTTAAATTTCAACAACTTGCTGGATATGACACAGGGAAAAATTGTTGTGGGACAGGGAAATCTCAGGGAAAACACAGGGAATTTGAAAATGGAATTTCTGTTGGTACCCTGTTTCACTCAGATAATAGGTACCCACAGAGGGCTTAATAGGTCTAAAATTGCATAGTATTCTTAAGCCTGAAAACTCCGTGTGAAAAGATTATCAGAGAGACTCGTAGTCGTTGGTTAGCTACAAAACCTAGATATCCCGGTATTATGGTGGATAATACCATATTATAGATAATATTGCTGGATTCTAGAGTTTCCTGGTTGTCCTAGGCAACTGATTTATGGAGCCCTTGTACCCGATGGGAGCGAAATAATGCACGGTGTTTTTTTGTTTTTGTTTTGTTTTTTTACATGACGAATATTATGTAGCAATATCAACCGTAAGTTTGTAACTATATTCTAGACGTATAACTTTAACACTTTCATATGTTTTACTTTCATAAAATTTTATTTTCCGCACAAATAATTTTCAGTCACTTACATATGTGAACTGTTTGTGCGATCAGGTAGCAAAAGCGGCCGGTTGGCGGGTGATCGCTATCTGCGGTGCCATCTACGGGCTGATGTACGTATACGAGCGCCTCACATGGACCAACAAGGCCAAGGAGCGTGCCTTTAAGAAACAGTATGTGGATTACGCCACCCAAAAGCTGCGCCTTATCATCGACCTGACCAGCTCCAACTGCAGCCACCAGGTTAAACAGTGAGTATTTGTCTGTAGTGGGATTGCTGAAAATTATATTAAAAGAAAGCGCAGAGGTGAGATCATTATTTTTAAGTTAGTGTGTTTCAAAGATTTCTCTTTAAAATTTCTCGGACTCTGGTAAACATTCACCACTAGTCTGGCCACCCAGATTCGTCTTCTTTTTTTCTCTTAACGAAATGCAATCTGCCAATCATTTTTGTTGCATTGGTACATATAAGTATAAATCATATAAGTATTAAGTTACCAATGCAACCAAGGTATAGGTCTGTTTTTGAAGTGGGTCTATTGTTGTGGACCAGTGGACCGTGTAATTGTTTAATTGGTGTGCCCTCTCTGACCCCCAGTGGTGGTCAGACTATGGGGCCTCCACTCAGTGTCTTCTCATTGGTCACTGGTGGTAGAGGTAGGAGGGACAAGTATCAGTGATTGACATCCACTGCCTATGGGTCCTATATATAGAGGTATGTCAAGTTTGACAGAGTGGAAAGCCCAGGTTGCTCTGAAAACAATATTAATTTGTTGTTTCCAATAAATGTACTCATGTATTTATAACTGACAAATACTTAAAGTATAAATGTTCAAACTATTTTTATCAATACGCATTTGATTTATCATTACTTAATTATGTAAAATATCTTCATTTCAAATTGATTTTAATTCCAATTTTAATAAGGGCAAACAAAGAAACAGAAATCCAAACTACTTTCGGCCTTAACTGGCTCCTCTCTGGCCTGACTGGTGAGGTGAGGTGTGTGTGTGTGGGGGGGGGGGGGGGGGGGGGGCACCACCACCACCACCACCACCACCACTGTTAGGAGTGGTCGGCAGTCAGAGTAGACTTGTGCTAGAGGTGATGGTGGGGGGGGGGGGGGGGGTTAGTTGAGTGGGCTGGCTGGATCACAGCAGTGGGGAGGTGTGGGGGGAGGGGGAGAGGGGGGAGGCCATCCACACCCCATACCACAGTGGTCAGGCTGGTCACACTCTCCCACCAGGTGAGAGGTTACTGAGTAAAGTAATTCAATGAGATGCAGTGATCTGCTTGGAGAGCTGATTTGTCAAACAGGACCCGGGGTGGGTGGGGGGTGGAAACGTCTGTTGGGTGGGGGTGTCCCGAGGAGGGGGAGGGGGGGAAGGCCATCCACACCCCACACTGGTTTGCCAAACAGGACTGTGGGGTAGGGGTGGGAAGGTGGGGGGAAGAGAATACAGCAGTGCAGGGCAGCTGTACACTCATTGGTCAACCTGATTGACCAATAGGACTCCCACCTATACCACCATCGAGCGTATGACATGTTCCTTTTATAACATTTAAAAACCACCAATGCAACATCGGCCAGTTCCTGGCCGACAATCTTCAGATTTCTAGTTTAGTGTGATAAGTATGTCACATTCAAATTTACATGTTTGATCTGAATTGGTGCTAAAATCGGCCGATTATTCTAGTTGAATCAGCCGATTTTAGCACTGATCGTTTAGCCAACATTGTCAAAATGCCTAAGACCCATATCTTCGTAACTTATTTGGCTGATCAGGGAAATCTTGATCAGTGTCTCACGATTAGAGATGGTGTCTATCATGAATAAATTTTACACCTAAAAATGCCTCTTTGACACTTTTTTGCAAAAAAAATTTGGTAAACAGCAAAATCACAGATCATGGGACCCTATTCAAATTTTCCCTGATCAGCCAAATCAGTTACGAAGATATGGGCCCTGATGGATATGGGCTTTACATTAATAGAACCAGGATTACACTTGTTAACATATACCATTGTTGGTACTTTTCAGAGAGCTGCAGTCGACGTTCGCCCGCCTCTCCCGGCAGGTGGACCTGGCCAAGGAGGACCTCAGCGAGGAGCTCAAGAAACTGGCCGACGAGATCGGCAAGCTGGACAACGTTGCCTCGCGTTCCAACTACCTAAAGTGAGTTGACTGCTTTCTAATTCTTTAAGTGATTCTTCAATCAATTTTTCCCCCCCCCAAAAAAAAGATGTCGGTATATAATTTAACAAAATAGCGGTTGTCAAAGCATAATACCGTTAAACCCCTTATTTGAAAAAATACCCAAAACACACTGCCATAGAAATAGCGTTCGGCTTAAATTGCAGTTTTACGATAGTTAGCATTGAACTTTATTCTTCGGCGATTTATATAAGAGGAGATCAAATAATCATATTAATTCTGTATATTTTTATAACGTATGCATAATACTTTAAGACCGTATACATATTTGTTTATTAGAATTTGTTATATACCTCAAAGCACAAGTTAGATAGAATAATCATTATCTTGAATATGAAAATTATTTGCCGCTGTATCTTTGTATGTTTAAACGCCATCTCATATTGTTGGAACATATCTTATCTATTTGAAAAATATAAATTGATTCTATGGTTTTATTTTTCAGGAACAAAGCTGGATATTTAGACAGCGAACTTAACGGCTTCATCCAACAGTTCCTCAAGCCTGAGAGCCAATTGTGATTCTTAACTTCTGTGACCTATATAGCCGTGACCTCCCTGACCTGTTTATGTAGCCTTTGACCTAGTTATGACGTCAGCTGACCCAGTTTTAACCTATCTTGCCTACTTTATGTAGTACTGTTAAATAGGTTGAGATAAAACTGAATGCATAAATATGTTTTCATGTATATAACTATTGACATAGGCAATTGGCAATGGATGAATTGTGAAATTTGTTAAATTTTGATGCCCTGTACATGCAATGTATAAAAAAAGAAAACGTTAAATTTAGTCAAATGGGGTTCAGTCATTATACCAGCATGTTTTTTTTAAAGATGAACTTGTTAAATAGATCACATGACAAATACTTGTTCGTTTTTATAAAAAATTGTTCGCAACTTCGGTGCTGCCTCCCTAGATCTGGAGAATTATTTTATTCAACCCCAAATAGAAAATAGTGATCTTACATCGCTTTGGGAAATATTAAGTGTGTAACACATTCGATTAATACTGATGCATAAAAGGGCATTAGGTGTTAAAATTAGATATATGTATTATGTAATCATAGACTTTTTGACCATACTAGATGTGGTTATTGGCCCAAAGATAAAGCAAAATGTAACAAAGAAAATGAGAAAACGCTATCCGAACCATTAAGTCGTGTGAGTATAAACGACAGATCTATTAATCCGACATATGGGATACAAAAAAATGTACTTTGTATACTAAGAATGATTTACTTGATTTTGACTTTCATTTATGGATTAAAAAAACTACCCCCGGTAAGCAGTTCCAGCAATCGACGATTTAATAACACATCAAATAATACTACTATCCATATCTTATTACAGAGAAAAGTAATTGATAATTTTGTTTTGTGATATAGTGAGTGTCAGAGGTTATTGCTGAATAATTTCTTGCATTTTAAAACCAAAAACTTGTGTCTTCTACAACTATAAGCGGTGGCATCGATTTCATAAGCACTTGTTCTCGATCTTCTAGTTTTATGAAGTAACTGGCTTTTGATACTAAGGACTTGTACATAGTAACATTTTGACTTCAAGTTCAACCCCACTCCTATACCCCCACACTTTTTCTTTTGATCCATCCGTAGTGAATATGCTCCATCTAAGGCATTTTGAGTCTAGAAAAAATGTTTCTGGGCTTCAGCAAAACCAAAACTTGTATAATTTATGTATATAATTACAGTTTTAATAGGATAAAAAGAAGAATTAAGTCTTAGCGACGCGATATGGGTGATTCCTATTGCTATGATTCTTTGCTATATCCATGTCGTTGTACAAGCCTCTTTGAAAGTTGTTGAATGGGCGCTGAATTCAGTATTTCTTTGAAAGATTTACTAATTGTGGTAGGCAAATACGTTTAAGAGATTCTACGAGGTGAACTTCTGAGTGAACCTTTTAATTTATGTTGTGCTAACAAATATTATTTGTTTGTCTTCGCTCAATTTTGGCGTATTTCTTGAAGCGACTTGGAAGTTCTCATATGGCGTATGTAAGGGTGGTTGTGGCTTACGTAGCGTGCCAAAAATAAATGGTAAAAGAAGTTAAGACATTAACCAAATACAGTCTTAATAGATATGTAAGACATTGTGAGAATTATTTATTTCATTTAATACCATTTGATGGCGAAACAAACAACAAAACTAGATTTCTCAGTACTTTTAGTGGAATTGAGAACACGTGATCCACGATATTGTAGTAAAATGTAAGTGAAAATGGTAATGTTTGAATCGAATAAATGTGTAAAAGGAGAGAAGAAAAAATGGGTTATCTGAATTTATCTCGGCTTCATTTACCGTAATATATGCTTTATGATGTTATAGAATTTATGCCAGGTTTACTGCATATATGCTATGGTTATTCTTTTTGTATTCAAAAGTAAATGGTATAATTATTTTACATTTAAATGTATGCCCTCGATCTACAGTCTCTTTTGACTCCTTTCGCCAGTCCCGTTGAAACACGCCTTATCTGTTTGTGATACTTTATTATTTGGTTATAGGGTACATATTATTTGTATGTAATTTTATTGGAGGCGTGATATTTAAAAGAAAAGCTTATGTTGCAATTCATTAAATGTAAAATTGCATCGCACTTTTAGTCTTTAGGTCCTAGGATATGCTTCAAAGGAACCGATGAAATTACAATTTGATGATTTATTTATGGCACACATATTTTGAACCCTGAAGCTGAAAGATGTTTTTCCTAAACTACTTGACGACTGAATAATCAAATATCCCTGGCATCTTCATGGCTGTTGAAGTATAAGGTTGCCTGTCTCTGACATTATGATTTTAGTTTCCTTTCAAAACGGATTCCATCTTGCATTTGTACTAATTGGGTCTGTCCAATAACATTGAGAATTTGAACAGTAGGAAGTGTACCATATGCTGAGTACAGTAAACCAATAAATTGCTTATACATTGACGTTTTCGTTTTGTTAGAATTTACTCCCGCGAATTATATCTCCAATCTGGAATAAAGGGCGCGCTTTTTGCTATATGAACAAAAATATTATTTTGATATGAAAAAATGAAAAATAAAAATGATTTGATATACCGGTAATACAAATAGATCTAAACGGATAATTATAATAGACTCTATAGGCCTTATTGTCATTTTAGAATTCAAATATACCTCCATTAATGCAAAAAGATTTTTTTTGTACTGATGCAAAAGGTAAAATATAAAAAGTAAAAATCATACAAAAAGATCTACATTCATTCCTATAGATTATAGAGATCCTTAATACAGAGAATACTGCCTAGCTAAATATCTCCTTTTCCTTGGCTTATGGACATCGTTGCACTCTTTTCCCACAAGGTGGCAGTGTTTAGAAACTCCCCCATTGATAATTTTCCCTTGGGATCAGAGTGAATGAAATCTAACAGGAGAGCAAATGAAATTTTACAAAACTGTGTTTTCTACAGTCGAGGAACATGACTAGTCCATGAATTTGGCTATCCAAAACTTCCCTTCCCTCAGCCCGTCCTCGATAGTATAGTGGTTAGTATCCCCGCCTGTCACGCGGGAGACCGGGGTTCAATTCCCCGTCGGGGAGAGGAACACGTTTTTCGTTTTCCCAACTAAAAGTACGTGTCACTGCAATCTATTAAAGTTTTGCGGGCGTGGTAACTACTGCAACCACAGAAATGATCAAATCTTGATGAGTTGAGTGTTTTTGGATACTGTTGCTGAAATTCAGAATATGTATTAGTGTGATTTACCTAAGATTTTACATCAGTGACAGTGTCACTGACACCTACCTGAACGACGCTGTCACTGTCACTGTCAGTGTTAGACTGTAGTTATGTCCAAGTATGCTAGGTAATCAAACTATTATGTAAGAGATATCTAGGTCATGAACGGACTAATACAGTGTCAGTGCAAAATGTATATATTTATTGTCACCAGTAGTATGGGTATTGCCTCGACAAATACCACTTCGTATTTGTTGTGAGCATATTTAACATTAATTCAAATTTCAATTTCAATCAAAATTGGTGAAATAGTTGTGAAAATTGGTGAAATAGTTGTGACTGATATCTGGAACGAAAAACGAAAAAGGTTAGCAGAGCGTGGTTTCGATCCACGGACCTCTGGGTTATGGGCCCAGCACGCTTCCACTGCGCCACTCTGCTGCTGGTAGATGGAGTTCGAATCCTTGTGTATGAATGAGAAGTAGAGTAAAGTAGGTCACAGGAACGCTTTGGGGGGACGGAGAGACCACTCTGCCGCTCCAAAGTCCTAGAGCCTCGAACCAATGAAATCGAAGGAGGAGCAACGGAAGCTCGTCGGAGAATTTCGCGCACCTGCTAATGTGCGAAATAAGACTTGCAGCTGAGTAGCGATTTTAACAATGGCTTTTATCTGAATGACTGGGAAAAAAAAAAATGTTATAATTTGGTGAGGGAATAGGCCTATGCAATGAAATATTCTATGAAAATTAAATGAATCCAAGACTAATGTTATGGAACTTAAGAATTCAAATCGTGAGATTCAGGAATATAGGCATTTGCCTAGTCTACTGATAAAATTTATGGAAAGTAAATAGGCCTACGTTGATATATTTTATTACATCCGTTTTGATGAGTCCTTCTTTTGGAAACCAAGTTTTCTGTCAATATTATGAAAGTTATAGCAAAAAAATTGTCATTTCCCCCCTTAATTTGTTTTTAAACACGAAATAGGGCCTAAAAAATCAAATCCTCCTTAAAGGGGGTCTATGGTGGCGGACCAATGAAATCGAAGTTTGTCATGATATAAGAAGTCACACAGTACGAAGTAGAGAATACAGGGAACAAAGAATGGGGGAATGTAGAATAGCATTGTTTAGGCTAGAGTGGCGACTGGACTGTTTTTCTATTATTTTCATATCCATTGTTCCAGTGAATGAGAGGAGATGTGATGTGGGAGTGTATTGGAAGGGGGGGTTGGAAGGGGAACCCCCTCCCATGGGGGGGGGGGGGGGGTATGGGGTGCCACCGCCAGGAAAATTTTGAAAATTTGACCTCTCATTCATGCAATCTGAGGCATTCTGAGGCACTTAATGACCTTCAGAGACATCTTAAATTTCTATTATTTTCATATCCATTCTTCCAGTGAATGAGAGGAGATGTGGGAGTGTATTGGAAGGTGAGGGTTAGAAGGGGTATCCCCTCCCATTGGGGGGGGGGTATGGGAGGCCACCCCCAGGAAAATTTTGAAAATTTAACCTCTCATTCATGCAATCTGAGGCATTCTGAGGCACTTAATGACCTTCAGAGATATTTTTTTCTATTATTTTCATATTCATTCTTCCAGTGAAGGAGAGGGGATGTGGGAGTGTATTGGAAGGGGAGGGATGGAAGGGATATCCCCTCCCATTTGGGGGAGTATGAGGTGCCACCCACAGGAGAAATTTGAAATTTAACCTCTCATTCCTGCAATCTGAAGCATTCTGAGGCTTATGTGACCTCTAGAAATGATAGTTTTCCTATTATTTTCATTTCCCTCCAATTGGTGGTGGGGGGTATGGGGGCCATCCCCAGAAGAAATTTGAAATTTAACCTCTCATTCCTTGAATCTGCTCATTCTGAGGCACTTAAGCGACCTCTAGAAATGCTAGTTTTCCTATTATTTTCATTTTGATATTGGAAGAGTTACCCCTCCAATTAATGGTGGGGGGTATTGGGGCCATCCCCAGAAGAAATTTGAAAATTTAACCTCTCATTCCTGCAATCCCAAGCATTCTAAAGCATTTATGTGACCTTCAGAGATAATAGTTTTTTTCTATTATTTTCATTATCATATCCATTCTTCCAGGGAATGAGAGGTGAAAACAGCTAGGCTATAATTTATGTTTAGTAAATTTGTTTTGCATTTCGTTGTGGAAAAATGTGTCACCGTGGATATACCTAAAAGCAAACCTCAATATCTAAAAAAAAATTCAAAGGGACCCAAAGACAATATAATTGACAAAATACTCAAAACTTAGTATAGAAATAATATTATGTTAGATTGTACTAATGGCTTAGTACTTTTAATATATTGTCATGATATATAATCCAACAAGGATCAGGCTTAGCAAGTCTACTTCTAGTCTACTTCTAGGAGAAATATCTTACGCTCCTAGCGCCACCTGTTAACCAGTATAAAAGGCGCTGCAAGGTAGGGAGCGAGGAGTTAGTTGGTTAGAAGTTAGTAGTCACTTAGTTTAGTGAGAACATTAGCTAAACATGTTTAGCCAAGGAGTTATATCTGGAGTAAGTACATCGACTCCGTGTAACAGACTGGAGTTTACCAATATCCACTACCTCGGACATAGGATTGTGTTAGAGCTGAATACTAGAATGGTCTAGAAGGCGTTGGAGCAACTCGTGTTCTAAATGTGGTTGATTGCTGATAGGAGATGGGAGGTGGACTGATGAAGACTTATACATGGTGGCTTTGACTCGGGATGAGATGTTTACTGAATAAAAACCCTTTCATATTAAGAAGCTCCCTCATCGTTCATTTCTTTTGAACTATTGGGAAGTGAATGGACAAACTTTAAACGCGGTCTGAATTACTCAGGCATTCTGGAAAGCAACTCATGAAGACTTGGATATACACGAATCTTACGCAGTCTTAAATCAACATTAACAATAGTTCATTTGGTGGAGATTACCCGAAACATGACTTGTGCCGTTTTGCTCATCCTTGATGTCAGCCACCGGTGATTTTGAGGCTTCCTCTAACCCCAAGCCTCAATCTTTGCGGCCCGCAGGACACGATGTGTCAACATCATATACAGGGAATGTGGAAAACCGCCACCTGGTAGGTAATCCCTTAGACGGGGAGGCACAGAGACAGGAGGTCGCAGCCAGACCCAAGCAGCTCTGCCCCGAAGGTGCACAAAATTACCAAACCCGTGGCAAAGGTAAACCATTTCCCTGGCACCTAGGGTCCAAGGATAGGCCGGTTCTTGACGAAGGACTTGAAACCCTAACACACTCGGGACGAGTTGAAGGGAAGAACCGTCTCACGGAATATCAGCAATATTGGAACCCAGGGTACGTACCACCTACGGACCACGAAACTGGTACTAGCTCTCGCTCCACCTGTGAATCTGATGTGAACAATCCGTGGTGTAACCAAAGTGTTCCTTATCGTTTACTACCCGCAGCGGGAGGTGAAGGCGAACAGGAAGTTTCCAATGGAGATAACCTATTTTCTTCAGGAAACCTAAAACAACGACAAAACACCGCGGATAACTCCAGCCCATCAGGGGGAAAACGCCCCGAAAATCCGGTAATCCTACCTGATGGGAGCTCTCTCACCTATCCATTACCCCAACGACTTGAGTTTATCAGTCACCCACTGGTAACACCAACTCACCCCAACCCGGGGGCGTCCATTCCTTATTCCACTGTAGCTAAAGGAAAAACAGTGGGAGGGGATAGGGGAGTGGGAAGGGAAGCAGAGGGAAACAGCGAGAAAGTAGGCAATCTACAACCCTATCGATTAACTTACGGTGTAGAAACGAACTTAGACCAAGCTGGTAAAGGAGCGGAAGCTCAGGCCTTTGATCCAGCCGAAATATTAAAGCAGTGGGCAGACTCAAGCCCCGAAAAGCACATAGATTTAGAGAGGCTAAGCGATCAGGATAGTGAAGAAAATGTAACGCTTAAAGCACAAGATTTTAACACTCTAACTCATGAATTGTATGAAGAATACGAGGACGAGTACGAGGAAGAAAATAGCGAGACAGAACAAGCAGCCGCAAATGTCAGAGGGGGTAGTCCTGATAGAAAATTAGCTAGAGAAGATAAATCAACCTCGTCTTCATACGAACTTATTACCGAGGATGTTTTAGACACAGGTAAGAAAGCTAAACTAGAGAGTGAGGACGAAATTAGTGTAGAGGAAATACCTGTGAAAGAACAGTGGGACGATCACGATATACAAAACCTCCACGAAAATAATATGGCGGAAGGAGGCGTTCCTTTGATGGATCTAGTAGAAGAAAGAGAGGATAGAGATCAACGCCAGCAACCCGATGAAGGGGGAGCTGGGGGTGTAGATCTGGGGGCATGGCATCCTAACCGTGGGATGGACCCTGGGGGACCTCAACAAAACAATGGGAATGGCCAGATCCTAATCCAGCAGCCGGACCGAGGCGTGCAGGCAGGACCTATTCCTCCTCTTATTCAACAGGCCCAAGGAGGCCAAGGTAATCAGGCCAATCCTCCCCTTAATCAACAAGTTCAAGGGGGCCAGAACGATCAGGCCAACCCTCAAGGACTTATTCCTCCTCTTGATCAGCAGGTCCAGGGAGGCCAGGATAATCAGGCCAACCCACAAGGGCCTAACCCTCCTCAAAACCTTCTCAACAACCCTCCTCAAAACCTTCTCAACAACCCTCCCCAAAACCTTATTAATAATCCCCCTCTGAATCAGCCCAATCTGGGGATAAACCCTGGGGGACTCCAGCAACCCGGTGCAGGGGGAAATGGTGGTGCGAATCCGGGAATACAGCAGCCTAATCCTGGGGTAAACCTTGGGGGACTGCAACAAAATGATGGGGAAGGCCAACCAGGCCAACAGCCCGGCCGGGCCGTGCCAGCGGGAGGTGGGGTCGATCAAAACCTGCTTCCTCACCTATTGCAGGCGATGGCACTCGCGGCCAATCTTAACGCAGGCCGAGGAAGAGCGGATAACCAGCAGGGTCAGCAAGCCCCAGCAGGCCAGATTAATCAAGCAAATCCACCAGGACCCAATAACCCTCCCCCGAACCAGAACAACAATCCTTTCCTTAACCAACTCAACAACCCCCCAAACCCACCGAATCCTCCACCGCCCGGACCACCAGGTCCGCCGGGCCCACCAGGTCAGAACAACCCTCCAAACCCACCGAATCAACCAAATATTTGGGAAATTCTACCACAGTTGGGTCTGGCACTGGGGCAAACACCAGCGCCAGTGCGTGAAACGACTCACAGTGGTCACCAAAGGGGACCAAACATTAGGTTACCGTGGTTTAGTGGAAAAGAAGACGAGCAAATAGAAAAGTATTTCAGGGAATTAAAACGACTGAAAGCTATCTATGACTGGTCGGACGCCCATCTCCTGAATATGGCGCTGTTAGGCCTAAAAGGAAGGGCCGACGACTGGGCAGGAGCGTTAGCTGAAAGTGAGAAAGACTCATTTGAGAAGCTAGAAGCCCAAATGACCAAGATCTTCGGTGATCGAAGAGCTAAGTGGCAGAAACACGCAGAGTTCTGTGGCCTTAAACAAGGAAAAGACCAGAGCGTGATCGAATTTGCAGGTGTTCTGAAACAAAAGCAAGTTAAAGCAGAGGCGAGTGAAAGCATGATGTTGGCTGTGTTTTTAGAGGGATTAAAACAGGGCGTAGCCAGGCAAGTAGCTATACTGGACCCTAAGTCGTTCACCGAAGCGGTGGATTGTGCAACGAGGTTAGAATCGTTGGACAAAGGCAAAGGGGGAACTAAAATATCTAATGCAGTGAGCGAACTGGCTGGAAGCCAAGAATCAGAGGAGACCGCGGCCCTAAACTCCATCTCCGAACGATTTGGAGTGGTGCTGGCCCGACTGGAGGCCGCTCCATGGTTCCAGAAACCAAAGCCAGGGCAAAGCGGGACTCCCCAGAGTGGTGGTAACTTTAAACAGCAAGGTTATGAGAGAAAAGATAGGTACGAAAACCAGAAAGGTGAAAGAAATTCAGATCAGAAGCCTAAATCCAATATCGCCCCAAACAGAGAGGCAGATAAGGGAAAGAATCTGCCAACTCAACAGAAAGTAGAGAGACCCAGATTGCCTTTTGATGAAAGTAAGTTTTGTATCATTCACCAACAGCATGGTCACTCTACAGAAGCGTGCTTGTGGTTAAAGAATAGGTTGAGGGAAAAACCCCCGCGGATCTACAAAGATAGCAAAGCCAGTGGTACCGAACAAAAGAATCAGGGAAACTAGAGGAAGGGTCCGTTCATTCCACGATAGAATTAGGCGCAGTGGACGGACCGGCTAGGAGAGAGATAGGAGACGAAGCATTTTTCTTAACGTTAAGATTTGATGATCAGAAGGAGGTTAGATCTTTAGTAGACACAGGAGCGAGCGATTGCTTCATGTCCACACATTGTAAACGACAGATCCCTAAACAATGCATTTTAGATGAATGGAAGGTATCGAAGGGAAACATCAGTTTGGCAGACAACTCGTCTCAAGTAATACTAGAACAAATTAGATGTAAGTTTTCAATCCAGGGATCGGTGGTCTGCTATGATTTCAACATAGTGGACGATCTATGCCACCTAATAGTAATCGGGAGAAACTTATTAACAGTGCTTCGATCAGATTTATCTCTACCAGGCGCAAAGATAGAAGTGTTTTGTGGAAACCCTATAGTTAGCAAAGAAACAGTGAAAATTCCGCCGGGGAATGAATGCATCATACCGGTAACCACTCGAGAGCCGCTGGGATTAGACTCACCGGTAGCTTACTGCGCACCGGCGGTAACCGCACCAGTCCTAGTAGAGGGGTGCGTGAATACGGTGGGAAGCCAGTGGTGGATCAAAGTCATGAATCCGCTAGATGAAATGCAAGAAATCACTCCCCAGGAAGTATTAGCTTTTGCGGAAGAATGCGCAGTGCCTGAGGTAAACCAAAATCAGATAGAGGAGTTCCTAGACTTGTGTTATCTAACTAAAACAGAGACCCCAATGTCCATCTGTAGGATTTCTGTAGAAGTAATGAAAGACGCAGTGCAAATGGAAAGCCAAACCTCTGAGGAGAAATCCCGAGGTAAAATGGATGAAAATGTAAGTAAAATAGATCTGACCGAGTCGTGCTTAAACGAAGAACAACAGGTAAGGTTTAGGCAAATGCTTAATAACAATAGAAATGCACTAGCGTTCTCAATGGAAGAGTTAGGTCACTGTGAAATAGCGCCGATGAGAATCATTGTGGATGAGTCGCAGGGAGTCATAAGTTCCAGACCATACCGATACTCTCCACAGAAAATGGATATCATCGATGAACAGGTTAGGCAACTCATAGATATAGGTGTCATAGAACCCAGCGAATCGGCTTGGCGAAGCCCGCTGGTGGTAGTGCAGAAGAAAGATGGCAAACCTAGGCTCTGTACAGACTTTCGCATGCTTAATCAAGTCACTTTTAAAGATAAATTCCCCATGCCCACGGCTCGCTCGCTTTTCCTATATATGGCTTACAAGAAACCCACTATGTGGACAGCTTTAGATCTGTTGAGCGGCTATCATCAGTGTGTAATCGAAGAGGACAGTAGAAAATATACCGCTTTTGAAACCCCGATGGGTGTGTATCAGTATAAGCGTGTACCATTTGGCTTAGTTGGCGCACCTTGGCAGTTTACCAAGGTAATGGCCATAGCGCTAAAGGGATTGATTCCTAGAACATGCTTAGCATATTTAGACGACGTAATTGTCTACGACACTACATTTGAAGAACACCTGGCGAGCGTTGAGGTGGTTCTCCAAGCTTTGGCGAGAGCTAATCTTAAACTGAAACCGTCAAAGTGTGAGTGGTGCCGCAGTGAAATCAATTTCCTCGGCCACGTAGTAAACGCGGAAGGAGTGGCTACACAAAGGGTAACCACAGAAAAGATTACAGCCTTTAACCGTCCACATAATGTGAAAACTATTAAATCCTTTCTGGGACTGTGTAACTACTACCGATCGTTTGTCCCTAATTTCGCTGATCTAGCAAAGCCTTTAAACCGGCTGCTAAAGAAAGAAGTATATTTTGAGTGGACAGAGGCCTGCGAGGAAGCGTTTCAACAGTTAAAGAAATTGCTGACCTCGCCACCCTTACTAATTCATCCAGATATAGGAGGGCATTTCTATCTACTAACTGACGCATCAGACGCCGCGTGCGGTGCAGCGGTTTGTCACAAACTAGATGAAATCTACCGTCCGGTTGCTTTCTGGGGATGTACTCTCCGGGACGCCGAATTAAATTATTCGGTAACAGAAAAGGAGGCTCTGGCAGTAATTAAAGGCATTAAGAACTATGAGGACATGTTGCAGGGAGCTAAAATCACAATAGTGACTGATCACAAACCGTTGATTCCCCTGCTACAGAGTGCCTACAAAGCCCCGTCAGCCCGGCTGAGACGGTGGGCTTTAGCGTTATCAGATTTTGATTTTGAAATCATATATGAGCCAGGAGCGACTCATTTTCTACCGGACTATTTGTCTAGAGTCTATCATGAGCATGTCCCAGGTGAGGAATATGAGCCCGCTGTGGGATGTGAGTTATTTGGGGCCGAAGTTCAGGATGAAGAGCTTTCTGTGGCTACGGTATTAAACGCGCAACTCCAAGATGCGGAGTGCGCGCAATTGATAGACTACCTGCAGGACGGAGACCTACCGACAGATCCCCTTGAAGCTAGGCGAATAATGGACCAAGCTGATTTTGTAGGAATGGTAACACCGGGGGTACTATGTAGGTTCAACGTCAAAAGGTATAACAAACACCAAGACCAACTGGTCAGACTAAAACCTCGTATGATAGTTCCAGGAAAGTTAATTCCCAAAGTCCTGAGACTATTACATAATGACATCTTGGCTGGGGGACATGTAGGGATCAGTAACCTCACTACCAAAATCTCTGATAAATTCTACTGGCGGAACATGAACGCCGACATAGTAGACTATGTGAAAGCTTGTGAGACCTGCTCTCTGAGGAGACGGGCTCCTTTGAGGTGGTACAGTGTGATTTCATCGGGCCACTAAAGAGGGCTAGGGATGGGTCAAAATATATCATGACCTTCATAGACCTACTAACAGGTTGGCCGGAGGCTTTCACCACGAAAGACTCCACTGCGCAAACCGCGGCCAACTGTTTCCTAACCGGGATAGTGTGTCGGTATGGACGGGTAAACCGTCTGCACACAGACCGGGGAGCGGCCTTCCTCTCAGGGCTATTCAGGGAAATCACCACACGACTAGCGTGCAAACAAACGTTCACTACTGGGCGAATGCCGACTGGCAACGCTCGAGTAGAAAGACTACATAAAACCATTGAAAACCTGATTGCTTATTATATCCCTGACGACCACTGTAACTGGATCGATCTACTTCCCATTGCATTATGGACAGTTAGATCCACAATCAGTGTACGGTCGGGATACAGCCCGCACACCCTGCTGTTTGGCAGAGATCCAATCAGTATGGGAATGCCTGAGCAGGGAACAATTCCTGAAACGCTGAACGACTGCGAGTTTTTCATGCAAACCAAGGATAATATTGCTATGTTTAGGAATATGGCTGAAAGGGTAGTTCAAAACTACGAAAAAGATCTGAGGCTGCGAATTGATGAGCGGGCGCGGCCCACACAGATGTACGAAGGTGATATGGTATACATGTACGACCCTTTAGCTAGTGAAAATAAAGAGTCTAAGTTCTCAAACAGGTATACTGGGCCATTCAGGGTAATTGAAACAAAAGGAGACCACCTTGTTAGACTAGTGTCTTTAAAAACTGGAAAACAGGTCCCACATCTAGTAAACATTTCAAAACTCAAACCTGCACATGGGCCTTGGTCTCCCGCCGTCCCTCATAACATTCCCAAACTGGTGAGAGAAGCGAAAATCACTAACTCAAAAGGGGCAGATCCTGACCGAAACCCTGAATTGCATCACACTCCGACGGGTGAAATCGCTGAGGAAGATGGCGAAATAAGGGGTGCTGAGACTGAAAACTCAACGGGAACGACCGGTCCCCGTGAGCATGATGCAGTTCCTATGACCAGGAAGGTACCTACGCAAAAACCTGGTCCAAGTCCCACTGATTTAGCAGAAACAGATGGGCAAATCACTGATGGTCAGGGCACCAGTACGGACACCGCGCTGTCCACAAACTTATCCTTTGTTCCTAATAAAGCCGCCTGTGAACGGGGAACAGCTGGCGCTAATGGACAGAGGAAACGCAAACGAGCTAAACGAAGGGGCAAAAGCCAGCCGTTGGAGGGGAGATCCCCTCCAGACAACAACAAGCCCATAAAACTACCCTGCGGTGATGTGCCGATCTTGGATACATCGGAACAGAGCCCAGAAAAAACAGTAAAGGACCATGTCCCGACGAAAGGTGGCTATAACCTACGTCGGAACCGCCGCCCTAACTACGTCGCTCTGTCCAACGGCGGGGAGAGCGACGACATGGATGATTAATGCAGGAAATTTAGCCGCCCTGTGAAAATAAAGGTTCGGCGGAGCGGCACCGTTAGCATCAGCGCTAATGGAACAGGTGGTCTGCCTCACGGCCACCTCGCCGCGCCCAGGGGCGTGGCAGAAAGGGAGGGTGCGCACACCAAGAGAGATGCCAGTGGTTTGGCGTCATCTCTTGGGACCGGATGCAAGCGTTCCCCCCTCCACCTGAAACAAGATACAGCTCCAAATATGGAGACGGCATGGACAAGTGGATCGGTTATAATTTCGTGGGATCCGCGCCGGTCCACCAGTCGGTCCGCAACTCTGCTCCTAGACGGTCACCTCTGCTGCAGGTGATTGTGCGCGCAACCCAGCCCGGGAGGAAACGGAGATAGATATTGATTCTATCTCTGAACAGAAGTTGGAGATAGAAAATTGTTCGACTTCCGACTTCTCCTGGAAGGAGCAGAAAGAGAACTTAGCTGGGACACTGATCCACCGACTCATGGGGAACTGTCTAGCCCTCCGGCCACATAGCAATCCAAAGGGAACCACTACTTTCCCTGCGGACACGGAGGGAAGGATCATCGTCCCCCTGAGAAGGAAACGGATTGGCCGGCCCCACCAGAGGGCGCTGCCTACCAAGGGAAGGTTCGTTGGGCCATTCTTTTAGGATTTTACCAAATGAAAGAAAAGGCAGTCGAGAAGGAAAGTGCTAAGAAACAACCGGCTCAGACCTTTAGGCGGTGGAGTTGGCCGGGCCGGGGCGGTGTCCGTCCGGACTCGACCGACGCCGGGATTGCCCGGAAGAAGCCAAGGACACCAGCCCGGCGGCCCACCAGAACGACCACAGGCGGAGCCAAGAGGTCCGCTAAATCGGCTCCAGCCAAAAAGAAGACAGCAGATAAAGACTTCTACAATTTATCTGAGGTGAGTGACTCGGAGCCCGAGCCAAGGCTAACGGCGTTGGCCAAGCCGGTTCAGAAGGAGGAAGCGGCCAACCAACCGGTGCAGATACAGGCCGGCTGGTTCTGGGACCTTACGCAACCACTGTTCCAACTATTTGAGACCGTTGACGAAATTAGGAGAACAGTAGGACTGGATGTGCCAAAATCAAACAAACAGTTAGCTGAGATTAAAACTCAGATAGCTCCTTTCATTCAAAGGACCACACAAAACTCTAAATGCGTCAAGGAAAGTACCAGCCTACAAACAACACGAGGCGGCCGACCTCTGCCCACTCTGGAAAGGCGATCGGGAGGGGAACAGCTAACCGTCGCCGCTCCAGGACTAAAAGTGGAGGTAGCACCCGTTCAACACGCGCCAACCCCACCGGTGGGGAACGGGCCAGCGGGAGCTCCCCTCCTCCACCACTTACAGCCTGCGGACCCCGCTTGTTTAGACTTGAGCAGCTTGACAACGAGCTGCAACGCCAATCCCTCACCACTGCTATGGAACCAGCAGCAGTGGACGCCAACCAGCCAGCCGGGGGGCCCACTGTGGCCGAGCCCACTCCCAGCGACAAACCAACCACAGGTACCGAACCCATATCCCTCGAGCCAACCGTCGTACGATCCAACGGGGGCCGTTTCGGACTGGAACCTACTAGGCCAAGACCCCTCAGAGCAATGCGCCCATCGTCCTGCGAACGTATGAGAGGCTTGAGAATCACGGTCACCAAGGACGAGAGCGGGATCATCAGGCGAGTGGTAAATGACAACGGGCAAAACCTCTACGAGCATGTCCCAAACTAAAACGGACCAGAGGACCCGGGAGGAGAGCATATTTCAGCGCATGGATGATAGTAGTGCGCAGGAAAATAAGGTAACTTTGCTGTGAACATGTTTTAGATAAACTGCAAAATTAACTTTCTCAAGCTATCGCTAAGGCCAAAACAAAGACAATGAAGTGGCTAGTGCTGTTCGTATTAGCTATAATAGGGGGCATTAGGGGAGTGCATAATGACTCCAACCCACCTGAGGGGCTAGCCCCTAACGCTGAAGTGATAGCTTTAGAACAATATGGAGTAGTGTTAAAACCAGGGAAGTTAATGTCCACCGCGGATATAACACACGTCCGACAAGGCTTCCTAATCACTATTCCAAGGAGGCGCTCCTTCAACAAGGCTACCTTTGGCCAGGTCTGTCACCGATATCTACAGGGAGGAGACGCCCTCGATCGGGCCTGCTACCATATTAGGTCGCTGGTCAATTGGATGGATCAGACGTCGCAGGCGCTTAAGGGTCGGTACCGAGAAGTTCTTAATGAAACCTTAAGTTCCCTAATAAAGAACACTCAACAAGACCTTCAAAATCAAGAGTCTGAGTTAAAATCAGGTGGAAGGGTCAAAAGAATGAAGAAGTTGCCCACAATGCTGGACGATCCAGGATGGCCGACCTTTCCTCTTCCAACCTCTTGGAATCAAGGGCTGGCAGCTGATGTCAAATATAACAGAGAATTGATTAGAGTATTGCAAGAATCTTCGAACCAAATGATCGAAGACTTGGCTCTGATGAATGAAAAACATGACGAGGCTGTCGAAAAGATTAACCATGTCGTGATAGGCCTACTGGACAATCTAAGATCACTAAATAAGGCACGCAACACGACTCGCCGGAGGATGAAACTCGTGCAACATAAGGTGGATTGGATGGAACTGTACCTGAATATGATACCGGTCGCTCTGGAAGACAAGTTAGGAGAGATGGTGTATCTTCAATTAATGGTAGAACAAACTCGCGTGTTCAGGAAAGGTGTACAGCGCCTGACGCGGGGCCAGCTGACTATGGACTTGGTACCCCGCCAATATATGGTCGGAGCGGTCCAGGAAGTGAACAGATACCTGAAGGGGATCCACCCCAGGTTCCATGTCGCGTTCACAGATCCTTCCTTCTATTACGAGAACAGTCAACCTTCGTTCAAATTCAATGAAACCACTCAGGAACTAATAGTGTATGTAAGGGTGCCTGTGGTGGCTGATGAACATTTGTTCCGGGTCTACGAAGTACTAACTTTTCCTGTGCCAGTGACGGTTAGGGGGCGACTTAAGAAGGACGCTCTCCAAATTGTTAATCTACCCAAAAGTGTCAGGTTGTTATGGACAGACCATCACGCTCTGTAAGGACCTACCCTATATGAAAAAGATTACAGACAACACCTGCACTGCTGCGCTACTGAGGCGCGACGACCTAGCGATCCAAGAAAAATGTGAGCTGGACTATCTACTGGAAGCAGACTTCGGAGAGATGGCAGTGTACCTAGACGACGGAGATATGCTAGTGGTCAGCGCCGACACCCGAGGCCAAATGATTTGCAGAAACCAGCCTGCGGTCGGAGTGAACATAGAAAATTACGCAAGGGTTCAGGTGGAATGCGACTGTGCATTCCAAACACAAGGAGCGTGGATACCGTATAGCTTGCGAAATTGTGACCGGCACACCAGGATCACCACGGTTGTGTACCCACATAATGACCTGTTGGAAGCAGCAAGTCGTGTAAAGGGGTGGGACATGAATTTTACAACGTCCAAAAACGAACCCACTATGTTGGAATCAGACCCTATCCCTGAAACAATTAGGAAAGACCTGCTGGAGATCGAGGAAAGCCTGAAGGCCAAAATACCTGTAGCCTCCTTGGCCAAACGAATACAAAAACACCGTAAAGACTTGGCCAAGGGCATCAAGAAAGCGACTGACCGTTACGAGGTAGAGAAACACGCCCCGTGGTTCTCTATAGGTAACTTCGGAGGTGGGTTTGGTCTCCTCACCATCTTCTGCATAGTGGTGGCTGTGACAATTATTGGATGTGTCCTCTGGAAATGCTGGCGGAACCATCAAGGTAAGGCTGCCCTAGCCGGACTAACCATGACCTTACCTCGGGCCATGGCCTTGGAGACGGCGGACCCGGAGAAACTGTTGCACCATGAAAAGGCACTAACTGGGTGTCCAGACGCGACCGCCAACCCCACTGCAGTGGCAGTGCTGGCTATATTATTGGCAGTACTAGTCATCACTATAGTGGTCCTCGTGTGGCGAAAGTGGAGAAATATTAGAAGAAAGACTGTGGATGGGTTGTACGTACAGTTTGCCAATCCACATATGATAGAAACAATCTTCCTAGGCGAACTGGCTATGCCCTCAGACCACACTTATACGGAGGGCTATGTGCTCATTAGGGATCTACTGGTGACCCAGCTGTGTCTGAAATACACTCTGACAGTTACCTGGGGGGCGCAGCTGATGGGAGCAGCGACTAGACCTGGACAACACCCATCTAAGGTGCCACTACCCGACACCCTGAGGGTATCTAAAAAACTAGCCCGTCTGATGATGAGTAACTTAAAATACAATACCAGGGCCAGACTACTGAGATATTCCTCGGGGCTAGCCACTCCTGTACCCATGGGAGTACCTCGCCTCATCGACGCAGGGTGGTCCGATGTCGGAGCGGACTGGCCTCAACCGGTGTTGGGACAAGGAACAATGCCTAACGCTCCTCCTAGATCGACCACGCCCACCTCAGCAGCGACCGGAACAGGATCTGCACGAAAGACAATAAGGCCAGGGACATCCGAAATAAATCCAGGAACGGTTTATGAAGTTATCATATGACAATGTAACGAGTGTTGAAACCTGACCTAGTACTGAACAGGTAAAATTGGTGAATTAATAACACAAAGGTACGAATACTAAAACTAAAATGTTACAGGAAGTTCGCTGGGCAATACCTGTTTGGGTAGGTAGGGTTCTGTTGACTAGCCTGATCAATAAGGATTCACCAGTCAGGGAAACTTGGGTCGGGTAGGCTGGTCCAACCGTCTCTCTATGGACCCATGGGTTATCTAAATTTCTCTCAAGTCGAGTGTCCCATGCCCGGTAGCCTAGCTCAACACTCTCATTGTTATTGATTTGGCAACTCTTTTAAAGTAGGGAGCCATTTGGAACCGATCCTAGTGTCGCGAAATTTTAGCATTTAAAAAAAAAAAATACTCAAAATTCTGTATAAAAACTAAGAGCGCTCAACGGGACCAAATGCTCCCAACGAGCGAAGTGAACTTCCCCAAGCAAGTACCATCTACACCTGACCCCTGTGCTGTTGTTACCGCTAGGATCGGGCTGCAGTACAGGAGTCACTTGGGGAACGCCACTGTCTATTCTTTAGCATGCTTACATATATACTCTTCTCAAAGATGAGGGGGTTGCACAAGCAGCAGGAGCCTACCCACAGGCCTGGTGTCAGTGGTGCCTGACAGGAGGCAGGACGTTGGGGTTACGCGTCACTGACGCTGCGAAGGGCACTGGGGTGGACGCCCGACCATGGCAGTCACTATGCCCCGGGTGGATTGGCTCCTGACAAGCGGTCCCTTCATCACAAAAAAAATCGACGAGTAGAAAGAAATTTACCTAAAAACTAATATATAAAGCAAACCAATATTTGTGTAACTAAGAGCTCTTCCTCAGGGAATTTTGGGCAAAATATAATAAGAAAGCAGTATAATTAGTAACATTCTCAGGGGAGACGCTCTGTGACAGCACACGAGAGTACCTTATACGTGGCTCGTTTGCTCCTGGCATAGACACGCTGCAGCGGCAGGGATATGTGCAAATCCTGACAAGGCGTGCTATATTTGGGAGCTATAACGGAGGTCACAAGGAAATGTAGTTACGGGACAACAGCGAATTGGTGACATTCACAGGGTGCTCGGCTCTCTCTCACTATATCGCGACTCCCTCAGACGGGACAAGCCATCCCTGGGGGGGGAGAAGCTGTAGCGAAAACTCACAAGGCGGTGGAGCGAGGTGCTGTCCTTATTAATAGCCCCGTCGTCTTGGTTATGTGTAAATGACCACTGGATCACCGTATGTCTTAGGTCAAAGGATCCTGACTTTAACATAAAAAAAAAAGAAGTCAGGATCCAACGACAACTAGTATCAAGAAGAAAGAAAATAATGAACAACTGCCCATAATTCAAGACTAAGTTATTTAGACCACTTTTAGACCAGTTTTAATCGGGACAGAGACAAAACGGCAAGAAGTCAAGTTTCGACCCGGGTAAAAAATTAGAAATAATTAAAATTAATAAAGGAAATGAGCGGCTTCAGAGCTGACCGCCGTCGAGAAAAAAAAAAAAATAATAATAAATGAATGAAAATTAGTCTTGACCGCCGTCGTGGCACTAAAAGTATCCAGGTCTCCGCTCAACAGTTGAGCTGAAGAGGGGGGACATGGACTACTGATTCCCTGATGAACAAGCTACAATAAACTTGGTTGACACCCAGAGCTAATAAGTTTACCCGATCTATTAAAAAAAAAAAAAAAAAAAAAAAAAAAAAAAAATTCTAACTCTGTCTTTAGCACTACCTATCCCTGCCCTGCATGCGCATAGTTAGGATAAGCTGGGGGCGGAGTCTTTTCAGGAGTAGTCTTGACTCTCCACAAGAGAAACGGGCATAGACCTGAACAAGAAAACGGGTTTAACCTTGTACTGTACTTCGGTAAAGGCCCGACTTACTAGGTGCTGTCTGGAAGTAAGTGATCTAAGGAGATGCATTTACACATCTCTATAATTTAAAGGGGGTGTAGGCTGCATATTAAAAAAATATATATATATATGCAGTCTGCTCCCAATTATAACAATGGAAACTCGGTGCTACCCATTCTGGTCCTATGAATGGGAGAGTACCGACAAACCACGTGTAACTAATGAGGACCGGGAATCAGATCAGAAATGAACCTGAATCTGAGACCCGATCCTCTAGTGATAACAAATGAGGAACGAATAATCTCAACCTCCTTTGCACAGTTAGTACTTAATGTCCTTTAATGACATTTATAACTCACGGAATGAAAACGCTACCCCCACCGCTTGTCATGTTGGTTTTTCCCATGTGATGTAGAGTATAGGGTAGACAGTGAGATGTTACTGTTAACATAGGTGTAATATCTATTCAGTGAACCGTTTGGAGTTAGTGGCGCACCCGTTGGTATTATCAGAAGGGCGCCACTACCCAATATAAAGTGGAACTCGGTCTTCAAACCCCAGGCTGAATGTAGGGGGTGAACGCCGAGCTACCACCTGTAACTAGCAGAAAGAGAAGGAATTTTGTCGTAACATAATCATTCAATAAGAACAAACTGGGGTTTTAAAGCGGAGGCTTCACAAAATGGAGTCAAATATGTTAGAACAGTTGTCACCCTTGAAGGGGGTGTTAACCTGTTTACGTACAAATCCTTGAAGTGTATTGGGTAATTATTCTAACACGCTGTACAGAAAGAGTGTTATCGAGAGTATTGACTCTTGTAAAAAAAAAAAAATGACCTCTTAAGGTAAACCACCAGGGATCCAATTCCTATCATTATTCTTATCTCCCCAGGAGGTCGGTTAGGGAATCTGAGCGGGACAGTTTTGCATCACATCTCGGGCATTCATGAAGCCTTTGCAGATGGATGTTCTTGTAACGGCTCAGTCCCGACCTGTGGGCATAGGCTTCCACACATTCATCGCAAGGATATCACTGTCTGAGATGTTTGGCAATCTCGGGCACTGATAAGCGTGGCTTCTGCGTTCAATGGAACGGCGCCTACTAAGGCCTGATCTATGAATGTACGAACTCCCGCAGTGTACACACATGTATCTCTGCTTGGGACGCTTGATAATCTTTGTGGTGTTGGTGCCTTTCTAGCTCTTAATAAGGATACCATTCCTTCTTTCACAAGGACACATACAGAATCTTCATCTGGAAATTCATTCAGTGTCTTAAAGACTTCATCTCGGTCTTCTCACAGTAGTATTTTTTCCTCTTCGAGACGACTCTGAACATTAATACTCACTCTAAAACTTATTCTAACACGATGACACTGACGAAGTCTTGCTGTTAGACTAAAACATGGAATGGGTATCTGTGGCCTTCGCCACTACATCTCAAACTTACCAGGAGTCGCCAACAACTCGTTGGACGGCTCCACCTATGGTGTCGCCTCACGTGACCGACACGTCAATATTTCTTGTACCCTGTAAGGGGAACTACTCATCAAAGAATTCTGTCACAGCCAATCTAATGCTGGGAAGTCTGGACCAAAATACTTGGTCACCTACTGTCACCTAAACTTACCAAGGTGAACACCCTAGGAAGCGCTTGTTACCTAGGGCACCCCATGTGAATTGTTTCCAATGAAGACATTTACATTAATGTCCTGCACGGGAACGATAAGACTAAGAATTCTGTTATGACAAAGATAACACTGTATGAATATAGACCAAAACGTCCGGTCATCTCTATAAATCTATTGGGGCAGTGCCATCAAATTAACAAGTAATCGTAATACAATAACATTTAAAACCAACGGCGCAAACTACCCACACACACTGAGAGCCTGCTTGAATCGGTAATGTCAACAAACCACTAGTTAGGAAAACCTCCTATTATCGCCCAACTACGCGCGAAGTAAAATGTTTGATCATGTTCGCCTAAGCAATCCCTCCCACTAAAATAGTAAGCCGAACGTTATTCAGTGTCCAGCCGTGTCACCTCATTTCATTTACATCGCCCTAACATACCACAGGACCTGGAAAAGATAATAAGTTTAGTACGCAAGATCCTAGTTCTCGGCCCGCGTCCACCATCTTGGAACCAAAAGTAAACACTAGGTGGCCGCCCACGCTACCCGTTACCAAAATCACCAGCGAAACACAGTTTCTGGTTCCGGGAGTGACATCAGCTTCCGGAATACAACCACGTGAAGGCGAGCCGAGAACCACCAAGAAGAATTTGGCCAACAATCTCCTTAAAATCTACGGGTTAGTAGCCTGCCTAACATGCAAGAAACGGTGGGAGAAGGAAGATTGAACTTACCCGGTCTCGGAGCGGTCGGGGCTTGGACCAACTCGACGAGGGGAAGGCACCCGGTGGCAGGCGAGGAGACGAGGGGGACGACGCCCGGCAACGGCAAGGAACACCCACGATCCAAAGAAAAAAGAACAGTCTGTGGTCTGTGGTCTGGCGTCTCCCGTGTAAACAAACTGGCCGAAGCCTCCTGGATAGATAGTTCTTTAGTGTCCTGGGTATTGGTCGGGAATTGGATTAGAAAATCACTAGGTAAAATCACTTTAAGAAATCAGTATGTACAAGGAAAATGAGTGCCGACGGTCTACATCGGCAGCCGGGCGACCAGGCGCCCTAGGGTCCGGGCCCATCGCCGGACCACCCGGTCGGAGGGCATATAGCCATCGACCAATTCCCTGAAATCATTTATGGTCATGCTCCCGTCCGCGACCTCCTTCACAATGTGCAGGGCACGCCCGGTGTCCGCTGTCGGGACCCCAAACCAATCGTTGGCCCGACGAACTTCCTTACTGATCCGGGGTACCACTCGGTTAATCCATTTCTGGAAGGAACTGTCACTCTCCGTCAAGGGCCACTCACACGCGTCGAAACCCGACGGGGTTGTGAAGAGTAGAGTAGCCGGTTCGGGATGAGATTTAATGTTCAGGAATGCCCGATTCAGAGTCTCGGCGTAGAACTTTGAGACGGTATCCACGCTGATGAACAAGGGGATATATAGCTCCAGGTCCTCATCCCAAGTTAAAACGTCCAAAAGATTACACATGACCACCAGCACGTCTTCGGGGTGCATGACGTGGTGCGCGAACGCGTACCCCGCCAGCTCGGCGGTGGTAGCGTCCACACAGGAAAAAATAACCACCGACTTATCTGATCCGGCTAGAATGATGTCGTGGTAAGCGTCAATTCCTCCCTCGCGGTTAGAACAAAAAATGGCGATGCGGACCATCCTCGAGCCGTAGAAATAAGAAATAAAACTGGGACTAAGAAAAACACGTCTGTATGCTACAGAATGACCGTCGGCACTGATTAAAATGACGTCAAAACGAGGCTAATTTGGGAAACCCCTTTTTGATCCAAAAGATCCAAATTCTGAAATCGGCTAGCATGATCAAAACATCGTATAATTTCTTATAAAATCTGTGCTAAACTAAAGTTTAGGTCCCCAACCAACGTAATCAAGCGCCAGAATTAATTCATATCGGCCCAAAATATCAGGTCGAACCATCAAACTTGCAAATTTGTTCGAAACAGAAATTTGCCATCCGGGCGCTTCGCGCCTGAAGGATCCAAATCGAGGACAAACCTTGGGGGGGAACTCCAGTCAAGCGTCCCGCTAAGTACACGTGTACTAAGTATAGCTGGCGGACGCGTGACAGGAATGGTGGTATTTTCTGGTTCCAACTGCTCGGTATTACTAAACCTGATACAGAGACCTTGTATTTATTGTAAATAATGTTGTTATGATTGAAGTTTGGTTGAAATTTGACACGCATTGTATCATGAAAGTCGTTCGTTCAAAATGTCCGAATTCTCTGTATTGACTTATGTTGTGTTAATTTGTTCTGAAATTGGATTTGATGTACACTTGTTACTCTTAGAAGTTTAAGACAACCCTACACTGTATATATGTTGAGTTCTGTCGACTTGTGTTACAAATTACAAATGTCAGAATCTGTACATGTATGTACTAAGGAAGAACCCAACTCTATCACTTTAAGCACAAGTGTCATAAATCTTCATCCTCTGAAACTGAGTACGCCTGTTTATTAACATGATTATGTCATCATTTACTTGTCATACAATGATCATGATTCACTAAAACTTACCTGGATACCTTATGAACCTGTTCCGCTATTCTTAAGCCATAATATGGACTAACAATACTAGGAACGCTTCCTGAAAATTTCATGTTTATGAACCTTTTCAACGTGATCTCGAGTCTTAGCATGGACTACTGGAAATGTACTTGTGAATTAAGTAAAACTGGACATATGAATGTAACTTTGTTTACAGTTCTTGAAAGAACTTCTGAATTTATTGACACTGTGCTGAATGTACCACGAGAGTCAAGACCACCCCACCATGGTTTAACAAAAATGTCCAATCATCAAAATTGGGAGTTCATTATATTCATTTGGTTTGAGCTATGTCGTCCACCTCCTTAAACTCAAACACCTGACCGCCGTCGAATGTACTAATGGCTTAGTACTTTTAATATATTGTCATGATATATAATCCAACAAGGATCAGGCTTAGCAAGTCTACTTCTAGTCTACTTCTAGGAGAAATATCTTACGCTCCTAGCGCCACCTGTTAACCAGTATAAAAGGCGCTGCAAGGTAGGGAGCGAGGAGTTAGTTGGTTAGAAGTTAGTAGTCACTTAGTTTAGTGAGAACATTAGCTAAACATGTTTAGCCAAGGAGTTATATCTGGAGTAAGTACATCGACTCCGTGTAACAGACTGGAGTTTACCAATATCCACTACCTCGGACATAGGATTGTGTTAGAGCTGAATACTAGAATGGTCTAGAAGGCGTTGGAGCAACTCGTGTTCTAAATGTGGTTGATTGCTGATAGGAGATGGGAGGTGGACTGATGAAGACTTATACATGGTGGCTTTGACTCGGGATGAGATGTTTACTGAATAAAAACCCTTTCATATTAAGAAGCTCCCTCATCGTTCATTTCTTTTGAACTATTGGGAAGTGAATGGACAAACTTTAAACGCGGTCTGAATTACTCAGGCATTCTGGAAAGCAACTCATGAAGACTTGGATATACACGAATCTTACGCAGTCTTAAATCAACATTAACAATAGTTCAAGATGAGTCTAGTTAAGGTCAGCTCAGCCAATTCCAAGGGACGGGAGGTCTCACTCTCAAAGCATGTTACCAAAGATCTATAGACAGCTCCTTGATGTAACTACCTTGCCTTGTGCTCACACCTACAAAGGTTTGCGTTACAGATTGGAACATCTGATCATTATCTAATTATGAGGACTAATATGTATGTAAAATGCGTCGGCCGGGAATCGAACCCGGATCGACTGCTTGGAAGGCAACCATGCTAACCGTTACACCACCGACGCCTTGTGACAATGATAAGATCTGAAATATTAGATTTTTTTAGAGACTCAAAAATTGGAAATATATCTCCTGACATTTCAGACACTCATTGTAGATAGGCATAAAGGACCACAGTAAGACATACAAAGCATAGACTGCATGCATAGATAAATCGTTATGATTTTATAATGACTAGCAGGGGCGGATCCAGAGACTGTCTTTCAGGGGGGGGGGGGGGGGCAAGGTATCTGCCCCCCCCCCCCACCCCTATGATTTACCTTGCAAAATTTCTCCTCGGATTTGTCAAAACTACGAGAGTTAATTTTTAGTTGGGGGGGGGGGGGGACAATTGCCCCTTTTGCCCCCCCCCCTGGATCCGCCACTGCTGACTAGGCCTATAGGCCTACCTTACAGGGGAGGATCCAGGGGGGCGGGGGGGGGCGGACGGGCCTTGGCCCCCTCCCCTCCCCTGTTAGATCATGTTTGTTTGTGTGTGTGTGTGTGTGGGGGGGGGGCTCCCCCTGTATATTCATGTTTGTGACCCCCCCCCCCTTCTAGGATTTTTTGGATCCGCCCCTGCCTTATGTTATTTTATGGATATGGTATAGGCCTATATTCAGGTTCATTATTATTTGCCATTTCTGCGTTTAAATGTAACTAAACGATTTCAGATCACAAAAGGTGCCTTGGCAGTGGTCGAAATAAGGTTTAAATATTAAGGGACCAGTCGGGCCCTCTCAAGTCTAGGGGCTATAGCCCTTTTGGCATAGGGCCTAGTATGGGAGTAAGGGGTACAGAGATCCCTATTAATGAACAATGGCCAACAATGGCAATTTTTGGACTTTTATGACATTCAACATGGGGTTTTAAGAGATAAGGATACGGGAAATTATTATTTCTTAATCTAGATGTGGCGATATTGGAACTTCTTACTAATATTCTGATATCAATATGGTTAGAAACATATATCTCCTTAGCGTTATACAGGTCCCATATTTTCCTAACTAAAAATAAGCTTTTCATGGTAATCTTGATAAGTGTCGTATAGGCCTACTACCATTCTAGAGATTTTGTCTGTCACTAATAAATTGTTACAGCTCATAATCCCTCTTTAAGATTATACTTCGTAATAATGTAATCATTTTTTTAGACTTGATAGCTAATTTTGGCCAAATTTCATAACCTATATAAATTAGCCTAATCAAAATTACACCGATTGCCTTAATTCATTTTGAGAATATGAACGAACAGATATATCCATGCAGTACATGATAGTGAACAAATTCCCCTTCATATATATGTCAGAATTTGGAAAACAACAATAAAATACGCTATGATTATATAATCTCTATCTACATCCATGGATGTTTTTATCAACTAGATTAAAGATGCGACCCTTTTAATCATGCATGATCCCCTCGCATCAATAACGAATAGGACAATGCACCCAGTAAACATAATATATAGTCTTATCGACAGTTGACATTGAGAACGCCTGATAGGTCTAGGCATAAAGGCATTCTCAGACATGCACCTCTTTGTAAAAAATAAACATAAATATTTAATCATATTGAACTTAAGAGGTCAAATGCAATGTCTATATACATTATATCAAAAAAAGGCTATACAAATTGTGATGCACTAAAGCCTTTAAATACTTGAATATGTGTAGCCTATACACATATATACTCATGCATGGGTCATATCAAAGCATTCCAATTAGATAGGTCTCTGTAGTTATTGCCATTACAATATGAACACGCATACATAAAATTGAACTTGAATCTATCACTGGTTATCTAGGGTCAGAGGAATGCTGATCACGGAGAGACATATAACGGACAGTCATACTTCTACTATGGGACAGAGAAAATCAAAGTGATTATGCTGTATAGATAGGCCTAACAATTACTTGCAAAATTGCAAATTGTTTAATTTTACAACTTAGATAAATTCACAATTATAAGTATATGGCACATGATTGGTTCGCATCACACATTTCGGATCTTGGTACATGCGTATCATAATCTAATATTTATGAATCAATCAGTATAGTAATAAACAGTGTCTTCATAGTAATTAATGGTGATTTATTATTGAAATCACACGTACTTATGGGTGCAGACCCCTAAATTCGACAGGGCGACATGGGTATTTCTTAATTTCGACAGGGGACGTGGCAACTTAGTGATAAATGACATGGCCCTTTTCTTAATTTCGACATGGGACAGCAGCTTTAAAAAGATGGTGACATCTGACATGGTTATTTCCTAAATTCGACATGGGACAAGGCTGTAAACTTAAATATAAGGACAGGCGACAGGGCCGTTTTTTAAATTCGACAGGGGACATGCCCCCCCCCCCATCTATACCCCCGTACTTACACGTGGTTACATTTTCTTCCAGCCAACACTACCAAATAAAGATATTATGGCATGAGATGCAGCTTTTGGCAGTAAGATAATTATTATATAATATTATTGTGATCGCAATTATTACATAGGGATATATCCCGAACGAATCAGTTATATCACTACATGTACCCAAACCAGCCAGGGAAGATTTATCCATGAACAAACATGTTTGATCTTTCCTGTCGCATAGTAGGCCTATCAGCGATCACTTCTCTTCGGCGACATGATACACCGCCACGATGGACACCTGAACCTCATAAACCTCTGCCCCCCCCCCCAACCCCTTATCACCTAACCCCACGTGACACAATGTTATCTCTGGCTACTAGCAGTATCAGACTGCAGTCACGTCCAAATCCGCTGGGTGTTAAAACTTATATGTAAGAGGTAGAAAGGTCATGGAAGGACTACTAGCAGTATGGGCCCACCTGAGGGAAGTGACACCTGCTTAGAGTGAACACAATCAACCTACCTGACCAACACAACTCACCTGGGGCGTCTCATTATCAGCACTGTATGGACTAAATTGGAATATTAGCACTCATATACTAACCGCTGGGGAATATTGAAACTCAAATTTTAACACCTATGGAGTAAAATTAAGTTGCATGAACTTCTTTCGTGAACAGGACGTTACTGAATCAGCCAAAGGAGAACATTTATTCCAAGGACTATACTGTATGGACTAAACTATATAGGATGTCGGGGATTGACATTTGATTGCGTTTGGAGGTATCAGAGGATCATTTACTGCATAGATGGATCGTTAATGAGGTAAGTTTCCAAGGTAATCTATCGTTGGGGATAAAGTAACAGTGGGGATATGGTTTCCGGATTAGGAGACATGGATTAGGGGTGGGTGAGATTAGAGCACCTGGAGGAACCCATGGATACTGCCCACCCTATATACAGGGGACACTGAGGAGAGGTGGAGGTCAGTGCCGTACTGGTTAAAGTTACACAACAGTTACAAACAGTAATGTAGAGACTGGCAATCTGATCGATTGTTTTCTAGCTGTAGATAGATTTCTTTGAATATGGCTAACATACGTGTACACACAGTCACACACATAAACACACGGAGGTACACACAAAGTAAAACACAGCATTTAATGGTTTTGCTTCCACAAAGTAAATTTCCATAAATACATTATTTTGACTTTGAGTGTAGCAGATCCTCATTTTCCATAGAGGTTCTTAACATATTAATTTTGTTTTAAAGACAACTTTACTCTGGTCATGTTTATCTGTGTATAATGTAGTATCCCTTTCTATAATCAGTGGCGGATTTAGAGGGGGCGCGGGGGGCGCCCCCCCCCCCTCCTTTCCACTAAATTCCAGATGTTTTTGATGTAAAATTCGACCAAAAAGTCATTAAGATTTTTTTTTCAATAGCCCCCCCCCCCGTCCTCTTCAAAATCCTGGATCCGACGCTGATAATGAAACATAAATTAAGACCATACATACTGTTCATAAATGATGATGTCTCATCTCACATAATAGGATGGCTGTCACATTGGAAATCAATTTGAAATTATGATAGAAGATTTGGAACGCATATTCATATAGGCCTAATATCTGCATGCACCACGCACACCAATGAAATCCCAAGGAACTGTTGTCATAACTTAGTATATACTTACACATCTTAGATGTTTTTCATTGCCACGTGGTTATTCTGGCCTTATAATGATGGTGATTACACACGTAGTTCTATGATGATGTCTGCAAAAGTTCTGTACCTCGTTTTGATTCTGCTGAATAGAGATGAAATTGCACCGCAATATGATAATCCTTTCTGTAGAATTGGACTAAATAGGCCTACTAAGCAATAATGGAATATAATAAAGCCTTTCCAATTAGTTGCCATAGAAGCTAGATATCATTGTCAATAGGGCCTATAATCAGATGATACAGCAATGATTAATGGATAATTAGGAGTTTAGTCATTTTACTGGATCCTGTCTGTGGCGTGTTTGGGAAGACGTAACCCACCTAATAGTTATATAATAAATATCACATTTAAAAATGATTGGTGTCGTTAAAAGCAAACTACATGCCATATGTACAATATTGAACAAAAATTAAAATAAGTACCCCTTACAATCATTAGGTTAAATATCAATAATAACTGTTACCCTACACACTGTTACCCTTACTTACTGAGAAAACTCATTTTTACGCTAGAGAGTCGGCGTTCGTTTACACATAATTAGGCATAATGTGATGAATGTACATTGGCTCGTATAATTGCATATTAACTGCAGAAGGATAGCCTAATCATCGAAGTCATCAGTTATCCCAAACCCCTATATCCAGACACCAATTTCTATAAAAGGTAGTTGGCTTTAGAGTTTCAAGTTCATAGTCTGAGATTACAGGTTGATTATCCTTGTCTTATGTGGTGATATCAGCTTAGAATGATAAGAAGTGACAGCACTGAACTGTGGCACATAAACCGTTGACCTCTCCATGCAGTTATGTATTGATTACCCAACTTCACCTTAAGATCTTTCAAAGATCATAACAGCCGAATTGATAAACAAGTTCAAGTCGTTATGAATAGCACACAGATCAAACCGCGTTTTTGAATTTTTGAAATCGGTTTGCCAATAAAATACGCAATTTATCAGATCCATTAAAACCATTATTATCTTAGAAGGGGAATTTAAACCTCAAAAGACATGTTTAACATCTAGAAAATCCTATGGGACCAGAATCGAATGTCGTGTTGTCGTATCGTGGATCAGGAAGTGTAGGTCTCGGGTAGCTAGGTCTACTGTTCCTAAGAAACCTGAATCTATTACAACTTTGAAAAAATGTCATTTTACTCTGTTTATCCTTATGATGAGATATTGATAGGCCTATCGTTTTTTATCAAACGTATGTCTGGTACCCAAAGTCTATATGATAATATATATCTGCTGTTTATAAATAAACAGTGCCGTGGTCCAGAAAGAAACAGCACAGAGAAAATTTCCAACGGCTTGTGAAATTTGAGGTAGGCCTATATTAGTCCGGTCCAATACTTGTCATTAAGTTAATATCGTCATTAATTAATTATACCTTATGAAGATACGTTTCATGTTATTGATAATGCGTTGGAGTTGCTAAAACCCCCTATGGTAAAATTTTCACCTGCGCACATCGATTGTAAATTTTACATTAATTTCACATAAATATAAAAGGGGGGCGTACGTTAGACGACTGTGTGATTTATTAGTTTATGTATCAGAGCTTACATAATAACGTATGCGTGTAGAGAAAAGAATAGTCATGTAAATTAAACATAGCTACGATTGATTGATTTTAAGTCAAATGAAGCCCCGTTCTCCCTATACGAATAATTAAAGATGAGATGACTTGCGATTTTAGCAATAACATTTGACGATCGTTTTGTATTTTCAACATACTATTTGCTACAATACATGTCTATGCTTCACAACGTAGTTAATGTGTAGTCTGTAAAATTTTCAAATCCAAATAACATTTTACATGCTTGTGATTATCAAATCAAAAGATATTAAGGAAAGTTCTCACTGAAAACTGAATGGCCCTTAAAGGCGATGGTCTAGGATGCAATTATTGTCCATTTTAAACCAAGATTATTCTTGAAAATATGAAAATTATTATCATCTATTAAACAATTAGTGTTATTAAGGAATTGAAATAGATGGTTAAGAATATGGTTCAAGATATTTGCGAAAAGAATGGGAAGTAAATCAATTGGCGATACTGTGGATTAATTGCGTATACCTGTCTCTTGAAACAGATCCCTAGTATTCTGTTAACCTGTCACCTACTCCACTAACTCAACAGTTTTATGGACTCCAGTAGTCGGCCCCATGTTTATGGCTGTCCCTCCTCCCACTAGCACTGACCTGAACATGTAAGGGGTCTCTGTGTCGACCTGTTACATCACAATCTATAATATGGTGAAAACTAAATGTATGCCAGAGATCCAGAATAAAGGGAGTCTAATACAAATCTAAACGTACTTATCAGGGGATGTGTTGACCTATAGAGAAAGGATATGTTACATGCACTGTAAAAAGTAAATGCTGTAAATTTACAGTAAACTTTGCTGGCAACAAAGTTTCCAGTAAACTTTGCTGTATAATTACAGCATAAGATGTACTGTAAATTGTACAGTGCATGATACTGTAGGCGTCTTAAAGCAAATAGTGCTGTAAAATTACAGCGCTCAATGTACTGTAAATTCTACAGTTCATGGTACTATAGATGTCTTACAGCAACCATTACTGTAAATTAACAGCAAACTAAGTACTGTAAATTTACAGTAAACTTTGCTGGCAACAAAGTTTCCAGCAAAGTTTACTGTAATTTAACGGTGCACTGTTATTTTACAGCACTTCAAATTAAAAGCCTTTTATCATCAATTTAACCTAAAATATTACCCATAATTCAAATAAAATGTAAATTCCCTACCACAAACCAATGTTATAGAGGTTGTGGGATGTAATTATGCAAGATTTACTAGCACATACATGTATTGGGTGATGTTGCAGCAGGTTTGAGAGATCATTACTTACCTATAAATTAAACTTTACACCAAAAAGGTGTCTATGCATACAGTTTATAATTATTGCATAATAATTACAATTATTACTATGTATTTCATTAACTTGAAATATCAGTTCATTTTGTGCGTATGGTATTCACTTTTTGACATCATTATATGTAATTAATTCACCTGGAAATATGGTGTAAAGGTAATATGCCAAAAACGTTTTTTTACTTTTTACTTTTGCACTCCTGGTGGTCACTGTATTTTACAGTAAGATGTACTGTAAAAATACATTCTCATCATGTAATTTCAAATTTACAGTGCAAATTTTGTAATCCTACAGCAAGTTTAACTGTTTATTTTCCAACAGCAAACATTGCTGTAACTTAGCTGTACAATTTGCTGTAGAATAACATTAACTTTTTACAGTGTGTTTGGATGAATGTATGGAAATTAGTAAATTTCATGTGATTTTATCCTTAATGTTTGGCCAAATGAAGGAGGGAGGGGGAGGGGTTGCATTGTACATGTATTATGCTCTTCTTAATGCCCGATGCTCTCCATATTGCTAACTGGTAGCCCATGAGACCAGGGTAGTTTGGGGATGATTTGAAGCACAAGCTATCTTTCTTTAGCTTTATATCTATCCATTCTACACTATAGTTATGTATTTCATATAATGCGCAGTATATGACCATTAACTAAAGGTCCGATGCACAATCTGAGTCCTCGTTTATAAAGGGCAGTTTGGGGTGGAGGAACTTAGTTCCTTTGGCTAGACTTTTCTTTATGAGTGCATGTGTGGAAGGAACTTTCCTAATGTACTCCATCAGAAATCCTAAGCGACCACATTCATTATATCAAACTCTCATATATCATTTATAACCTGCGAAACCAGGAAAAAAAGCTGATGTTTATTACGAAATTAATCTTTAAAAGAAGAATAAAACGTCAAAAGGACTTGAGAGATTAATATCAGGACTGATAGCAGATTGTAGATTATAACATTCAGATAATGATCTACAGTGTATCTTTAGTGTCCTTGAGAAATGAGCACTTGCCCAATATGACATTGCAGTGGATAGAAAGTAGAAACTTCTACTCAGAATGTCTGATTAAATCACTTGTCTTCATCTTCATCTCTCTACTAGAGACGGATGATTTCCTGTGCTTTTTTTGCACCTGCAGGTTGAAATATACCATTTACGTCTTTTAAAAATCGACAAAATGAATAGGAATTATGGAAATATTGTAGTATATATGAAATAAGTATAAATATAAATAGTTATATATAGGTTATTCAAATTCAATTGAAAATAACAATAAAAAACAATGATATGGGACAAGGGTAACTACCAAAAAAAACAACATAATGCGAACATAAATTAAGAACCATTGATAGTGTTCGTGTTAATGACAGTTGAAAACGGTCATTGTCGCCAATTTTCTTAAAATTCATCTTGATTTTTTATGGGGTTGGGAGAATTGGAATTTAGATTCTAAATGAATCTTTGAAAGATGTAGGCCTAATTTGTAGAAAACAATTTAGGTCATCTTGCCTGACATAAACCCCGGTAAAATTCTGAAGAAGTATACACTGTAAAAAGTTAATGTTTATTTACAGCATCTTTTACTGTGCATTTACAGTGCTTTTTGCTGTCCAGGAATAAACAGCTATAATTGCTGTAAAATTACAAAACTGATACTGTAAACCTGAAATTAATGAGTCAATCTGTATCTCCACAATACATTTTACTGTAAAATCAGTCACCACTAGGGGAGCTAGAGTTTATAAGGTGAAAAACGTTGGTGGTATATTACTTTAGAATCATTATAAAGGATGAATTAAATCAATTCAAAGATCTTAAATGTTGATTAACATATGTAATAACTATCCTAATGTATAAAATGGTTAAAAGCCATACAATTTATTTCAATTATTTCAATAATGAATGATGTTCATGTCTAGACACCTTTTTCGTGTGGGGTACAGTTAATAGAAGTCACAATCTTTGGAATCCTACTGTAGTATCACCCAATGCATGTATGTCTGCTAATAAACTTGGCAGAAATACATCCCACTACCAGTATATACATTGGTTTGTGGTGGGGAATTGACATTTGATTGGTTTTATGGAAAGAATTCTATGTAAATTAATTAATAAATAACTTTCAATTTTGAGTACTGTAAAATTACGAAGTGCTGTAAATCTACAGCAAAATTTGCTGGAAACTTTGTTGCCAGCAAATTTTGCTGTACAAATACAGCACTTCATTTGCTGTATGTTTACAGCTAACTTGACTGTACCACACCTACATCACTAAGCACAGTAGAATTTACAGTATGTGATGTGCCGTAATCATACAGCAACCTTTGCTGTAAGATGTCTACAGTACTAAATACTGTAAAATTCAAGATACATGATGTGCTGTAATTGTACAGCAAAATTTGCTGGAAACTTTGTTGCCAGCAAATTTTGCTGTAAATTTACAGCATTTACTTTTTACAGTGTAGTAGAGAAGTTCCTACGTACATTACCCATTTTGTTTTGACATGGGTGGATAGAGGATTTTTGAAAGGGGGTTTGTTCCTACATAAGCTAAGTAATAAACTTGGCACATTCACAGGCACGAGGGGTGACGTTTGGTTCTCTGTTTGTCAAGTGTAAACCCCTTACAGAATGGGCCCAGAATGCGCATTATGCCTGTATTAAACTGTCATTCTGAGCGCATTTTGAGGCAAGTCTGTATAGGATATTAGTCTCAATCAAAAGAGGACGGGGGGGGGGGTGTTCAGGACCCCCACTGCCCCCCCCCCCCCAATCCCCAGAACTGCCCCTGTTTGGTACAAATTTACCTTTATCATCCGGGTTCATTGATTATGGACAAAGCCCCCTACTGGAGTAAACTGGGATTATCCCACCTCCCCCACGGCACCTTCCTGCCCTCCAGGCTGTCAGGTTGTTGACATAACCACACTGAAAAGGCCGATTAATGTTCCATCATAAGTGCTCACCACTCACTCAGGTTCCGGGAGTAATGGTTCCAGAAACGAGCAGCTCACAGTCACTCAAAGGTCACTATGGCAACAGAAAAACGTTAACGTTAAAGGACGGAACAGTCAGGGATGGTTTGTGTGCGTATTATGCATCAAAGCTCCGGAATATAGCTATAAAATATCAGGAGATTATACTCAACCTGCTGCCATATTGAGATTTGGTAAATAGGAAACGCTGCTGTTTTCATTTAATATCATAACAAAAGAAATTAAACTTATCAATAGAAACACACATTTTCCCTCTTCTTGCCATAGGTTTTTATCTCTAAAAGTTTCATTGGAGATAATGGTGTAGCTCTAAAGCTGGTGATCCACGTTGCGACAAAATTGAACCGATTTTGGACCGATTTGCAAAATATTTTCTATGTCCAGAATCGGTCCAGAATCGGTCCAGAATCGGTCCAAAATCGGTCCAAAATCGGTCCACTTTGAAAAATATCGCAACGTGGATCATGTCAACCGATTTTTTCCAACCAATTTCCAACCGACATAATTTTTTCCAACCGATTTCCAACCAATTTCCACCCGACGACGGCCCGACAAAATTATTAAACCTGTTTAATAATTTTGGACCGATTTTGGACCGATATGGACCGATTTTGGACCAATTTTATTATGTCTACGTATTTCCAATGTTATTTCATTAATTTTTGACTATTATTAGAACAACAATATTACCAATATGTATAAAAATGAATATTCTTTCATGGGATATATTTTTCAATGCTGTACGATGAGTATTTTACTATTTTACTTATTACTAATCAAGCAGATTAAATTATATATATTTCTGGTTCTTCTGTCCATATTTAGAAATAAAATGTGAAAACATTTCGAAAATTGTTATAATTTAGCCACCGATTCTTTTTTCCACTGTTTTCCTATCAATTTGTGACCCAGGATTCAAGGAAATAATCAGTTTTCAGCTTCACAGTGGATCATGGGTAGGGGACCGATTCTGGACCGATTCTAGGACCAAAAGTTTTAATTACCCAACCGATTCCAAACCGACAAAAAACCGTCGGTCCGGAAATCGGCTCATTTTTTGTCGGTTTGTAAAATGTCGCAACGTGGATCACCGCCGAAGAAAACATGTTTCATGCCAAAGACCCTAACGAGCTATTTGTTAAAGGAATGTTATTGCAGCAAAAATATTCAGTTTTGTATACATTCGACTGTGTGCGTACAACAATTGGTTGTGATTGCGCCATGACTTGCAAACCAAATTACAGTTTAGCTGCTACAATGGCATGATAACAGACCCAGCCGAGGAGTAACGTCACAGTAACCTACTACGACCTTCCAATACGTTCTCTTACCTTCTACGGCATCATAAGTACGTTGAGCGACGCCCCATCCTTGGCCAGGAATGGATTTTTAAAGTTTTTAAATTTCTTTACACACACACACACACACACACACACACACACACACACACACACACACACACACAAAGGGGGTGTTTCACCGGGGTGATGCCCTAAGTTATAAGTATGATATGTCCAAGGGGTTAAACAATGCCTTTCCCATTTCATACATGTGGGCCTAAAAATACTAAGAGTACAGTGTCCAAGGAATAAGTAGAACTTTGCATCGTCAATACATCGATGGACATGTACTGACGTCCACATAAGGTTCAGTAACCAATGAGTATGGGTTTCCGGTTTACACCAGAGACTACTGGATGAAAACCCATCTGATGGGTTCAAGTTCCGCACTAATAGAACCTATGACGTCAGGGATGATTTGATAAATTTACCACATTTTCATATATGCAGTCATCCGCCGCTTAGGCCAGGATGATCAGATGCATTGTCATCCACTAAATTTCCCTTAGTTTACCAATCCTGCGTTTTGTATTTCGCTAGCTAGTAGTAGGCCTTTAGATGTTTCTATTACTAGAGAGTACTTGTTAGGTTCAATGAAGGATGTCACATTCCTTTGTCCAATGTTATGATTTATTTCCTGCATATGATTTCATGATTCGACCATATCATATGCCTCCTTAAATATATTGACCTAGTAGATGCCTTTCTTTCATTTTTTTCAGTACATCCTCAATAAATATGCTTAACATCCTAATTATGTCTCGTCATTGAATTAGATTGTATAACAAAATGTATATTCTTATAATGGTTTTTATTACTTTGATTATTTTTATATTATATGACCACAGGCCAGTTAGTCCACACATAGACATACTTATATATAAGCTTTTATTGACTATAAAGAATCAGATAGACCCATAAGTCACTCTACATTCCTACACATATGAGATGTACAGTGGTATGGTATGGTATGGTACAATGTAAACAGAAATTTGAGTGTCTGTATCCATACATTTCAACAAAACAACAGTATTAGCTGGTAATAATAGTAGAAAATGCTAAGTCACTTTCTGTACAATTTAGAAGTAAATATCAGGTCTGTTGTGACTAGTAATAGAGCCTCCACGTCTGTGAGCACCATATACAACATGCATAGTTACAACAATGCATAATAATAATATTCACTGGTTAAGCTGAGATTCCTCTTGTATTAATAAGTAATGGATATCAGGTAATATAGGGGCCTACGTCTATGGTCCACATTGTAACTGGTGTTAAATGTGAGGGTCAATATTCAAGTCATTGAGGTGCTACGTGCAGTAATACTTGGTTTGTTCTTGTTATTTCCAGATCACAAAGAATTTCTCAAGATCCGGTGGACTACATATCCACGCTCCCCTCTCTGTTGTCATGACAACACGGAACCGGAAGTAAGAGGCTACACCAGAGGGATCCAAGAATGATGCACCAAATTGTCAACTCTTCTTGGTCAGAAATGACATGAGACACTTCCGTCCCAGAGTAGTCATATCACACACAGTCTTAGTTTACGCTAGATCTACACGCACAACAGACGCTTTCATACAGAATGCTATATTATCATATTCTAAAGCAGGTCCAAGCTTTAGATGATGATTATTTTCTAATACCACAAAGGACTACTATTCTGCACGGGTAAAGGAACTCAAGGAATATTTAATAATACATAAAGGAACCTAATTCACACAACAAACAAACAACAGACGACATTTGACACCACAAAGCAGAAATGGCGGCAACAACCAAACTTTTCCTAATTGTCGTCTGCTTATTAAGCATCCAAGTCTCGTGCGCCGTGAGAATCTACGGGAATTACACTGGCGACATCCTGTTGGCAGCGTTCTTTCCGGTCCATCGTCGAATCGGCGCCGACGACGACGTACAGGTTGGTAGCAGCAGCAGCGTCTGTGGAGAGATACAGGAGGAGGATGGGGTACAGGCAATGGAGGCGTTTTACTATGCCTTGGATAAGATTAATCACGATCCCACCCTCCTGAGGGGGTACACCCTAGGGGCAGTGGTACTGGACAGTTGCGATGACGATACGCATGCGCTAGAGCAGGCTGTAGAGCTCATCCGGGTACTGATGACCAGGGATGAAATCAGCGATTTGCCCTACAGGTGAGTTTAACATAATGTTATCTTGGTTTTAATCAAACATAACAATTGCTTCTTCTGGGCTCTACTTAACTGATATCACCTGTCATTTTTTATCTTGATTCGAATGGGTTCTATCTTGGGTTCTTTCTGTAGGCTAAAGGTTTGCATAAAGTTACTTTTAAATCAATGACCATCGAGATTCTGAAGGTATTGAAACTTATAAGCATTGGATTAAATGGTTGATTATCTGTGCTAAGAACCCAAATGTATTCAATTTTAAATGTTTTTCTAAATTCCACCATAGATAAAGAACTATTGGAAACTGTCTACTTATAATCAGGAGCAAGAAGTTATCACAAATATTAATTGCCATTTTCTTATAACATTCAATTTTATCATGATTTGCTTCCTTATCCAATTCAATGCCTTGAACAATAACTGCATGTGTTACTATTAATTCCCTGATTTCAAGACTTTATATAACATAAGTGTGCATGCAGGTGTGGAATTTGATTGTTCGATCGTTTGCTAAGTCTCCAAACAAATCAGGAAATCACCCTTATGAATTTATCAAACAGATCTGTACTCCCATCCTTTGTCTACTTTTATCTAACATGTCAACGTTATGACATGTATTGCATGACTCGTGGCATTGCTTATTACAGGCAGGGACAGATCCAGGGATCTGGGAGGGGAGCGCCAGAGACATTACTTTTGAGTTTCTTTCGTAAAAAAAATCAAAAAAATCAAAACTCAGTGAAATGCGAAAAAGGAAAAGACAATATTCCTCTACCCAACCTCTGGATCTGTTCCTGAAAGAGACAATAATACTACATTCTCTGTTATAAATCTGATACTGACTCTGCTTTGCTAGGTTCCTTGCCTCTAGAGCCATAGTATTTTCCCCTTCTGATGAACAATTTACCATTAACTTAGTATTACTTCCTTCTTAATCTCTTTCAGGGTATCTAGGGTCTGTTAAATTATGATATGATGTTTGTGAAACATGTTATCTCTGCAACAATCTAGAGCTATGTAAATGAAGCTTGTGCTTCACTCATTAATGATATTTATTTATTATCTCCACTGGAAAATATCAAAACATTATAATGACCAACAGATTTTGAAGAATCATGATTGCATCCTGTACATGGTCTCTGGCCTCATTTTACAATGAGTACTTCCAATTAGACACTTCATCAAAAGAAATTGCGATGGAAATATCAACTCTTGGTCAATAAATCCACATTGTTATTCCTCAGATAGATATTTCAAATTTGAAATCCAGAAGTAAGGATCAGATTTCGGAAAATGAGGAACTGGAAGGCAATTAACAGTAATATAACCGATGACATGAAACTATATTCAGAATATTTATTTGGACTGACCCTATCCTCAAGCGTGTGTGTAAACTGAGCTCCATATGGGACTCTAAACAAGTATGGCGGATGCACGGAATCTTCTCTAGGAAAAACATAGTAACTGACTGTTCCAGTAAATTGACCCCTCCACACATCCTTTCCCAATGATCTTGTATCAACTGTCTTCAATTTCTGCGTTTTTACAAGTATGATCTGGTGATCAATTGTACGTCTATATACTAATCATTCAATTATAGGGAGTCAAAAGCAATGTAGTGCTAAAAAGTGACAATATTTTGCAAACTGAAATAGCCAGGGCTATAGAGTTACGTTTTTAATCGGGCATATGGTAAAATATGAAAGCATGATGATAAAAATATACTCTTGTTATTATCTCTTTCAATTAATGTGGACCACCAAAACTTCACTTCGCAAACTTTGCATTTCTTTTTAAACTTACGCACTCTTATGGAATCTTACACGGTTTAACTACTTAACAATGTCATGGTTAGTACTTTACAAGTAACTCAATTAACACTTTGGCAGTGTATCTATTTAGTTTACAAAATATGTTCTTCTTTTCGTCACTCCGTTGGTTTTGGCTCCCTTGAAGTATAATTACTAGAAAAAATAAGTTCGATAATCATCCCACTCCTTTGATATTCATTTTGGGTATAGAAACCTGAACAAGACGAATCAACTCAGGTAAGCTAAGGCACCCTCTGGATCAAGAGCTTCAACATTTGCACTGTTTTTTTTTGTGTGAATCACTAGAAATGGTAGAGGTTGCATGGATTTTTACCACTAACAATTAGGGTATCGAGGTGTTATAGAGAGAACTAAAGATTTGACGCTGGTGATGCTTTCATAGAATGTAGAAATAGTGTAGGCAGACTTTGATTTGCTTCAATTATTAGCTCATCTTATATCAAATTATACTCACAGACTTCAGAACGCAACAATAATCCCTTGACCTCTAAGACATTCATAGTGTGTAAATTTATTGATATCCTAAATTTGCCATTGAGTATCAAAAGACAATTTGAACACACATTTTGCAACTAACCAGCTATATGCCTAGCTACGTAGAATAGAGCTTCTCCACCGGCAGCTTGTTGACCAACAGTCACATCTTTAAGATATCTTCAATGGTTCTACAATCTTAGTATTCTAATCCTAGTATGGATGAGAGATTTGAGGAATTAAACCAATCGAATATTAGTTAACGGTTAATCTTGTGGGAAATGAGAAGCATTTCGTTTCTTTTGTTCTTCAACTGAAGATAAAGCCATCCGTCAAATCATAAAACATTCTTCGCTGAGTTAAAACGTTGAGATTCTCCATTCGAATACAATGGTTCCATTTGGTTTCAACCCATGTCCCAATTACTTTAGACCAGTTGATGGGAACCCATTGCTATTTTCCTGTAGAATTTAGATTACATTTGATTGGAGGAATCTATGGGAAATTTAAAATCTTAACAGTATAGTTATCCCAGCTTCTTGGTTGGTTAGGTATTTTTGTATACCTGGCTATAGGTTAATCCAGTGAATTTTGATAAGTGCTTCATTATTAGTAATTCTGTCAGGTACAAAAAGTATGTACACCCAATAATCCCTCTTTGAGGTCATTTCCCAATGACATCACTACCTTTTTTGGCCAATAAAAATAAATAATCATGAGACAATGATCAAAAATTGCCTAATAAGCTCTTTCAAATACGAAAATGTGGCCACTTGACCTTCAGTGGCGTAGCTAAAGGGGGGTGGGGGTGGGGGGTGGGGGTGGGGTCCTGGGTGTCTGGAACCCCCTTTGTTTTCCCAAGATATAAGTAAACCATAAAAAATATTATGGAAAATCACCGGTGTAACCCACTTAAATATACCTGGAACCCCCTCATTTTTACTAGGAACCCCCTTCGATTCCAGTCCCCATATCTTCGTAACTCATTTGTCTGATCAGGGAAAACTTGATCAGTGTCTCACAATTAGAGATTCTGTCTATCACAAATATATTTTACATCTGAGTATCCCTCTTTGATACTATTTTGCAATAACACTATTTATTTTGGTAAAACACACAGTTGCTGATCTTGAGACCCTAATCAAAATTTCCCTGATCAGCCAAATTAGTTACGAAGATATGGAGCCAGGGCTGGCTACGCCCTTGACCTTATAAAGACCCCTACTCCTCCCACACTGACCCCTTGACCTGACCTGTGGAGCCGGTGCTCCTGCCCTGTCCTCCTCCAGGTGTCCAGGAGGTACTCTGCCCGTCCTCGACCCTGGAGCAGCCGAGTTTTACAAGGTCGTAGGGGTCATCGGAGGGTCGACGTCGTCCGTGTCGCTGCAGCTAGCCTCCCTGCTCAAACTGTTCTACCTGCCTCAGGTAAGGCTTAATGTAAAAATATCACCTAAATCACGCTATTAGGCCAATTTCTGCGCATCTTTCATGGACATTTTTTTGTGTTGATAATAATAGAAAAATTGTAAAAGGAAGAGTAATTAGGATTTAGAGAAGTGAATTATTTTGTCATAGAAAATCATTATGTTACATTATTTGATGGAGGGCCAAGAACTGCCCAGAAATTGGTCTTCCAGTATTGTGAATTGGGTTTAAGAAGACGGCTTCTTTTAGATATATAAGGAATTTATTCATTACTTTTCTTTTGTTTTACAGATTACCAACAAAAATGTTTCATATTTATTTCATTCTGAATTGTTTCTAACTGTTTTACTCCCAAGATGTAGTGTGTGGGTCGTCGTCTATCCATACCAGGGGGAAGTGAAATGCTGCACTGTTTGAGAGTGTTTTGAAGGACCAGAAACACTAACCTCTTTATTACAGAAATAAAACCATCTTTCTTTCAACCAACAGAACAGACCGGTCACAGGCAATGATGAAACAACTCCACAAAAACTCCGATCTACAAGAAAACAATCTACCAATGGTCTAGCAATCCTGGCAAAGCAATGCAGTTTTCCCAATAATCTTTGAGGTTCTCAATCGTTTTTTCATGATAATTATTATAGGGAAGGGTGTACCGTGAACAGAACCATCGCTTCCTTGGACCCTCTCCGAAGAGTAGTGGGCGTGGTGGGAGGTCGGACATCCAGTGTGTCCGGCCAACTCGCGTCACTACTCAAACTATTCAGTACACCACAGGTCTGATCTTGAATAGATTTGTATCCCAGAATACACAATGTTTTTGTACAGATTGGTCTTGGTATAGAGAGTCTATTTAAATGATTGGCTCTTAGATGCACACCTGGTAGTAATATCATTATCATTTGTTTACGTGTCTCATCCGAGGGAACCAAAAATCTTTTCTTTTAAAAATTATTCATAAATAGGCCTAATTATGGTTTTATGATATTCTGTATCTAATGATAAACTAGCATTTGACAAAGAGCACTTTCCATAATTTATCTTTTATGTCTTTTGACTTTGAAGCAGGGCAGATTTTACTTATTTTATAGATAACTTCTGTTCCTCTCTTCCTTTTGGTTGTTGGTCCTTGACACAATTTAGAAAACTGGCTTACCTACATTACATTTTAGTGACTTTATTATTTTCTCAATGGAAAGCCTAATAGAACGTTTGCCATTGCAACTGGAAATACTACTTCCTCAGATTTCCTTAAATTATGAGGCCATGCAATCAAAAATACAGGAATGATACATAAGGACATTCGCTGACATAATGATACAGATAATACAATTACTCTAAGATAATAATCTATCTTAGACTATTCGTATTTTCTACATTGTTTCAGTCACAATGTCTACAGAATCTTCCAATCATAAGTCAATTCAAACCTTTCCTAGTCAGCATAGTACTTTGCCTTCTTACCAAGATCAATGTGTCAAAAACAGTGTGTATATTCATAAAATCCAAGAAGTGAAGTAAGAGTAATTTACAAGGCCCTTGTGTGACCCTCTCCAGCACTGTATATAGAAACAATACGCCACTGCCTGAAAATAGACCTTTAATGACCATTGGGTTTTGTAAATGGCCGGGGCCATCCAGGTACATTTAAGGTCATTGAAGAGATATTGTAAAGTTGACCTTTCCATGAATTTAAAGGTTGCCTGAGAGACTTGTAAATGTTTTGTATAAGTCTTGTAAATGTGACCTTTCTATTAGCTTGTCTTCAATGTACCTTAATTGCCCTTTTTACAAAGGTTGTATTCATTAAAGGTCGCATTTCACGCAGTGCAGGATGTAGGCTTGGAAGCTTAAACCCCTGAGAGATCCTTAGCAAAGCACACTTGTAACGGAGATGTACAGGCACTATTTATAAAAAAAGGATATGTTTGGAAACAGTTTCTTACAAACCGATATAGAAATTACCAAAAGGTCTAGAAGCTTGTTTGTTTAGAATCTTCTTAAATCCCCTAGTTTCACACATTATAAGATAGGGGGACCTATGTGAAAAATAGCATTACTATAGATTTAAGGTTTGTGTGACCCCTGACCAGCATATTTCCGATTCCAGAGAGAGAATTATAGTACTTCTTTGCTGTATGCTTATTTTACCTTGGGCATTTGTGTATAGAAATCGCTTTCATGGTATCAGAGACCTTGTATGTATATATAGGATCAATCAAGACTGGAAAGCTCCTCTATGTTCCTATGTGGCCATTTCCCTGGTTGTTGGTTGGAACCAATCCAGTCAACCATGACCATGGTCTGATCATTGGTAGTGTATTTTTGGAACAGCTACTATATGAGACAGGCCATTTTAACCATAGACAAAATGGTCAATCCAAATGTAATCCAACCACAGCACAGGTGGCAGGCCTGTAGTGCATAAAAGGTTTTGCCCTGGCTTTCCAGTCTCGATATAAATACAAGGTCTCTGATGGTATAAACAAGAGCTATAAAACAACAACTATTCTATAGGGGGTGGTCCATCAATTATTTACTCATTTTGACATGCTTTCTAACACCCTCTCTTCCCCTTAGCATGAAAAAATATGCATTAGCAATGTATAAAACCCCTGACTGCCCCCTACCCCCCTTACCCCATGCGTATATCATTGATGGACGACTCCCAAAGCTGTACTACTTCAGCTTTAATTGTTCTTAGGTAGTCAAAGCGTCTGCCGAAAACTATGTCACCCTTAAAACTGAACACAATGCAATAGACACACCAGTTTTCTCTTCTGAGCGGTAGTATTATTGACTAAGAGTGTCTCGACAAAAGGATAGCTAATCCAGTACATGAAAGAGAAGTATATTATGATATTATCAGGCATTACGCAATTGGTCAGACCTAGCTATGATATGGTATATGATACCACTTTGACACGTTCACACCTACTGTTATTTGGTTCTACTTATACAAAATCTTTGGACTGGTCACTTTCCTAAAATAGGTATAGACCTCTTGGCTTTTGACCTTTTGCAAAAGTACCGAATTCAAGTAAAACAAATTACCAAATTAAAAAAGTGGGGCTGTAAACTTAAACATGTACAGATCCCCACTTCATGAGACCAATTGTTTTAGGTGTAATGTTATAGGGATTGGTGTATATTCTGGAAGTTAGCGTGAATGTATAGGCCTTTTGAAGGATTTTCACTAAACCTACCAGTAATCAAGAATGCACATCTCCCACCGTATTGAATTGCAGTAATTACCCAAGAACAGTCGAGAAACATTTAAATATATCCAGAAATATAAAAATAAACGGGTGCCTTTTCCCCACTCTGCAACTTTGCTAATGAACCTTAAATTATGTGTCCTTTGGCTGTTTGTTATTAGTACCTCCTTTCTATATCATTTCTAAATAATAGAATTAACGCAGACGCGATTCCCTGCAGGTAAATATTGGCATATTTGAAGACCAAAAATTCAACAATGATTTTGGATAAAAGTATGTTAACTATCTTCTGCAATTTGATCAAATATGAAGAGAAAAATTGAGAAAATACACAGTTATATATTTTCATGATGTAAAGTAAAGGGTCATGATAAAAGTAATAAAAACCTGTATGCCTAAGGCTTGTAATACTAATTGGAAATTAAACTGACAATATTTTGCCAAGAATGCTCTCTTAATTAGCCTGCAGTTACTCCAAAATACAACTATACAGAGAATCGCATCTGGGAGAATTATGCCGCATTGACAAATCATTGGATGCTTCAGAATAATAATCAAAATCCAAGAAAGTCCTTGTCATTTTTCTTACATAGGTGAGCTACCTGTCAACAAGTCCTGACCTGAGTAACATTGAGAGGTTCCCATTCTTTAAACGTACAGTGCCCTCAGACAGTTACCAAGCCAAGGCCATTGTCGAACTACTAAGGTGAGTGAATACCCATTGTTACTCAATAAGCCAGCTCATTATGTAAAGCATGATTGTTATAAACTGATAAATGGGCCATATTTCTGTAGCTGATTAGACTAACTGGTCATTGATTGATGTGTTATGATAAGTGTCTTGCAATCTATCTATTCCATCTGTCACAAAATATTTACACTAATCCCTGTTTAGGGTGTGTGTTTTTTTAAATGTACATCAACTTCACGTACATATTATATTGCATGTTCTTCCAGTCGAATTTGGGGATATATGGGATGAGGTACAATGAGATGATACATGGATGATACATACAATTTTAGATTACTTTCCAATAGTATTAATGACAAGCTGCATGATAGCTGTCAGTATACATTAAAAATTTCAAAAAATATTACAGTATTCATTGACTCATTTACCAACTGAGTTTCATAAATATGGGCAGTGAATTTCTTCATAAACTACTTTTACACTGTATCCACTTGGCTCTACATATAGTAACACTTAGAAGACACATATCTGCGAAATAACTGTAGATAATGATCTAACTGTAGATAATGATCTAAAACCCTCCTCTACAGACAGATAGCAATACCCTCTTAGGCTCTTCTGATAATACGCATTATTCAAATAGATTTTTTTCTGGATTCAAAATTACCACTTGTGGTTTCCGACGTCCGTCACTTGTGCAAAATCTAAACTATATTGATACATTGCTATATCTTCTTAGTAAGATTTGTGGAGGACCACTGAAGGCCAAGAGAAGTCCTTATTGATATCAGAACAGGATAAGCTTTCAATAATGTCTACTTAACAGTAAATTTGCAAAAAATATTTTTTACAACTGTAGCAATGTAAGTATAAGCAGCCAGCAGTGACCAGCATTGGTTCACTGATGGAAACATTCATTCAAGCCTATCTCTGTACTCTGACCCTAGCTAGAACCAGAGCAAACTTAACTATGTAACGACTATTAATCATCTAAGCTTTTAACCAGCCATAGCTGATGCCATTGCTTATCAACAGAGTAAACTAGCTGATATCCAAAGAGCTGAAGTAATCACTCATCTTAAAGCTGACTAGTTTTTATAGACTAGCAAAACACAATGTTGAGGTTCAGCGCGATGGTCCTAAATCAGCTGTATGCATAGACATTAACAATTCATATTCTAGTTTAACGAAGAATTCAATAGATAAGTTGCCCAACTAAGCGTGCCGCATAATTATTATCATAAAACTAAACAAAGGTGTGAATTTGTCTCCCAACCAGAAAGTGAATCGTTTGTGATCTCTTCACTGACAAGGCTTATTCCATACAGAAAATGAAGATGAGACAAAGGTGTTCATGTAAACCGTAGACGGTTATCCATAATTATCATATAAAGGGCCATAATAATAATATAGGTCATAGCATTCTTGACCTCCAGTAATTTGGTAATCAAGAATCTTCACGATCAAAATGGCAAAAGACCATATACGTCCTATGCAAGTCATCATTGAAAGAGAATCAAAAACATTTTTCAATTATGAATAACCCAGGGGTGGAGTCAGTGCTTTGGGGGGTGGGGTGCAAACGCTGACTTCCTTATGGAAATGAAAAATAAAAAGACATTTTTTACATAGATCTTCCAATTTTAAGATGCCAAAATTTTGTCCCTTGGGTCGGCGGGGGGGGGGGGGGGGGGTTACCCCCCTTCCCCTTGGATCCGCCACTGTTTTCTGATAACGCCATATTTCCACGCCTGAGTTTTGAAATCCTGACCAAAATCAGCAAGGGGAAATACAGCATTTAATGTACCCTTTATTTAGGGAGTTTGAATGGACGTACGTCTCTATGATCTACGAGGACTCTAATTACGGAATCAAGGGGTATGGTGAGCTGGAGCGGGCGGCCACCGAGAACGGTATCTGCTTCGCCTACCTGAAAAGGATCGACTTTGACGAGCCCGACTGGGGCCCAGCCGACTACGAGGGGATCATTAAGGGTATGACGGAGAAGGACAGGTCAAAAGGTGAGCAATAAGTTTGTTTTTTTTATAAATTTTTTATTCATTAAACATTCTCATTTTACATGATCTTTCGTATAGGTGTGTTATAGTTACATGTCATAATCAGTAGAAAAGTACATAGAAATGTGATCATTTTCTGGTTACCTTAGCTAAGATAAGCACCAGGTTCCAAGAAGATGTATTATTTGATGAGTTACTGTTATTAGCCTAGGGTCAATAATTATTGAAATTATCAGCGTTGACATACCTTGCGTCGTTGCCAAATCGTGCATTATGTGTACTACTTTCTTGCATCGTGGCTGGAGTGGATTTTATTTTGTAGGCTCTAACCTTCTTAAGCAAATACAATCTAGACATTCATGACCAATAAAAGCTCATTATTTTAGGTCATCATACAAAACGAAATGTCGCACATCATTACCAATTAGGTGCATATATAATTGGGCCTATTGGCAGTTTAGCGCACATTTCTATGATATGCAAGTTTTACAATAAATTGTTAAGGTACAGAACAATGCATGTTTAACGTCCACAATTCTTCCTACTACGGGTAGCTGATTTACAGTATTTTAGACACCATCAGGTTAATTTGGACCAATTTTGTTAACTACACAGGAAATACTATAGAAAATTTATGAGATATTTGCTGCATATTGATTTGTACTGAATGGATTTTCAAACCAGCATAGAAATCGACAAACGTATAGGAATAACAAAATTTAATGAAAAAAATAGTTGATATTGATCTCCACCATCTTTACTACAATGTATATCATGATTAACAAAAATGTCTATTATCAAGCCTTAGATTTTGTCGACATATTTCCCAGCATGCACCCTGATTAGGGATAGTCTACAGGTAAACCCCTGGAAAAATGTTATTTGTGGTAGGGAGAATTAACTAAAAATTAAACTTAAAGCAAAACTAGGAATGGAATTGTAAAACAAACGAGCATCCGGCTTGTATAAGTGGACACCGGCACCGTTGCTGAACCTTGCATCGATGCATAATGGTGCTATTAAATCAAAAAGCATAAAAAAATTGTTGTAAAATATTTTTTTCTCATCTCATTTCATATCATCTCATTGAAATGTTTATACATAATTATCATATTCACTTTGCCTACCAGGAATGACACTTCTTTTGTCTAAATACACATGTAACAGGAATACAAAGGGAGACCAGACAATAGTTTGATTTTTACCTGTATAAAGAACCTGAATAAAAAAAAATGCAACAGATAAGTTGACAATCCAGTGTGGTTTCTCTCCCTGTTACATAGTGGCAGTCCTATGGGCCGACTTCCCCCGCGCCCGGGAGTTGTTCGAGGCGGCCCACCGTCTCAACAAGACTGACATCATCTGGGTGGGCAGTGACGGCTGGTCGGGTCGGACGCTCGCCGTGGAGGACCTCGGGCATGTGGTCAAAAACGCCATTGCCGTCCAGCCACTGGCGCGCAAGTTGGGCGGATTTGACAACCACTTCACCTCGTGAGTATACCCATAGACGTGCATAGACAAGTTAAACTGGGGCGGATCCAATGGGGGGGGGGGGGGGGGAGAGCAGTCCAGGGGGTCCTGACCCCCTCCTTTTGGTGGACCCCTAAACTTGGCAAAGAGAGAAAAATGGCTGCATGCATGTTTGTGAATACATGCATTTTTAGTACTTAGCCTATATGGTGACTCCCTCCTTTTGCAAATCCTGGTTCTGCCTCTGTTAAACTATCTCATTTTCCTTTATTTTTATTTAATAAATTTATTGATGTAGGCATATAAAGTGGACTACCAACTCCTGGCGTTATCGCTCCACATCCACGATGAAATAAACTAGCCCATCCCAGTTGACATGTCCCAACAATAAAGATTACCATAGAATATACTCAAAATTGCTTCCATGCTTATTCCCTGAAGAGAGTTGCGGGATAAAAAGGAACCAATAGTAAAACCTGTCAGGCTAACCTATAATGTCCAACATTTTGCCCTGAGAGACCTGAGAGTATTTTTAATGTCTGACAAACCTACAAATATGTCAAATGGGAACATTTAAGAAATCAGAATGTTTTACCAGTCCTCGGGGATATAGAAAAAAAAATCTTGCTTATTTCAGTAACCCAACTCTAGGAGACAAAAAAATTGACTTACATGGTACTTTTGTCTGACCCTTGTCCGACCCTTGGATATGCCCAATGCGGGATGGGCTTATTGTATGAAATTGCATTGCCACCAGCAGCCAATCAGTGTGGTATGTCTCGAGATACAAGAGAACGTTTTGCGTGTAACGGTGGCAATTTCTTTTCTTTTTCATTTTTTCTTTTAATTCGCAATGCTATAAGCATAAGAGGGAATTAAAACACAAAATGGAAATTAGTTAAAATTAATTGTTAATTAACAGCAAAATGGAATAAATTTTATGGGCAAAAAGGAAATGCCTATTTTGAATATGGTTGCATCGAGGCGCCAACTCTCACAAGGAGACAGGATAAGCGTTGAGGGATGACTACTTCTACTAGTTTTGAAGAGCTTATTCAATCTAAAAAGTGAAGTGATTGGGAATATTTTTCTAGCAGATTCACAAGATGCTTTCTTATCTGCATTTTACGAATGTCAGATAGGGTATCAGATACTCGGGTGTCATAGATTATATAAGAAGCTACTTGTTGGGTTGCGGAAAAAAATACAAGTGCGATCACTCGTGATTAAAATGCTCGCTGGTGATAATATATTTTATCAAAATCTTGATTACATTGATAAAGGAATCAAGGTGATGTCCATCATATCTTTTATCATACTCTGCGATGATACAGATTTGAAAGTTAAGAGTTTGAATGCAGCACAGAGGCAGGGAGGATGAGAACCAAAGTGTTATCAGCTTGCCCATCCGAAGGTGTGACGTTATAATAACGTTGCAGCAATGTTCTGTGTTGGTTCTTGTTACGTTCATTTGATGACTCGCAATTATGTTGCTGCAACCTACTGCTGTGACGTTGCACTGCAACTCATTATAACATTCTGGTTATGTTCTTCAACCTAAACAGAATGTTCTTATAACCTTCTGTTTTGGTTTTGTCCTAACCTCACCAAAAATAATGCTATAATAACGTTCTAATTTGGTGAGGTTCCAACCTCACTGGCAATAATGTAATTGTTACGTGCCATCTTAGTAAGTAACAAACTGACTAAAATAAGTATGGTTGCAGAATGTTTCTGTTACATCGCAAGCTGGCTGGGTGAAGAGTGATAAAGAAAGTAGTTCGAACAGTAGAAAACAAATCCACTAATTATGTTAGTCTTTGCTGTACAATGTCACTATAATATTAAGTCAGGGTATGATAAATATATAACAAACTAGTGTTGGGGTTCTTATTGGGTTCATTGACCCTTGGTATGTTGGGATATCAGCCTTCAGGCGACCCTGTGGGCTCTGCCCTCAGGCTGATATCCCTGACACACCTTGGGTTGATAACCTATTTTGGGTATTTTTGTTTTTATACATAATATTTACCAAAATCTCAAGTGCATTGATAAAGGTATATTTATCGTATATCTGACAATTCTAGCTATACCATCAATAGATAACCTTAATATGCTTCCTGTTGTAATGGCCCTTCTAAAACACACTTGATTTCGGTTGTAAACTTGGCACAACGGTCTCAGTCATATTCCATCAACAGTGGTATAAAATCGAATGTTCCGTGCATGGTATAGCCTCTTACCATAATGGGTTCGTGCCATCTGATTTCTCTTATATAACACAAATTTATTGTATAGGAACTATTTTGATATTTCAGTGATTATAACTATGATAGCCTGAATATAATTTAGTTGATCTCAGGGATATTCTAGTAATAGGAAACCACAAGTTATTCATCTCTTAAGCTTTATGAATAATATATAATATACACAATTTACCATTCAATGACCATATATATGACATCTTTACCAGGCAGTGGCGGATTTAGAGGGGGCGCAGGGGCACGCGCCCCCTCCTTTTTTGGCCAAATTTAGGTTTTTTAATGTAAAATTCTGAAAAATTGTGGGTGCGCTCCCCCTCTTTCTATTAGCGCCCAAGCTGGATCCGCCACTGACGTTGGTCCAGTACGTAGAACCCCATTTGGCTATCATTACAGCTATTCACTGATAAATTTCTACTTGGTACAGACTTAATTACACCAACATCCGTAACCCCTGGCTCAGGGAGTACTGGGAACATCACTTTGAATGCAAATGGCCGAAGAGCAAATCTTCAAAGGATCATCCTTCAGACAACGGGAAGACGGAGGATAAGCATCACAAGGATGTGTCCTACAACGTTGGCGGTATGAGAGAGTGCACAGGGAAGGAGATTATTGGTTCTGAGAACGGTTAGTATTACTATAGTATGGACATTCCATAGATAGATCCTCCAGGGTTAAAGGGAGCCAAAAGCAATGTTGTGTCAAAATATGACAAAATTTTGCAAACTAAAATAGTTACAAAAATATATTCTGAGGTATACTAACTTTAGCCATTAGTACAGTATAAATCATGATAACTAACTATAACCCTACTTGAATTCCATAATATTCATGTCATTTATACAAGAAGACAGCAATGTTTGTAAACAAAGCAATTTTGGTGGGTCACCAAATTGACCAGGGACAAGTTTTTACATATTTTAATTTAAGCCTTAATTCACAGTCTATATTTTACCGCAGACCTAAGTTATAGAAATAGAATATGTTTCAACAGAATTTTCAAAATTGTGACCCTACATTGCCTTTGGCTCCCTTTATTACTGATGTAAATGCTAATGTGTAGTTGCAGTGAAGTGCAGTTGAGTTATATAGTTGAGAACACATTCACCAAAATATCCATTAATTGTCTATTTAATTAGATCAAATACTGAGATTGTTATTATGGATATTATTTCATTGTATATATCATTTCATTTATATGTATCAAATTGATAATAATGTACCGAGCATGTATACTTGGAAAACTACTTTGTAACGTCTGGAAGAGCAGACCTATCTGAAGACGCCAAATAAAGATATTATCAAAAAAAAAAAAAAAATTTTTATTATACCCATATAAACCAGATAAACCAGACTCGCTAGCTCAGTTGGTAGGGTGACTGCTCCGAGTGTCGGAGGTCATGGGTTCAAACCCTAGCTGAGTCAAAAGAAAGACTTTAAGAATAGTAGTGGTTGATGCTTGTCTGGCACTCAATATGAAGTAAGAACCACAAAACATAACTGCATGATTGGTCCTGAGTCAGTATAATGTGATTGGGCAGGGTATCATGTGAGCCTATGACATGATATCTCAGTGTGGCAGCACTATAGAGAGGGCATAAGGTCCCACTGCTACAAATAGGCACTACCCTTGATATGACTCTGGCCGTTAATTGGGGCATAAAGCAACCAATTACCAATCAACCAATAAGGATAATTCCATATCCTTGGTATACCTGCAAGTTGCTGATATGTGACTATGAATCAGGGCCATAACCATTTTGAACCAGTTGCACATTCATTGCCACCTCGACACACCTCATTTATTAAGTTTTAGTTTACTAGGAGGATGACTGAATAAATTACCTGTGTTAATTGTTCTCATATATTCATAGTATTCCTAATCATAGCTGTAATTACGATGACCGTGAAAATATTAGATATCAATTATAATTATGATTATTAAATTACCAATTTTAAACAACTTCACACATTCTCCTGATCACTTATAAGTAAAACTAAATTCCACCTTTTAACCACTCAGGATTCAAGCAGCAGCTCAGCCTTCATTTCGTCAGTGATGCAGCGTATACCTTTGCCCATGCGCTGGCAGCCATGCATAACCACACCTGTGGGGGCCAGGACGGGCTGTGTGAGGGCATGAAGCCCAGCAATATCAGCGGGCCCGACCTCCTCGGCTACCTCGGCCAGGTCAACTTCTCCAGTGAGTTCTTTCTTTTGATTCTATTATATAAAGTGCCATACCCACTACACAATTCACCAATGGCCGACGCTGAGAAACGTTGGCTTTCGGCATCGGTGTTAGTGTAAATTTATCAAACATGCTAAATATGGATTTGCATTGTTAGCAAACAATTTTCTGTGTAATTGAATATAGAATAAGTCAAATACTAGAAAAAATAATTTACCGTTTCATGTTTTCCGGGAGAGAGTAAAATATTGTAATAAGCCTATGCCTAATACGCTATAGTCATAGAATTCATGTAGACATTTCATTTGAATATCATTATTATTAGAGTAATTTCATATTTCTTCCTCAGGAAAGCCCGTATACCTTTTAACATCTTTGTTTCAAACTTGATTCATGATCCAGGTGCGAGTGGGGAACATTTTGAGTTCATAAATGGCGTGGACGGCCCGCCACGTTACACCATTATGAGCTTCGAGAACCAGAGGAATAACGACTCCCTGTGGGTGGAGGTGGGAACTTATATGGGTAAGGCAACAGTTATCTAATCACAATAATAGCTAATTCATTATTAAATTTCAATTTCAATTTCATCAGATAAGGCCGTACTGGGCTTCACAAAAGGTGTAGCCAATGTAGACAAACCATTTTCTATGGTTATTTCTTGCCTGAAACACAGATATTGGACTCATGCTTTAAGGGGAATACCATAGAATTCCCTCAAGTATTTTCCTACCATTTCTTCTTGTTATCTCAATTAGGTTTTTGAGCGCCATTAATTAGGCCCCCCATCTTCAATAAAGATCATTATGGACAACCGTGGCCAGATTTACCCATATACCTAGAAGTCATACCCATAATCATACCATAAAAAATTTGTGCATGAATTAGATCTACTGTAAAAAAAGCCAGTTTAAAGACTTTCAGTTATTGTAGTGCCCAAGTTTGCACACTCCTATATCTTGGGCATAAGCCTTCACCGATAGGCCTATGTGCAAACCAGGGCAATAACAATTGTTTTGTGTCCCCTTGGTCTATACCTTGCATGCATTCAATGGAGAGGAGGGTGGAAGGTTAAATTAAGCTTAAATCCATCCGAAAGCCATGTATACTGTTCTAAAGTTTGCATAATTGTGTCACTTTTGAGCTCCCTACCACAGCCTACCATATTGTCCTATACCCAAACTCATATACTCATTCCGTCTCCTAATCACACCTTTGGAACCTCATGTTAAATACATACAGGCCATTGTGGCTAGAACTATCCCAATCTATGTAGAACATTCTAAAGTGAACTGTGTCACTTTTGAGTCCTACACAGCATATATATATATACCCTATAGTCATACTCACTCTTTCTACTCATCATTCCCTAGCCAAGAGCAACGTCATTGACGGCGAGTTGAGCCTGCATCCTGACTTCCGGGCGAAAATGGGGCGTTCTCCGCCGTCGTCGTGCAGCGTGCCATGCGGCCCCCAACAGGCCCGCACCTACGTCAAGGGTGACCGCTGCTGCTGGGTCTGCACCAACTGTACTGTCTGGTCCATCGTCCTGATCTATGGAGGTTGGCTTTTATATTAGATTTTTTTCTATTTGATCCAGAGAGTTTCAAAAGAGGGGGCGCCCTATTGTTCAATTTCCTGCTGGACCATCCAGGTCCAAAAATTTTACATGAAAAAGTTAATAGGGCCTATCTGCCCAAAAATAGGGAGGGGCACGCCCCCTCCGCAGCCCTCAAAATCCGTCACTGATGTTTGTATAAACGAATGTATATCTTTCAATGAATGTATTTATGTATGTATGTATGTATGTATGGATGGATGGATGGATGGATGGAAAGCCTATCTATTTTACTTGGAAACTTTTTAAATTTAACTAAATTCATTTAACAATGAATGATTTGCAGTGTGTTTTTATCAATGTTGTTATCCCGTTTTGACATGTTTGACTTCCTACGAATGATTGAATGACTCAATGATTGACTCAGTGAACGAATTAATGAATGAATCAATGAAAGTGCCAACAAATCAGTTATTGGATGGAGGAATCAACCAACCAATTAAACAATCAAACAATCAATCAAACAATCATTAAGCTCTCTCTTTCTATGCCCAGATGAGGAGATCTGCGTGCCGTGTCCCAACGGTATGCAGCCCAACTCGAACTTCACGTCATGTGAGAACATGGTGCCTTCCTTCATGTCCCACTCCAGCCCCTGGGGCATCGCCTCCATGTGTGTGGCCCTCGTCTTCACCATCTACGCCGCCTGTGAGTACTTTGAAAAACATTTTTATTAACAATTTTGTCGGGACTGGTCCCCAACACAGGTTAAAGCTGCCTGAACATATAGATATGTATCAGAGGCAGTCTCACCTAGGCATCAGCACATAAACTGAGTATGACATATTTTGATTGCTTTAGTACTAATAACGTAGCTGCAATGTACTGCTCTGATGTCGTAACTTGTACTACAATGTTATTACAGCCTTCAGCTAGGCGCTGGTTATGTTCTGCAACCAAAACTGAATGTTGTCATAATGTTCTATTTTGGTTGGGTTTTACAATCAAAAGAAATAGATACATTCAGATTTGTTGAGATCCCAACCTCACTATCAAATAAAATACTGTTACATGCCATTTTAATTAGTTACAATGCAAATAATAGTGAATCTTTCCTCACTTCAGTCACGACGGTGGTGTTCGGCCTGTACTACAGCACCCCTGTGGTGAAGGCGTCGGGCCGGGAGCTTAGTTTTATCCTACTGGCCGTTATCATCACGTCTTATCTCTCCACCTTCGTCTTCATCGCCAAGCCCAGTCCCGCCACCTGCAGTCTAACACGAATACTACTCGGCCTCTGTTATGCCGGCATCTATGCCTCCATCCTCGCCAAAGCCAGCAGGTAATAGATGTTTTTTAATAGTGTTCCCAGGTAAGAATTTAATGTTATTACAATGTTGCAGGAACGTTCTATTTGGTTTCCGTTATGTTATTTGGATAGTGTCTTTAAAACCTGGCATTGCGACATTGCACTGTGATGTTATTAGGCCTATAGCATTCTGGGTACATTATTTCAAGCAAACATAAGGATAACATTCTCTATTGGTAAGGTCTCAACTTTACCAGAATATAATGTCATCATAACACTCTATCTAAGAGAGTCTCGACCTTACTTAAAATAATGTAACTGTTATGTAAAATTCGGCAGGTTACAAACCGACAAAAAAGATTATGGTGGCAGAACATGTATGCTTGTTAGGTCGGTCGGGTGATGCCCTGCTAGTGGTCTGAACCAATGAATTGAGTACTTGATTGCAATGGAACTGGGCTTTAGGGTTTTGGGTACAATGTGTCTATGGGAGGGTCCACTGCGCAAACTTGTGGGAAAGGTGTATTGATAGCTGATAATCAGTGAGTACAAGGGGATTTATCATGCACCTATAGTTTTCTCAGAAACAACTATCTTAGCAAGTGAAAGTAAATTGTCTGAGCTTTCAACAAGGAATAATAATTATGCCGCTTTATAGAATGTTGGGGAGCAACCATAATTATTATAAGAAATATTAGGCAGATTTGAAAAAGAATTTCATCAGAATTTGATATAGTTCAATTAAGTTAAGACAATCTGATCAAGGACATTTACCAACTGTGATCGATAGCATGTAAATGTGGCTGGTAATCTTTTAAACAGATTCTTAACAAGTTTCTTGTTATAAAGAATGCTATGTAAGTCATTTCTGGTGATTATGTACCAAAATACGACGAAATTTGAAAATTTTCTTTGAATCTGTAACATTTAATAGCTATGGCAACCAGCATTCAGAGGGAAGAACATGGAATATTACATTCATGTCCTTCCAGTTTCCCATGTGTGTGTTAGATTTTTCAAGTGGTATGAGGCTGACTGTTATCTAATGCCAATAGTCCACTGGAGGAAGTACAATAGATGACTTAAGGCAAATATTATAGTCAAACATAATAATTGGCATCTACACCTACCATAAACAGAACATGCATATTTTGATTTTCATAGCTATGTAAGTATCTAAAATACCTTTATGGGAAGATAGCAGACGTCATTCATGGGCGGCCCCCTAGATCTATTGTCCCAACATCATAATTATTTTGATTTACAGGATCTCCCGTATCTTTAACGACGGGGCGGGGAGCCCTAAGCGGGCCCGCCTCACCAGTCCCCGGTCTCAGCTGCTCATCGTCGGCCTCCTGCTCATCGTGGAGGTGCTCGTACTGGCCGTGTGGTTCGCCGCCAGCCCCCCGAGCACCAAGTACGTCTTCCCGGATAGAGGCACGCGCCTACTCGTCTGCAAAGGTAAGGGCATAATAATAATTATTATGGTGGAATTGAAAAATCGTTCGAACGACCGATGTTGACAGACCATTATTGACATTGTCGGACGACTAAATACCCAATGGACGAGAGACAAATTATTTGACATGTCAAATATCTTTTGACGATTTTTGACTTGTTGGATGATTTTTCTACACAAATCTTGCATTCGTCTTTTGGTGGAAACATGATATTTTGGGTGATTAATTAAATAACAAATATAATTATGATAAAATAAAAGAGATATTAGATGAAAAATCAAAATCGTATTTGCTATCATGATAAATTATACCATATTTGTTACATAAAAAATATTGTTTAATTAAATCGTTGGTAAAATCATTGAGAAAAATTATCATTGGTAAAAGCATTGGTAAAATCGTCTGTCAAATCGTTTTATGGTCGTTTTGTGAAAGCACAAAAGCGTCCAATTAACCTGACGCTGATAAACTATTTTCCAAGGATTAAGTCGTCAGTATAATTTATGTCTCTTGAAAAATATCGTTCAATTTTATCTCGTCGTTTTGGTGGAAACAGGGCATAAGATTAACTGATAACCCATCAACAATCAAACCGTCTATGAATTCCCATTTCCATATACTACTTGCAAGTCGCTTGTATAATAGAATCAATACATGCAGGCGACAATGTGACCAATTAGATTGATCTTTTCATTATGTTACTCACATAGTTATATGGATACATATAATTTCATGGTATATCATAATTATGCATGCCATAATCATTATACTATAGTATATTAAAGTAACCTGTATAAACCATTCAATGAAGAATATCGCTGTACACTTCTAACTGTATTATGCCACAATGTAATATCATAATTCCCATTTTGATATAGTACTAACTGTCGCATGTAAAATAGGATGAATCCACGCGATGTTGTTGTTTGACTTATGGTACAGTAATTAATTATGAGAGACCTTGCAAAATAGAGATTTAATTATTTATGCGACAAATTCCCATTTCTATATACTACTTACGTCGTCATGAATAGTTACATATACAAGTACGGCAATTGCCGTAATATTGTTGTGTAAATAGTGGAGCCTGATGTATGCCTTTACAGATTCATACACTTTTGTGACTATCTTCCATATAGGTTCTGACGATGCTAGTTACCTGATCGCCCTGATCTACCCCTTCCTGTTGATGTTGACGTGCCTGCTGTATGCCTTTGCAGTTTCATACACATTTGTGACTCTCTTCCATATAGGTTCTGATGATGCTAGTTACCTGATCGCCCTGATCTACCCCTTCCTGTTGATGTTGACGTGCCTGCTGTATGCCTTTGCAGTTTCATACACATTTGTGACTCTCTTCCATATAGGTTCTGATGATGCTAGTTACCTGATCGCCCTGATCTACCCCTTCCTGTTGATGTTGACGTGCCTGGTGTATGCCTTTAAGACTCGTAAGACTCCAGACGGCTTCAACGAGACCCGCCTCATCACATTTACCTCCTACACCACTGTTGTCATATGGCTCGCCTTCATCACACTCTTCTTTATCAACCAGTACAATGTAAGTAAAGTAGTTGATTAATTAACTGTGCACTTTCTTAACCAGTACAATGTAAGTAAAATTGTGGACTGATTAACTAGGCACCTTCTCAACCAGTATAATGTAAGTAAAGTTGTTGATTAATTGACTAGTCACTTTCTCAATCAGTACAATGTAAGTAAAGTTGATGATTAATTACTAGGCACTTTCTTTCTTTTTTTTTTGAAACAGTTTTATTGCCAACATCACATATAACCAGTACAATGTAAGTAAGGTTGGTGATTAATTAACCAGACACTTAATTAACCAGTGCTATGTAACTAAAGTGGTTGATTATTTAATCAGGAACTTTCTCAACCAGTAAAATGTAAGTCACGTGGTTGAGTTCTTAAGTATAGGCGCTTCAACTAATACATTATAAGTTCATCACTTGATTGATTAACCAGACACTGCCTTAAAGGGTTCCTTGCACATAATCTTCACCTACCTATTTTGTATTCAATAAATCTCTGTTTGGTATTCTAAATAATGTTCAAAAGAAAAACACATGAAATAGACCAAATATTAAAGTCTCATAACTGTGTCTATGTTTGGAATATCATTAAGATATGTCTAGCATTACTAGTTCTTGATGCATATTCCATGCTCAAAGAATTTTATTGAAAAATATCTATTCCATTTCCACAAGGAATACAATATTAGTTCTTTGCCTGAGGACTAAACCAGGTACTTCCTCAACTAGAACAATGTAAGTTGAATAATAGCTAACTCAACCAGGGGAATATAATAAACAACCATGTCCCAACTCATATGTCTCCGTCATATTTCCCTAGTGGTTAATTGACCATCTCTTCAATTAACTCACATGAGTTTCTTTATGCTCCTTTTTTAGAATGAGGTGCGCATAACGACACTATGGGTGTCCTTAACCCTGAACGCTACGGTGGCCCTGTCGTGCCTGCTGGTCCCCAAGGTCTACATCTGCCTTTTTCGGCCGGAGAAAAACACCCGGGAGGCGGTGATGACGAGGTCCCAGAGCGTTCTCAGCTCGTCCTCCTTACCCAACGCCACCCCCGACCAGGCGGGCCGGGGACAAGAGAGTCCAGGTGAGTTATAGTATAATAGACTTAACGATTTTACTGGCGATTTTGTAGATTTTCAAAATAGCCGTAGACTATAGACATCTTGAATGTCGTTTTAAAGGGTATTGAATTTTCGTTCGAATGGTATGTAACGTGCATGGGTTCCTTCCATATTAATTTTACAATGAAACGGAATAAGGAAATTCTTGGTACTCAAAAACGTATTAGGCCTACAGTATGACATTGACTTCGCTATTCCTTTGACCATAATGAGAATAAACGAGTTTAACAAGTTTACATTTTTTCCAGTTTTCACAGAAATGTATTTTTTAGAATAAAACGTTTTAATTTTTATTGAACATTATTGGGCTAATATAGCATATGATTCTCTACCGTTTTTCACAGATCTATGGGATTTGCGTCGAGGCAAAAGCCCTATGAATGAAACTATAGAAATTAGGCCTACAATAACTTTTTCATTTCATAAAGAATTGCAAAAGAAGAAGAATGGAAAACAAGATTTCCTTCTCCTTTTAACTTATTGTCCTTTTGGGCTGAAGGTACGTGCGAAGTTGCACCAATACGTTTTTCTACGTATAGTACAAGAAGTCATGTGAATTTAGTGACTTCATTGTATTGGCAAGAAGATAAAATTATATGAGTAGTATGCAAAAATGGGTATTTGGTGCAAGTCGCGTCCATTGCAAATCCAACTGCTGACACTTGATTGTCTTGAGTGATATGGGAGATCATCTCATACACGCAACATGTTACTATTCCAAATGTGAATTAGAACTTTTTCATGCATAACTTACTGTGGGTGTTGTTTGAGTTCATATATTGCTCACAATGCGTATTTTTCCCATTTCTTCTAATGATCCTCTTCTTTTTCCAAATTACAGATGCTAACCGGCGAAATTCCCGGAGAAGCTCTTCTCTTGCCAATCAAACATGGCAAACGGGAATAGTAAACGGTGGAGTAGTTGGAATATCCCCGGGTTCATCAGTTGATAAGGGATCTCCAAGGAAAGCGCGCATGCGCACAAACAGCGCCACGCAGACGACATTTGACCTCACGTTTTACGCCCCTGTGTACGAAGTCTCGGAGGATGAAAGCAGCAAAGCCAAACCAGAAACACCCCAGCAAGAAAAAACAACGAAAAAAACCTACATCTGGGACCCTGAAGCTGGCTACGCAGATATTGATGACGTCACACTAGAATTCCCTGGTTCAGATGTTCCTGGGAGAGGTGTTCCGACCAAGGCTCAGTTTCGTCGTGTTTCCATTGCCAAGTTGAAAGAGCTTCCTGGTATTGATGAGAGTTCCTCAACAACCTGAAGGGGAACTCTGGAATTATTGAACTTGTACTCAAATATATAAGCATTTAAATGTGATAGTATATCTTCTGGTGTTAAACAGTACATGGACATTTATTTTGTACAATACACAGGAGTCTCAGAGACACAAGTAGGCCTAAATGTTGTCCTATTTGTGTAAGTAGGCCTACAGTGCTGCAACCTAAGAAAGTCCTTTACATGTAAATACCTGCTTTATCACAAGGATTGAACTGTTAAGTCAATTAAAATGCTCTGATAAAAGACAGGTCTCTATGTAAATACATGCATTATCACCAGGATTGATATGTTAGGTGAAGTAGCCTACATTGCTTTGAAAAAATAACAGTTCTTTGTGTAAATACATGCTTTATCACAACGATTGAATTGTTAGATCAAAAGCAGTGATCTGACCAAAGACAGGTCTTTATGTAAATACATGTATACTTAATCATCAGGGTGGAAATGTTGGGTCAATTGCAGTGCACTGACTAAAGACAGGCTTTTATGTAAATACATGCATTATCACTAGGATGGAACTAGTTGGTTAGTTACAGTGTTCTGACAAAAGACAGCCACATGTGTTTTATAAGAGGAATGGAACTATTAAGTGAACTAATGTTCTCTGACCAAAGACTTTATTGAACATGCACTTTATCACAAGGACAGGACTGTCAACTATAAATTACAGTGCTCTGACCAAAGAATGTTCTTTATGTAAATACAAACTTTATCAAAAGGATGGAACTGTGAGGTCAGTAACAGTGCTATTACTAAAGACGGTTCTTTTGGCACACACTTGCCATACCACAAGATAGAATGTAAAGAAAATTACAATGCTCTGACCTAAGAAGGCTCTTTATGCAATACATGCTCTATTATAAGAATGGAACGATTAACTCAATTACAGTACTCTGAAAAACTGTACATACTGTCATGGACAGAGCGCTGAACTTTACTTAAAGTCAAGTAAAGTTCAGTGCTCTGACTTATGAGGTTCTTAAAGTAGCAAATGCTTGATCTCAATCAATGAACCAAATACAGTGCTCTTACTTCGTGAAACTATGTTATCAATGATAGGGGAGTGTTTTCAGAGAGAGTGAACGTCAAACTTCAAATTTCGGGTCTCTGGTTCATTATGATAATCAGCTTCTAAAAATGGAGTAGATAATGAAAGTATTATGCATCAACCTCTTTTCAGTAACTAGAAATCAGCCACTGATCATGGATTCATCCTTTCACTTTGTCACTGGAGATAATAATACAGAAAGAACCCCACAGATATTTTCGGAATACCAATTGCAAGTTGGATCAAATGATTGGCTATAGACTATGTTTATACATGTTTTCCCATAGGAAAAGAACTGATAAAACGATACTCAGGGTTGTTACATACTGTCAATTGGATATCATTCCAAATAAATTGATATTGCTATGTCTATAATCAAACTGTACATTCATGTTGTAAACTTGGGTAAAATCATGACAATTAAGAGTATTTTAATGTTCAACAAATGCACAATGTACAATCCAATGTTTTTGTATAAGGAATATAGAAATGTACATTACTTATGGCGCCCTTACGCATATGTGCCAAAGTATAGGGAGTTTATGGTAAGAGTTATTTATGGTTACAAAGAGGCTTTAAGTAATTGAATCATCGTTTGCATTGCAACAAACTACCTAACTCGAATATTTTCCCCTTTCTGTGGACAGAAGTTTCGGGGCCTTGGAACTATCTAAAGACATTTTTAAAACAATTTGCGAGGCCGTACATGAAGTTTGGAGTGCGACCTATTTTCTTAAGTTTACACATTGAATAATTAATGGGAAATGCATTTTCTGGTTATTTATATACGTTTTCCTGCTCAATTGATTGCAGATGGAAACTTTGTTTTCTAATGGCATGTTTTTTGTTGGTTACATCCGTCGCGATCTATATTTTGGGATGTGCGCTAATGTAAATATGTATTTAATCTGTGATACGTTAATGGTTTGTAAATGTGTTACTTAACTCTGTTATTTCTTGGTGCTGAAATAGAGTCTGTTCTCTACACACTGTAAACATTTATTGTAAATAAACCAAGTAATCAAATTGTTAATTATTATTCATTTATAAATACAACAATTGTAAAATCTTTAACTATCATTAATTTATGCAACTTGATTGTTACTGGTTGTTTAACTTTTTAATCTTTGATTCAAAACTTTTACTCTTCCTTTGTTTTAACTCAATCTAGGTCCCCCCACCCTATAAAAATAACTTTTCGCAGTTTACAAGAGAAAACACCAAAAAGCTCTCATATAAGGTCTTCGCAATGTGAATTGTTCAGAACAAATTATAATTTTCAAAGATGTTTATTTCACAGTATTCTTATTCATATTCAACCCTAGGCATTATTGAGTATGTGAGTGAGCGAAAGCCTGTGTCAGAATGCCAGTTGAGATAGATGCTGGTATATCAATTCTTACAATCATTCCAGTAGGCAATATGGGAAGAACACCAGCAACCAGAGAAATGACCTCCCATACCCACACTGTACCATGTTCGGGAGTCTACCTAAGGGCGCCACCATCTTGCCCCATGTCCACCCATAGAGCATAGTCTGGGCCCAGGGGGTGGTCAAACAACACTCTACCCACACTGTTGTCATGCCTAAGTTTAGGCATGGCATATCCTCCCATTAACGATTACAAGAATTCATTATATTTATCATATAAGATCTATTAATCATATAATTTCTTTTAACATACATATTTTATGTCTAAATTGTAATAATCAAAAGATATATCATACATGCATATTAATTACTTCATTATAGAGTTTATGGTACACAGTTAGCACTCCCCCTGCCCCTATTGGTCAGTTGTAATTAGGTCACTGACCAGAGGTCAGGTGGGAGGTGCAGGTATGCTGTAAGGACACTCTGGTTCCAGCAACAGAAGAGACAACATGTAACCACTTAGCAGCAACAGGCCTTTTGGCCTACCCTCCTGAGACTGTCAAGAATATATATATCAACAACAACCTCCTGCCTTCAAGTCCTCTCTTCACTTATACCACACAAAACCCCGTTCACGCTGTAAACCTACCTGAAGACCACCACATTTTAAGTGATGATACATAATAACAATTTGAATGTATGTTTAATAATCACCACAGCAGTTCAAAACATGTTTTTACTGAATACACTTGGGATTTCCTTACAGCCATGGCTGATAATAAAGTTATTGCTAATTAGAGCTGAGTGAGTTTGTCCCCACAGCCCCCGTCCCTGTGAGACTCCTAACTGGGTTGTATATTTGAAAATTTCCTTGTAGTACTATGGCCCAATTGCCAATGTAAAAAAAAAAATTGCCTGGTCTCCCCGTCCTAACTGGGTTGAATGCACAGTGCCTTGTCAGTAACAATGTGTGGGTGTTGTTTGAATGGATTTAAGGTATTTAAGAACAATGCATGTGGCTATAACAGAGGTGTTAAAACTACCGCAGCCCCCCCCCCCCCACCCCTCCAGTGCATTCACACCCTTATCACACATACACCCACACAGTCCGGCTTTTAGTAAAGGTAAGGGCTTGAAAAAAAAAAAAGGGGGGGGGGCGCACCCCTATTTTCATGAATTCTTTATTAAAAAAAAGGCTAAATTTGGGAATTTGTGCCCACCCCACTTTAAACCCACCACTGGTACACGTCCCCCCTTTTCTTAGTATACCATACAAAATGCGCTTATAATAACAGTTAATTGAGACATAATACGCATTCTGGGGATAGCCTGTTTAAGGGCAGAGTCTGTGGTAAGGGGTATGATAAATCTGTTTCGGAAGTAGGGTTGTAAATACATTAAATTATACCAGGCCGTACTTCGACACTCCCTATATTTATATATTAATCCAAAGGCGAAGCCGGCCAGGAGCGAATCCAGGAATGGAAAGGTGGGGGGGGGGGGGGGGGGGGCACAAACATGAATGGGCGGGGGAGAGGAGGAGGAGGGGGGGGGGGGTAAACATGATTTATCAAGGGAGGGGGGCGGTCCCCAGATCCGCCCCTGTAGCCCAGCTGCACTAATATTACAAGCAATACCAGAAAGGACGTGTCCATGCATGGCCTGCCTGGGCAGAGCAATATAGGTCTGGGGTTACATAATAAAAGCCTTACGTCATGCTCATTCTCCCAGCGGCTCCCTCGCACCTGCAGGTGTACAAACGACTTACAGGGTTACACCTTCGCTTGGGCAGAGTGCGTGGTACCGGTCGGCCGATCGGCACGTGCAGACCTGTGGTCAACATTGTTAACACATTGTCCTGCCAGCTAGCTTTCTCACTTGGCCACTTTAGTTTAACTTAGCTTGTGACAGGGGCCAGCGTGGAGGTTGCTGCCTTGCATTACCATACAACATTGCCAGTGAGCAACAATCCATTGGTTTTTGGATAGTCTGATAAACTGGATCTCAATCTTGGAGGTAAGTTTAAACAATTTCCCGTCATCGACTTCGTTTTAGTTGCGTCGCTCTGTTTCAATGTTAACACCTTGAATTGGGTGTTTGTGTATGTGTGTACGTCGGGGAAAGCGGGGGGTTAGATCTATAACCTGGAAGCCTAGTCAGGGTTTATACCAATCAAGGGACCCTGTATGTATAGTTACAGTTATATTGAGTCTGGAAAGCTTCTCTGTGGACCTTTGTGGTCCTTTTCCTGGTAGCAGGTTGGAACCCATACAGCCACTCAACCGTGACCATGGTCTGACCATTACCAATGTATTCTTTTTCAGTGGCGGATTTGGGACCCCTTTTTTTGGTCAAATATTTTTTTTTTGGTAATTTAAGATTCTTGGACCCGGATTTTTACAAAAGGGCGCCCCCCCTTTGTTTTTTAATTATGTACTTTGGAGATATCTATAGAGATATGTGTAAGTGCGTACAGTAGGGTAGAGAGTTTTTGTAACGCACACTTATCTCAATGTCCCGATTCGTAACCCGATGAGTTCGGTCAGTAAGATTTTTGCAGCTACCTTTAAAATAAAGTCCTTTCATTAGAGTGAATGCTATAACTGCTTTGGCATCTCCCGGTGAATCTAAGAGAACATACCTCCGCAGAGTATATTACGCAAGCAATCTTTGCCTTATTGGTAAGGAAAGGGGTAGATCCGTAGGGAAAACTTGAAAGTAGTAGATCCCTAGGGAGACTTTGCAGGGGTGGATCCATAGATTTTCAAAATGGGGAGGGGCTATTGAAAATATGTCTGCTGGATCCAAGAATTCTACATTAGAAAAATAATATTTTGCAAAAAAATGGGGGGTGGGGGGGGGAGCCTCTGCGCCCCCTCTAAATCTGCCACTGACAGTGCTCTGTCGCATAACCAAATGCTCGCAACAGCGAGAGAAACAGCGGGGGTTTGGCAAAGTCTCGCTGTTATACGCGAAATTCGGCATCAATTTTCACCCATTTCTAATCATATTTCTGGGCTGAAAATTTCAGGGATTTCAGATTTAAATATCTAGTTTCTAGAACTTTTTACAGTATTAAAATTGGTTCCATAGAACACCCACAAATCAACAGGGGAACCCATCGCAACAGCGACATTCTTGTTGCGAGAGTGGTGTGCCAATCCTCGCAATAGCGAGACCCGTTATGCGACAGAGCACTGAAATGACAATATCGCAGAGAAGCGGCACATCTTAGATCCGTTGTTAGTAACTTACACATTGGTAACACACATGTGCTCCAAATCGCCAATTTCTAACAATTATATCAGTCCTGTATGTGAATTGTCCATAATGCCATCATGATCACACCAATGTCGCAGCTGATTGTCGCGTAGTGTAATAGGGCCTTAAGGTCCGGAATGTCACTTATTAGTTAATGTTTCTCTCTCTCCTCTTTGTTTTCAGTTCGCATTACACAGGAAAGATGCCGGCTGCCAAAAAGCACCTGTTCATGGGCATAAGTGCCTTGTTCGTTATCGGTATTTTCGTCATACTTTCTTCACCAAGTTCGGTAAGGGCCAACAAGAGTTATTATTTTTGTGAATACAAAGTATGGTCAACGACTTGTTCTCCTTTGATTGGCATGTTGCTAATTAAGGGCAAACTAGAAGCTCAAGCTGATGACATGCAAAAAAGCTTTCTTGGGAGTAAAGCATCATTTCGTTAATTGAGTCGTGGAAATTGAGAAATTCAGTTAGAAATGAAACCTAGGGGCTGATTTCGTTTGCATGGAAGCCCATGGAGTCTTAAAGAAATAAAACCTACACTATATCTAATGTTTTATCTAGGTCATATATGTGCTTCATCAGTTAATCTCATGAACGGGAAACTGGTTTACCTAAGATACGTCATAAAGATATCCCTTCACGTTTGCAACATTCATTTAAATAATTTCGCCATTATTTAAAAGTATTTCAACTTCATTTCTGTCTATGCAGTCCAAGCAGGTAAATATCACATGTTTTGAATGTTCTATGGTTGAACTGTTTGTTTTAGCGCTCCTCAGAATAATGCTTTCAAACATGGCACATTTTAAACCTCTATCTACACTCTCCCTGTCCAAAGTTAAACCCCAATAACCAACCAACTAACCCAACTAACAAACAGGTTCTATTCCCTATCCGTCAAGATTTGAAATTCTTATGACATTTTCTCCATAACTTCTTCAATAGTATATCAGGAATGTGTAGCAGGAGTGACATTAATATCCAACGCAAACTTACATTTTCACCTCGATGATCGGAAATAATACTAGTGTTTATGCCTAGCTATATCTAAGGGATATATCATGTCCCATTGATATAATGTAACCGTTTTTCACAGATTACTAAAAAAACAATTATGTGTTTTCCATGGAATTTACCCAACTTTTTAATCTTGAATTCCAATATACAATTATTATGAAAAAAATCCACAAGATTTCATGATTCTGATCATAGTTTTCCGATGATTGTCGTTCTATTTCAAAGCGTAAGGTATTTAGAGTGATATCGTACACTGAGTGTTGTTTTGTGCAAGCGTTTAGTTTTTTCTGTTCATATCTGTATGTATTTGATATATTTTTAGTTATTTTTGAAAATGTGTTCGTTACTGAAAGATATTTATGTCATAGCTATTAATAGTACATTTTTATATATATAGTTATCTCAATCCTGTCCCACTACCCTGTACCAGTACCTTTGCCTACCCTGTCCCACTACTCTGTCCCAGTACCTTTTCTTTCCCCATCCTATCCCACTGCCCTATCCCACGAGCTTTCCCTGCCCTGTCATATCCCACCCTTCCCTGCCCCACCCTGTCCCACTGCCCCGTTCCCCTATTCTCCCCTGTCCCATCCTGTTCCCCTGCTCTCCCTTGTCCCACCCTGTTCCCCTACTCTCCCCTGTCCCACTACTCTTCCCTGTCCTGCCCTCTTCCCCTACTCTTCTCTGTCCCACCCTGTTCCCCTACTCTCCCCTGTCCTGCCCTGTTCCCCTGTTCCCCTACTCTCCCCTGTCCCACCCTCTTCACCTACTCTACTCTGTCCCACCCTGTTCCCCTACTCTTCCCTGCCCTGCCCTGTTCCCCTGTCCCCCTATTCTCCCCTGTCCCACCCAGTTCCCCTACTCTCCCCTGTCCCACCCTGTTCCCCTACTCTACTCTGTCCCACCCTGTTCCCCTACTCTTCCCTGCCCTGCCCTGTTCCCCTGTCCCCCTATTCTCCCCTGTCCCACCCAGTCCCATAACTCTTCCCTGTCCCACCCTGTTCCCCTACTCTTCTCTGTCCCACCCTATTCCCCTACTCTCCCATGTCCTGCCCTGTTCCCCTGTCCCCCTACTATCCCCTGTCCCACCCTGTTCCCCCTACTCTCCCCTGCCCCACCCTGTTTCTCTACTCTCCCCTGTCCCACCCTGTTCCCCCTACTCTCCCTTGTCCGACCGTGTTCCCCTACTCTCCCCTGTCCCACTACGCTCCCCTGCACCATCCTGTCCCACTGTTCTCCCCTGCCCCACCCTGGGCCGTCCTGCCCTATAATACCACAATAACTTCACAAGTGACTACCAATGAACTGGTGAAAACTAAACTATCTACCCCTTGAAGATATCACTTATTTCACATCTATTTCTCCACTTCCTGTCAATACTATGAGGGAATGTACTCTCTATTGTGAAACTACATTCTTCCTTCTTTTTTATAGAAAGGAGATCTCTCAATGGATCTTTCACTATCTCACCAATTTTAATGCCAATAATTTCTCTTTCAGCCCGTTCTCATCAAACAGAAAGAAGTGAAAGAAGTTAAACCCGAAAAATCTCCTGAAGTCCTACCTACACCCTCACCTGTACTTCCTGAAGCTAGTAACAAAATTAATAGCGACAGCAAAAAGAAAATCGAAGACTTGAGGGCATCACCCGTGTTCTCAGGCTTATCTGTTCTTGGTGGGCAGGGTAATGATAAGAACCTGCCAGAGCTTATACATGTGGATTACAAACCCATAGAGATTAACCCAGGCATGAACTATGTGCAGGAAGCGGATTCTTTGATAGCGTAAGTAACACTTGCATTTTTCTACATACAAATTACAATTAATTTGTGAAATACTTTGCAGGGGTGGATCCAGAGCCAGTGCTCTTGGAGGGGGAGGGTGGGGGGGCAAACCCAGACCCCTCTTAAAAAATGAAAAATAAAAAACACTAGATTTACACAGATCTTGCAATTCTAAGATGTCAAAATATTTCCCCTGGGTCTTGGGGGGAGGGGGACAATTGCCCCTTTTGCCCCCACCCTGGATCCGCCACTGCTTTGTTATATGGAATTTGTGTATTTGTATAATGAGACCAGCTGATCATTGGTCAATTATCAATTAATTATATAACTACTTTTTGTGAGATTCCTAAATCATGAGACGACTATCATAATAGGCATCATTAACCTTATCAGTTACAAGAACATATGGGCCCATGCACATTGAAACAACTGCAGAAGCCTTAAAAAGAACAACTATTTTAATGACTATGCCCATGCCAACCTCTCCTATAACCGATGTACATGGTCAATTTCTCCTTTTTTATTATATCCATTGGACAGGCATCTGAGTAGGCCTACTGTATATCATTTATGGTCCTACTTCAGTTTTCGCCTTCTGATAGTAAACCCACGAAAAGAGACAAAGGAAAGATAGTAAGACTTTGCAAGCAATGCCAACTCTAAATACAATATCTACATGGTGGGTTGTACTTGAATACGACAACTTCAAGTTTATCAGCAAATGCTTCACAACAAAATACAAATCGAAATCAATAGGCCTATATTCAATGAGATAAATTATAAAGATATAATTGCAACTCGATATTTCTATGTAAGTGAAGGTAATGTGTGATTAAATGATTTCATCTTTGAAGGCAAAAGTTCCTTCTATTTTGACTCAACCAAGGGAATTCATAACAAGGACACATGTATGCCTCATAGCTAAGGATAGCTAATTTACAATATTCCAAACACCTGCAGGTTAATTTAAACAAATCTTGTCGACAAAAACATAGGAAAAAAGTATAGAACATCTAGATTTATGAGAATATTGGCTTAAATCTATAATGAATATACTCTCAAACTAACTAAAAAAGGATATACAGATAAATCTGAGAAAATACTCAATCCTAGCTAGTTTTTAATCACGTTAAATTACAGAAAATTTCATATCTATAAAAAATGTATGTTTTTAGCTTAAAACGTGTTAACGTGTCAACGTGTTAATGCATCCTAATCTAGGCTCGTCTGGAGGTAAACTACAGGAAAAATGCTATCCGTGGTAGAGCATGCAATATTTGAACACTTTAAGATGCACTAGTTTTCTCATGTCTTCTGATTTCCATCACATTGTTGTAATTGTATCTATTTGTCTACTTTAGAATGACCCTGCAAAGGCAGATCGTTTGCACCAATTGGGAGATGTTTGGCAGGGATAGTGATGGTGGATGGCCTGTGTGCAAGGCCAAAGCTATTGCTCCAACTAAGCCATGCCTTGTTTATTCCTATGGGTAAGTTTACACAAGTGAAAAGAAACTTTCAGCCACTTTTTTACGACTTACGAATTGCAGTTTGATTTCAAATTCCCTCACGTCCAATATAATTTCATTTATTTTTTTTGTTTGTGACACAACTGATATGTGCTATATTGCATTATATAATTACAAGGAATGACATGTATTCTTTTTTTATATTAGCAGTCTAATCATTTATTATCTAAAGGTCCCCTTTGCAAAACAGTAATTATATTTTTATGATAATATAGGTGTATTATCATTTAGTAGATATAATGGAGCATTGGAAAATAGGAAATATATTGTGACAGTGGATCTACACTTTTAATCAATTATGCAGCATAAATTTAATGAATTATGCATAAATCTTTGTCATTTATTTTAAAACAAAATCAGAATCAAGAATGACTGGACTTTTGATGACGCATACCGTGATGCATATGGATGCACAATAAGGACCTTCGACCCCAGGTAAGATATTATTCATACTGACTATGATGTAATATTTAGTGCAGCGAGACCTGAACCAATAGAAATATTTCTGATGTACCAGTGACGTAACTGTTCTGTAACCATAGTTATGACAACTCATTGTCATACCACTGTGTAAATCTGGTGCTGTAACAATTTGATCAGTTGCATTTCAACCTGAACCACTGTGATGACCACTTTGTCAGAGTTTAAAACATTTAAATGTATATTAGGAAGCATTTTATCTAACTTCTTTTATATTCATTCATTGTCCAAACCGATCACATTGCATTCCTTGTTATTCAAAAATAACTCAGCTATATTTGTTCCCTACAATAAAAGTAAATGATATAGATAATTCTGGTGAATTTTAGAAATTCTAGTTATTATCAAATCCAAAATTTTCCCTGTACCCTCAGAGTCATGGCCACTTTAAAAAAAATTGGCCTCAAACCAACTTTTTATTGTATGCGTTTTTAGTTATATGAAGTACTTCAACAGTTAGATTGTAGCTTTTATCGATACTTCAGGACACCCTGGGTTGGCCACTTCTTGTCTTTTTTGGACATTGCTCCTTGTGAAATAAAAGTAAATAAAATGTATCATTAATACTAATCAAGCAGTTTTTCTATTTCAGTATGAATACAAAAGAACACGAACACAGTCCAAATGTGATGTTTTATCCACTTGGTTTGTCCGATAAAAATGAAGTTAGTGCTCAAGGTTGGAAATTAGACAGTTTCCTCGGGCATCTAAAACAGTTCAAGGAGGAAAATGTAAGTAATACTACAATATTGAGAAGTACATACAGTTTGATCATTATTTCTAAAACGTTTATTTATCCTGGTTTAACATCGGCTACACCTATTAATCTACAATAGGTAGGTTTGGAGTATACATGGTTGATATAGAGAGCGATATCTCATCTTGTTAGAATGTGATCGGACATTTGTTTATTATATGTGTCCGCGTCGAAGATGTAACAAGATCAATATAATGTTATGCAGAACATTTATCTTATTTATGTTGAAGATGTAACAAAATAGGTATCACTAGTATACACAGACAAAATACTATAAGTTAATAATGACTTGTTTAAAGGGTATACATAGTTCTTCCAATTTCCTCTTAAGACTTTGGCTTTGTGTGTTTTTATCGCTTTTTGGTAATATGCTCGATATTATATCAGTTTGATATTGACAGATATTTCACAATGAAGAAAACAACTTTTCTTATGATGTTTTTTTGTGTTTGTAGGTCACAATCCCTTATCTGAAATTCGACGTGGAGAATTACGAATGGAGAGTTCTAGAAAACATGGTCAATGATGGAATATTGGCGAAGGTCGTCCAACTGTCCTTTGAAATTCATGTTGATAATCCGAACAAAAAAGCTGGAAGATATTTCCAAATCCTGAAAAAAGTGGAAGGTCTTGGTTTTCGGCGCTGGTTTTATCACCATAGACTCAACGGGTATTCCTACCAGAACGACCAGTCTTTCATCAACATAAACTACTTAAAATAGATTCTAAACATTGGGCATTTTCACACTGCAAACTTTGACCTTTATTGCATCCAAAATTTGTAAATATGGCCTTCAAGGTACATTAAAGGTAATAGAAAAGTCACCTTTACAAGACCTTTACAAGAGTCTTTCAGTGGACCTTTAGGATACTAGAAGGGTCAGTTTTCTTGTGCTTGTTTTCTTGTACAAGTGAAACTCAATTCTAATCAACGGGGTTCCTTATTAGTAGTTTCATCAGATATGCGGAACCCACATGTTGCAATTTAGATTGAAAAAAAAGCCAAATTATTACTAGTCATAATTTGCATTGTAAATTGTCAGATAAGGGGCCTTCCATAAAGTATTGCGTATTTTCTAGTACAAATCAAATGCGTATTTTTGCCCAAGGGGGGGTCTGAGATTTTTGAAAATGTGGGTACGTACTAAATGGAAGGCCCCTAATCTGCTAATTTGAAAAGAAAGAAAGTAATGGAGGTTTCAGAGTACATACAAAATAACCCCCAGCAACCTTTAGCCTCATAAACCACATAAAACAGCCAAATTGTATTCATACAAAGTACATCACAAAGATGGGCAATTCCATTGATCTTAAATCATTGGCCATTTATCACTCTTTGACAACATTATCTTTTAGTGAAAGAACATAACCAGGATCTTACAATCCATCACAATGCAATGTCACGGTGATAGGTTTTAGAGACTTTATTTTCATCTAAAAAGAACAAAAACAAAACAAAAACAAAAAACAAAAACAAACTAAAGAGAAAGTTTGCATGGTTGCTTGGGTATGCAGTTTTCTACAGCCGTCATTGCATTTCAAATGATACGATTGTCAGGACATTATATACCCAAATTAATCGAATTGGTGTTAATGTTAATCTTTTAACTTTACCTCAGGCATACCTAATTATAATTGCCCATTATTATTATTATGATTACTTTACCTATTTTGTTGAGGCGTGTGGGGTGGAGTAGTGGTTAGAGTGTCCGTCTGTTGTGCGGTCGGCCCGGGTTCAATCCTGGGCTGGGGTGAGCTGGCTGCTACCCCCCTCTACATGTCTCCCAGTGGCAACAACTGGGTTATCAAAGGTCTCTAGTAGACCACCGGCTGTTGTGTGTAGGGCCCTGCCTATGGGACTCTGCACATTAAAGAACACCTGCCTCGGTAAAAGTGTAGGGGTATGGTCTCTATCTTCTCATAGATTCGATCATTCCATAGATACGATCATCAAGGACAGGATTGTCAAAATCATGTTCTTGCCGTGATATAACCTTAGATGTTGATACGGCGTAAAACCCCAATAACCAACCAACCTATTTTGTTGAACGGGTTTGATGAGCAGTATCCAACACTTTGACACTGGAGAATAGCAGAAGTCGTTAAACACGACGTCTTTCATAACTAATTAAGTAGTATGAACATACCCCTGATACTATTCAGAAGGTACATTTCAGTTATTCCAGTGGCTTGTAAATAGTTAAACCCGACAAGGTATATGTGTACATACGGTTAGTTTAGATAAAATACAACGATTTGATATGCGATGGGAAACAACCTCTGTATCATGTTTTATGTAATGGAAAACTTGAGTCTCGAACTTACAAATGTTTGAGTACTTAAAAGTATTAGAATTTATGATGTTGCACATAATGTTTTTTTATTCAAATAATCATCATCACTTTACAGTGCTTTTCATGATGTCTGTGCAGTAAATATGCAACGACACAACAAATTATCAACTATTAAATACGATATAATACATAATGTTTCTAGTCAGTGTCTCTTGTACCGCATCTGATAAAAAAACTATTGGCATCAAATGCACAGTGATCTGGTGATCTGGCAAATATTTTGTATTTGATTATTAAGTGAAAAATTCATAACTGAAGATATTGACTGTTGCCATCGCTTTTATCGACATATGTTTAAAAAGAAGAAATGTTGGTAGTGTAAATAATACTCTCTAATTTTAATAATTTATAACTGTAATACACAGTGTAACACCATCATAAGTATTTCCATTACGTTAGTCAATACCTACGATACAAACAAACTAATGTATTTATTAGCACCATTATTTTGTATTGATTTTCCCCCTAAAATTTAGCCTTTGATGGCAAAGTGTCGACCCACAGATTTGTACATATCACACTGATACATGGATCTTTCTGTTTTGAATGTAAATATTTATTTTCAATTTTATGTCTTTGTCTGTTGAAATTCGGCATTGGCATTTTTGCGTGAATAGGGAATAAAGATTAAAAACCATCAATTGAATCCATCTCTTTGTTTTAAGATAAGAACATTAGACATTCTTTGTACTTCTGCTATCGCTATCTGTTCATTATTATATCAATACCAACGGACAGATTAGTACGATGATCTTCCAATTCGATAATGCCCTTTACGTACAGGGTACTGTGGGGGTGACCAGGGGTATGCAGAATATCCGAAAAAGGTGTGGTTAGGCCTATGTGTAATGGTGGGGGGGGGGGGGGGGGGGAGTCCAGCATATAGGCTAAATACTAGACTTTATGTTGTAAACTAGCTGTTGTGAAGAGATGCCGTATTGTTTCGAGGAATTCATAATTGTCAACAATATCAGACCCTATATTTCATTTTAAGAATAATGTACTAAAAAGAAATCCTAGCAACCGATCCAATAATTATTTTTGACCAATGATAACTAAACTAAACAATTGATCTATTTTGGCCTAATGAACAAAAGCAGCAATCAGAGAGCTGTATTTTTCTTTTATCAGTTTGCAGCAGTCATTGTGCTGCCATCTCCATATTTTTTTTGATGAAACAAGGATATTGAATATTATTATTTGTGTAAACTTCCACCTGGCGGTTTGTTCATTTTCCATCCCAAAAGATCCCTAACAGTCAAGTGGTACCCCTAGTAGACCATTAAAGATACTCGCACACTTATATAACGGGAAGAACGGTACTATAACAGAGTAGCGGATTAAGAAGCGGGGGCGGGGTGGGGCTGCGCGCACCCCCCCCCCACTTTTTTTTTTTTTTTTTTTTGGGGGGGGGGGGGGGGGTTTCTTTATATTATATTAAATTATTAAAGTGATTATACAATGCTTGGCCAAATTTTCAAAATTATAATCAAACCATCATGAACACTTAAATTAAGAGCTCAATGAAATTCTCTAAATTTTGATACATTAAGTGCCTCATTAGCAACTTTATGTCAAAAGATATCACATATTGAAAAATGCATGTATTTTTCTAGAATAATGCATAAAAATGCACAAAATTAGGGAATTTGACCATATAATGAAACCGTTTCCATAGCAACACTTATTTCTTAATTATAAGCTATATTTCTATACATTTTAGTTTTTTATTGGTTGTTCTAGAATTTTGAGCTATAATAAAGTTTTTAGAACACTGTTGCCATGGTAACCATGCCATTTTCTGTTTTTCTTGGATTTAATTGACTTTTTACCCTAAAATAAGGTATATTTATTAAAGTTTCCATGGCAACCAACACTTTTAGTGCATCAAATTAGTTCTTTTCCAGAATGAATTGGAAAATGATCTAAAATTTTTACCATTTAATTGATTTTGAAATTTTTGGTATGTTTTTTGCAATTTTCCTGGATTTTTTTAAATTTTGAAATTCGTTGCTAAGGAAAGGGTTGCCATGGTTACCATACAGAATGAGTGGTTGTTGGGCATGCGTTGGGTCGCGTTTGGCAAGAAGCTTGCGTCGGAATTTACAAACATGTTGGTAAAATATTGCGATTCAGACGCGTTGGGCAACGCGAACGTGCCTTGGCGCTTAGTGTAATATGGCCTTTACGGCCATTTTCACCCCTGGTCATTGTATACAGGGGAGGTTTCAGGCGGCGCGGGGGGGGGGGGTCTGTTCTCCCTGCCCCTGTCCAATACCTAGGGTCCAGAAATTTGAAAGGGGCGTGGGGTGCGCTTTTAGAAATTGTTTTTGAATAATAGGTTTATGGCCAAATTCCACATTAAAAGCCCCAAATTTTGCCGGAACAGGGAGGGGTGCCCAGGGGTGCCCACCCTCCACGCGTTCCCCTGGATCCGCCTCTGAAATCATTGAATGCCATTATTGCAAATAAAGCTCTGACGCCTATATGGCACTATTTTCTTTTGATTTTCATCCAATTATATAATCACAGGTGGAACATCGCTTAGCTGGTTCCAAAATATTGATACAAACTATATTACTTCTTGGAAATCTCAATAATTATGTATCACTATCTGCACTTTCCATAGCCAGAAAACGCCACACAAAATTCAGTAAGTGATTCATATAAAACAGAATTGAAATGTGTTTATCTAATTGGATAATGACACAGAATCATATATTTGGAATTTATTATCGTACCTTTTCAAGACTGATGTACTATTGTAAGATAGAGAGCAAAATTTTGTTGCTTTAGGGGAGATTCGATTTTTATAGTTTGACTTTTAATCCGTTTCAGACTTGCAATTCTGTGTCTAATACATCATGTCATCGTTTGACTGCTAGGTAATATCTTATGATATAAGATCAAAAAAAGAAACGGCTTATGATATTACTGGAAAATTAATAAACTTAACAGCTTTTTAAATCTCCAGTATAAAGGTACATGTAAGTAAGGGACAATGAACACTTCTCTGTATTTCTATAAGGTTTTATTCACAAAATACAGTTTTTGATTTAAACAGGTTAAATATATCTACTACCGGCATAACACTATAAAATTGAATAAAATACACAAACCTCTCATCTCTAAAGATGACAATCACATACATAACGATCACATAATAGCATTTTATTTTATATACAGCAAACGTTGTATATTATATTGCTAAAGACTGAAATTGTTTGACGTACACATTCCTTTAAAAGGCGCTCGTGATGAACCGTGCATGTTCAGTCATTATTCAACTGATAACTAATAAGACAAAACGATCTGACCAAATATAAGCAAATTTCTGTAAATAAGATAGGATTTCAAACTCAGCTATGGACTGAACAACAAATGACTTTATAAATAGTCAGTACCTAGGAATAGGAGCATGCACACGTTCTATTTCCTTAGATTATTGTTTCATTTTCATGTGAATAAAATGTTTTACTGACAAATATAACAGACACTTGAAATCATGCTACAGCCTAGCAGCTATTGTGCATAATTCAACTGTTTCTGAAACTTCCAATATGCATGTGAACCAATAGCTCAACTATCCAGAAATACTGAAACTACAACTTGTTATCCCATCATTTGTCTTCAACATAAAATATATTTCTGGAATTCTTTTTGCAATGGGTAGGAATGTGGGAGGTATGATATATGATAGAAATGGGAGGTATAATATATGATAGGAAAATATCTACCTATTTTTGAGTGTGTACCAAAAATATGCTTTTTGTATGATAGCTTCGGCCTTGAGGGAAACATAATCAGAGCTAGCATTATTGATTTGGTACCAAATTTGAATATTCAAAGAAGTTGACTGAAACTAAGAATGTATATACCGTGAGATCTAGAAATATTTCTATTGACATAAGGTGTAAGCATCTCTGATGCATGAGCGAAGTAAGGCAAAATATACAACATGCGAAAGATGTTTGCTTTACAAAACTATAGGTTGAGACTTGCAACAAAACAATATTTGATCTATTGTAGTCTGATCTGTTTCATCCACTAGAATATAAGCTTAATGGTCGGTAAACTTTTAGATATGTTTGTACTGACAAAAATATTGTACAATATGCTATTATGTTTTCCTGTCTAAAAATCACAATTGGTTTTGTCCACGCCTGCAGGCTTCTAGGTCCAATGCTACGTTTAAAAATGAAATCACGGAGAGAGACCATGGTGAAATCGTGCAATACAGTCAGCGTCAGTTGTGAATAACTGATTATTATAATTAAGTGATTATTATAATTAATTCTTTTAGCCTAGTCATTGTGAACATAATAAATCTAACAAGCAAGGGACAAAATGAATGTAAATTATGTCTAAAAAGAGCAATGTGTTTAGGATTTCTTTCACATGATTTTCACAAGCCCTATGTCATTCACATTGAGAAGCACAAAATAGTGTAGGGTAGCCTACTAAACAATCGTTTTGTATACAATGTAGCAGTTCCTTTCCCTCCAATTCTTAATGATCATCAGGATTGATAAGAGATCATTTTTACCCAGATTCCTATTTGATTTTATCTATGGTTTGGTAAAGAGTATCGTTTCTTCAATCCACTAGGTTCATCTTCAGACTAGGAAAACATCTGAATACTTTTCTTTGAGAACTGAGAAGGTATGGCATACAAATTGACAATATTCATTATCAGGTAAAAGTAGCTATCAGGAGTGATCAGAGTAGAAATAAACCACTGAACTGATTATTTAAAACATATAATTCAAATCATTACAAGTCATTAAGATTTTTACCTCTTTTTGGATGGGTATCCACTATGTAGCATATGCCAGCATATGGATAGAAATAACAGTATAGATATAGGACACATAAAATCACATAATTAGATCTATCAAATGAATCAATTAATTCACGATACTCGTTAGACATGATTTCCATTATTAAATACATTAATCTTAGTTATATCTCTAGAATAACCACCACGGATACTGTATGGTTAGATTCATTACAAATTTTGATTTCCATGTAAACCTAACAAAACATTGTACAATTTGAATAGTACTATTTTTTTTGTATAATTGAAATTAGTAGTTAATATTTTGTAACTACTGAACACAAACGGTAATATTAAACATTACGAAGCACTATGATTAACAGATCATTCACAGAGACGATACATCAGAAAAAGTAGAGATTCAGATAATGCCACTAATATATATTGTCTACATGCATTTGCTTTTACCTAAACTAAATATGCAAATATTTATATAGAATTATAATCATATAGATATACAGTTGTACTCATTACATGAGCTGTCAAACTACACTCTACTCTCTGTACATTGAGTATAGGTTAACACCCCTTTCCCCAAAACACTCAAAAAAGAAAGAAAACTAAAAGAACAAACCAAGAAGACAAAGGGAAAACAATGAAAACATTTTGCTTATATGATATAATATAATATCATTTACAGTGATTATACTGCGTAGGTTCTAATGCAGTGGCATTAAGGATATATACAGGTATTTAAGGGTGTTATGATGGTAAGGTTTAAAGGTATTCTGCTAATGAAACAATGGAAAAGACTAAACAATGGAAAATACTTATTTGCAGAGAGATAATTCTATGATAATTGATCTTTAAGTTAATAAGGGAAATAAAACCTAACTTAGAAATGCCCTTGGAATGCCCTTCACAGATATGTTTAATCTAGTCTCAAAACAACCACAAAATAAAAAGAAAGGAATGCACAGTGTATTCAACTTTCTTAACCAAAACGTTAAACTTGATCTGGTTTCAACTGCAAGGAATGATTGAAAAAAAACAACCCAGAAATATCAACCTATTCATGATTCCAAACAGTTAGACTACGCTAAACAAACAAAATCTGCCTCTCATATGAACATATATAAACAATTGAGATAAAAGAATAAGGTTTTAAAAGAGGTTGATTAAAAAAACTAAACAATTTAAGTACCTTGTAGGATACAGAGGATGTATTCAGTAACCATAATAGACCTTTATCTTGTTCCCCTAAATGTACTCTCTCTAGAAATGATACTTCTAAGCCTGTTCTTTCTTACTGTATCAAAACATGACTAAAATATGGCAAGAATGGATCAGTAGCTTAGATATTTACAAAAATTGATACTTAAATGGATCTTAAAAGTAGGTCTTGTGTGTAAGTTGTAGGTAAAATGACCTTTCCGAGTCGACGAATACAAATTGTTGGTTATCACACAACATGCAGGTACCAGTAAATAAACAGGTAACTGGCATGTGCACTCATTCTTATGCCGTCAACCAGTTCAATGGTACACTCATTAATGCAGTATGTGCAGTAGTCAAAATTGGTGCCTATGATTTAATCAATGACTTGACACACCAAGAGATCTTTAAATCCAAAATCTGACTATTCTGGGACTGTCTGACGATGATGGGAAAATGTTCAATGATATTGTAGAAAAGCTTACTATGAAACTATGTTTTTGTTCGGCTTATTTGGAAAACCTTTATATATAGATATATAATCAGTCATAAATGAAGCATTTTAAGTAGCCAATAGGGTAAACATGTATGCAAATCAAACATCATTGGATAACATTTGGAATTTCCTCAAAGTAACACAATGCAGTAGGGATAAGCAGTTCAACACCTTGTCCATTACATGCAACTCTCTCCAACACACAACAAGCTAACATCCATGAGAGTTGAGTAACTAACCACAGGTATGTATGGGACTTTTTCAAAGTCAACCTTCAGGTACAAAATAATACACAACCATTTAACATTGTTAAGATGGCCACAAAGCTCCACCACAATCCCTTGGGAATATCAAGCAGTCACCAGGTAATAAACCTCATACTTTCAAGGTGAGATTTTCAAACTGGAGGTGTGGTGGGTGAATGGGTGTCCCACAAAGCAGTCCTGGACCAAATCTCAGTTTGGCTTGCTATCACAGTTTGTCTGTTTTTGTTTTCAGTCTTCTGAGTTGATGAGCAGCTCTCAGGTGAACATGAGCTCTTCCTTACAGAGCCCTTCCTTGCAGGCCTGGCATAGTTCAGCATTGTGCTGCTCGCGAGGTTTTCCCTGGCGGCGGTCGACCCGGAGTGGGGGACGGTAGAAGCTGTAGTAGACCTGACCGACACGGTGGTACACGTTCACGATCACCTGAGAAAAACAATGTAAAGTTTGGTATATTGTAAAGGAGTTGTAGTTCTCTGAGATGGCAAAAGGTTTTTCAAAAACTGCACTGCACATTTAATCAATAGGGATAGGTATCGCAGGTACATGGGTTCGTGCCTCAACTCAGTGGTGATTCAACAGGGTTCCCAAGAATTATAGAAAAACAACTGAAGACCTTTTAAAGATCAATTTAACCATAACAATCAAGAAAAATAAGATGTATCAACCACTGGCAAAGAAAAGATTTAGACCACATTTTAATATCCTTATCAAGACCTCCAGTTACTTGACAGTCAAAACTAAGCCCAATTTATGGCCTGTAATGAGGGAAAAATCAATCTAAGGCCGTTTCAGACACCTGCGTTGGAAATCAGTTTTAGCATACAGGCAGAAAAGTGTACACACACGTGCATTTGTCTATTGTACATAGCTGGTTCCTACGGCAGTTACTAGTGTTTTGAAGGAGAGAATTACTTTAGTTACACACAAAATATGGCTGCTAAGAGATGTTGTCTACTTTTTATTCAGTAATTATGTATTATACTGACCTTGATCACCTCATCTGGGTACCACATGGCATGTTCGAACTGTCCGTTGGCGCATCGCTTACACTGCTGACCGTACAGTTTGAAGAGAACATAGCCTACACCCGACGCGGGGTCCTGGTGGAACCAAAAGATCACCCGTCCCTTCATTGAGGTCCAACCGTTACCGCAACTCTGTAAGAGAATATATCCACAGATATAATACTATTCATATAAAAAACGAATAACAAAGATGTTTCTTGTTGTAGGCATATAAAATTTATATGCCTACAACATTTATTTTACAAATTACATATATTATATGTAATTTGTTGTTGCTGTGATCCAGAGCGCATCACATGACTTGCTGATCAGGTTTATTCCTTTCGTGACTGACTTATGTGTTTAAAATAATTGTTGTAAATAAGTTACTATAATATAGATATGCTTGTATAGACTGGGCTGAAAGTAGTATGTTGTAAAAGATTTTACCATAATATCAGCATACATGCCATGATGTCATCGAACAAGGCATGCTTAAGGTTAGACTAGAACTATGCTATCATTTCACCACACACGTTATACATGCTATCTCGTCACTGTACAAGACATGGTTGTCAGCATACTAGCACTACTATATTGTGTACCAGACCAGTCATCGTACTTGTTCAACTGTCATTGTACTTGTGTTCTTAATATTTGTATGTATATCATTGAAATATTAATTTCACTTAATATCATGTTATTTTCACCTACGCGAAAGACCATTTATATAATGAATGTTGTCAAATAGATAACAAAAAAATAGAAAAAAAAATGTTATCACAAAATGAACTTTAACTTGAACAGATGTGATGATATGATATTATTGACCTTTTCTTTAAATCATCTTATCATAATTCCTATGATACCATTGAGAACCGCCAACGAAGCCAGAAAAACGTTAGAGTATATATTAGTTACCATCTGATATATTGTACATATCTCATAAATTTGAAGAAATTAACTACCATGGTTTATGACAAATCACGACTGTTGTATACTTTACGCCTCTCATATCAGGGAGACAAGGCCCCAATCTAATTAGGGAAATTTTGATTAGGGCCTTAAGATTCGCAATTTTGTCTTTTACCAAAATTGATGGTATTATTCCAAAATAGTATCAAAAAGGGGTACTCAGATGTATCAAAAATACAAAACAATTTAAAGTACCTTGTAGGATACGGATGATGAAATCGGTAACCATTATAGACCTTTATCTTGTTCTCCAAAATGTACTCTCTCTAGACTGAGTGAATAACATGAGGTCGTATCTAACATAGGTAACCTATATCAGATACTTTTAGACCTGGCCTTTCTTACTTACTATATTAAAACATGACTGTGATAAATCCACCTATAAAGAATTCATTTTCAAACAACTTGGAAAATATTTAATGTATATGGATAACAAAAAGAATGAAGAAAATAAAATACTCACATCACAGCAGAAGCGCACCTTGGCCGAGTCCCTGAAGGTTCTCCAGGGTACAGAAGGCAGGTAGAGGTTCTCAGGCCAGATGGTAGCGCTTAGTTCGGTCGGGGGTTTGTCCACCGGCATCAAGAACCAGCGGTTTGGGGCGAAGGCCTGGAAACAGCGGTTGAACTCCCCATGCCACACCAACTCCATGCTGAAAACATAAAGGTTTCTCTTTTGTAAAAACTGTGCAGGGTAGGGAGGGCAGGTATAATTTCTTGGCTTAAACGGGCTATAAGAACCAGTGATTTGGTAAAAAAGCCAGGAAGAAGCAATTGAACTCCCCCTGCTAAACCAGCTTCATACTGAAAACATAAAGTTTTTATTTTGTCAAAACTATATGTGCATGGTAGGGAGGGCAGGAAGAATTTCTAGTTCCAGATGGTGAAGCTCAGTTCGGTCTGGGGTTTGTTCACCGGCATCAAGAACCAGCGGTTGGGGGCGAACGCCTGGAAGCAGCGTTTGAACACATGCCACATGCCACACGAACTCCATGCTGAAAACATAAAAGTTTCTCTTTTGTAAAAACTGTAGAATTTCTTGGGTTAGATGGGCTAAAGGAAACGGTGATTTTGGATGAAAACCGGGAAGAAGCAATTTAACTCCACCTGCAACACCAGTTCCCTTCTGAAAACATAAAAGTTTCATTATTTTTTTGGGAAAATTATACGGGCAGGATAGGGGGGGACAGAGTTTCTTTGATAAGATGGTGGCGCAAAACTCTATTCCTCGTGAATGTTGGGGAGATCGCTTGCAAAAATAATCTCATCTAATCACAAGGGCACTTTCAACACTTATGATGTCTCTTTTTTTTCAATTTCACATACTTGCAATAATTTTGGTCCCCAGGCGATTGTTCTCCCTTTAGACTCTTGTAAGAAATCAAATTATTTCATAGCTCCCTTCAGCCACATAACTGGATTTATCACCCGCACTGCCAAGGAGCGGTACGTACAGGAGGTGGTGCGTATTTAGAGGCTGTGCATACCACTCGTCATTTTCAGTATTTTTTACAGCTTTTGAATATTGTTTAGGTGATGAAATACAGAAAACCCTTTGGGGTCGTCCTCGGGTGGCCGTGTCATGGGAATCATACGTGATGAACCCCTCTGGCTCGTACAGACACCCTCAGACGACCCCCGCGGTTCTTCCTTTATTAGTATTTAACAGTGGCGGATCCAGGATTTTGGAAAGGGTGGGGGGGGGGGGGGGCGCTTTTGGAATTTTTTTTAAATGACTTTTATGCCAAATTTTACATTAAAAAAAATATAAAATTTGCCCAAAAAAAAGGGGGGGGGGGGGAGGGACGCAACCCACCTCTAAATCTGCCACTGTTTAAATAACTTACCACAAAGAACATGCCATGTCAGCAGAATCACCATTTATAAACTACTCAAGTATTGAGAGGGGACTTCCCCTTACCTCCGGGGGTCGGGAGAGGTCAACCTATAGCATGTTTTTTGTTTGCATAGTCATCGTTCCCATGTCATCGGCAACTTGAGTGTTGCTTTTCATATTCAAATGAGAATACTAATCTTTTCCGCCTTCCGCCTCTAACATAGAGTTTGTATGAATATCGGTTATATGTATAAAGATATTTATGGACGTTTTGCAGATGATGTCACATCTGCTTAAATGGGCTGGCCGCCATATTGGTGATCAATTTGTAGTCATTATAATATTAGTTACAATATGGAGCTATTGAGAAGGATGATTTTGTCACATTTACTAAAACAATCCCACTTAGGGCTTGGCAAATTGGGTATCCAGTAGCACAGGACCACCAGAAAACGGCCTTGGTTTTGTCAAGCCCATAATCAAAACTTATCCTCATATAGAATTCATAATTGTTGTATTTATATTATGGCCACGTGGTCATGACACCACGTGGTGATCACCAACAAGTAATCTGAAATCACTTGACCACGTCTGCACAAGATCTAAATATGCGCACTTGCGTATATATCTACATATATGTGTGTATATCAATATATTTTTTTTATATGAACATATAATTTTTTATACACACACAATAAATAGGTCTTTCCCCTTTTTAGCAATATCCTAAGCTGTTTGCAAAAACTGTCCCGTTGGACTTCCTTCCAGTCTGCAGCCACGACCATCTCAACCCCAAATCCTACTTAATAGCAGGAAGTGAACAAGTTCGGCGCAGATTGGCCCCAGGCCGTGGATATTCTGAGGTATTCATTACGAAACTGAAACTCAGTCAAAGGTCAGGCGTGTTGACGCCAGGGTGGTAGTGGTGTATGGTGGTGGTGTGGTGGTGTGGTGGTGGTGTTGTGGTGGTGTGGTGGTGTGGTGTGGTGGTATATGGTGGTGGTGTGGTGGCGTGATGGTGGTGGTATGGTGGTGGTATGATGACAGTTAATTGTCACAGGAGGTGGTGCTAGGTCCGCTTGTTAAGAAAGGGCTGATTTTGTTCATGTGACTTTATTTGGTTAAGAAGCAAATGGATCTTCTTATAAAACTATGAGCACTTAAATATACCACCAAGACAAAATGTCACAAGGAAAATATGTTTGGAAATTCTCCGATATAGATTAGACATTCACAGAAACATATTATGACATTGCAATCAGCTTTTATTATATAGGGCATAACACATTTAAGTTTTTCAGTCCTTTCTTAGTCAGCAGACCTAATAGTTATATTCAGGACGGTGCCACAGAAAGGGTAAGGCCATAAAAAAAAAGAAGAAAAAATTGGATTTCTGTCAGAAAAGTATACACAGCAAAGTCAGAGCATACATGCAGTTTTCACTCATCTCATTCTCAACATTAACACTAATCAATATTCAACCAAGTCCTCATACTTTTAGCCACCCGTATGTGGGTTCTGTGAGGGGAGTGTTATTTTCCTATTCTATGTATATAAATGACTTTCCGTGATGATCGAAGACACTTAATGTATGGAACTACCAGAGAGGGACAAATCAGTGGGTGGTTGCATGCCTGACAACCATATTTTATGTTTGTTTGTCAATTTTTCTATCACTTAGTATTGCAATTAATATTGATAACCATGAGCACAATATCTGAGTAATTCAGTAACTAAGAAATCATATGACATGAGCCGTGAGCCCCACAGCAACTACTGAACGGTGCTCCGATCGGCCGAATCTGGTCTAATAGGTTCATTTTTGCACAGATTCAAATCAAACAAGTACATTTCAATACAAAATACATATGGGCGATCTCTTTAAAAATCGGCGGTCGGCAGTCCGCCCTCGTGGGTATGGGGCTTTACTGCTAATGTCTTTGATACAAAGAGACATTGCATTATAGTTGCCCTAGCGTAGGACAAACATAAGGATCTATGGTTGCCCAGCGGACAACCACGTTTGGAAAGATTTTTTGAGCTCCGAAATTTAAAATATTTCATTTTAAAAGATGCAACCTAAGGCATTAACATCACACTTAAAGAATCAAGTTCCACTCTAGAATCTTGATTGATTGTTCTACATTACCAAAGCGTCAATATAGGTACACAAACTACCTAGAAAACAGTCTTTTAATCTACATGTATTTACATTTGCTGGTAAAGTTACTGGTAAGCATGTGATGTCACATCTCAAATAACCGGGACTTATATTGTGCTATTCATTGTTTGATATTGTATGTAAACTATACTCTGTAATCAAACTTAAACCACATTATGTTAAAACAAAATAATCTTGGCATAACACCTTCATATGATAAGCCCCGTAAACTCCTCATTAAAATGCTGGGGGACAGATCGTTTACAACAAATCAACTCTTCTTGCTAATCGGTTGCCACGGCAAGTTAAACTCTTTCTTATCATTGAAGTACCTCATAAATTAGTTCAGGGGATTTTAATAAAAGGTTTATCGTCCCAATAATAGATCCGCAGTCATCATTTTACCTTTTTACTGTGACTTCGCCTCTCCTTTTTACCTAAATCGCTGCTTTATTTCACCACTTAAGAGGTTTTACGTCAGTGATGGGTTGGGTTTATCTCTCTATTCATTCTCCAATATCAAGTAAATAAACAAGGGGGGGACTCGACTCATTCAAATACCTCTTCTATCAAATAATTGCATTTAACCAGTTCCTTTTTTCAGAATGCTCTTATTGTTCTTTTTTTCAGGCAATAGCTAACCCTGACTCTTGATATTACTTCCCTTTTGCCTCAGTATTTTCAGAGGCTCTTGAAGTGGGGTGCCCATGTCGCACTAAATGTTTAAAAGTGCCCATGTCGCCTTTCTTAATTGCTTATTATTCCAAATGTCCCTTGTCATTTTTTTTTTAGCAGAAAACACAAAAAGAACCATGATGGCCCATTTACAGTGATTGGATCAGAGAAATTTGCATTGCGCCAAAATGACACCTCTTCTATGTGAATTTAAAAGATTTAAAAGAAAAAACAATGCGCCATGGTTAAATTTTTTAGCTCCTCTAATGCGCCATTTTCCATTTTAATGCACCCAGGGCACATGGCGCATCCTTAACCTAATCACTGCATACATGTAAGGCACATGTCGTTATAACTATAGCCTTTGTCACTTCGATTTTGGGGTCGAAATCCATAAAAAAAAAAAAAAAACCATCTAGGTTATTGGGACGATTACACCGACGCTTATCGTCGAGAAACGCTGTGATGGCAAAACCTTATCACTTATTACCAAGGCCGTTGTAAAGAGGAAGTCCTAGTAAATATCAAACTACCTCTAACAGTGGCATAAATGCACAAATTAAAACACACGGATACACACGGATAAGATTACACGTCGACTGATTGGCAGATACTTCGTATAGGCCAACAATCTTGATATAGTACTAGTGAGTTGATAAATTCACAAGTTTGACAAACGCATTTGTCGTTTCAGCTTATCATTCCCATATGTCTTTGTTATGACTGCCAATATTATTGGATATTATTAATCAGTCCGGGAACATGACCTGCATGATGTTTTTCTTGCATAGTATTTAAGATACAAGGACACAGGTTGAGGTATGAGAGAAAAATATCGGTTACAAAACCGAAAATACCCGGGTTATTCATCTTCTTTTTCTATATATGAAAGGAATGCTTGAATGATGAGATATGGGGATATGAATACGAATTATCGAGCGAATTATCGATTGATTTTAAACAAGAAGATGCACATGCCAGCGCGAGTGAAGCCGGCCCGCCATTTTCCTCTATTATTGTTCACCTACACGCGGAGACCACCAACCTTTTCTTCGATGCCGATCGAATATATCGACCTAATTCTTCACGATATATCGACCCAGACCAGCTCCTGATATTAGTAATCCATAATATATACTCCATTTTGCTTGACGATGCCGATTTAAGGCGTAAATGGCGATCACTCGCGGAGAAGATCTATACACGTGTTCACCGGGACGCGCCATCTTGGCCTCTGATGCAATGCGCTTTGACAGTGTGAATCCGCGAGATGCGCTTTGGCAGGAAGGAATTGCGCATGAAACATAGTCCGGACAAAAACGCAATTTTCTGGGTTTATATCGATATAAAGCCTCAGATCACATCGGCATCATCAATAAAAGATCGACATAGACCTCTATGGCGCGTTAAGTCGACCGAAACGCGCGGGTAATATGCGAAATAGGCGAGCATTCCCGGCTGACTTTCCGATCGGAAACCGGGGGCCGCCATCTTCGCCGTCATCACCCTAATTAACATAATCACACTACACTGCAATCCGGGATGCTAGGCTTTTCAATGCTGAGGCGTCGAGTCGATGTTATACAGTTTGCCGCTGTCACTCTCCTACCCGATCTCGGCTAATGATATCTCAATGGTCAATTTCTGGTATAGGCATTACATAGAAAAGTACCTCCAACCGGAAGCAGGTCCAAATTTGCGATCTTGTTTCCGCTGGTTGTGTTATAGTTCAATGGAGTTTCCCGCCTTTTTGTCCAACTCATATACCCGGGCGAGATTCGAATGATCGATCATATTTCGAAGACAACTTGATAATACAGCGAGCCCGGGTAATAGTAGACATTCAAAGGGGTAATGTCACCGTTTTCATATCTGATCTGGTCATCCTGACACTAAACCATGACATTATATATATGCAGCTTTATCCAACCATTTTTCTCAATGATCAACGAACTTTATGCGAAAGGTAACAGGAATAATGACCGGCCAATGCTAAAGGTGACAAACATGATATCCAGGACCAGGGTTCAAAATATGGCCTACGTAATCAGGGGCAAGAAGGACCCGCTCACCTAAGACAGTAAGAGTCTGGGGCCCACAGCAAGTATTAGATGGCCTCTTTTGAGTTTGAGTCAAAATGTTGGATATTCTATGGACCAATAAGCCCATCCCACATTCAGTATAACCGAGGGTCGGACAAGGGTTGGATAAAATGTCTGTATAAGCCATCCTTGTTCCCAAAAGTTGGTGTTACTGAAATAAGCAAGAATTGTATTTTTCTATATCCTCAAGTACTGCTTGAACATCATAATTTCTTAAATTTTATCAATTGACATATTTGCAGGTTTGCCAGCCAATCAAAATGTTGCATTTCAGAGCAAAATAGGGTTGGACATTATAGGCTAGGCTGACAAGCTTTAACATTGGTTCTTAATGATGGCGAAAACTGGGATGGGCTTACTGGGCGCCCTAACAAGACAGTCTGGGTGGAAATTCATGCGCCCGGGTGCCCAAGGGCCTTAGAAAAACAGCCAGGCTTGTACAATTTCCACCCTGAATACCTAACCACTCTTTTTTTGTTCTTTTTTTTTGATTGATTTTTATTTAGGGTTCAGGGATCACCATTGGCGATTTTAATTCCCCTCCCTCTGAAGCAGCAATACAATAATTGTTTCTCCAATGAAATATAACGGATTTAACCATCAACATACAACTGATATCTTTTGTAAAATTTTCTTTTCTTTTTATATGACTAAATACTACCTTACTTTATTTGCTTAGTATTGTCAATGTTTCAGTCTTTTTACACCTATATTTGCATAAGGTGGGGGTCTGTTGGCCTCAACGGTGGTGTTGCTCACCAAACGATTTATTTTCTAGTGTCTTTATTGACTTGAAAAAAGTTTAATCTTCCTAACTGTGTTTTTTTCCATATCGACGTTTTGGCAGACGATCTTAAAGCATATATCCACCAGTTGCCAGTGTCCTTTGTGCAAACATAATGGTCAGGTTTGATAATCTTTTTGATTGACTAGACGGATGGGCTAGCGTTAATTCAAGTCACAGTTTTAGAAAACAGCAAGTCACTATACAGTGTGAGCATAGACATACATAACATATGTATCTCTATAGTGTGTGGCTTCAAAGTCACCCGTAAACTTACCACTGCTTTTCCAGCGAACGTGTTATAATTACTTACTACCGTTTTCCCAGCAGACGTTTTATAATTTGGAGTGCACACACATTTGGGATCATTCGTTAAAGAACAATTTAAGACTATATCTTAGAAAATGTAAAGACGTATATCAGAATGCCCACGTTTTTTTTCAAAAATCAATTTAATGCAACCTATTTCAGATCAATTTTTGGCAAACGTAAGGCCAATTTGCCATGTGTAAATTTAGGTTTGACAATATGACACTCAGCAAAAAACGGAAACTGTGAAAATCAAATTAAGACCTCTTAAGATGTTTTTAATACTTGCTAGGGCACCCTGCATTTGCAAGGGTCTGATTTATAGCTGTTCATGCTATATATCTGGGTGTAGATTGACATTCACAAGCTACCAACAGTTCATTTCTGTATATTGATTGACAGTCATGAGCGCGCGCCCCTCCCTTTTTTCAGATAATTTTGTGTCTTTTAAATGTAAAATTCGGCCGAAACGTCATTAAGGAAATTAAAATACAAACTCTATTCAAACTCCTGGATCCGCCAGTGGGAACAAGGGAAAAACAACCAGTCTGGTGGTTCAATCCAAAACAAACTGTTATCAGTTTATTTCTGTGTGTCGATTAAGCAGTCATGATATGTTTGCAGATTGATTTTTTTTGGTAATATCCGCATGTCGACTGACAGTCACTAGCTGCTAGTAGTTTGTTTCTGCATGTACATTGACAGTCATGAGCTGTTATCAATTTATGTCTGTGTGAAGGTTGACAGGCACGAGCGCTATCAGTCCATTTCCTTCCTTTACTCATTAAATGCATTCCACAGCTATCATTGGAACACACAGCCCCCACACTGGCTCGTTTTTGCCGGAACTATGACGGTTCAAATAAAGCTATTATCTATGCTAGGAGCAAGTATTCATGTCTATATCCACCCTTTTCATAGCTTATTTGGTCATGCTTCGGTTGGCACTCACGAATGGTACATAGGGATGGCACAATATTTGAATTGCCTAGAAGTGGTCATAATTTCACCAGCCAATATACTTAGAGAACGTTTTCTGTCTGAAGAAAATAATATGTTTAAAAATAAATATCAAGTACTACCTTATTTTTTTTTTAGTATCATCGCGTAATTTATGAGTGAAAGGGGAGTTTCTGAAAAAAGGGGGTGTTGGTGGCGATGGCGCTTATGTAGAAAACAAATCAGTTAAGCCCCATACCCACTAGGTGATTTTACCGTCGACTGGCGACGGGCAACAGCAGAATCGCTGGTAAAATCGTCACCAATTCAGATTACATGTTAGTATGTAACATTTCAATATTACATACTAACATGTGATCTGAATTGGTAATGATTTTACCAGCGATTCTGCTGTTGCCTGTCGCCAGTCGCCGGTAAAATCGCCTAGTGGGTATGGGGCTTTAGTCTGACTTTTGGTCAAATTTTACAATAATTTTCTCCGATAAAAGGGGAACCGCGTCCCCAGCCCTCTCTGATTCCGGCAGACTTATCTCAACCTATCTTAAATCGTCACCTTCTTATCAGTTACAAGTAGCCCGATTACTTTGACCAGGTGACAGGCTGGTACTATCAACTCCATCGTATAGGGGAGCGCCCCGACCTCCCCCAATAATACATGAAATAAATAACGATATTTCCTGACAAGGTACACCTGATAAGGTCCCCTACCTGTACAGACACACCAGCCTCAGTCACACTAAAGCCCCATACCCACTAGGCGATTTTACCGGCGACTGGCAATGGGCAACTGCCAGAATCGCTGGTAAAATCGTACCAATTCAGATCATCTGCTAGTATGTAATATTGAATGTTACATTCTAACAGGTGATCTGAATTGGTGACGATTTTACCAGCGATTCTGGCAGTTGCCCATACATACTAACAGATGATCTGAATTGGTAACGATTTTACCAGAGATTCTGGCAGTTGCCCATTGCCAGTCGCCGGTAAAATCGCCTAGTGGGTATGGGGCTTAAATTATCAGGTAACCCACCCAGCTTCCCCCCACCCGAAACTAACCCAATTCTCAGCCCCCCCCCCCAACCCTCCCTATGACTGCTAGACCTTATGACCACCTGAATAAGATTATTTCTTAAGACGACCAGGAAGTATTACTTCTATATACATCAAAATAAACTTGGTTCTCATCCCAAACTTTTGGCTCACCTTATGACATACAAAGCATATATATGGATTTTGCAATTGTATCAGAACTCAATTGTTCTGCGTAAGACCAAGGAATCATTCTAAACGACTAAAAAAAGGACCGGACTTATCAATGTTATGCATACAAGTCTAGGTAATATTCACATAGGAATATTGCTGTGAATGCACACAAAAGACTGACTTAGATTTATGATTTGTTAACGTTGTGTGTTTGTTGTCATGTCAATCCGATTTTTGTTCAATGTTGTTGTACTGAGCCTACAACTAAAGCATGGGATTTATTTAGGCCGAAAAAAAGGCCTGAAGTGGAAACGATATTCTTTTTTTTTTTTTTTAAATAGTCTTCCCCTACAGGTATTCTTTGCAGGCGTCACGCTTGGGTTGGCCCACAACGCACGTTCTAGGCTTGTGTCTACTATAAGAGGCAACAATAAAAGCAATATAGACATTGGTTGCACGTAGTCACCTGGTCTGATAATAAGCCATATTTGTGATTAACGGGCTAAGGGATAATATAGACATAATTTTAATTTATTATGATTTATAATCGTTTAATTCAAAAGAAATCAAGTAAATAAAAAAGGCATCTAAACTGATAAATTGCACAGCAAGTTTATCCCAAATATTGATTATTCAATCTCAAATTTGAATGCCAGGCAGTTGGTCCCATCGCCACTTGGTCCCAGGCACCCACCACCCACCCCCAATAAAGCACCAGGACTTTACGCATATAAGCCAGTCTGCCCGGCTTTAACAATTCCTGAATCTATACTCACGAATCAGGGTACCGACTGAAATTCCATTTTCAAATTCCCTGTGTTTTGCCAGAGGTTTCCCTGTCATACAGCAATTTTTCCCTGTATCATATCCAGTAAGTTGTTCAAATTTAAAAGCCTGTGCGTGAAGAAAAAAAATTGGACAACCCAGCGACAAAAAGTTGAACCCTAATATCTTGAGAATACGGAATTTCAAAAATTAGCCAAATGAAATTCCCTGTCTTTTCCTTGTGTTTTGGCAAAATTTGCCTGTGGATTTTATTTTGCCATTTTCCCTGTTTTCCGTGTGGTTGGTACCCTGACAAATAATGATTAACAAATCAGTGTGCAATCCCTTTAAAAATGTGACTACGGAAATCGGATCAAAATGTAATTCAGCCAAAATTACTACGGACGGCAGGTAAACAGATAAAACAGCTAGTATGAAACCATCCTACAAAAAAATGGGAATCCTGTCTATCGGGTGGCAAAGAAAATGAGCATATGCATGCTGGCAGTCTTGGATTTTCTTGTTTTCTCGGTAAGAACATATTTTAAAAAGATATTACCTACGTAAAAATAATCAGCCAAAAAAGACTTGTAGGCCTTTGGAGACAACGTCGGGCGGTCAACAGAAAACAACATTTTCTTATGCCTAATGCAATCATTATAGCTAGGCGTCAAAGGTTTTTGCACTACGTTGTAAGGGTAGGCCTCGTGATTATACTCCCACCCTCGTGCTTGGGGATATCTCCGACGGTGTGGCTGACCCCCACCACTATTCTGAAGCTCTTTGTGCTGTAAGGCCCCTATGTTTTTATTTACCTTGGTTACATGACCACACTATAAGCACCAGAACTTCGTGATCCGTGTATTAAATGTATTCCTTCTTGCATAATTTAATTGTTTATCCTTGCATGTAGAAACAGAGCTGCACAGACTCAAATGAATATATATACTATATACAGGGTTCCCACGAACTTGGAAGAATCAAATTCCATGACTTTTCCATGACCTTTCCATGACTAATTCTGATTTTCCAGGTTGACTTTCCAGGGTTCAAACCATTAGAACCATTATAAAAATGATTCAATTAACGGCCTCCCATCACCCTATAACCGTCCTATCCACACCAGTATATGTGACGATTCAATGAGTGTAAGTGCTTTCCAGGAACGATCCAAATACCTATGGAAATAAGGCAATTAAAACTTATCTAACTTAATATTTTTATTACTCAAGCTGATTTTCCATGACTCAGGTCAAAATTCCATGACTCTTGGTCAAATTTTCCAATTCCATGACTTTTCCATGACTTTCCATGACCACCTTCATTTTCCAGGTTTTCCAGGTTGCGTGGGAACCCTGTATATATGTTCATGTATACATGGCTGAAAATCTAGGTAAACATACCTAAAACCGACCCCTTTTCATTTAAATGTAAAGATTTTTTTAAACGCAAAAAGAATCGTTAAAAAATGGTGTCAGGATTTTTTCATGATGCATCCTCAAAAATAAAACAAAATATGGAAAACTGTATACTACTTATTAACACTAAAGATTTAGGGAAAGCACAAAACGTTTCTACTTGTGAATTCTGGATAGTGTTGTTCTTTTAGAATTTATCCAGAATTACAATACACGTATAATACTAATCAGGCTCCCTACTCAAATTTCACGATCAAATTCACGTGCACTGTTCCAATGCAAATTTCTCCTTTATATGTGTCAATGACTTTTTTTCCCGACCTAAGGGGTTCAATTCTAAAGATGACGCTAAAAAAAAGTTAGAAGGTTCTGGAAAATATGGAAATGTTACTCTTGGAAAAGTGCAATCTCCTGAATCTTATATATTAGAAATTCCAGAAACTGGCCAAACAGAATTAAATGTGCTTTCCCTATGTTTGGTCACATTTTCAAATTCCCTACGTTTTTCCCAGACAGGGAAGTTCTTTTGCCGTTTACTCTGTGCAGTCAAATACCCAGTGGCGACCGAACAAGGGATCGTGGCTAGGATTGTACATTACCTAATATCTTAAATAGAACAGGGACACCAAGCAACCAAGTTATTCTAAAATATGTAAGGGGATAGTTTGAAAAGCAAATTAATATTATTACCAAGAAGTAAGGTGGGGAAGAGGAGGGGCGCCCGTCGGCCCCTGGAAGAATTCAAATAATCCCTTTTACCCTCCTAAACATCCTGTTCACGACTCGAGGCGATCGTGACTGCCCCGAATCTCCCCTTCAGAACTAGACAAAGACCGCACGAGTTAGTTTTTTTAGATGTTAATATGCAGGATATGGACCAAAGAACTTCGACTTATTTGATACTGTATATAAGCTTATTCTATATAACTTCCCATATGCATAAACACGTGCAAATAATGTGGAATGCGTTTTGCAAATAAAGAACATATCCTGATTGAATAATATATTATAATTGTCATCAAAATACATCCTAGAGTGGATGACGGGGCTCTAAACAAGAAACAATTCAATGTTTTTGTTTTTTGTTTTTAGCTTTTTTGAGTACTTCAAATAAGATTATTGGAAGTACTCAAAAAAGCTCAAATAATTGGAATTGTTTCTTCAAAACACAATTTTGTGTTTTTCACTTAAAAATAGTCGAGCACTCCAGTGCATTCAAAAGAACTTTCCATGGGGATGTTTAGGACGTTTCCAGAGGTCGATCTTGATATTTTTTTCTGATTTGCGCCACTTTTAGACACCCTACATAACAAAAATGCGAAATGCGCCATGGGGACAGCGGAATGCGTCATCTTAGTGTATTTCACTCTTTTCTGAAATTTAACTTGTATTATTTAAGCGTCATCTAATATCCTAGATAAACCAACGGCGCAAGGCGCGGCCATAAGCAAGAAAACTGTCGTTGGGTTACAATACATAGAACATGAGATACGATACCACTTAGATTATTTGTAGCTTAGCAATAAGATAGCCATGCACATAGAAACATAAAAAATAATGCTACATATGACCTGTATGATTGGTTCTACTGATTCTCGTTTCCGCATTAACGCAAACAGGAAAATCCGGGAGGCCACTATTCAGTATACTTTCTATATGTATATAGAAACTGAAATGTATATCGTGTAGAGACTGTACATGTATGGTATAATTCTCTACAATTCCGTTTTGTATATAACCCGGGAGAACTCAAGTTATTTTCCATAATCTGAGGGCCCGACGGACTTTTTAAAGGCTATTTCGAACCCTGCTGCTTTCAATATTCATACCACACATGCATTTAGTTTTCGAATGGAAAAAGAACGGTCCAATGTTGTATAACTCAGTGGCGGATTTAGAGGGTGCCCCCCCCCCCCCCGACGCTTTTCTCCGCCCCCCCCCCCCTTGTGTGTGTGTGTGTGTGTGTGTGTGTGTGTGTGTGTGTGTGTGTGTGTGCAAAATTTGGACTTTTGACCTTTATATTAAAACGACATTGCTTCCAATCTTCACCAACCCCCACCTGTTCAATGCTAGCTATACCATTGGCACAGAATGAGTGAAGGCCAGAGGCAGAGTGCCGGTTCGTTGGCATAAGTTGAAGGGGGAGTGGCGATACCCGCTTCTAGGGACATATGGGAGCGGAGCGTACTTGTTTAATGCACTGGCGGATCCAGCAATTTGAAGGGGGGTGGGGGGGGGGAGGGGGGGGGGAGTCCTGTTGGAAAAAAAATCCTTAATTGCTTTTTAGCCGAGTTTTACATTAGAAAAATGCAAAATATTCCAGAAAAAGGGAGAGGTGCGCGCCCCCCTCTGGATCCGCCCAAAATTCGGCCTTAAAGTAATTAAAGAATTTGTTTTCAATATCGCGCCCCCCACAAACCCTTTTCAAAATCCTGAATCCGCCACTGTATATATAATTATATTTATCGATGATCATAAAGCGTATACCAATGCAACCCGGAAGGTTCCCCAAGAAGCACTGAACGTCAGACAAACGTCAGTGTCCGACGTAGAGACATGTTTGGGAATATACAACAAATCCAACGGATCAGGGATTAGTGTTTTAACAAAAAATGAATATTCAACAATTATGAAATGAAAAGCCTATATTTAAAGCGCTGTAATTTCACCTCAAAATTACACTGGGAAAAAAACAACCAAAAACTCACAGGCCAAACTCGAACTCATTGTTGTTGGTTTCTGACGGCAGTTTGGCGACCGTGTTGGCGACCGTGTTGGCGACCGTGCTGGCGACAGTGTTGTTGATATTGTTGTTGGCGAAGGAGTTGGCGACACTGAAGGCCGTGGAGGAAGTGGTGGCGAGGCCGAGAGTCTGTCCGGCCATAGCGAGGGGCAGGAGGCCGTAGGGCGCCGTCATGGTCATAGCTACTGGAGGAGGTCACTGGAGGAGGCGGAGACTGGATTCTGGATTCTGAGGGTACTGGAGGAAAACTAGGGACAGCTTTCCAGGGTTTATCCACTCCTTATACAAGTCTAGAGTTCACTCAAACTTTGCTCTCAGTGCTTTAAGTGAATGGAAATCCAGGAAACAGGATTTGCAGATGGTAGGAACGTAGAGCCAAATTTGCTCTGCTCACTTTTCCAGGGTCTACTGCTTATAGTTCTCCTTTGAGTAATTGGCAACGTGAGCGTTTTAGTCCGTGACGCCAGCTAAAGTCATATCACAGCAAGCCTTGTCGGATAGATACTAAATGTTATTTTTTGTCCAGTGGTGTACGTGGTTGCCTAATGGGGAGCAATCGTTGAGTTTCGAGTCCCAGATCCCTGAGAAAGATCTATAGATAGTACAGTATGGTATTTGTAGAGGGATGATGAGTCATCAAATAAAATGGTATGCTTCTAAAATCAAAGCTGGGTTGTGGGACGACGCAGATGCAATCCTATTATTCTTCTGTCCGTATCTGAGCATTAGAAGTACGGTTGACTGCTTTCTTATGGTAAGTTTCTTACAGATTAAAGCTTACCTTATGGCGAGGTTTCTCAAAAAGTTTCACCCAAAAATATATTGGAATTGAAACCAAAAGACGGAATGGGTTACCTCTAAAACCTGAGACCAATATGAAGTAGTCTTTCAGTGTGGATACAGTGGATGCGCAGTAAATCTATTCTGGGAATAACGGATAGAAAATGACCAGTCCAGTGGTTCCTTGTGGCCAGGGAGGTAGTCCTCCACACTTTGTGATCATCCAGGGTCCTCCTCCTGTGTGTGGTGGGTGCCCAGTCAGTCCCTCCAGTAGTACCTGAGTACTACTAAGTCCCCAGAATTGAGGCGTGACACCGGGAAAGGCCCCGTCGTGGTCTGTGTATTTGTGAGTGCGTTTAAACAAAATAAAAACAACTCTAATGTGTCAGGGCGGCCTTGTTGTTATATATCTCAAAGTCTAGATAAACTCGGAAATCAATCCGTCGGCCTACACCACTCAAATGTCAGCCTGATTTGCCGCTAGTGTTATAAGGATATGTGTAAATAATCAAGTATGCGGTGTAGAGATTGGGTAGAGTTCCTAATGTTTCTGTATTGGTGTATTATGTGGATGTATGATCTCCCTGCCCGACTGTCTCACACATTCTGACCAAGTCTCCGCTTAGTCCGTGCTTGTAAAACGTCTACTTCCTGGTTCTACTAAAACTTTGCTTGTGTGGGTCATGCATGGTTACCCACTGCCTGAATTTACACAGTGCGCTGGTAAAAAAGAATAGAATAAATACAGGCATATAATATGTATACAAATGTGCGAGGCACCTGGCCCTTATGAATGATATTTGCAGTTGATATTGAGCTTTACTTAAGTTGATATGGGTGGATTAATCATCCTGTACATGGCTAGGTTGAGATATCTTTATCTACTTCTCCAGACGTAACGCAGTTTTATTGGAAATGATTATCGAGTAATACTTAATTATCAAATTGGCGATAAAACCTGTATTTATAAGCATTTTTGGCTTGGTTGGATACTTTTCGAAATATTTATATACAAATGAAAAAAGGGTCTATGATAGAGTTATGGGGAATTAGACTGTTTAGAGATAATAATCTGTGAAATTGGATTACGACACAAAGGCGCATCTCTGTCTGGAAAGCTGTGATTTTCGGATGGATGGGCATGGGACTTTTCCAGCGTCGACTCCGAATAGAAAACTTGGGGATTTTCCTTTAAGATAAAGGCATCTTTTCCTACTTTCTTCCGGGTTGTATCTCTATCTTGAGAACAATGTGCAATCTTGCTACTTAGTAGCCAGATTGCACATTGTTCTCAAGATAGTGAGATGCATAATACCCTCCTCCTTTCACGACCTTTTCTGGATTTGCTGATGAACAGACATATTTATTAGTTTATGCATAGGGATACATAAGATATGCATCTTATATATGTAAGTTAGTAATCCGGCACGCAGGACCCTATTGGACTTTGGAGGGATCGAGTTATTAATATTGATCAAATTGGTTCTAAATATAAGTGTAAATTATTTTATTAGTTTATGCATAGAGAAACATAAGATATGCATCTTGTATATGTAAGTTAGCAATCCGGTTAGCAGGACCCAATTGGACCTGGGGAGGGATCGAGGTATTAATATTGATCAAATTGGTTCTAAATATAAGTGATTTTTAAAGGGGCCTTCCATTAAGTACGTACGCACTAAGGGGGGTGGGGGGGTGGGGGGGGGGGGGGTCTGAATTTGTGATTTTTTGCGTACGTACTAAATGGAAGGCCCCAAAGGGAAACGCCAAGGTTCTGTCGCATCTTGTATCACTGACTATAATATTTGCCACAACTTACTCTGACCTCCCATCAACCCACAGTGACACGTACTATTAAATAATCTCCATCCTATTTTGAGCGCTTACATACCAGTCTGGAAGTATTTCATCAGGCGTTCAAATTTAGAAATGTGTCATGGGAGCGCCAACTGAAGTCTATAATACATCTTCAAACGGTATTTCTAGGCTCTCTATATAGGTGGCGCTACCGGGTGTGTATGAATCTGTGGGAGCAATGCTTAAGAACTAAACATTTCGAACTGTTTTTAACAGATACATAGGGGATTTCTTTATCATTCCCAATGACTAGGTGGATTTTATTACGCTGAGATACTGGAGATGAAATCTTTTTTTTCCAGCTGGTGTTAGGGGGTTTTACTTTCCCCGAGTTTTTCTCAGAACTGTCATACATTTCCCTTGCCTCATTTTTCATAATTTGTTCTAGTCTAAGCGTTTGTGCATAGGAAGATTAAAAGAATCAGGACGTTTCCTTATCCATTGTGTTTTCTAGTCCTTTCCCCCAGTTTTTTTCTGTGAAACACGCATCGTGATTTACTGTTGGTTAAAGTTTAAAACTTAACTTGGACGCCTTAATGGACTTAATCATATTGATTTGAATGTAACGAACATATTTTTAATTTCTGACAGGCATAATAAAAATTCATAATTCTATTTACTCTTTGATGATATGACTTAAACCTTGAGCCATGAGCTAGCTATGTTATGTATTTGTTACATCGGCTTGACGGGGGCTAGTTCTGCCAAGTCTAATTATATATGAATATTCAGCATGTGGCACATTAAGTTTCGTAACTGCATAATTATACATGTGCATTCAAGAGATTTGTTACGTTTGTTGTTTACTTATTATTGTTGAAATTTTGAATTGTATGTCTTGATTTTGTTTCTTATTGGCTACATTCTTTACCAGGAGTTTGCTCTCCCTTGCTGTTGCATATTATACTTTTGTAATGCTATTAGTGATCTACATATAGGCTTCTACTTTTACCTGGTTAGCTCTACTTCTTTTAGAATGAAGAAATTTTTCAAAAGTTAACCCTTTGCTTTGCAATGCCTCAAAACCAAAATTCATGGGTCGTTACAAAATTGCGAAGAGAAAGAATAAATGGGATTTTCTGGCACCTAAATTGTCTGTGTTTCTAGGTCATGAGGGTATGCAATTAATTCAGGAACCAGGAAGTGCTGGTGGGACATAACCTGGGTAAGCAAGCTGCTTGGGGAGAATGCAAAGCCCTGGCTACACTCACCAACTCAACTCAACTCGACTGCCATAGTAGCGGATCCAGTGGGGTGGGGGTGGGGGGAGGGCCTCAATTTTTGGCCCAAAATAGATATTTGTAATGTAAAACTGGCGCCGGGACCCTTTTTAATAAGGGCATGCACCACCGCTTTCCAAAATGTCTGGATCCGCCCCTGATACCCTTGTGGTGCCTGGGCCTACGACTGTCTGGCCTTAGATAAAATCTACCCCATACTCCTCCTAGATTAATCCTACTCATTGCATGGGAGCTCAGCGGACGCATATCCCCGAGGTGTAACAGCTGGCTTTAACTAGGGTGAATATCTGAATCTACCCCTCTGCCACAGGATACGACCAGATGGTCGTACGTAGCTTGAGGTTAATGAAAATTATACAAATCTACCGCACACACACCTAAGAGTAAGACCCAATGCTCACGTTGTAAATCTTCATCCTTCCAGCACAGTGGCGGATCCAGGTTTTTGAAAAAAAAAGGGGGGGGGGGGGGGGGGGGGGGGCTATTGGAATTTTTTCCCTTAATTACCTTTTGGGCGAGTTTTAGATTAAAAAAAATATCTAAAATTGCCCCCCCCCCAAAAAAAAGGGGGGGGGGGCGCCCCCCCCCCCCCTTCTAAATCCGCCACTGCAACACGTAGGACTCAACTGAACTGTCGTAGGTGTAGTTATGACTCCCCTAGCCTGCACACTCTACAACTGAGACCAACTCCTGGGACCAACTCAACCCAACTCAACCGTCAAGTTGAGTGCAGTTACCCAGTGCAGTGTAGCCAGGGCTTTACGAAGACCCACCGTAGCCTACACTCTTGCAAATTGTTATAAAACCTGCCGTTATGAAGTTTTCATGCTAAAGGTTCACGAAAAAGGTGGTTTCGCATATAGGTTATGTACTTAAATGTTGAACCTTAGCGCACAGGCACGCAATGTTTTTCCTCCTCGTTTGGTGTGTGTCCCGACCTAAAGGTGGGAAAGCGGTCCCCACTCAAATCAAAGATCCAACCCTGCCCATTAATATTAGTTGATATAGGTGAAATAACCAGAACAACCGAGTAGTTGACCTAAATGTGGAACTAACCGTTCAACAGTAAACTTACATTGTCCTCAAACTAAAATTAAATTCTATTATATAAACGAGATCATATTTATGTCCTCGGAAATGAAGAATATCATCCGAGGAATAAGACATACCGGTACCTTAAACTATTTATTTCTCATCCTGACAAGATTTCTAGGAGGTTTTAAACAATATTCTCCCAATGTGTCGACGGGGCGTGTTGTTGTAATATAGTATGTATAAATAATAGACACAAAGTTTCACAAAGTTTCCCAGAACCTGGCCCATTTCTGTCAGTCTGGCCCCTGGATATTCCCTATGCGAGGAGAGTGAATGAATACATACAGCATTAGCCAATGAAAATACGTTTAACAAACTTTAACTGTGACGCGGTTTTCCCCGGTTGGGCCATTTTAAAAATGGGGAAAAAACCCAAATTCAACACGTTCAGGAAAGTACACACGATCCAAAATCTGTTAACAACCAGAACTCTTGCTAAGATGTGGAATTGAGCCCTCGTGTGGACCAGTCGTTGACAAGAGAAAAATATGAGAAAAATCCCTGAGAACTGTTATGTACTTGAGGTGCTACTCCTGCCAAGAGAACATTTCCCAAAAGTGATTATAATTGCCCCTGTCACGCACCCTGTCATAAGCGTGGAACACGATGTTGCCAAGTTGGGGGGGGGGGGGAAACCCAAGGCTGTGTGTTTTCTTTTAAATTAAGCTCACATTTGTGTCATACTGGGTGTTCTTTGAATTTAGATTGCAGCAAATTCCTTACAGCATAATTACCAGAATGTTTGATTAGTATTATTACTTTTGGAAATATTAAGGAGCACAAGTGTACACATTTATAATCAAGAACTTTTGCTTAATCGACGTTCGTGGTATACCTTCTTTTATAAGGAAACACCACAAAATAACCTTTAAAACTAATTAAGTATCTAACTAATGAAATAATCAAAATAAGTTAACTGTTATAGTAATAGTTTAACACAATGGAATCGTGATGCAATGAGGAAATTCTGTATAATCTAGGACTAAATCCGAAACATGACCATGAAACTCGTAAGCAGCTATCGGTTGATTCTGCCACAAAACATCAATCCAGCAATTTTGAAAAAAAGAAACATAATTTAAACCCAATTTAAACTTCTCTTCCCTTGGACGACACGACTAGTGACTGTAAGTAAACATCGTTACTTTTATAAAGAGGAAGTATCTGTAGTTGAAACGCGTTTCCTGTGCTATATAATAATTATTTAAGTTTACCTGACAGTTTTTTTTATATAAGCTTCTAAGCACGTGTTTGGAATATCTTTTGGAAACGTCTCATCAGAGATAATTTCTTTTATCAGTGAAATAGAAATTTAATTTGTTCGTTCCGAGAGGGGAAACCCTTAACTATAATAGTTTATACCTAATTTTTCACTTAGTGAAAATTCCCATTTCTGAAATGACATACCCAATGGATCTGTGGAATCCCCACTCCCTTTTTTCGTTTTGTTTTTTTTAAATTTACTAAAATTAATATAGGCTCAGACAACACTTCGGCTTTTGTCTGAATCCGATCCTACAGCGAATAATCAGAATATTCAATAATTTTGTCCTCATGAATTAAATTACAATATCAAATCTAAGAATAGGTCCGATGCATCTTATCAGAAATACTTTTAGGAGAATTGTAAAAGATATATGAAAGAATAGGGTAAACCTTTTTTCTCTGTTTCGATGTCTTATAATTCAGGCACCAATAACCGTTTGCTATCACAATATGTAATTTGACACTTTTCTCTTCAAAAAAAACCAATACAAGGCACATCACATTGAATGATTAAAACGATCTTATAGTCAGAGCTGCGGGAGGCGCTAAATAAAAAGGGGGCTAAACAGACCATAGGTCTACATTTCAGGCGCTCTCAGTATTATGAAATCAATTCAACTAAGTGTTAGGCCTAAATTCTTTATGATGACTCAGTGGTTTCTATTCATAACACTAGGTGGCATTCCTTGTTCATTTTCCTGAGATAATCGAAACAGTTAGGATATATATTATATACTGAACAATTTGCCTGATGCAAAACTGCTCATACCATCCCTCAGGGGCAGTCCTTTGAATTTTGTACTATCTGAAACACACATCACAAGTATTACCTCCACACTTCAAAACTCCTATCTAATGGTTGCATATTTTCCTTGTTATGCTTAATCTTTATATTAATTTTGTTTCATGACCTTCAATACGACGTCAAAACAAAGGAGCACTTACGAGACCTTCAAACAGCAAAAAGACCCATACATTCTCGCGTCCCCATGGCTCCTTTTAGGGGACAGTCGGCCATTAATCATTGCATTTGTGCTCTAAGGTGGCAACAAGCAATTTACAAGATCCCCACTCAAATTTCATTTTGAATCCCCTATGTTTTCCCTGAGATTTCCTCTTCCCACGTCATATCCAAAAAGTATTTCAAATTTAAAAGCCTTCGCATGCAGAAAACATTCGGACAACCTCACAAAAGGTAAAATCCCTAATATTTTGGAATCAAAATTTTAGAACTTGGCCAAATGGAATTTCATGTGTTTAGGTATATTCTGCAAATTCCTTGTGTTTTCCAAGTCAGGGACTTATTTTGCCATTTTCCGTCTATCAATAATTCTTGGTGACATGACAGATTTGGAGAGATAAAACAATTAACGCCTATCTCTTTACTCTGGAAATCGTATGTTTTTTTCTAAAATTCTGTTAAAACCCTTTAGGATTTTTCTTAAAAAAGCGCATCCTCCAATGATACAGAATTATTGAGAAAAAAAAAATGCCCCAAATATCAAGGTAGGTCACAAGAAATCTACCACCCATATGGGAGTTCTGGCTACGGAATTTATAGACACAATTATGTCAAAGCCTTTCAAAAGATGTCATCACCGTCATCAATATGGTAATTCTAAATTAAATAATGCCCTCTACCTTGGGTTTTGATAAAGATCATAATTAATTTCAATAAAGATTTCAGTTGCTACCAGACATAAGTGTGCCAGAAATATACCCATTATTCAATTGTATCCATAAGAATTAACTCTACCCAAGCTTCTTAAAGAATCCATGATAGATTATATATCAACGTTTGGTTTTCATGTGAAGCTGATAACCATTTAGTTTCGGAAGGTCATACCAGTGTAAACTGTGAAAATAATCAAGAACATCTACTGTATATCAAAGTAAAAGAACATCTATAAAATGCTGCTAACAAAGATATTCTTAAAAATAAAACTATCCATTCATCATAACGTATATTTAAAAGATTAGGGAAAAATTTGGACAACTTACTTGGCTAGGCATTAACAGTAATAACCGTTATGGCAACTCAATTTCAAAGAAATACTCGAGGAACTGGCACACCTATGTTGACTATCTGCAAGCTCAGTGTTTAGACAGTTCAGTCAGGACCTCTAGTGTCAAACCCGGAGACTACACGTACCTACGACCTCCAGCCCTCAATGACCATAATTATTATGAGTCAGCAAATAAATGCATCAGTCCTCAAGCAGATACCTACTCTGGTGACTAAAGTACTCTAAGCAGTTTCATTTAGATCAGGTATGAACAGAAATTCACAAATGACCACACAGGGTGCTATTTAACCTCTAAGGATTGCAATAATAATCTAGATTATGAGCGACAGCTTTAAAAAAAGGTAGACCAGAATGAATTTAAAACAGAAGACCACTACTAAATATACTGTGTAAGGTACCATTGGTATTGTCTTTTGATAAAAGTCACATAGAGTCTTATGGCCATTTGAAAAAAAAGGGACATGGGCCATGAGGCTTAGACTTGCGTAACAAAAGAAGACATGTTGGTTCCTAAATCCGACAGGTGTCGTTGCTTCCTCTTAGACCTGGGGCACCATGGGTTGATAAGCTCTATCCAACTCCCAGTTGTTTATCTGTTTGGTCAGTGTTGGCTTGTCAAGTCCTAGGTCTTACACCCTCCCATCCAAGAAATCTTTCAAAAGATTCCTTCCTTTCTTAATACCATTTTGTATTGTAAACACCCTAAAAGTAGAAATGAAATAACAAAATATTCCACTTGTTTCTGCTAGCTACCCCCTTTTGTATTCTAAATAAGTGATATTGTAATCAAAGTTCCATTTAAATATATTAGCTAAATGGCAGACTCTGCATACGTGTCTTCGATTTACAATGTACGTGTACGTCATTTAGCATAGTCAGAAATGAAACTCAGTATTAGAATTTAATACGTGGTCCATCCCTGACATTCACCTGTGTATTGATTGCTGACTAATTATTTAACATATCCCTCATGATTATACGACCGTAACCACAGAAAACGTGGTTCTGACGTCGTTCTGGAGTGCTCAGTTTATTTTTAGCTCAGAATCAGCCTAGAAGAACCCGCTCGTTTTGTTCCACCAGGATTGTGCAATCTGAAAGTAATTATGCTACGATGACCCAGCAGAACAAATAAGAACAAAACACACCTAAGGGCTATATTCCATTGTGCAGTGTACTGGTATCTGAGGCGCAAATTACTTGCAGTGGCAAAAACGAGTGCCGCAACCATTAGAATTTGAGACTTATAAACTCATAAGTCTTAAGAAGATCTGATAGCTATAATTCATTTCATTTATCAAATTATGAATACTAGCTATTGAACATATCAATTATTAAATAACTGAAGGTAAAGTCACGCAAACTCATGATGACTAAACCATCACAGAATTATGATACTGTACATTGCCTGTAATCTTTATCTACATATTACTTTTGCCAATGATTTATCTTGTCTGTATATCAATTACTCTTTGATTTGTTTGCCTATAAGCCAATTATGCTCCACTATAGTTGTTCTACCCATATTACTTTAATTTTTATGTCTTGTATCATGCTCTGTCACCTACATGGAAGATCATTAATGTAATGAATGTGGTTAAAAAAAAAAAAAAAAAAAAAAAAGGTCCCTTACCGCATAGTGGAATATGGGCTTTAATCCAGCCTTCTCACAAAAGTCACACATATACTTCCGATGCACCGTAGGTATGTATTACAAAAGGAATGACCACGGAAGCAGTGCTTCCTGTTTGCATACCGGTACGACTCTAAAACTTTCCATTCATGTTAGGTAAAGCCCCTCCTTGGTTTTATTCTGGCGCCAACTTTTCAGCTTTAGCATTCCTTTGGAGGGATTGTTGGGGTGGGGGGGGGGGGGGGATGACACTGCAGAAACGCATCATTTTACTCGTTTAAGGAGGATTCCTGTATTGGCGACGTTATTATATGCACATTTATGAAAACATGCGCGTTGCCTTGCTTATTTCAGGCGAAACGTATAGTAATTCCCAAGCTAAATGATGTTTTACGTATAGAGTATATTTCATTCTATTGTAAACATAATAAATTCTATTGTAAAACATGAATAGCAATTAAGGGCTTGCGCTCATACTAAAAATTAGCCTAATGTCCTCGTCTTATAGAGAAGCCTGTGCCGTGTGACATGCAGTCTGTATTTGGAGGCCCATAAAATGCTGATCCCCCTCATTTCATCGAGTAGTGGATGCCTCATTGCTATTTCTGTGAGACGCTTGGATTGCTCATACGACCCTGACGTTGCGCAATCATTAAAGGTATACCCCCTAGGCAGTTTCCACCATCTTGTTGGTTGCATTACCAATTTTCATTTCTCAGGTTATGGGTAGACCGTAGAGAAATATGTTATAACCAAATCTTACACTTTACTAACAATTTAAAAGGTATATAGTTGGCTCTTCAAAAGTTGATTTGTTTTAAAGATATACGAAAAGATAGTTTACGCTCAGAGTGGCTTTACCAACTATTTCCGGTCAGATTGTTTGACTCAGACCCTCATGAGGCGTTTGCCATGTCTTTATTACTAAAGCAGCGGATAAAAGTCAATGTCTATGGCCTTTGAATCACATATCTAGCCCAAGGTATTCCTCCTATTCTTATTTGCCTGATATTTGCCAAAATTTCGAGTTTCTGATTTACCGAGTTCCTGTAGGGATCTTATCATAAGGTAATATTAAGGATAGACAACTGTTGATTAGGGGCGTCTCGACCAGGTTGCAGTTATATCCTCACTGCAATGTGAGCTTCTTAGTTCAATGAATATATCATAAATCATCAGAGAGATTATTAAAACCCCTGTTTGATGATATAAATGATATGAATATATGAGTACTAATGCCTGTGTTACAGGGCTGTGAATGTGAACAATTCATTTTTTATGACAATTTTTTGAACAAGGATATCTCAGCTGATATTTCATCTATATACTTGAAATTTTAAATATGTACAGATTATAGCCATTCAGAGGGAACCGTGTCTCAGATTTTTGATGTAGGTCCTAGTTTTTGTTTTATGAAATCTAGAAAATTAAGTTGCAAAAAATGGTAAAAAGTTACCCGTTTTTTGAAATAAAATAAAAACTAGGGCCTCAATAAAAATTCTGAGACACGGTTCCCTCTTAATAAACGTTATGGACACCTGAGTGAAATTTGAAGGTTGTACTTTTAATATTAAGTGAGATATCCATGTTCAAAAAATAAAAGTGAAAAGTTTGCTTTTTTATATACAGTTTTTATTTTCAGCAAATCATCAAAGTAAAACTACAATATTCAGGCAGAGAAAAATATAACCTTCCATTTGATATGTAGTATGATAACGTACCTAGTGTAGTTACAGAGAAAAGGGAGTTTATCTGAAATGCGCCCTGTCAACAGTTGTCTATCCTTAAATCAGGCTTTTTAAAAAATCAAGGCAGGACCCTTTTGAGACTTGCTTAAATTTTGGAAAACTTAAGCAGCCAATCGAAAAGAATTGTTCTTTGAGGTATGGTTTGATAAAAAAAAAACTCAACGATAAGCATGCTTTTAGTAAGATTGTAAATGAATTTTCATGTTCAATATCAGATTCAATTTAAGACCCTTTTAAGACAATTTTGAAAATTACGTGGGGTCTGTAAAGTAATATGAAATTAAAGGCTGGGAGTAAATACAGTATTCAAAGCATATTTGATAAACCTTCCATACTCATGCCAACGCCTGCTGACAAGTATGAAAATCCACGATACCCTGCCCCCCACACCCGCGCACACACAGACACAGACACACATCTGTTTCTAAATTTATCCAGCAGCAGATCCATAAATCTGAGTAATCTTACTAAAAATAAACTCTATTCAGGGCTCTTGGCAAGTCTAGTAGTGGTCACACGACCAGTGATGACGCTCCTCGTACGTCGGACAACTCGTGATGCTGAACCAGCAGACGGGGCAGGATCTTGCATCAGTCTCTGACATTGTACCTGCATTCTGCATTTTACCCTTACAACCACCCCAAATGCTGACAATCCCCAAAACGTGGGTGGTACGTACGTCATCAGGTGATGGTGGCTTCATTGATATTTAATGTGTGTTTGGGGATATATTTAGGGTTGAGTCATTGTTTTGTGTAGGATTGTGGTTTAGTTATTCTTGTTTAGTGTGTTTTGGGGTGAATTATCATTTGTGGATCTTACTATTGGACAAAATTGAATGTAGAGGATCCTTGGTCGCTGTTAAATAATATGTGGCTTCCCGTTCTGGAAGCCACTCAACAATAAAGCAATTGAAGTAGAATATTTCTTTTGCATGGATAAGTAGGCATATGTTTCTGGATTGCCACCGAGCATTAATTGTGATATATAGGGCCTTTTGATAAGATTACCTATAATTATAGGCCTACAATACAAATTTCGTCATCCCATTATTTCAAACCTATTCCATCGACATCAGACGTTTCCTGTATTATTCTATATGTAACCTAGGCACTGAAAAGCTTGAACATGTATATCGATTTATATTGAAGTTCTGTTAAAATGACTTTTCTGGATTACAAGTGACATTTATTACGAAACTTTCGCTCCAAGGCAAACCCCATTTTCTCATTAGTCTTTTTGTACATGTATAGACTTGTTTTTCCGTCCACGGCACATCCAAAGATGCCAGTCTTCAAAACATGCAAAATGCAGAATTTCATACAACCAAATTACCATATTTTAAACGACAATGGAAGTGTATTCCTTAAGATTAAAGCTCACATATTAGTAAACAACATAATGTTATGTAAAAATTCTTTTTGTTACCTGAAATCAAATGACATAATAACGTGCGACCTTCAATATTTTTCCTTGTTAATCCCCAAAATATGGAAAGGCCTAAGGAAAACAATAGATGCGTTCCGGTAACCAGACCTACCTTATTCTTTTGCACCGACCCTAAATTTTGTTTATAGACTCCATAGATAAAAATATACATATGGAATTTTACAGAATTGGAGATATGTTTTCATAAAAAGACATTAAGCTGTGTCTTTTAAAACAAAAAAATCCGTCCTACCAACCCCATTTTTTTTTGACTGATGTAACCTGAACTCAACATTTTTTCCCGCTTGGTCAACTCATTATAAAAAATGGCAACTCATTATGACCAGAGATGCCATTCCCAACTAGTGAAAAGTAGGAACCACTTTTCCTACTTTTTTTCTAGAAGCAACTAGGAGGGAAATAACCTTGAGGAATAGAGATATGTCACTGGATTTGTACTTGAATAGCTTGAAACTAACACAAAAAACCTCTAAAACAGATATTATAGAAATGTAGGGAAAATCAGTTGTGCAATCCAAAATCACCAAAATGTAGGAAATCCTACAAAAGTAGGAAAAACGGCAGCTTTCACTAAAAAGAATCATTAGCAAAAAAAACTTACCATTGTGTGACGGAGACTTGGGGTACTGGGGGCCCACCAGGCAGCGCAGCGGCCGGTTGATACTGGGGCGCTGTACTGACCGGAGCTGGGGCCACCGGGGCCGGGTAATACTGGGGTACCATACTGACCGGGGCTGGGCCAGGGACTGGGTGGCAGCATGCACCTAGGTAACAAGGAAAGTATGGCTCAGAACTAATAGTGGATAGCAATGATAATGTAGACCAATAGTTATTATGTTATACCACTGTTCCCAATTTCAAGTTTCGTCATCAAATTCCCTGTGTTTTCCCTGACAGAGTACCAACCAAAATTCCATTTTCAAATTCCCTGAGATTTCCCTGTCCCATGGCAATTTTGCCCTTTGTCATAACCAGCAAGTTTTTTTAAAAGCCTCTGCATCCAGAAAAGATTTGGACAACCCAACAACAAAAAGTTGAATCCCTAATATCTTGAGAATCCGGAATTTCAGGACCTGGATAAATGAAATTCCCTGTGTTTTGGCAAAATTTGCAAATTCCCTGTGTTTTCCCTGTCAGGGATTTTACTTTTGCCATTTTCCCTGTTTTCCCTTTGTGGTTGGTACTCTGCCCTGAGTTTTCCCTGTCCTGTTGTAATTCTCCCTGTCATGGTTCCACAGATTTTTTTCATAACAAAGTGTTCAAATTGTAAAAGGTCAATAAAGATCTATGAAACTTTAGGGGAAAAAATAAAATTTACTCCTGGAAAATGCGATCTCTTGAACCTTAAGAATTAGATTATAGCAAATTCAGGGTTCCGACGCATTTTCAAAAATCAATTTAAGACCTTTTTAAGGCCAATTTAAGACCAAGATTTGGAAAAATTAAATCATATATCATATCATGATTCAAATTTCAGTTGAGAGTACTCATTTGAAAAGGGGATTTAGTTTCTTCATCTTAACTTCTCTACAATTTAAGACCTGTTTAAGACCTCTAGCTACAAAAATGCCAAATTTAAGACCTTTTTAAGGTCTTAAGTTTGAGAAAATCATTTTAACATCTTTTAAGACCTGCGTGGGAACCCTTAAATTATTTGGAAAAAAATATCTAAAATTTTAATTACCTTGTGTACAGCATGGTAGCTGCTGAGGGTAGGATGCGGTGTGAGGTTGAGGGCAGTGCGCCGACTGGACGTGTGAGCCGTCACCCTGGGACATGGGGGCCATGGTGTAGGTGGGGCCCATAGTGGAAAGCTGTCCCACATGGGCCTGAGACTGTCCCACGTGGGCCTGAGACTGTCCGACGTGGGCCTGAGACTGTCCCGCATGGGCCTGCGACTGTCCCACATGGGCAGGGCCAGGGGCATGGGCCTCATGGGAAAGTTGCATTGGAGTTGTGCAAATTGGCATTTTTTCTGCATTCATCACATTCGGAGCCATTATGGGCATTGCATATGGGTATGGGTATGGGCATGGTCCGGGTATGGGCACAACAGGAGTATGGGCTTGCTGTTGGGGCTGTGCGGGATTGCAGTAGAGATTCAGCTGAGGATCAGTAGGGCTAAGTTCTAAAGGGTCATGGTAAGGTTGATCTTGACTGGCAGTTGATGCAACCGCAGCTCCTGGACTTGTGGCTTCAGTTGTGGCTTCAGCACTGGCTTCTTGGGATGCAGGTGTCCCAGCCCTCTCAGACTGTTGGGGGATTGGGGAACCCTCCAGGGGATGCCCTGGAATTCCTCCAGGGTTGTAGGATGTTGGTATGGGGGCTGATACTATGGTATAAGTTACTGGAGGGACGCTGCATGTGACGGGGTGGTGGTGGTGGAGGTAGGGGTTATGGGGTACGGCTACTACTCCAGGGTGTCCCCCTGGAGGGGGAGGGGGATGCTGGGGGTAGTATGACCCTGTTGTATAGGCCGGCCCAGAGCAGGTAGTCACATAGGGAACTTGCTGTAGAACAGTTTGAGGCGACGGATCCTTCTCCTGGAAAAGAAAATAATTGTTTGTTAGGTTTATAAATCAACGGCAGGTCAAGTGCTAGTAATATCTACTGATAACAAAAATACACAAATAATACTTCCCGAACCTGCCCAAACTTTCCTACAATAGAATGTTCTGACATAGAACTTTAACAAAAATCCCATGCTCTTGGAAATAAATGTACTTACTATAAGAACCTGGCATGTCAACTACTGGTGTCAGACTGAAGTTTGTTACAGCTCCAGTCTCGTATCTGCCTGTAGACACCAAATTTCGGTGGGTACCAAAACTAACTATGGCGAACTAAAATACATTTTTAAGAAGTACAGGCCCCTTTTCACAGTAACTGCAGGAATGGGTTAGGAGTAATAAAATGAATCTGAATAGTTCATTGAAATTGGAAAACTGTGGCCACATACATGTATTTGCTTTTGGTCCCCCTTAAAACCTTGGGAAAGCAAAACAGGATCTTACCTGGATCGGCGTCTGTGTTGGTGACCTATCTGGCGTCCCCTCTGCCGACGTAGCTTGAGACACGACCGGTGATTGGTTAGGGCTCACTGTGACGTCAGGTGATGACGTCAGGCCACATTCGACGTTGAGGACGACGCCAGTTGCCGACTGGGGATGGGCTTTGGTCGGAGCTTGAGCAATGTAGGGTGGCATAGTTCCAGGCGAGGATTCCAGTTGCGATTCTAAAAAGAAAAAAAGAAGCCACTTTTACGTCTTAATACGGATTTCCAACAATACTTAAATAGTCCCTTAATCTGAGATGAAAACGATTTTTGTATTTGATTCCAGATACCATAAATTATGTATCATACTTTACATGACTTTTTTCATTATCAGAGCTTCAATACTGAAAAATAGGCTACCTTAGGAATTTCCGTATTAAAATACGGAAATCTGATTTCGGTATGTTCCGTATTTTTCATGTTTGAAGAGTGACATCTCTGTAATATATAGGTAGGGATATATTTTGTGTCGTCATGCTAATATTTCTGTTTTTTAATGCTCATTGTAATAATCTTCGGGGTTACCCCTGGTAAATAGCAGAAATTGTGTCAGGAATATTTTTCATGTGGAAATCACAAGTTGATTCGCGATTTTCCATGCTCCGTTTTAATGTTGAAATCAATCTTAAAGTATATAGGTCCTGCTTGACATTTTGAAATTACGGATGTGTTATTGAGCTCTAAATATTTGTTATACTCAATCAAAACAGATCAAATGAGAGGCATAGCGAACTGTGAGTAAAAGAACTGTGGTGTCAGTGATTTTGTTTGAAAACAAAGATACGTCAATAGCGCTCTCCTCATTTGAAGAGACATATTTTCATACACATGATTTTGGATATATTTGATTTTCAATATCTTCTAAAATTCTAAATGTTTCACGGGCGCATTAATTAAACAATTCATGCACCATTTTTGGTTTTAATGGGCGCATGACGCAGCACTAACAATTTCACTGTGATATTATAGATCCACGAATGGGGTTTTGAAAAGATCAATTCTCGCATACAAGTAGGCAAATTAATTTGGTTGTGAACAGTATCACATTTTATAGCAAGTAACTTTGGTAAAACGTTTTAAGCACTATTAGGCCAAGGAAAAAATAGTTACATTTCGGTAAGTCAAATTACCCTAATTTTTGGTCCCGATCCCATAGTCTTTTTTAAAAGACTTTTTACTCAAAAGTATTAGAATTCTGTAAAACACCACAAAAAAGGGGTATCATTTGACTATAGACATTAAAAAGACTGACCTACCCTCTATATTTTTGACTGACGTTACCGAAACGCAACTTTTCTTTAATTGGCCTTAGCGCACTATCAAGTGAGTTGACATTATTGTTGTAACCATACTTAAACAAATTGTTTTTCTCATAACTTGTACTATTCTCGGTAATCGTTATCAACATCCAAGAGATATCGTATCAGTAGTTCAGCTGAAACTGTCCAATAAGCATTTTGCACTCACTTTCTATTGACTTGGCATGATAAGAGCACTGGCCAACTTATTATTATTTTATTTTACAACAGTAGCTTATTTCTTTAAAGGGGAGCTTATCTTGTAAGTCAATGAACCTAGAGTTAATATGAATTCTTCTTGTTTTCAGATTTTTTGTTCATTTCATTTTAAGCAAGATATATGACATTTATGAAACCGTTCTAACCTGTCTTCAATGACTTGAGAAAACTAAAAAGTCACCTGCTGCATTTAATTAATAATTTCATCATAGGAGAAACCCTGCGGAATTTCCCTTTTCCTTCTACATCATTATGAACATGTAACACCAGGTGCATTGTTTGGGGGAAGGTCACACTTTTGATGCAGGATGTACCATTTGATAATATCCGAACTGTAGGCCCTTCTCAATTGAAACTATGGAACTTGCTGCAGCCCATAATTATAGCATAATGTTTGGTCCTCAAGGTAAATCCACGGGTAAATCCCAAGGGACTCAATAATAAATCACCGTTAGGATGAATATATAGTCCTTTATTGTTTGAATGTATCCAATAGAGCAATGAACATGGTCTGTACTACTCTAGGGGCCGTTTTAAAGAAAACTTACGATATGTATTGTATACAGGGCATACAACAGACTGAACCCCTAGCCCCATCCTGGGGTTTATATATATATCCCCAGAATTCTGACTGGAGTTCTGACAGAAGTATAGGCCCTACCCTAAGCCATGTACATGAAACTACATAAATACTCTAGAGTACATAGATAATGGTAATCCAGGGGAACAACAATAAACAGTTTTCATTGGGAAATACCGATTTGAAAGAAGGGGGGGGGGGGGGGGGGAAACAAACATGAATGTATGTGGGGGGGGGGGGGGGGGGCACAAACATGATTATACAGGGGAGGCTGGGGGGCCGGGCCGTCCGCCCCCTGGATCCGCTCTAAAGTATGCACCCAAGGGGAGGGGCTTCATTCATATGCGTGTTTTAAGATTGGTGGACACATATGTCCTATCAAATACTACCCTGAACAACTACATATCATTCCTAGCACATACAGTGAAGCTAAACATTTCAGCTTCATTTGAATGGACGTATTTCGATCAATTAAAGCTGAAAATTAAGTAATTTCAGTTTTTTGATTTGTTCTAAATCAAAGTCTCAATCTCGAGGAGTCCCTAAATAGTTCAAACCTAAGTTCGGATGACAACGTCAAACCATCTCTTGTTTAAAAATTGGTATATTTCAACCGTTGAATTTTGGCAGGTATGCATAGGTGGTGCACTAAAACCACAACAAATTTGAATATTCCTATAAGAACCGACACTCATGACATAGCACATCTTTATGAATGTATACTTTAATTTGCCAGGTTAATGGTGTGTCTGATCTTACTGTTTTTCTAGGTTGAACACCCGAAGTGCAGCGAATTGGGCTAGGAATTTTCCACTTGTTAAGGCGTACACAGGAGCAGTGGGGCTTCTTATGAGTCATGGCACTGCTCAATCTGCCGCCTCAACCACCTCAGTGCTAAAGAGTGCGGAGGTAGTTCTTGTTGCAGAATAGGCACTGTTGGCCAACCCCCAGAAAATAATCCGTTTATAAAACGTCCAGAAGTCCTATGCATAAAGATTTGATGTTTTGGACAAATGGTTTCTACAATTTATACTAAAATAACGACCCGAACTAAATCATTTTTAATGGCAGTGTATACTTTCCCCCATCAAAGTGCATTCATGCCATTCATATTCATAATGTAAAGGCACGAAAATATTGTGTTTGTGTAATTATTGTTTCTAGACCTTAAGCCTGTATTCCACATACCGACTTTGCTACTACCGATTTTGTATTTGTTTGATTTTCTATAGGAATATTATATGAGACCTTGCATATTATATACCATTCAAAAGAGAATTTTAAGACCTTTGTATTGATGTGTGATATTTCTATATTTGACCATTATATCACCTGCCGATTTTCAAAATGACACAAGTATGCTAATTTCTACAGAGTATTAATGTCACTACCTTAGTGCACACTTTCCCTAAATAATTTTGCTCGGCTGAAGTTGACAAAGCGGCGACAGGTGGAATGCCGACTCTTAGAAATCGATTTGTAATAACACACCCTAAATCAAATTACATTTCGACTACCCCACAATTAAGAAGCATGTATCTGTATGCACAAATAGAAATGTACTTCGCGTTCTGTCTTGCTGAATGCTGGTAAGTTGTATACCAATTTAAACATGTCACTCAATGCTCACGAAATTTTAAAATGGCTTCTTGGTGTCCACAGGACCGTCCACCCAAACTATGTCTGACAGGTGTCCTGCACGTAAACGTGGGGGTCTCATTCCCCCAACCTTGTTATCAGGACATGATATTTGCCAGTGGTGTCCATTGGACACCCGAAGGGTCCTGTCAGGGTGTCCTAGGGGATGGAAAGGACACCCAGGACGCTGGGTTTGGTGAGGCCTGTGACACTAGGTATCCCAACAGGCACAGTTTGAGTGGGGTCCACCCCAGAAAAGTAATAATGCCAGGAATTTGTGCGAATCTATGGTTTAATGGGTGGTTTAAAATGGAACAATAACCATATTCTCATATATTTTTCACCAAAATAGTGAGATAAATCACGGCATGCCAGAACTAGAACAAGTTAACACAACCAACTACAAGGGTATGGGGAAAAACTAAATTTGCCCTTTTTCATCTTAAATTTTAAGGTATTTGTAAGTCACAAATATAAACATTTTTGGTGTCAAATTGAACCTCCAACTATGAACTTTCAGGCTATATGGGTTAAATGTAAGTATCTTGCATGGGGAAATAGCGCAAAGGGAAGTAAAAAGGGGAAAAATGGCATAAAAATCTACATTTTCTGGAAAATGTCCCATTTTTTACCTTAAATTTGCATTTTAAAGGCATTTCTGAGCCATTTACCCATATACATGTATGGTAACAAATTAAAGCTCTTCTGATGACCTATCCTGCTAGATGCTTTCCATGTTTCTAAACTTAATAGGGATATAGCACAAGGAAAAAGTATGAATTTTCTACCCTGTCATTTTTTTGGTCCTAAAACAATTCATAGAATATTCTAAAAATCTCAAATTTTCTTCAATCAAAGTATTTTTCATGTTTTCTTGGACTGTTCTATCAATAACTTTTTTCAAAAAAGTCCTAAACCCTTTTTGAAAAAATCATCTGTGATACCTAGTGACACTGAAAATAAGGGCAGACCCACATGTAGCACCCTGGGAGTGGGAATTGCCTATCAGTAGGCCAATGTCGGAGCTAAGGCTGTTTCCTGTCCAGCGGGTGACGTAAATAACGGGAGGCCGGGATTTGTTTTTTATTAATTTTTTTTGGGTAAGAACATAGGCCTATACCAAAAATTTTAAAAAATAATTTGGGGAAACAGAATTTTTTTATGGACAGCCTAACCTATAAAGTTATGTTTTTAGATTACCAGGAAATTCGAAATGTATGTACGATTCAAGTATCCCTTCTGTCAAATTTATAAAAAGATATGGATGGGGGGGTCCCATGTCCCTTGTCGAATATAAAAAACCACCCTGTCCCCTGTCACTATAACTCAGTTTAGACCCTTGTCCCTTGACGAATTTAAGAAATGGTCCTAGCTGTTCCTTGTCACTCGCTTTTTAAAGCCCCTATCGCATGTCGAATTTATGAAAAGGGCCATGTCATTTCAATTGTCTAACGAGTAACGGACAATCTTTTACGGCGCGGAGGGTTATTTGCCGTAGTGGGCAAAACGCAGGTACGCATATTATATGCTTTTTCAAGTGTATGCCTACACCTGCATGAAAGGCTCTACATACACGAGGAGTTGCACGAAACATGAGGTCCAAAACCGACTTGGTGTAATAAATTCACCCAATCATAAACGAGGTGCCTTTTCCCAAAACACAAATGCATCAGGTGCAAATCAACCTCGTCTCCGTTTTGAAAAGGTGATTGTCACATTTTTAGTACGCACGAGGTCAATTTTGTCTAAACCAAATAACAGACAAGTATCCAATTGTTCTATCAATATGATGTCGGCATACAAAACTGTAACACAGTGCATTGAAGAGCTATTCGACTTTAAATAGATATTCTTAAGAAATGGAGATTAGGAAATATCAGAAAAATCCCCAGGACAATGCGATGACATCCCCATGAAATCCCCCATGACATTGCCAGCAAAATCATCTCCACGACAATTCAAAGACATCCCCATGACAACGCCATGACATCCCAATGCCATAACATCCTAATGCCAATGCCATGACATCCCCATGCCAATACCATGTGATCCCCATGACACAGCGATGACATCCTCACGACAATGATATGACATCCCCATGACAATGCCATGATATCCCAATGACAACACTATGACATCCCCATGACAATGCTATGACATCCTGATGACAACACCATGTTATCCCCATGACAGTGCCATAAAATCTCCATCCCAATGCCATGACATCCCCAAGTACAAGTACAAGTTAAAAACCAAGTACATAATTTCTCTCAAATAGTCGACCATACTTGGACTGTACTTGGACAGTACTTGGTCCTTCCCTGCCCAAGTACAAGTGGCAAGTATATCAGTATACAATCATAATTTTCAAATCTGTAAGTCCATGCATATTTTAAGTTAATAAGTTTATTAATTGATCATAAACCGAGGTCCCCAAGTAGCGACCGACTACCCAAAGTATGCCCAAGTATGCATAAGGCTGTTAGGTGAGCCAAGTACACGCCCGGGAGTACATGACAGGCTACCATCACAAGCATTAGGGGCCGATCCCGAGATAGAAAGAAGTGGCGGATCCAGATCTTAAAAACCCCAATACAAATGCAAGTACAAGTACAAGTTAAAAACCAAGTACATAATTTCTTTCAAATAGTTTACCATATTTGGACGGTACATGGCCTTTTCCTGCCCAAGTACTATCTATCAGTATACAACCATAATTTCCAAATCTGCAAGTCCATGCATATTTTAAGTTAATATATTTATTAATCGATCATATTAACCAAGGTCCCGAAGTAGCAACCAACTATACCCAAGTACAGGCCAAGTATGCATAGCGCTGCATGATGGCGAGCCAAGTACAGGCTACCATCGCAAGCATCAGGGGCTGATCCCGAGATAAAAAGCAGTGGTGGATCCAGGATTTTAAAATCCCATTCCAAAAACAAGTACAAGTACAAGGCCTTAGAAGGAACCTAAGGAGCGGATCTAGGATCCCCCCGCCCCGACCTTTTAAAAATCTTTGGTCACCGTACAAGGATTCGCGCATGTAAAATCCCGTTCAATAGGTACAAGTAGGCCTAAAACTTTAATCCATGTTAATAATTTATATACCATGTTTATTAAACTTCTATATATATAAGACTCAGCCGGACAAAATCCGCCTTTTTGTCCGGATGAATTCCCGGGAATTATGCAAAAGTTAAACATGTCATGGTAAATATTGTAGATCGGGGGGGGGGGGGGGTCCCTATGTCGCATGTCGAATTTAAGAAGTGGCCATGTCACCTGCATGTCTGACTGTCAGTGTCAATATAATTATGTCGATTTTAAGAACCTTCCATGTCACATGTCAAATCTAAGAAACACCCTGTGTCATGTCGTTTAGGTTTTTTCCCTCTTGGATGACCCTATCTCCTTGTCCATAAAACCCAAACATTTTGAAAATGGAAATGAGGGGAAAAAAGAGACATGCTGATGATGCAGACGCCCGACGTACGACGGACGCTGCAACGAGCGTCTGTCAAATCCGATCGCCGGGAACCAGAATCGATGACTGGGAGCTATTTATAGACCAAAACAAACCGGCGTCTCGCAATCAGCTTGTGCAAAATCCTTCAAATCCTCGACTTAATGTCTTCCCACAAACACGAAAACACTTGAAGTGGTTCAGAAAACACAGGCAAACTTCATAATGTCTGTGGTTTGTGAGATAAACTTGATGAAACCCTGAAAAGTGGAGACTAACCTGAGTTGTTGTGGATTGCACAATGCACGTGGAAGGTGGTCGGTGGATGGCGGCAAAATGGAGTTGATGTGAGTACGTCTGTCAATGGAATGAAAATGTCGTCTGCGTTCAGGATCACAAGAACAGTGTATCACTGGATGTGGTGTGTATCCTGAAGAATGTATCTTTTAAAGATGTAAACCTAGATTGTGTGTTTCACGTTCTAATTCGTTGTAGGACACGAACGCTGACTGGCGTTTGGCTCCACCTCCACGGCGTTTAAATAAGGCTGTGTTGTGATTCCCTCACTCTCCCTGCCGATGTTTGAAACCGAGGCTGTGACTACTTCACAGAGACTACGAGTGGAGAGTGTATTAAGCTGATGGTGTAACCAATGTAGAAGACATTCTGGCACCTGTGCCTTAACCTAGCTGGTTCGTAGTATATTGACGTCAAGAGCGCTACATGAGAGAATGAACCCGATAGGCAACGTGTACATGGCCATTATGGGTTGGGACATAGATGGGGGTGTCCCATGTTGCATGAACAAAAATAAAAAATGGTCAAGTTGCAAGTTACTTCATTTCCATTCCATGTAGGCCTATTTACCTTGCATAATGCATGTCGCAGGTTGAATATATATGAACCTCCCATGGCATATGCCTTGGTTTCTTTGATTATCTTACGTCACTATAACATAATAAGCAGATAAGCCTCATGTTCGATGTCGCATAACCATTTTTAGAAGTTACCATGTGGCAATGTCGATTTTAGGGGTTCACTCCTGACCTGGGAGGGAGGGGTGTACTTGGTCTAGAATTGGGTACCAAGTGTGGCCAAGTATGATCGGACTCTCCAGGGGTTGTACTTGTCCATCGCCGATTTGGGGTGGGGGTGGGGGTGGGGGGGGGGGGATGGTCAATAAGCAAACCACCAGGGAAGTGTAAAAAGAAAAAAAGATTACATTTGATATCAGATTAAAAATTATAGGCTTAATTATTAAATACCTTTATAATGGCTTTTAAACAAATCATCACGTTCTAAAATCAGACTGTGGCCAGGAAATGGGTCGGCTTAATGACTTAATGTTCTTTTGCAGTGGGTGTCCATGAGCTATCCTGAAAAAAAGGGCCGTCCATAAATGACGCCATGCAGCAGGGGGGGGGGGAGGGGGGTTAGTGTTTCCATGACCAGGCATGACAAGGGGGAAGGGGGGGGGGGGGTCATGTGGTGCATGACATCATGTTGATAAAATTTGAATTTCTAGAATTTCAGAAATAATTTTCGGTTAGATTGGGATTTTGAGGATGAATCTTTTATTTTCAATTAGGATCACAGATTGTCTAACAGACAGTTGTGTTCCTATCCAAAAATAATCCATTCCTTTTTATACTAATTCTGCTATTCTGGGGGTGGGGGCCCCTTGATATGATGTCATTTTTTGAAGGGGGGGGGGGGGTCAAGGGTCGCATGACAAAACATGACAAGGAGGGGGGGTGGGGGAGAGGGGTCAAAAAAGGTAAAAAAATAGCATTACGTCATTTATGGATGGCTCCAAAGGGGAGGCTAGCAGAGTATGCAATGCCCTCATGTCGCATGTCACCTCAACGGTGCTGCCATGTTGCAATTGCATGTTAGATTTAAGAAACAAGCTATTTTCCCCTCATGTCACTAAGTCTCATGTTGCATTTCGATTTAAAAAAATGTCCATGTCATCTTGTCGAATTTAAGGGCCTAGGGCCCAACCTACATTTTACTGCATGAGTGCCCCCCCCCCCCCCACCCCATATACTTGCACCTATACACGAGTGTAGACCCAGGAGAACGTCAGTTCTATTTTTTACACTGACACATAATTATGTACAAGTAGGCCTTGCTGAGCCACTGGCACCGACCAATCAGCTGCCTCATAACAGACGGGGGATGGAGGGGATAGAAACTGAAAGTAGCCTCAATGTTGTTTGGTCTGTTTGATCAAGAGTGAAGGCCTACAGTGGCCCGCGAAGCATTCATTCAGGTATCATGCACCTGGATGTAGGCCTACTATATAGGAATCCCACTTACACTGATGGGGCTACGTTGATTCTGGTTGGCGGGCAATAAACAGAGCGTAACGTTTCCTGAACATAAGGGAAATATCAGGGCCAAGGGAATTTACATCTCCAGACCATGAGTGTTATTTTGTAAGTCGTTTTTTTATTATTTAATTTACCCTTCAGATGCCTGGGAATTTCAATTGGCCTATAGGCCTTAATACAGTGGTACAAGGAAAGGAAATGTGAATACCTGGAAATGACTGCCAGGTGTGGATTGGTGATGTGGGAAGGTGGTGTATCCAGGGAGGGGGTTCAATTGTTTATGGTACGTTCCCCGATTTCTATAACTTACTATTTTTAGACTCAAAATGGCATTCCCCATTTGCTCATTTGACCACTAGGCCTACATCAATGGAGGCATCTGGCAGTAAAATAGTTCAAACAAACATATAAATAAAAAAAAAACCAATAAAGCAGAGACTTCCTCAAAGCCCCCCCCCCCCCAAAAAAAAAAAAAAAAAAAAAAAGAGGAGGGAGACGGGGGAGGGTTGAAAAAAAAAAAAAACTTAAAAGGAAAATAATTTAGATTTGCACTATTTTCTTACACATGCGGTATAGGCCTAATATTCATTCATTTTTCATAGTTTCCTATTTCTTTACTCAAATTTATTATAGCAGAAAGTGATAGGCCTAGAAGAAAATTGGGCCTAGGCAGATTTAGGGGGGAGGCCAGGGGCATGCCAGGCGCCCCTATTTCGGTCCATACAATAAAATTTAATTATGCACTTCCAAAAATTCTGTTAGGCTATGGCACGCCCTCCCACCCACCCCCTTCTTCATTTTTTTCGTTTCTTCAAATTCCTGGGTCCACCCTGTATTGTTTATGTTTAAAACATTAAAAGTAGGCAGCTAAAAAGTACTGAAGTGGGAAACTATATAGGCCTATAGGCCTATAGCCTAGAGTACCCTTTCCTGTTTGCCACAATAGGAATCCTTCACATTGCCGCCCGGCCCCGCCAATTCCACCTTTGGTCGAGCCCATCCTAGAATCAGAAACCTGGGAAATCCCCTTCTTTGCAAACTCCCGTAGACTTGCATCAGCAGCCAATAGGCCTATGTGGATTAGACTTGCCAAGAGTTGGAGTAATAATTATGTTGTATAGGCTAAATGTATTTTTGAACGACATTACCCTGTTACATTCAATGTTGGTTAATTAATCATCTGGAACAAATTTGATCCCCCCCCCCCACAAAAAAAAAACACCACGAAAAACCACGAAAAAAACCCACGAAAAAACACCACGAAAAGAAAAACCCACGAAAAAAATGTAAAGAAAAAAAAAGAAAAAATGTCTCTTTAACATAGACAGGGCCGTTATAATGTTGAACAGACTTTTATGATTAATACATATTTGCTCTCTTACAAAAGAGAATGATAACGGCAGGAAATAGGAAGCGGTGGAAAGTGCTTTTTGGTGAGCGAGGAACCTTGGCGGGAACCAAGTTGGTGAACGGACTCATGCCGCTCCCACCAATGTTAGACATCGTGAACGGCATCATGGCTAACTAGCCACAAGCCATCGGAAAACAAGATTTTGCGTGTGGAAGGTAGGTGTGTAAAAACAATGAAAATGAACCCTAGATCAAATGACACCATAAATTAAGGATTGGAGGGTATCCTCTTGTCTTTTCTCCTCCCCCTGGAGTGGTTTTAGTCAAAACATTGGGCGTTAAATGGGCCTGTTTTGCCATGAACCGAGTACCGGCAAGTCTTGTGTTTAGATCCTCGACTCAAACCAACACGATCCACCCGTCTAGCCCCGCCCACTACCTTGTTGAGAGAATGCATGCATCCCTTTGCAGGGTCATCCATTGGGGGGGGGGGGGGGGGGGGAATAAGCCCACACAGTGAAAATTCAATGGGGCTTCTCAACATCTGTGGGTATTTCAATAACATTGATTAATTTTTTAACATCTTTGGAATAATTTGTGTGTTGAAATAAATACCAGTAGACCTATCTAGATAAATGAGGTTACGTAAGATCAAAATGGTAGACAGTAGGCCCCTATATACTATAGACTATAGGGTCTAATGCTTATATTATGGCATTCTTAAATCTACGAAATGCGCAGCTTCAGCCAAACTAGTCAGCGCTTATCCAGAGCCCATCTCATAGTAGACTATCTTAGCCTATTAATAATTTTATATTATCTTATTCTTTTTCTTCTTTTGCCTTGCCTTGCGGTAGCATCAGCCAGAGAGACTAGCCCCGTTTTGATTCTATTTTATAATATCTCTCTATATCGCAGTTCTTCCTATGAAAATCGAGTATCAAAAGCCTTAACCTAATTTGGTTATCCTTGAGGGGCTATATTTCTTGAAAATCGTGGGGTTTTAGAATTTATATTATAGGTCTAGATCTAAGGTTTCATTAATTTTAATACGAGAAATGCCCCTTCCATCACCAGTCCATGTGTACCAAATGCTAGTCCGAGAACAGCCCTGACTGTCGTTCCCACCACTTTCCCTTTGAAATAGCATAGAACTATCTACATAGTATGCGGAGGTCAGGGCCTTTCTCGAACTACCCAATTGCGAGCCTAGGAAGAACCCTGCTAGATCTATCTAGAACCATTTGGATCTACTCGGATACACTCAAACTAAAATCATCAATTTCTCTACTAGAAATAGGGTGACATTGCAGTGTTTGAAATTAAGGGTTTTAGACTTTTACCGTGCAACCAGTATGTAGAATTTGGCTGTCGAGTGCACGATTCAAGAGATCAAGAGATTCAAAAAGATATAGATCTAACGGGCTGGTAGAGCTAGTCTACAAATATTTTACCAGGCAGACACAACGCGAGAAGGTTTATTTACAAATTGTGTCAAATTTCTTTCCATTTAACTTTACAGGAATTGGGCATGATGAATGCCAAGTCGAGGAAATATGAAAAGTCCATGCGAGGCAAAAGCAAAAGAAACAAGGGAAATGGCGAAAACTCTTGGAAGGCCACTGAAGTTCCTCGGCCAACTCTACGCTTACCGAAGAAAGAAAAGGCGGACGCAGAGAGGGAGGCCGAACTACTCGAGAGAGAAAGTAGAAAGAACACCCTTATTATTGAAGGCATTCCTGAAGGCATAGGAGAATCGCTATCTGAAATTGTTGAAGATCTATTTTCCGATATGGGTCTACAAGCAGGGGCAGAGATATGTGAGAGTATCAGAAGAGTAGGTCGAAAACCCAAGAGCAGTAGCAGTGATGGAAGTGAAGAGGATGAGGTGGATATGGAGAGACTCAGGCCTAGACCTATAGAGGTCCATTTCACAGGGTTCAAGTGGAAAATGCGTTTTTACCAGTATGTTAAGTATCTAAGGGGGATAGATCGCTGGGAGCACATCTCATTTAAGAATGATTTAACCCCTCAGCAGAAAACAGAGGAACGGGAGCTACTAACCATCCGTGCTCTTGCCAAAAGTAAGGGTCACTCAGCCCAAGTCAAAGGTGGCGGTACAGTGTTAATCATAGACGACCAAAAGTTCACGTACGGTGAACTGTCAAAACTTCCGAAGGGACTCTCTCTCGAAGATGCCAGTCAAGTCAGTGTTGACAATGACAATGGGATTGCTTTTGCTGGTTTATACTCTGCACTGTCAAATTTTTCCGAGTGCTTAATTGTGTTTGAGGATCGTAGGTTTAAGTCGGTGGAAGGAGCGTTTTGGTATACCATGGCTTCGGAGTGCGACCGACATCGCGAGGCCAACCAGATCGCCATGGAGGAGGACCCGCAAAAAATCAGAGCCATCGCGCGAACAATTCGACCCATTCCGGAATGGTACGCGAAAAGGGAGAGCGTCATGTTGGAAATACTGAGAATCAAGTTTCGAAGGAATCGCTTTCATCAGGAGAAACTTCTGTGCACTGGAGACAAGGACTTGTATGAAGCCACAAGGGATCGTTTCCTGGGATGTGGTTTTATACTGAGTGAAGCACAGGAAATCAGGAAAGGGGCGCTTAAAGGGGCTAACAAATTAGGGGAGCTGTTGATGGTGGTGAGGGGTGAGCTGCAGGTGGAGAGGGGATGAACGTCAAACTGAGGCCAACCTTTAAAAAAAGTTTGTTTCCTGTCCAGCGGATGACCAGAAAAATACCCGGTCGGGAGGTCTTTTTTATATATATATATATACAATTTTCCTTTTCGGTTGGTAAGCCAGTCACTGAAACTTTTGATAAAAAAGATTTTTCCAAAAATGAAAACAAATATTCCAGTCGGCCCTAAAATACTCAGTCGGGCGGTAAACAGGAAACAATCTTTTTTTTAAAGGTTGGCCTTATAGCATGTTAAATATGCAATGACCCCTGAGATGTCAGTGAACATGGCGTTGTTTGGTGCGTATATACTACATGGTGCAAACTCCCGGGCAAACTCTTGAGTTGTGTCATAGAGCAACAAAATGTAACCCTAAAATACACTCGGTGCTGACAATATGAGTTTTGTCCCACCAGGAGGAGGCTGCATGAAGCCCCATATCCAGTAGTTGATTTTGACCAGGTTGGCCGACTGATTGGCTCAACAATCGGCCGATTCTACCAGAATAATCGGCCGATTTTAGTAGGCCTACTGATTAGTATCAAACATTTACATTTCAGTATTACATACTGATTGTTGAGGCAAAGTTTAAAGAAAAAGTTGTGTTCAGGCAACGTAGATCGAAAAAACATGTACGTCGATTACCAGTAGGTTGCTCTCCCCCCACCGAAAAAAATATAAAAAATCTTAAAACTAAGATAGATATCCTTATTTGCAAGTTTGCAGTTTGTTGCATTGTGAATGCTATGTTACCTAAATGTACAATATATAAAGTATGTTTAGTACAATTGTTTGGCCTGTTGGGATTCCTGATCCATTCATTTTGATGTATAACAATTGTGACTAAAAGTTGTCTCTGCTACTAATAGAATTAATATACGCAGGTGCTTGATTGATGTATTGCAATTGATTAACGAAAGATCCTTGCAAACTATGTTAAAACTATTGTGTTCATGCATTGTTTGACGAATAATATAGTTCCTTGCATCTATGTTAACACAATTATGTTGAAGAAATACTTGATGAATAAAGAGAAAACCGCAAAGTAGAAGTTTATTCAATTTGATAGGTGATTCCAATTCAAGATAATTTATATGCTAGAACTTAAATTTCATCAGCTAGTGAAATTGAACGAGAATATTGTCTTGGCACGTTTGAGTGGATATTTGATACAGAGAACCATGTTCCCTTCTGTTTCCAAATTGCCGGATTTAGTCCCTATCAGAACAAAAAATAAGCTTAACAATCTCTTTACCCTGGTCACAAATTTTGCTTTTCAGATTATTCACATATCTTTTCTACGCCATTTAAACAAAACATTGTCGCCTTCTAGTCAGTAGTTCCACGCTTTTTGCATCTAAATTTAAAAAAAACACGGAAATATCCCTCCTACTTTTCCAGATTTTTCATATCTCCCGCTGGGATCCCGCTGGCATGTCTGATACATACAGACAGATCAAGAGACAAAATTGAATGCAAAGACCAACCGATCTTTCATAGGTCCGATGTCCTAATTCCATGTTTTCTAGGCATAAATAGACTGATTTGAACCAGGTAAAAATGCGCGAGACGTTGCTATCTCGTCATACCTTCAGTTAAAATTAAAAGCCTTCGCGTTTTAAAAATTACAACTAAAGCTACATGTTTTAGTTATAACGAAATTAAATCAAGGGGCAATAACATGAAAATACTTATGGAGGCCGCTATACATTTAAAGCTCAACAAGAATGAAGAAAATAGGGGTATAGATCTAGAATAAAGTGTGGTCAGAAGAAAGCAAACCCAAAGCCTGTCAAAGGAAATAGCAGAAATCTCTCGTATGTTGCTTCAATTGAGATTATGTTTTGTTTATTTTTGGTACAACATGTCCTAAATAAAAGTATATGATATAAGTAAGCGACGTGGTTTTATAAAACAATATGATATCAAATGAATTGGAACAATCTTTTTATTATTACAAGATTAAGCTTATCACTAGCCTCCCCCCCCCCCCTCCCTTTAAAAAACACAAAACAACTTGCCGGTAGACCGATGTATGACAATAAATTGTAGCCACCAACGAGCCAACCAAATTTACCTCACCTTCTAAAAAGAGCCCCACTCTCTGCATATGAACAGCTGAGAATAAGATCAAACAAATCCTAATTTTTGATAACAAAATATTTACTCAAGTAGAAAAAAGAAAATAGAAGAGG